>OZ012740.1:250787427-251387427 GCA_963859935.3 Lathyrus sativus | reverse complement strand
GGAGAAAAAGAAATGAAAAAGATAAAACTTGGGTGCAGATAGCAACTATGGACAGTTCATTTCATCAATGGGCTCAAAGTAGGGGTGCAGTTAGTCATGCACTAGGCCTATATTAATTCAGAAATTAAATCAGAAAATATAAAGAAAATAGAAAATGAAACGGTGCGAAAAGCAACAAAATTCAGTTAATTTTCACAATGGGCCAGGATTGGGGGTGGGGATAGTGGTTTCTTTACTAAGCCCAAGGACTTGGGTTTAATGAAACGCATCGTTTCATCATACTCAGGGTTTCCCTCTCAAATGCTGAGATTTGATCGTGGCCAATGGATCTGGATGTAGTCAACGAGTCAAGCACGATCTGACGGATGAGGAGTCATCTTCAACCTTCAGCTAGGGTTTGCAGCAACTCCATGGAAGCAGAGCTCCATACACAAACTTCCCTCCATTCGTGCTTTCTCATTTCTTGCTCAAATTCAACAATTCGACACACTAGCATGCTCCATTTTTCACGCCGATCACGACCATAGCCTTAGATTACACTGAAACCTCCTCTAACAACAAACCCGATGGTGAATCCAAAATACACTCAGTCCTCGACTTCAACCAACCTTGGATTCCTTGGTACTAAAATGATTATCACACTTCACTGGTGAAAATAAGCTATCAAACATGTATTATATCTCACTATATCACGAGTTCTTGATCATCAAAGAAAAGGTGTCCATAACTCAATCTTCATCAATTAATCTCTAACTCTCCAGAAATCATCACCTATGTGTCTCTAACCTTTCTACACTAATAAACTAACCTAGCAATGCATAAATTAGGGTGTGGTAGAGAATTTGCAAACCTGGTGTTTCTTGTATGGCAGTAGTATCAAATCCTCTCCTCCAGCCTTGTAAGTCTCCAGAATCCTTCCTTGGTTGATTATATTGCTTCTGTTTGCAAAAACTTGGGTGGAAGAAGCTTGTACTTCCAGATTAGATGATCACTTGTTTCTTGTAATTTTCACATACCACTTCTTCCAATCTTCATGAATTTGCTCTCAAATCAATGTGTACACACTCAAGATGATGAATGGAATTGGTTAGGATTGAAAGAATCAAAGGAATTGAAGAAGAATGTGGAATTTGATTTCTTGCTTGTAATGGAAGAAACAATATGCTATCTCACTCTCTAACCTCTACTCTCACCAACCTCTGCTTTGAGCAAGTTCTAATCATCTTATAGAACTTGTAGGAACTGTCCAGAACCTTCTGGAACACTCCAATGATAAAATGAATATCTCATGCCATGATAATTTGAAAATCAAGCCATACACATAGCAGCTCAAGCTTCTCTTGTTACAGCTCTTGTATCTCCTTTGAAAATCTCCTTAGATGAGATTTCTGAGGTGTTAGAATGCATAGCTAGCTTGTTCATTGAGTTTTCTTGAGTTTTGCCTTTGTGCCTTAAGATGCAAGCAAGCCATTTCCAAAGCAGCCCCATGATCTAGGCCTCAAATCAAAATTGTGGCTGAACCATTGTTTTTAGAATGTCTTTTAGAGTCAAAATGACCTATTATATGCCATGGTTTGGATGTGTAACTTGGGATTTCCAATTTCCAATTTCAACTTATTTAACTTATGCCTCCATTTTAGGCAATTTTTATCACTTTTTGATACAAGCCTTTTCAACATCTCATGACCTCCCTAATAGCCTTAAAACATCATTCTAAGCAAGTTTTATGTTGAAGATTTTTCCATTTGAAGCTTGGAAATAGGAGATATGGCCTTATGCTTGAAATGACCTATAATATCCAAATGACCAAAATGCCCTTGACTTGTCAAAGCCATAAGTTGAGTTATACAAATCCTATCAAGGACTTCTAGTACTCTCTAGAAAGCTAAGAAGATGAGGGACAACATTCATGTTGACCAAGAGTTCATAGGAATCATCCTACTAGGGAAAAAGTTGGATGCAAGTTGGGTGACTTTCAAGGACCCAGATTCACATACCTCAGGTGACCTGTAACTTGTCAAAGTCATAACTTGAGCTCTAATAATCCTATCACGGACTTCTAGTACTCAAATTAAAGCTAAGAGCAATATCTACAACATTCATGTTATGGGGAAGATGAGATGACAATCACATCTTGAGCTACACTGCCTTGAAGATAGGGATCAAACTAGGGGATTTTACACTGTCAAGCCTTAGCAACCCTAGCTTAAAACTTCTCAAACTCCTCAATCATTATGATTTGGTCTAGGAATCATCCTTATATCATCTCAATGCATCAATCCATGATCACATGGCTCTTGGATTAGGTCTCAACCCTCTCCAAATCATCAGTTGACCTAGGGTTGACCCAGTCAAACCCTAATTCCACCACTCATGGCTGAGTCTTCTGAATTCTTGTACAATGACCTCTCTAGGCTTCATGATGGCTTTCAAGACATCTCATAAGCTTTCTCAAAGCTTCAAGTCCATCCTCATAGTCTCAGAATCATCTGAGGAGCCCCCACAACTCTCAAGTTATGAGACACACAACCTTGGTTTCAACCAATCTCTCTGAGGATCTCTTGAGTTCTCTGACAAAGATATCAACCTTTGCACACTTGAATAACCTTCTTGGCTAGCTTCATAGTCTCATACAACTCTTGCTGGGTAATCACACCCCTTGATCTACTGCCCACATATCAATGAGAAGCAGATGATGAATGAGATGCACCACAAGCTAGGTAAATAAATGTTGGTCAAATTTTGGGGTGCAACACCAGGTCCACTCCAAATTGCACAAGGAAGGTGAATTACTCTTCAATTGGAGTTGATTTGCGCAGAAATGTGAGACACAATTTTGAAATTTCCTTGAGAGTTTGAAAACTGAATTTGCTCTCCCCAAGCTCAATTTTTCCCTCTGAGCCCTCAAAGCTCGTTTTGAACTTATATATGTTGGATATCTGATCAATTGGAAAGCCCATGAAGCCTTATTTGGATGAATTTGAAAAAAATGCCCAAAATGGAAGCCACTCATGCACACGTGAATATCCTTGCATACACTCATGGGAATCACTTGGTTTTGCAGCTGGTGAGTTGATTTTCACATTGGAGTGAACTTGGGCTTTGTATGTGATCCAATTAGTAAGTTTCAAAGTGAAACTTCTTTGTGAAGTAAGTTGGAATTTCACGTGTTTTGCTCACCCATGTGCCAAACCAATTTGTGCATTTTACTTATTAATGTATCTTGAAGAGAAATGAATCAAAATAGGACATGTAAATGACCTATAATGTATTAAATTGAAATCACATTTTAAAGTTCATTTTTCACTTGAAATTTCCACCCAATGTTCACAACCATCTATAATTCACACAATCCTTGAGTTTCATGATGTATAAGAGGTCTCTAGGAAAAACTTTCATGTTGGTTGAAAGTTCATTTGAAGTACACAAGTGCATGAAAATGATCTATGTAACAAATGGCCTATAATCCAACTTTCCCAAAATACCCTTGCCTTGGAAGATCCATAACTTGAGTTCCACAAATGATATCAAGGACTTCTAGGACTTTTTGTAAAGCTAAGATCATGAGGAAAAACTTTCATTTTCACTTCAAGTTGAGGAGATACTTGATTCTAGGTCAAAAGTGCCTTGGAAATGAGCTGACTTTTGTTGACCAAAAAAATAAGTTCATCTGAGACCTATAACTTGATGGTATCATAACTTGAGTTCCACAAACCTAATGTATGAGTTCTAGTACTAAAAAGAAAGCTAAGAACATGCCCTACAAGTTTTATATTTTCAAGAAAATGAGACTAAGCTTGTATCATGAGGTAAAGTATCCTTGAAGTTTGGCACTAAAGAAGGGGATTTTACACTGAGATCCTTTGAAACCCTAATTTAGTAACTTCCTGCACTCTTGATTCTTCTCTATTTGAACTTAGAATGACATCCTGGATGTCTCCACATGACTTCCCATGACTCCAATGACTTAGAACTAAGTCTCAAACTCCCTCAAGCCCACAGCTGACCTTGAATTAACCAGATGAAACCTTAAGTGCACAACCCTTGACTGTGGTCTCTTGCAAGTGGAATAAAAACTTAAACAAGCTCCATGATGACTTCCAAGGTACTCTCAAACATCTCTTATCCATAATATGAACTCATGAACCCCTGATGATCCTCTGTTGATCCCCAAGATAGGAGATAAACAACACATACCAATCTTCTCTTTCAAAGACCTTTGACCACTTCCTGATGATTGTAAATACTTGATGACTTGAATAAGCACTATTGCTTGAGCTTGAAACCCTTTGAAACTCTCCTCTTGAATGGCGCACCTCTCTTGATCCCCTGTAAAATACAATTCTATGCAAATGCAAATGCTAAAAGAATAAAATGAAACATAAGCCAATTAAAGAAAGAGGTTGGTCAAATTTTGGGGTACAACACTATGCAGGTCGTTAGTATCACAGACTCTCAGGTCGAGAAACAATGATACGTTCACCATTTCTGGTTTGGCATCATGGTCAAACGAGGAGGCCTCAGCTGACTTCCCAATGAACAGTCTCTAGAGTCATTAATTTCCATATCCAACATCCTTTCAACTGTCTGAGACGTACAGGACATGATGTCTTCAAAGAAAATCTCATCTGAACGCGAATATCATGAGGGTTATTGCATGCCAAACATGCAAGCCCACACTACTTTCCACACTAATGCTAAATGTGTACTCAAGCTTGGGTATTGGGCTTATCTCACAATAGAACACCCACCCAACAGCACAACAACAACAGTATAATAACAATAATAAAGTGCGGAAAATGTAAATGCAATAATATATAAAATACAACACACAAATATACACACCCACCAATAAAAAACAAACAAGCGCTAGGATTGACTCGCATAGGGAAACAGGGTCCCCAGCAGAGTCGCCATCTGTCGCAACTGCGAAAAAGGGGTGGCAAACAAACAAAAGAGTCGCCACTGAACTTTATTTATCCCAAAGAGAGGGAAAGGAAATGATTGAAGAAACCCTAAGAGGAAGGGAAAGACAAGGTCATTGCAATCAAATCTTGAGTTCGAGAGTCGGTTACGCAAGGGGAAGGTATGAGCACCCCTCACGTCCGTTGTACTCAACGGGATCCACACTTGTTGTCTAATTTATGGGTGAAAACTATCTAAAAGCTACTGCTAAACGAGGGTGAATGGAAAGAACAGACTCGATAGTACATCGCCGCTCTATGCTTATGTATTCCCTCGTGCAATGGGAAAGTCATAGTCAACGTAGTTCGGGAAACTACGGGTGATGGGGGAAGGTTGCTCACCAAGACATCGCCATCTTGTGCCTATGTATCCTTATCTAGTATGAGAAATCAGAGCAAACGTAGTTCGGGTAACTACGGGACAAGGTTGGTTAAGGTATTTTTGTGAGTGACGCTAAATCTCCATTCCAGCAGTTAGGGACGATGCCTGTTTGCGGTAGAACAGAAAAGTAACATACTCCTTTTGGGTAATGTTTGAAACAATACCGAAGGATGAAAAGGTTTGGATTATAGGTTAGTCTCGATTGCATGGGGGCAAGAGAAAAGGGGAAGTTAGTTGTTAGTGTGCTCGTAAAGGATAGAGATCCTCGTGCGTACGTATCTTCATTAGGGAATGAAGAATCAGAGCAACCGTAGTTTGGCCAACCACGGGAAAATGGGATCTCGATCGCACGGGTGCGAGAGAAAAGGTCCTAGGCCTAGAACACCTAAACGGAAGTGAATTGAATCGGTTTGGGACATTTACTGCACTAAATCCTAAGACATAGGAGCGAATATGTCGCATATCGCCCAAAGGGCATACGCTAACACTCTAGACAATGTGAAGAGAGACCTCCCCACTTATCATTTCCTACGTATCTAACGCTTGACTCACAACACTCATCGCAGTTATAAGGGTTTGAATTAATGTTCAACGGTGCTAATGAATCGAATCGGGACAAATGTGACGCTAAGCCGTCGTAGCTCAACTTATGAAGGAAGTCAAACTATAGGAGGCCGCATAAATTGATATCCGTGCAAAAGACAAGATAGAGAAATGATATTAAGGATCATTCTCCGATTGAATCAGGTCGCACAGACCAAAAGGTGGGATCTCGTCTTAATCGCAAACATTATGTCGATTAATCGAAGGTAGCCTATCGCGATCCCAAAGTAAAGAAAATGACCCAAATGGTCATTTTCCATAGATTTGAAACCGGGAAGGTTATCGACTTCGATTATCCGATGCTTATGAACACAAGACTTCATCGATCGAGGAAATTAAAATAAAATCAAAAAGAAGAAGAAATGAGGAAAGAAAGGAGGTGGTCTCGGATCCAACATTACTTATCAATAATTTGACTAATAATGGTTTACGAAAGTCTCGTCATCGACCAAAAAGCGAGAAAATAGATAAAGATGAAATAAAGTCGAAAATGAAAACAAAATGAAAACTCGGTCTCGGATCTATTGTTTTCTCATCAATAATTTGACAAAAAAACTTAGAGGTCTCTTCATCGACCAAAAACGAGGAAATACAAAAATAAATCTTCAACAAAATCTAACTAAAAAATATATTTATAGTTCTAAAGAAAAACTAATTTATAAACTATATTAACAATTAAAAACTATTTATAACAAAATAAGTTTTTATTAAAAAAAGGGTCTGTAAATACAAGAAAAAAGGTGAAAATATGAGAATGGATCATATAGGCCCAAGGCCCATCACCCTTCTCCCAAACAAAGAAAAGTGCAGCATCCAGGCAAAGGGAGAGATTATCATGATTTTCTTAGACCCATCTCATCCAAACAGGAACGAACCCGACCCATTACCTTGCTGTTCTCCCTAAAAATAAAATAATAAAAAAAACAAAACCTACATCTAGAATGGAGGTGGTGGTGAGGTTATGGCTGATGCGAGGTGGTTTGCGGCTTCGAAAATAGAGGAAAGGGTTGTGAGATGGGTTGTGGACGTTTCTGGGTTTTTTCTTGAATGAAGAAGGTGATGAATAGTGCATGCGGCTGTCTCTAGGGTTTCCTGAGGTTGATGAAAGTGAACAGAAACTGAGGATTTATACGCTGGACACGTGGCCTCCCAGCTGTTTTTGTTATCTTTTTGTTAGTTAAATGTTGTACTAATTCTTAACAAACTCTATTAGAAACTAATTAACTAGTAACTAACTATTCTAACTAATAATTAACTAATATTCTAAATCTAACCTAAAGTTCTAATCTAGTCCTAATTATAACTAATACTAATTAATTAATTGACTATTAAATCCTAAATTCTATTTAATAACCATCTAATTCTATATTAAAATTCTAAAAACAAAATCTATTCTAAATTAATCTAAATAATTAACTCCTAATAAAAACCTAATTTCTAACAAAATTCTAATTTCAAAAATAAACTATTTCTAAAAATCTAAATTAACTCTAATAAAATCTATTCTAATAATTCTATTAAAAATATAAATCCAAAACCAAATAATTAATTCTAATTTCTAAAAAAAATAATTCTATTTCTAAACTAAATCCTAAATTAAAATTCTATTTTCTAAAATCTAAATTCTAATATCCTAAATAATTAAAATTAATTCTAAAACTATTTCTAAAAATAAACTATTTCCTAATTCCTATTAAAAATTCTATTCCTAAAAATCTAATTCTATAGAAACTTAAATTCTAAATTCTAATTAAAACTAACTTCTAATCTAATTAAAATTAAATAATTCCAAAACTATTTTCTAATTAATATTCAAAAATCTAATTTCTAATAAAACTAATATTTAATTAAACTTCAATTCCAATTAAATTTAAAATCCTAAAACTATTTCTAAAACCTAACTAAATTCTAATAAAATAAAAATCTATTCTAAAATTCTATTACTAAAGCTTACTAATATATTAACCATTATAAACATGAAATTATGAAACAAAAGCAAAAATAAAAATAAAATAAAAACAAATCACACAATGCCACGAAAAACGGGTCGAACACCGAAACGCAACAAAATTATCAGCACAGACTGAACCACCAGGAAGAGAACAAACTTCGCTCGATTTCGACGTAGAACTTATCCTTTGAATTAGTTTAAATTGTCTAAAATGCGAACAAAGCGGTTGTAATCCCGATAAATCCCTTCCGGCTGATAACACAAACAGTATGTGAGAAATGATCGACCTGCATGATATGCAGATGAATGCGAAGCAAAAGCCAGTCAAAGTTGAAAACTAGAGGGCAAATTTTGGGCTGCAACAATCTCCTTCTCGTTTCTTAGGATTTCCATTATACAACTTTTTCATTCCTCCGGATGAGGATCATGCTTCACTCTGTATCTTCCCTATCTTGATACCATTTTCTACTCACTCCCCTGCCATAACAAGATCTGAGAAACTCCCTGATATACAACCAACTAATTTTTCATAGTATGTTCTGGGCTATGTAGCCATGAACATATCAACTAGCTCTCGCTCTATCATCGGAGGCTGCACTCTAGTTGCTAAATCTCGACACCTCTGGGCGTACTCCTTAAACCCTTCATTGCTTCTTTGCGACATATTCTATGGTTGCACCCTGTTTGGTTCCAAGTCACTGTTATATTGATAGTGGCGAACAAAAGCTTCCACCAACTCCCTCCAGCTTCTTATGTGGGATCTCTCTAACCCCATATACCATTCCAGAGATGGCCCTGATAAATTGTCCTAGAAAAAGTGCATCAATAACTTTTCATTGTCAAAATACACAGACATCCTTCTGAAATACGCTCGGAGATGTACTCTAGGACAAGTCGTCCCTTTGTACTTGTCAAAATTGGGTACCTTGAACTTTGGAGGAATTCTGACCCCTGGTACAAGTCCCAAATCTGACATGTCGAGTCCTAAAGAATTTTGGTTCTCATAGGATTTCATTTTCTCATCCATTAACTTGAATCTTTTATCTGCTTCTGAGGGGAGACCAATGTCATACCCTAAATTTGCCCATACTTTTTTTTGTTAATCAAAGGCATTGGTAAAAACCATCAGAGGGTTGTCAAGAAATTTTGAGATTTCATCATTGGTAGAGGCATGAGGTAGAAGTTTGTTGAGCATCTCAGAGGTCATGGTGGAGTTGGAATGATCACCCAGTTCAGCTGCACAATGCCCAGGCAAAAAGGGTGAAATTAGGGTTTCAATTTTAATTAGGATAAATCTGTTTTCGGGAGCAAGACATGTTTCCATGTCCTTCCATGTGTCCTAAGGTGTTTGGGGATGAGAGATTGACCATCAATTTTAATTAGAAGAGCTTCAATTGAACAGTCAATTGAAAATCAGGAGATTTGGGGAAAAAGTCAACTGTAGTTTGAATTTTGATTTAAAATGTGGAGTTATGGTCCATGAAGCTCATATGGCTTAGTGAAGTCCACTCAAGAAGTTTCAAGGCCTCAGAAGACCCAGAACATCAACAACCGACTCGGTAGTCATCGATCGATCGTTTCATTGACCAAAAAGTCAAATCTTCAACCATAAGAAATTTGACCTCAAAGTGTGAAGCAAAAATGTTCCTAATGCCATACTACACATATCCATGAAGTTTCATGACCATTGGATCAAGGATGGTGGAGTAATCGAGAAATCGGGAATTAGGGTTTTGAAAGGGGCAAGACCATAATTTCTTAACCACACATCCAATTGAGTTGTTTCAAAGCTTGTTGGAAAGGTCTTGATAAATCCTACAAAAGTATCACAGAGGTCCATGTGCAAAAAATGAGTAGATTGGGAGTTATGATCAAAATCATTACAAGAGGGGAAAACACTTCGAAAATTTCTAAGTTTTTTGGCCTTGTAAATCATGTTTTCAGCCAACTTTGAAGGGATTTTTGACCTAGTTCCACTTGGAATCTGAGGATCATGAAAACATGAAAGTTGTAGAGCTCCATGAGGGATTTCCAAAATGTACTCGAACTCCTCCATAGCCCTTATGAGTTGAGAGTTATGAATCCAGAAAGTTGGGGTCTCCACACTTGAGTGCACCATTTCCACTTTTTCACAAATTCACTTTTCAGCCACTTGAACCATTCTCAACCATTGGATCATGTCTTAATCAGATATTTAGAGAGGATTATGGTTAGAAAATGCAGAAAGGCAAGGTGGCAAGCAAGTGGACATTATTATATTCAAGAAAAAACAAGAAGAAAGAGAAACTTTATGAGGAAAGTCTTGCAGCTGCAGTTCCCTACACTCTATGCTCACTTAAATCACCTCATCTCCTTCATTTCACTTGAGTTTTTTCCCTGCATTGAGCCAAGGGGATGATATGTGCAGCTGTACCAAATCTCATTAGATTTTCACTAAAAATCTCCCTCCAAGGCAAAAAACCAAATCTGCCCTAAAGCCCCTCTTGGCCTATAAATAGAGACCTCATCCCACTCTTCAAAACACACTAGAGCTATCCAAGAGAATCATAAACTCACAGCTCTCTTCTTTCCCTCCTTGCTTGAAAGTGAAGAAATTCACAAAAACACCAAAATCCACCACTTTACACTTTTCACACCAGTCCTTGTTCCAAACACTAAACCACCACAAAAACCATATACACACCCTTAAAATGACAATCTGAAGCTGTTTCCATCATCACATTCATCAAAAAATACATATATCAAAAAGTCAAACTTCATACCACCATAATTTGACTTTTGTGCACCTTTCATACCAAATCACCACACAAACATTTTTCCACCAATTTAACACTTGGAGCACTTCATATTTGTGATATTTTAACTGTTCATAACATCAAAAAGCTGTTGGAAGTTCATTTGTTCAAACTGTCCACAAGATTGCACTTTTCTTCAAAAGGAAGTAACATCACAAGCTTGCTCAAAAGGAAGGATCTCTTGGTTTTCTTGGCTGCTAGCATAGTGAGGACTACAAGAGTTATGTTATTTTGAACTCATTCACTATTATGCATCATCATGTGTTATTTTGGTGGTTGAGATTAGTTTGTACATTGTCATGTTGAAGTTTGTTAAATATGTTGTCAAAATATATGAGACCAATAACATGTGTATTTGCTGATTAGAATGTCATTAAGGTGGTTTGTGAATGTTTTATCTTTGTGATGTATGTTGTTTGGATGCATGATGAGTTTAGACTCTTGGCATTGTTATGTCAATTTAACTACCAAAACTGTTTGAAAACTATCAATAAGAGAGGCTTAGGGTAGATGCTTTGATATTAAACACTGTTATGTTTGAAGTTAGATTGGATTTGTCTAGCTTATTGTGGCTGTAGCAAGCCTGTCATTTGAGTTTTTGATTGAAGACTGCTGTTAGAGGTTGCATCCATCGCCTCTATTGATGACTAGAGTTAGTGACCCCTCATGTAGCTTGCATCTAGCCTTGAATCAATATCAGGTTCTTGTTGCTGGTTTAGTATCTCTAGGCTGTTTGAGTTTGGCCTCATTTGGATTTTGGTTTTCAGGCCATATTTCACTACTGCCTAGGCCTGAGATTGAGATCTGGGTTTGTTAACTCAGATGTGGTTTTCTAGCAGGTGTTAGGAATTCAGGTCTCTTGTAGGAATTGGTGTTAAGCCTGCAGGATGTCTAGAGTTGCTAACTCTTCATTTTAGTCTGCATTCCTTTTAAGACTTGGCATTGTAATGCCAACCTCTTTGGTTTTGTTTAGGTGTGGATGTAGTTAACCTGCTCTTTATTTGTTGAACTTTCACTTGGTGCACTTTTGGTATAGTCTAGCATTCAATGTATGCATAGGACTGTCTTTGGAGCCTCATGTTTACATAGGGGCTGCTGATTTTCATCTACGACAAGATTGTAATCAGGTTTGTGATGATGAGGATTCTGAACTGTTCAACCTTTGAGAGCAGTTTTTGTTGCTGTGACTATTTTGTGAACTAGAATTGGTTAGCAACTAAAACTGTATAAGACTTTGGATTGTTACTTTGCACTATGCTGTCAATTCTTTTCTTCATGTGTAGTTTTGTTAGTAGTTGTCATTAGGATTGTGCATAGGGGTGCTCTTACTAGTTTGAGGTTGAACTGTCAACTCATGGTGGTTTGCTTTAAGTATATTTGTTTGACAATACATCATTCTTGACTTGGCATGGTAATGTCAAGATTTGTGGTGTTGCTCAATTCTAAGTCAGTTTCCGTGTTTGATCAATTGAGTTGTGACTGTTAACTTAGTTTAGTTTTGGTTCATGCTAAGTTCATGTGGTTGTTACCTTTAGTCCTGTTGGAGCTTTTGATGTTAGTTTGGACAACTAGTTTATAGAAGTGCATTTTGAACATCGTTATGTTCAGTGGTAGGTTTCATAACTAGGAGTTGGTTCTTGCTGTTGGTTTCCATCTAAGAGGATCTGATTGGAATTTGGGTGGATAACCTTTTTCTTGCTGTCAGAACTTGGTTCTCATGCTAGTTTCTTTTTGTTTGAAGTAATAACTAACATAAGGGTAATGTTTTGAGCTAGTGTTTGCAATTGTAATGCCAAACCTTGTTTTTGTCTCTGCTTTAAACAAAACTGTATTGATTTGTGTTGTTGAGAAAGTTGGTGATCATGTGTAGGCATTTTAACTTACAAGTGTTGTCTAGATTAGTTTGGAGAATTTTGTTAATTACTTCTAAGTGAGTTTAGGGCCATTACATGTGTCTTGTTGCTGTTGGAAGGTTGATGTTGTGAGAATTTAGGGCTGACATTGTGATGTCAAGTTCATGTTTGTATGCTGTCTGGCAATTTGATTTTGTCAACTCATGGTGGTTAGTGATAAAACTTATCCCTTATGCTGCTTGTTTTAAATGGATGACTAATGTTAGGGTAAAGTAGTTGTGTTTCCACTTTGTAAGAGTAATGCTACTAAGTATTGGAACATCAAGGATTGTTTTTACTAGGTGTGTTTAATGTAGTTGTCATTAAGGTTTTACATTGGGACTGTTATCCTAGATTGTCAAGTATGGTTATATCAAGAAGGATGCAGCTAGGCTTCAGATTGCATATTGTCCTATGACTTATGAGTCATACTTTTTGTTAGCATAAACATGTTGGTTTTCATAGTATTACTTTCAGGTTTGTCCTTGGTGCATGAACCACTGCTGCCAGATTTAGTGGGAAAGACAGTCTGGACCTGTTTGGATTTGTCATTGGGATTTAGGTGTGTTTGTGAATTCTTGCAACTGTTAGGATATTGATGCATTGCTATGCTAAAGAATCATGTGTGCTTGATGGTTTGAGTTTGCAACACCTCTTTTTGAGCAGTTCATTTGGATGGAGAGATTGGTACTGTGGCAGGGCTGCTAGTTGTTCATCAACATTATCATAGGGTGTTTTGGCTCTGTAAGAACCATTCTGAATTGGACAATCTATGAGAATTATCAGCAAGCTTGATATGGGTGGAAGTAGGTTGTATGTCCATGTTGTGCTTATGTGGGAGTAATCCAATGTTGTCAAGAACATTAAGGCATAGGACTATCTTTAGAATCTTACCCTAGGGCTACTTTTAGTCATGACATGTCCTTTATCACTGGTTGGATTCACAATAGCATCATTGACGTTTGAGTTCATCAACTCCTAGTTGCTAGCTGTTTAATTTTGATGTTCATGTTGAGGTGTGGTGTGATTTTTGCTTTAACAGTTTGAAGAGCCTTCATCTTTTTTAGTTGTTGGAATTAATGTATGAGATTGAGGATCAAAAACTGATACTGTCATGAGATGGGGGAATTGATTGTTTTCATCAAGTCATGGACTTGTGGTACTTTAGGATTGGCTAAACCATAGAGGCAAGTCTTGGACAGTCTAGGAGTTTAGTACTTGGTAGGAGCCTTTATAGGTACCTTGCTTGTGTGCATGTAGGAGGATAGAGTTGTTACTCTAGGCCTGATAATCTGCATATTCAATTTTCATGGATACTTTGTTTATGTACTATCTACCACTGTGGTAAGGTCCAACTTTTGTTTCCATCAAAATTCACTCTTGGCATTGTAAGGTTTATTGAGATTAAGTGCATTGGATGTTGGATGCTACCCTTATGCTTTGGTTTAGTACAAAGAACTAGTACTATACCATTAGTTCATAAGATTTGGCAGTTTGGCTTGTTGAATTGGGTGCTATTTTGAATTCATTGTTTTAACATTGTTGAGATACAAAGCTAGTTCAAACCATTTCATTAAAATTGCAATCTGACAGTCACTTGCTGGTTCATGGAAGATTTGAGTATTTTTCTTGAACATAATCCATGACAAACATACTTGAATCATGATCAGATCCTTGACCATTCTCAATTGCATCAGTGTTGAGCTTTAGACTCAAAATTGCATTTCCAAAACTCACCTTGCATGTTCCATCGTGTTTTAAGGTGGAGACATCTTTTTAAAATTTGGTTGGCACCATTGCATTCCTCATAAAATTTCAAGCAGTTTAGACTTAAATTTCACTAAAAATGATCAAGATTTGAAGAAGTTATGGCGAAGTCGTTTTCTTGAATTTTCACTTAGCTTGCCTTGCCTTGCCCAGAAAATCATGCCTTTTAGGTATTTGATTTATAGGGATGGCGTTATACAATGGATGTATCGCCACCCCAGTGGTTAGTGCCTTGCCTTGCCATGCCTTTGTCTTGAGTTCGACCCCCAGCAGGGGCGTTTTTGTTTATTTTCATGATTTTCCTTGTTTTTAATATTTCTTCTTTATTTTCCATTTATTTTCATGCGCTTGAGTTAGTTGATTTGGCTGTGCTTTGTATCTACATCAATGATGTTGTGGGTTCTATCCTTGGTGTGTGCATTTTCTTCCCTCTTTTTTTTAGCATTTATTTTTTTTTCTATTTATTTTGTTTTATTTTATTTTCTCTTGTTTATTTTATTCATTTAAAAAATAGATTTAAATATCATAAAAACCAAAAGATCATAGTTTAATATTCTAATGTGCTATTTTATTCTCCATCCTTTTTTATTTTATTTCTCCTTTGTTATTGGGATTTTTAGCCCATTTTAAAACTATTCAATAAAGAAACACAAATTATCTTTGTATTGAATTAAAAAGAGAGGATTAAGTGTAGACTTCTTTCTCTCCGAGTGTTGGGATACTCACTGTAGTGTGGGTGGTTTCGACACTCGTCTTTCAATACGAAGACATTCTCATTTCCAAACCTTCCCTCCTAAAACCTCGGTCCCATACCGAGTGCATTTTCAAAAACACCTTTCAACAAGAAAATCAATATCTCTTTGTATTGAATTAAAAGAGAGGATTAAGTGTAGACTTCTTCCTCTCCGAGTGTTGGGATACTCACTGTAGTGTGGCTGGTTTCAACACTCGTCTTTCAATACGAAGACGCTTGTACGTTTTCAATCCCTTTTCTCCTAAAAAACACGGCCCCGTACCAATTATATTTTCAAAACACTTCCATAAAGCATTAATTTATCTTTGTATTAAAATAAAAGAGAGGATTAGGTGTAGACTTCTTCCTCTCCGAGTGTTGGGATGCTCACTGTAGTGTGGATGGTTTCAATACTCGTGTTTCAATACAAAGACGTGACTCTATTCACCACCCCTCCTTTCCATAACTTCTCTCCACAACCTTCTCACCTAAAACCTTGGTCCCGTACCGAGTGCTTTTTTTTCAAACTCTTTTCTTAACAAAGACTTGAATGGTCGTGGAGTGGTTAGGTGTAGGCCTTCTCCTATCCCGAGTGCTTGACGTTTACCATAGGGTTCTCTGTTGCAAAGCACTTACCATTCAAAACCAAAAAAACATCTTTAATAAGAGAATGAAGTTCTCTTTGTATTGAATTAAAGAGAGAGGATTGAGTGTAGTCTTCTTCCTCTCTGAGTGTCAGGATATTCATTATAGTGTGAGTGGTCTTGATACTCATCTTTCAATACGAAGATGCTACATTCGCTACACCTTTCATAACAAAAACTTTGAGATAAAGAATTGGGTACTACCCGCAAGGGGTTACTATCCGAGGATCTACCTCACCCCTAAAAACAAACCTCACAAATCAAATGTGACATCTTGCCTCGCATGGCGAAAACCTAATCATTTCAAAAAGGATATGATACGTCCGTTCTACCGCAAACAGGTAACGCATAAGTCTCCTCACATGCGAGCGGCAAAAACACCTAAACTGCTAGAACACACACGATAACATCATCCACAAAAACATTAACAAACTGTAGGCCAAACTACGACTGCTCTGATTCTTTACTTATTTTAAGTAAAGATATGTAGGCACAAGGGCCACAATCCTTGCCGAGCACATTCCCCCTATATTCGTATCCCTAAACTACGTCGACTCTGATTTTCTCATGCCTATTGAGAATACGTAGGCCTAGGACCGCGAAGTCCTACCGAGTCTGTTCTTCCTTCTTTCATCCCCGTTATCTCCTTTTTCCCTGCTTCTAAACCCTTTCTCTTTACCCCTAAGAACACTCTTTTAAGCATAATTTTTAAGCAAATAAATTCACGCGTCGACAAACAAATGGTTCCCATCGAGTACGATGGATGCGAGGGGTGCTAATACCTTCCCCTCGCATAACCGGCTTCCGAACCTGTTCTTGGTCGCGAGACCATCTTATCCATTTCTTTCTTAAGGTTTTCTCGATATTTTCCTTTCCCCTCATGGGATAAGTAAAGTTCGGTGGCGACTCTTCTGTCTATCTTTTTCGCCTCCCCGTCGTTGCACGATGCATTTTTCGAGTAGCGACAACCAACATCCATGTCCCTCATTGAAAAGACGATGTCTTGGTTATCCTCTTCCCATTAGGGACCAGCTGTCCCATGCACAACGCACGCACTACCTCCAGTACCTCCTATATGAACTTCGCCAGAAGACCTCCACCCAAAGGGTTAACAATTTTGGGAATACCATTGCCTTGAGGAATACTACCATCAACAGGAGGAGGAATAGCAGCAGCCCCTCTGTGTAAAATATTGTTTCCATCAACTCGTGCTATCAATGGCTGAAATAAAGTTATTAACTGTTCTTGCCCATTGGACACATTCTGAATTATTTCCATGAACTGCGTCATATGGTCTCCGACTTCCTGGAGCTCGTTCTGAACCTGGTCCATAACTCTTTGTTGATTTCCTCATGCAGAATATCTGTGAAAACCTGATTTTACAATCTTGTCAACTAATATACAAAACCAGACAAAGATAAGAATGAAGTCTCTAGGAACACCTGTTATGCAAATGAAAATGATAATGCAAAATGCAACATGTATATGTGTTTCAGGGAGATCTCCCCCTTGATTCTAGTTCCACAAATAAAAATAGAACAGTAGAGATAAACAGAAGGATCAAAAGCCTCGCTCATAAATAAAATGAGGACCAAAAGTCACTGTACACAAACCACCAATAAGAAATACAACTGATTACAAGTCTATGACCTCATCCAACAAGTCTGGTGATGATCAAAAATACAAGAAAGGAAAAGACTAATCATGTACATCATCACTATAAGTAGCTTTCTTCAACCACTGTAGTCTTTATACCACGCCTGGTCTTCTTCGAGCAACTTTGTATCCAGATGCTCTGGTATCGCAATCAGTTCCTAGATGAGGAGATCTCTTCTACAAATGACATCCTTCAAACCCTGAATATACTCTTCCCAAACATTCTCACCAAATATGTCTTCGAGCTTTGGTTTCTTCAGTTTAGCTTTCATCTTGAGTTCTTCAAACACTGACAAACTTTCTTGCAGTCTCTGCTCACTTGTACATCTACGAGATGACTCTACTGAAACTTCTCTCTCTTTAACTCTGAGCTGCGTCTTCAATTTTTCAATTTGCTTGTGAAGCTCATGCTTTCTCCCTTTGTTAGCAATTGTAGCATTCCACTGATCATTGAACTTAGACATCTCTAGATAAGCTATATCTAAATCCTTCTTTTTATGCTTTAGGATGATATCAGTACTCTTCAGATCTTAACCGACTCGCTCTCGTACACGAATCTCTTTAGTTAGCTCCTTCTCCCTTTTAGCCAAGGTTTTTGTCTTCACTTTAGCTAAGTAGACAACTTCGTTCTTGTCATGCTTCAACTGGCTAATTTCACGTTTCAGTTCTTCACTTTCTTTATGCAGCTCCTTTTTCTCTGCCCAAAGCTTATTGTATTTCAGAATATCAACCGTTGTAGGTTCTTCAATCATCAAAGGGTACAAGGGTTATTCAACAGGAAAAGGAAACAGTACCCTTTCAACCCTCTTCTGAATCCACTCTAAGTAAGGGTCAAAAGCTCTACAGTCACTCTTACCCAAAGAGAGCTTCCCCTTTTATTGAACCAAACAATGTCTTTAGCTATAAAACACATAAGTCTCCTAGACCATTTAGATGTAATCCTTATATGAATAAAAGCTCCAGAACGAGGAAGATGATCTATAAACCACTTGTGGAGTATTGGCGTACAAAAAGAAATATTTTTTCCTCTCCTTTTTTCATTCTTATAGTGTATTGAATGGTATAAGTATCTTAGGAGAGTGGGTACAGGGTTTTCGGAAACGAAGATGTGAAAAGCGTCCATATCAATGAAATCTGGTATGTTGGGAAATAATATAATGCCATATATACATAGAGCCAGAATAGCGCTAAAAACCACCCAACATCACTCCTTAGCATATTTTTGGGCTTTACCCACCAAGAAAGATAGGGTAAAGACAGAAACTCCGTTTCTGCAGACCACATCATCAATCAAATCAGACTTGCTCAAATGAAGAGCATTGGCCAACTTCTCAAAATCAGGCTCCTCTTCTGAATGAAAGAAAGACATTTCATCTAGGACCAGAACTCCCAAAATAAAAAGCGAACTCTTCCAAAG
Organism: Lathyrus sativus; assembly: GCA_963859935.3. Lineage (NCBI taxonomy): Eukaryota > Viridiplantae > Streptophyta > Magnoliopsida > Fabales > Fabaceae > Lathyrus > Lathyrus sativus. Next base: position 251,368,623 of record OZ012740.1, on the reverse strand, counting down.
TAGGAACCAACATATAGTCTGGAAAAGTGAAGCAGCGTAGTGAGGGTCATAAAACTTTAGTAAATCATGGATGGCTCCTTGCTCGTAGTTTGTGACTTTGCGAAGAAGACTTAGAATCCTCCCATTATCCTTTCTGAAATCTTCAAGAACACCAGGATCAGCCACAAAAATCAGACCAAATAAAGGTCTCAACTCCGGCAATGGAAATTTGTATATGATGTTCTTCTTCATCTCAGCCTCCATCTCAATAGCAGATTATACAATGCAATGTTAATATGCAGGATGATTATACAAATGTAGACAAGGAGATCAAGGTATCAAAAAGTTGTTGTGTTATTGACTGAATATAACCAGTGCTCCGCAATAATAAGAAAACCCAAAAATCCAAAAATCTAACAGAAAACCATAGTACCCAAAGTCAAAGGTCCACTATGATAAGAAAACCAGTAAACCGGGTTGGTTGGAGGTCAAAGTTTTCTGCAAAACACATCCCTCTCACAGGTAGGTTCTAGTCTTATAAGGTACGACATCCTATGCAGGTCGTCAGTGTCATGGACTCTCAGGTTGAGAAACGATGATACGTTCACCATTTCTGGTTTGGCATTATGGTCAATCAAGGAGGTCTCAACTACCTTCCCAATGAACGGTCTCTAGAGTCGTTAGCTTTCAGATCCAACATCCCCTCAACTGTCCAAGATGCACAAGATAGGATATCTTCAAAGAAAACCTCATTTTGACGCAAATTTCGTGTGAACTCTTGTGTGTCAAGATGCCACACAAGTCCACACTACTCTCCACATTAATCCTATGTGTATACTCAAGCCTGGGTATTGGGCTTATCTCTCATGGAACGATCCATCTAACAGCAAAGCAACATAATACGATAATAATGATAAAGTGCATAAACTAAAATGTAAATGTAATACAACAACAACTATACAACATAAATATGCATAAAATCACCAAAAGATATAAAACAGACAAGCGTTAGGATTGACTCGCATAGGGAACCATTCCCCAGCAGAGTCGCCAGCTGTCGCAACTGCAAAAAGAACCAACGAAAACAAACAGAAGTGTCGCCACCGAACGTTATTTATCCCAAAGAGAGTGAAAGGAAACGATAAAAGAAAACATAAAGGAAAGGAGAAGACGAGGTGATCACAACCAAATCTTGGGTTCGGGAGTCGGTTACGCAAGGGGAAGGTATTAGCACCCCCTCATGTCTGTTGTACTCAACGGGATCCACGCTTGTTGTCTAATCAAAGAGGAGAGTTATATAAAAGCTACTGCTAAACGGAAAGGGGAAAGGGAAAAGAAAAAGGAGACTCGATAGGACATCATCACCTTATGCCTACGTATTCCCTCGTGCAATGGGAAAGTCAAAGTCAACATAGTTCGGAAAACTACGGGAGAAGGGGGGATGGTTGCTCGCCAAGGCATCACTGTCTTATGCCTATGTATCCTCATCTGGTATGAGAAATCAAAGCAAATCTAGTTCGGATAACTAAACCACGGGTTGGTTAGGTGTTTTTTTATGAGTGACGTTAAGTTCCCATTCCGGCAGTTAGGGTCGATGTGTAACACCCCACTTTCCCAATTCATAAATAAAATACAATTATTTCAAAATAACATCAGAGTTTCCCTTCAATAGTGGGATATCACATCAAATAGTTCAACATAACTCTTCATTATATGATTTTCGAATTAAAGCAGCGGAAAATTATCATTATCCATCGTTCACGACCATCCGCCAAAATACACAAAAGTATTCATTAACAAGTTCACCCAACATGATACGACACAAGAATAAACAAATTTATCGTAAAACAAATAAACTCCCAAGTCCCGTGCTACGTATCAGAGCATCCTAAGACTCGACTAGCACACCACTATCCAAGCTAGCTATGTACCTGGATTATCTGTACTTTTGAAGAGGCACAGATCACAACAACAACAAAGGGGTGAAAAAACATGATCAAAATTATCGGTAATAAGATACATGAACAAAAGGCAGTAAATATACAAATCATCACCCCACCAACATCAATCACGACCTACTGTCCAACAATCAACACAACATACAATAATGCAAGAATGCAACTCAACACCATGCATGCGGTACCGACTCATTGGTTCATTCAATCGAACCCCGGATAGATCACCTACGCTCCTCCTAAGAAATGATCTATCCCCACCATTCTCCACAAGGGAGTACGGATGGATCACCTACGCTCCTCCTGAGAAATGATCCATCCCACCATTCTCCACAAGGGAGTACGAGTGAATCACTTACCCTCCTCCTGAGAAATGATTCAACCCCACCATTCCCCACAAGGGAGTACAGATGAATCACCTACGCTCCTCTTGAGAAATGATTCATCCCACCAAAACACCATGATATGCACGACACAAAATACGCAACACACAAACTCAAGCACACTAAGTGCACACGATCCTCCTTATCACATCACCATACATTATATATACATATATATACACACCAATCAATTATGTCAATTAAAATGAATAATAGGGAAATCACATTCGAACAACAAATATACGCTCCTCACCATTCACACCATTCCTATACTCAACATGGCCAAAAGGGATCCTACAAAACATCAACATTGGATGGAACCACAAAAATAAAACAAGTTGTTGTCATGCTCGCTGGCCCACTCGCCTAGCGAGGCCTCAGCGAATGCTCGCTGCCTCACTTGCCTAGCGAACATGCTAGCGAAGGCAGACAGTAGCTACTAGAAGTGTTCGCTACCTAGCTCGCCTAGCGAGTCCTTAGAGAATGCTCGCTACTAGCTCGCCTAGCGGAGGTGCTAGCGAGCGTCTGCGATTTCACAAAACCCTCACTGTCCAAAAATGTCATCTTGCTCAATTCCAAGCCTATCATTATCTATCTATCTGCTATTCTATGATTACTGCAAGTATTATACACCATTCTAACCATTTTCCCCTTAGATTTCCTCTCTAGAACCCATTTTTCTGTACATCGCTAATACCTCAGAAGGCACACAGAACCTCACCCAAAATCATAGCAACAATGTATGCACCAAACTCATCAATATCATACACCAAATTCACCAATATCAACAACAACAATAGGCATACCAACATGCAAATCATATTCATAAAATCCCTACGGGGTTAAGGAATCCCCTCTACCCAATTCATGCAAGAATACCAATCTTAACCCGTTTCTCCCCCCTTACCTCGATTAATTGCTTCGATTGTTGAAGAATCCCCAAGAATCTGGCAGCCCTAGCCTTCTTCTCTTCCCTTTTTCTTTCTCTTCAATCTTTCTCCCAAATTGGTTTATCGTGTTTTCTTCCCCTTTCTCCCCAAAATCCCCTTTTCTTACTTATTCCATTAATAATAATAGTAATAATAATAATAATAATAATAATAATAATAATAATAATAATAATAATAATAATACAATTACAATATTACCATTATTTATTAAATTATTATCATTATTTATTATATTATATTAATATTAACTCTATGGCTTATTAAAATAATCCTTATCAATTAAGGACACCCACCAACGCGCTTAGACACACTCCCCACACAAGGACACGCCAAAAAGACTAAATAATTAAAATAGGTGTTACAACTCTCCCCCACTTTAATTATTTTCGTCCTCGAAAATTACCTGATGGAAACAATTCCGGATATGCTTCCCGCATCCTGCTTTCCAATTCCCAGGTCACACTGCCTCCTGCAGCACCTCCCCAAGCCACTTTCACCAAGGATATCTCCTTCCCTCAGAGTTGTTTCTTGTTTAACAATTCGCACTAGAAGTGCCTCAACAATCAAATTATCCCTCACTTGCACACCATCCAATTGAATCAAAGTACCTCCTCGGCTTAGATACATGAACACATCCTGCAATTTCCACAAACGATAGCGATAAAACAGTCTAACATGCTATTTTCCCCACGCTTTCGCTGCGCCACTCTGATACAGATAAACAAAACATATTGTATGCTTATGTGACTTCAAAGCTCGACCAACCCCAGTTACCATCGTAACTCTCAACACATGTCTTTTCTTGGATCCTTTTTGATCTTTTCAGTCGCCTCTTGCACAATCTCCGGTCCGAGTACAACACTCTCGCCGGACACACATCAGCGCAAAGGAGTCATACACCCATACCATACAAAGCCTCATATGATGCCATCCCGATACTCGAATGGTAGCGGTTATTGTAGGTAAACTCAATCAACGACAATTAACTGCCCCCTGATCCATCATGATCTAACACACAAGCTCTCACCAAATCCTCTACATACTGGATAGTTCTCTCTATCTGTCCATCTGTCCACGGATGCCAGATAGAGTTCAACTTCAATATGGCACTCAAAGCGTCTGCAACTCTCCCAAAATATCATCGAAAACTCAGATTCCCATCTGACACAATATTCGACGGTATCTCATACTACTTCGCAACTTCTTCACTATACATCTTAGCTACCTCCAGCATAGAATGATTCATCCTCATTGGTAAGAAATGAGTTAATCTTTTCAATCCATTCTTAACTACTCAAATCAAATCATATCCCTTCAAATTCTTCGGAGAACCCGACACAAAATCCATGGGAACACTATTCTATTCCACTCAGAAACATTCAACAGTTGCATCAGGCCCAACAGTCCCCGCTGTTCCAACTTCGACTTTCCACAAGTCTAATCAGTATACACAACCTCAACCATCTCTCTCTCCACCTATGGCCACCAAAACAATCTCCGACATTCAGTCACATATCCATAGCACCTGGATGGGTACTCAATCCACCTTAATGTCCTTCTTCTAGGGTACTCTTATCCAACCCACAATACTGGAGCACAAACTCTATCACGACATCTCATGGCACCATTTCCATCAATCCGAAAATCAGATCTTCGACTCAATTCACTAAATTCAATCAGTCTACTAGCTCAAATTAGAATTCCAACTCCTCGACTCTCATCAAGATTACCCATAGTCAGCCTCAACATACAAAGCTTAACTCCATAAGAAGTCTCTTCACAGACCAAACTCATATCTCGAATTTTCTTAATCAGTGCTAACTCCTTTACCATCATCATTGGTATATACCCAAAAATTCTCCAACTCGATGCATCAGCTACCACGTTGTCTCGCCCGAATGGAAATTCAACCCAAAACCATACTCCTCCAGAAGTCCCAATTATTTCCTCTGTCTCATCTCCAAGTCTTTCAAATCAAACAAATACCTTAAGCTCTTAAGATCTCCAAACATCTCACATCTCAACTAAACAATTAAGGCCTCCAAACTCCGGCACAAACACACGACAACAACCAACTCTAAACCACCTGTCAGATAATTCCTCTTACGTACTTTAAGTTGCCTTAAAGCATAACTAAAACTCGCTGATGTTGCACTTAACATATCTCCCAATCATATCAACAAAGCATCACAAAACACAATAAATAGTTCTGTCGGATTCAGCAAAACCAACACACAAACTGTTGACAGCTCTCCCAAACTCCTTGAACTCTCTTCACTGAGGCATATCACTACTTTTTCTCCACACGGATAACTCAAGTTCCCGATGCTCAACATAATCCTTTATACTCTTCGAATATACCAAAGTATCATCGATTAACACAACCATTGAATCGCTTATTTAAGTATGGAAGATCCCATGCCAAACGGACACTCAATTTGTGAGTTATGGCGGAAACACGAACCGCACCTTCCGCACTTACCACAACATCCAAACACATTCCATCAATAAATATCTTAATCACATGCCGCTACTTTGCCATCACCTATAGCATTGTAAAAACTTCCAACGCTTCGAACCGTACGTCATTCCGGGTTACGGTTCTTCCGTTACATAAAAAATACGACAACAACATTTTCACACTTGAAAGGCCCTTCAACACACCTTCAACTCTTGAAATGTTTAAAGGTCTAATTATCTCAATATCGTATTCCACATTCTTAGGTTCTTTAATATTCACCAGGAGTCACTATCCACCCTTTACATACTCGACCTTATAATCTGATACCGTAGCACATCCACCAGACACGAGTCTCAAAACTACTCACTCAAATTAATTCCTTGACCACCCAAACAGACATGCAATACGGAGCTCTCAATATCGGGCTAGTTTCTGCAACTAAGTCGATCACAACTCCACTTTGTGTCCTGGCTGTATATCACTATCTTTTCAGGATAACTTTCAGAGGACCACACTTAATCGGCAACCCACCAACTTCTCTACTTTCATCAACACTCAAAATTCCCCTTAAAATTAAACATCTCAACACTGTCCTGCGCCGACTCGCCAAAACAACTCTTAAGCATTTGGCTTAACTCCGAACAATTCACTGTACACACCATCTAAGCTCGCAAGACACATTTATTCCCTCCAACATGATCCCGTCAAACTATAATACCGTTTAACAACACACTGAGCCATCACTCCACACTTGAAGCATCTTTGAGAAGCACAACTTTCTCCCCCACTTATTTTAATCCCACTCCCGCAGTCTCTGGCGACTGTTGTCCCACCAACCCTCAGTTTCTCCTTCCAGTATGTGAGTACCAAACCTCACTTTTTGCTCGTCACTATAACCCATTGTCCTGAAAATTTTCTCAATTGCCTTCAGCTACTTCTGTGCAGCTTCTTGATCTAGAATACCTCCTTCAAATGCCGATGGCTTGTTATTCCGAAACTGTGCCAAATCGCTAAATTGCGCATCCGCGGCTTGGTCCTGATTAGCAACCACCTGCGCCATTGCTTGCATAGCGGCACCCAAAGCAGCATCATTCCTTTCTGCCATACTCCATGACAATAACAACCCCAGGTTAAAAGGTACACAACCTCTATCCTAAGGACAGACTCAACTACTACACTGGCCGGACGGACCGACCTGCTCTGATACCAATTGTAACACCCCATTTTCCCAATTCATAAATAAAATACAATTATTTCAAAATAACATCAGAGTTTCCCTTCAATAGTGGGATATCACATCAAATAGTTCAACATAACTCTTCATTATATGATTTTCGAATTAAAGCAGCGGAAAATTATCATTATCCATCGTTCACGGCCATCCGCCAAAATACACAAAAGTATTCATCAACAAGTTCACCCAACATGATACATCACAGGAATAAACAAATTTATCGTAAAACAAATAAACTCCCAAATCCCGTGCTACGTATCAGAGCATCCTAAGACTCGACTCACACACCATTATCCAAGCTAGCTATGTACCTGGATTATCTGTACTTCCGAAGAGGCACAGACCACAACAACAACAAAGGAGTGAGAAAACATGACCAAAATTATCGGTAATAAGATACATGAATAAAAGGTAGTAAATATACAAACCATCACCCCACCAACATCAATCACGACCTACTGTCCAACAATCAACACAACATACAATAATGCAAGAATGCAACTCAACACCATGCATGCGGTACCGACTCATTTGTTCATTCAATCGAACCCCGGATAGATCACCTACGTTCCTCCTGAGAAATGATCTATCCCCACCATTCTCCACAAGGGAGTACGGATGGATCACCTACGCTCCTCCTGAGAAATGATCCATCCCACCATTCTCCACAAGGGAGTACGGGTGAATCACTTACGCTTCTCCTGAGAAATGATTCAACCCTACCATTCTCCACAAGGGAGTACAGATGAATCACCTACGCTCCTCCTGAGAAATGATTCATCCCACCAAAACACCATGATATGCACGACACCAAATGCACAACACACAATGTCAAGCACACTAAGTGCGCACGATCCTCCTGATCACATCACCATACATTATATATACATATATATACACAACAATCAATTATGTCAATTAAAATGAATAATAGGGAAATCACATTCGAACACCAAATATACGCTCCTCACCATTCACACCATTCCTATATTCAACATGGCAAAAAAGGATCCTACAAAACATCAACATTGGATGGAACCACAAAAATAAAACAAGTTGTTGTCATGCTCGCTGGCCCACTCGCCTAGCGAGGCCTCAGCGAATGCTCGATGCCTCACTCGCCTAGTGAACATGCTAGCGAAGGAAGACAGTAGCTACTGGAAGTGTTCGCTACCTAGCTCGCCTAGCGAATGCTCGCTACTAGCTCGCCTAACGGAGGTGCTAGCGAGCGTCTGCGATTTCACAAAACCCTCACTGTCCAGAAATGTCATCTTGCTCAATTCCAAGCCTATCATTCTCTATCTATCTGCTATCCTATGATTACTGCAACTATTATACACCATTCTAACCATTTTCCCCTTAGATTTCCTCTCTAGAACCCATTTTCCTGTACATCGCTAATACCTCAGAAGGCACACATAACCTCACCCAAAATCATAACAACAATGTATACACCAAACTCATCGATATCATACACCAAATTCACCAATATCAACAACAGCAACAGGCATACCAACATGCAAATCATATTCATAAAATCCCTACGGGGTTAAGGAATCCCCTCTATCCAATTCATGCAAGAATACCAATCTTAACCCGTTTCTCCCCCCTTACCTCGATTAATTGCTTCGATTGTTGAAGAATCCCCAAGAATCTGGAAGCCCTAGCCTTCTTCTCTTCCCTTGTTCTTCCTCCTTATTCTTTCTCTTCAATCTTTCTCCCAAATTGGTTTATCGTGTTTTCTTCCCCTTCTCCCCAAAATCCCCTTTTCTTACTTATTCCATTAATAATAATAGTAATAATAATAATAATAATAATAATAATAATACAATTACAATATTACCATTATTTATTAAATTATTATCATTATTCATTATATTATATTAATATTAACTCTATGACTTATTAAAATAATCCTTATCAATTAAGGACACCCACCAACGCGCTTAGACACACTCCCCACACAAGGACAAACCAAAAAGACTAAATAATTAAAATGGGTGTTACACGATGCATGTTTGCAGTAGAATGAAAAAGTAAGTTACTAAAATGAGTTTGAAACATAATCCCGAAGGATAAAAAGGTTTGAATTTCGTTTGAAATTTTTAATAAAGTGAATTGAATTTGTTGGAGATTCACGTTGCACTAAAGACTATAATATAGGAGTGAGTGTGTCGCATATCGCCCAAAGGGCATACACTAAACATTCTAGACAAATGAAGAGAAACTTTTCATTCATCATTTCCCATATAGTTAAGGCTCGTGGCACAAAATGTTCATCATTCTTTATTAAGTGTCTTAGAGTTGTTAGAGATGAGAAGAGAAGACACAAAAGAGAACACTAAAGGGAAATTGAAAACCCTAATGTTATAATGTAAAATGGTCCTAAGGTTGGGATAAAAGGAAAGTCTACCTAATGTTATCATACAAATGATGGACCTAAAGTCAAGGTTTGAAAGGGATTATCCTATTTGTTATCATGCAAAGGATTGAAAGCCTAATGTTTCTCCTGCTCTCACCTTAATCATAAATTAAGTAGGACTAGGAATCCTAAGGGATCATGTGAGAAAACAAAAGTAAACACTATCCAATTCAATCATAAATGAAAACAAAGATGAAACTTAAACAAGTTCCAAAAAGAGAGAGAAGATGAAAGTAGAAAGAAAAGAAAAGGATGAAGAAGATGCAAACATATATTAAAGTTCAAAGGCAGGGCATCAAGCAAGCAAGTATTAATGATCACGCGTATCAACAATATGTCAAAGCAAGCAAGGGAACAACCATATTCTAAGTCATATCCAAAGATTGCAATCAAAACACAATGGCAAAGCAAATATGCTCACACACATTCAAATGACATAAACAACTTACAAGAAACAAAACCAATCCCAAAACCAAGTGAAATGAGATCAAAATGAGTAAAGAAGAAAGATGAGGCAGTGGTACATCATATCATATTCAAGTTAGGCCAATGATCAAAGAGAGAGCACAGAGGAAACAAGTTATATTTCATTCATAAATAAAGTCAACCATATCAAACAAAGCATGCACACAAACACCCTAAAGGGGTAGGCATATGATTATGAGATGAACATAAGAAGAAACCACAAGATCAACATGATCATCAAGTTAACATCCATCCATGAACACACAAGAAGATCACACCAGTTGAATTCAAAACAAAACTAAAAAAACATTATACATCCAAAATCAAATCACAAAAGGAGAGAAACATCAAACAAAGCACATAAGTCTCAAATGACTTGAGGAAAAATCAGAATGCCACCCAAAAATGGATTAGAAACAAGTTACATAATTTTGCAATTCAAAACTAAATAAAAAAACAAATAAAACCTATAAAAAGGATGGAAAATAGTTAGAACACAAATAGGAACCCAAGAAAATCACTATAGGTCAGAGACCATCATAGGATCATGTACTAATTTTCTCACAATTTTAAAATGCTCAAAAACAATTTTAAACTAATTAAAATCAAGCAAATAAACCAAAAATACATGAAAATTAGAAAAACTAGAAGTAAAAATCAAAGAAAATCACCATAGGTCAAAGACCATCATAGGATCATATGATATTTCTCTCATAATTTTAAAAGGTATAAAAATAATTTTAAACCAATTAAAATTAAGTCAGACAAATAAAAATCCAAGAAAAATAGTAAAATGAAAAATAAAAAAGCACAAAAATGCAAATCAGAAAGAGAAAAATAAAAGGAAATTTTAGAAAATATTTTGATATTTTTCTGACGAAAAATGAATTTTCTATGAATTTTTGAAAATAAAATGAAATTAAAAACAATTTTGAAAAAGAAAATAAAACAGAAAAAATACAGCGCGTTGAATCTCCTTTCATTAAATGGCATGGCTAATCTGATGGCATATAAGCACACATCCATGGTGGATCTGAGTCAAACTCATCACATTCACCCATTAAAAGTCAAAAGCGCGGGATTAAAACAAGTGGCATGCTGGACGGTCAGATGATGCCAGCTCATCATCTTCAACCTCCAACCACTTGAAATCAGTAGAGATTTACAGAAAATCATGGTTCCTTGAAACCAAAACCATTAGAGCTCATACTAGTTTCATTTGATGCGTCTTTTCAAGACGATCTCAACCATATCATCGCGCCAAATTTCTTTTGCACATAGCTCACTCGATTTGGAGAAAACCAGATGAATTTTAAAACACGGATTTGAAAGTTAACAAGCTAAACTCAACTATAACTAAAATCTAACAATCCTAACAGCAATAACACATCAAGGACTACATCTTAGCAGCAAATTTGAATCAAAATGGTTTAGAATTGCACCTGTTGAAGCTCAATGATCCGCTGTCGCGCGCGGATCAAAACGAGTAATTTTGTAAAAATGTAATACAACGACAATTAAACTCGGATATCGTCTCAAGGATTCTTGTTTGTGATTAATCTATCAAAATTGAAATGGGGGGGGGGGTTGGTTTGGTTTCTGATTCAGAAAAAGCGCTTAAAATAATTGATTATGAAAATAAGCTGTTTATAGGAATAAGTCGATCTACTGTTCAGTTCCTATCTATCATTGATTAATAAAATCTTATCGTCCAAAGCGGACACAGATACTATTCCTGTTCGATCAACATCACATTCAACAAGCGAGAATGAAACTATATGAATTATATCTCCTATTTACCGAATTAAGCAAACGGTTAAAGATAAGCGAATTAACGGATTAAGCAAACGGTAACACGCAAAAAAAGTTAGGGGATATAACTCAATCGAACCAAACAAGCCTATTCTATGAAAATCGAATTAAGCAAACGATAAACATACAATAGAATTGAAAGGAATAAAAATTGAATTGCAAAAGTTATATTAATCTCAAGAAGGAACCTGAATCAGTAGATACAACCGAAAAGATTAGTTCGCCATGGAATCGCACAAGCTCTCCATATTTTCGTGAATGGAAGATGATACGTGATAACGTAAACAGTGTTTTCAGCCCTCTTTCCTAGGTAAAATAAGGTATCTAAGTCATACAACCCAATTGGGTCGACCCAGCCCATTACAAATGACCCAAACACTAAAATAAACTAATGCTGCAACTTGCACGAATTTTCTGCCCCTGCTACAGTCCGATTCAGCTCTCGACTTCTGAACAAAAGATGTATATATTTTTCTTAGCTTTTCATCGACTGGTAGCACGCTTCAATCGGATACTCCAAGCTCAAGTTATGATTTTTCTCGCGAAAGCTGCTAAAGCTGAAAAATAAATACGAAAAACAAATAAATGCAAAAATAAAATAAAATAAAAAAACACTTAAAACATAAAAATAAATAAAACAAATCAAAGAAATGCTTGAGTACAAACATGGAAGAACGTGCATCAAAATGCACTGATTAAATTCCCCCACACTTGAACTTTTGCACTCCGAGCAAAATGAAAAACAAATCAAATCAAAACAAAGAAACTTCAAAACAAAAATGAAACAAAGCATGCAAACTCAAAAGTTATCAGGATACAAGATGCAAACACACTTCTAAGTCTAAGCTTCAAGACATGGCATTAGTGAGAAATTCAACTATGACATTCAAAGTAAGTATGAAAAACAGATCACCAAAAAGTACATTAAAAGCACAACATGAAAGTAGTACTACCATAAGCTTGAAAAGACTCTAACATTCACCATTGAAATACATTGCACACAAAGATCAAAAGGACTTTTATTATGGTTGTAATTTGGCCAAGGTCAGGGTGAGATATATCCTAAGGGGTACTAAGCTAAAATCCAAAGAGTTAAAAGAGGATTGAAGGAATTGCAGGAGTTGAACTACAAAACATCTCGAAGGGAAATTCTATTAAACAACAAACTCACAACTTATTTCTCTTCTCTTTTTCCTTTTTTTTCTTTTTTTTTTCTTTTTTTCAGAAGGACAAATATTAACAACCTTCTCTATTTTTTCATTTTTCATTCTTTTTTTTTTCTTTTTCTATTTTTTTCCTACCAACATCATAATAACATCATAATAACAATATAAACAAAATGTTCAATCCCAAACAACTCCATACAAGACTCTTCCAACCCCTTGAATAGGGTGATAATATTGTTTTTCACTTTTCGGCTTGTAATGAGTTTTAAACACACAAAAAGATAATAGGCTCAAAGGGGTTTACAAACAAAGGGAAAATATTGTTAAGGTTGGCTTTTTGGCTAACTGGTTAAAAAAACAAAACAAACAAAATTGCCTTTATCATGTCAATGTGCACAAGTAAACAAATAACTTCAACAAGAGTCAATTCAAGTTCTAGAGACGAACAAACATGAGTGAAATCACACAAGAAAGAAAAAGATGCATTTTTTATGTGTTATCCATTATTAGGCTCAAAGTCTCACAAGGGTTAGTGATCTATCACTAATGATGTACAATTTAGATTTTAGTCAGACATATATACTAAAAAATGCACACAAAAAATAAATCACATCATACCACAAGTCTTTCGACCAAGATAGAGAGAATATTCACAGATGTAACAGAATAACCAACAAGAAAACATGCAATTTCATTTTTTTATTCAATAAAAACAAACAAACAAATAAAAGCAAAAGGTTCCCTCCCCCACACTTAAGACATACATTGCCCTCAATGAAAAGAACTCAATGATAAAGTAAGAGTGAGAGAAAGGAAAAGGTGCTCCCTAGTCAAGTTGCAGTGTAGTTGGGCGCTTTCAAAGAAAGCTCCTCTATGCTGACATCTTCAGGCACCGAACTCTCATGGAATAACTTCAGACGCTGCCCGTTAACCTTGAAGACTTTGTCAGTACCTGCACTTTTTATTTCTACTGCACCATGAGGGAAAACATTAGTAACAACAAAGGGGCCAATCCATTTGGATCGAAGTTTCCCAGCCATAAGCTTAAGGCGAGAGTTAAACAATAAAACCTATTGACCCACAGAAAATTCCTTCCTAGAAATTCCTTCCCAGCCTCTAATCTAAACTCTTCCAACTGTTACAATTGGAGTTTTCTTTCAATACCTGCTTGTTGCATCTCCAAATACAACTTTTCACCGCCCAATAAGCACGGTGTTCTATCTCAACAGGAAGCTGACATGCCTTACCAAAAACAAGTCGATAAGGAGACATCCCAATGGGTGTCTTGAAAGCTGTTCTTTGAGCCCAAAGTGCGTCTTCTAAATGACGGCTCCAGTCCTTCCTGTTTGGCTGCACCATTTTCTCTAAAACCTATTTGATCTCCCTGTTTGAGATCTCAGCTTGCCCATTAGTTTGTGGGTGATATGCAGTAGAGACTCTGTGCACAACTCCATACTTCCAGAGCAAAGCTTCCATGGTGCGGTTACAGAAATGAGTGCCTTGGTCACTGATGATAGCTCGCGGTATTCCAAACCTGCAAAAGATATTAGACCTGACAAACTCTGCAACAACTTTAGAATCATTAGTCCTAGTGGGGATAGCTTCCACCCACTTTGAAACATAATCAACAGCAAGCAAAATGTAAAGGAAACCAAATGATACAAGAAATGGACCCATGAAATCGATTCCTCGTACATCAAATACCTCACAGAAGAGCATAGGCTGCTGAGGCATTTCACTCTTGCGAGTGATGTTTGTACCTGCTATCTGGCACTCTTTACAAGTGCGGTAAGTCTCATAAGCATCTTTAAAAATAGTTGGCCAATAGAAACCTGAGTCAAGAACTTTTCTTGCAGTTCTTTGAGGGCCAAAATGTCCTCCGACTTGAGACGCATGAGAGAAATTTAAAATGGATTCAATCTCATAGTCGGGAACACATCTTCTAATCACCTGATCACTACCAAACTTCCAAAAATATGGATCATTCCAAACATAATATTTGGCATCACTTTTTAGTTTATGAATCTGTGATCTAGACGCACCTGTAGGAAAAACACCAACAACAAGATAATTAACAATATCATCAAACCAAGGTGTAATACCATGCAAAACTAAAAGCTGCTCATCAGGAAAGTCATCCTGAATAGGAAAGGGATCTTCATGTCTCTCTATCCTGCTCAAATGGTCAGCCACTAAGTTCTCAGCTCCACTTTTGTCTTTAATCTCTACATTAAACTCTTGGAGCAACAACATCCACCAAATCAATCTCGATTTTGCATCCGGCTTCTTCAACAGGTACTTTAAAGCTGCATGGTCAGTGAAAACAACAAACTTGGAACCTAGCAAATAAGATCTGAATTTATCAAGAGCAAAAACAATAGCTAGAAGTTCTTTTTCAGTGGTAGTGTAATTTGACTGTGCAGAATCTAGAGTCCTAGAAGCATAGTAAATAACATGGGCAGCCTTGTCAACTCTTTGTGCAAGGACAGCCCCAACAGCATAATTCGAAGCGTCACACATAAGCTCAAAAGGGAGGGTTCAGTCAGGGGGCTGGATTATGGGAGTGAAGGTTAATGCTTTCTTCAAGAAGTCAAACGCTTGTTTGCATTTATCATCGAAGTGGAAAGTAACGTCATTCTTCAACAAGTTTGACAGCGGAAGAGCTATCTTGCTGAAATCCTTGATGAAACGCCTGTAAAAACCTGCATGACCAAGAAAAGAATGAATCTTGAATGCAAGATGGGTAAGGTAGTGTAGAAATCACATCAATCTTAGCAGGGTCAACAGAAATTCCTTTTTCAGATATTATATGACCAAGAACAATTCCTGCTTAACCATAAAATGACATTTTTCATAATTTAAAACAAGGTTAGTTTCGATGCATCTTTCTAAAATCAAGCTTAAATTGCTCAGGCATGCATCAAAAGCAGAACCATAAACAGTGAAATCATCCATAAAAAACTTCCATGCAATTTTCAATAAAATCTGAAAAAATGCTAATCATGCATCACTGGAAAGTGCCAGGAGCATTGCAAAGACCAAAAGGCATCCTCCTATGAAGCAAAATAATTTTTCAGGTTATTGTTTTCTTGATGTTCAAAATAATTTTAAACCAATTAAAATTAAATCAGAGAAACAAAAATCCAAGAAAAATAGCAAAATGAAAAATAAAAAAGCACAAAAATGCAAATCAGGAGAGAGAAAAATAAAAGGAAATTTTAGAAAATATTTTGGTATTTTTATGATGAAAATGAATTTTCTATGAATTTTTGAAAATAAAATGAAATTAAAATCAATTTTGAAAAAGAAAATAAAATAGAAAAAACACAGCACGTTGGATCTCCTTTCATTAAATGACGTGGCTAATCTGATGGCCTAAAAGTGCGCATCCATTGTGGATCTGAGTCAAACTCATCACATTCACCCATTAAAAGTCAAAAGCGCAGAATTAAAACAAGTGGCATGCTAGACGGTCAGATGATGTCACTTGAAAACTGTAGAGATTTGCAGAAAATCGTGGTTCCTTCAAACCAAAACCATTTGAGCTCATAGTGGTTTCATTTGATGCATCTTTTTAAGACGATCTCAACCATATCATCGCGCCAAATTTGTTTTGCACATAGCTCACTCGATTTGGAAAAAACCAGATGAATTTCAAAACACGGATTTGAATATTAACAAGCTAAACTCAACTATAACTAAAATTTAACAATCCTAACAGCAACAACACATCAAGGACTACATCTTTGCAACAAATTTGAATAAAAATGGTTGAGAATTGTACTTGTTGAAGCTCAACTTTGAAGCTCTGAAAATGGAGTAACCAAGCTTCATTTAGGCCATAATTCTTCAAGTTCTTGAGCTGGTTAGCTTCACTGAATGATGATGAAGCTAACTGAGTGAAGATTTTGAGTGATTAAGGTGTGTAAATGAAAAAACGAAATTCAAGCTTAAGAGTTCAAATGGGATTTCAGCAGGGTGATTCTGGCTATCAAAGCTTGTTGAAATGGGTGGAATAGAGTCCTTATTCATAGGAGAGAAGTTTTGAATGCTTAGGGAGGGTGAATGATGCAATTTTAGGTGAACTCGTGCACACTTGTGACATGAGCAAAGTGTGACTTGCAGCATGCCAAAACTCATCAAAAACTTATGTTTTAATGCTCTAATTAACCCAAGAAAGTTTGTTAATCATGTTTAGATTTAATTCGCGCCTTAATTTGGTGATTAGAGGTCATATTAACCAAATTCAATTATGACTTCAAGTGAAAACTCAGCTTTGAAATTCAAACTTTGCAACCATGGTTCTCACAATGTAGGAGGCTTTTATGAGTTGATTATTCCTGCATTGGATAGAGGGAGATGTAATCTTTGTAATGTGAAAAGAAAGCATTGATTTGGAAATCTGAGCTAAGAGATATGAATCTTCAAAGTAGCTTGCATAAAAAAGTTCAAATTCACAAAACACTAAGAAAAATTTCAAGTCTTTTTAAGGACCAAATATGACCTATAATGTTTTGATAAAATCTAAGGTCTTCCATAGGTTTTTGGAATTTCATGTTGAATCAAAGTTGTAGAGGACATATTCAAGTTCATTTTAGAAAAATAATGGGCTTCAAATGATGAAGAATGACCAAGTTATGACTTTTGGAAGTTGGCAAGAAAATCTCTTCAAAACTCAAAATGACCTATAATGTCTCCATACTTTTGATGACTTTCCAAGTACAATTAGACCTTTCCCTACAAAGAGAGTTTGTTGGAGATGATGAGAATAGTACATTAGAAAGTGAACCACCTCAAGATGTTAAAAATTAAAGAAATTATGCCCATTTGATCATAACATCCACAATTTGCTAAATTAGGTCAAACACCTTGAACCAACTTTGAATCTCTTGAACATTTCTTGTAAATTAAGGCATGGTGAGTCACATATGACCTTGAAAGGATGTTGTATTGAAGTACACTTGATGATGACGGGCCCTTTGGGGCTTAAGAATGCCACAAAGACAAGAAGAAAACCTTGCTTGAGGTTGAAGAATCATGCTCTTCTTCTTGAGAATCAAATCATGATACCTTGATCCATTGTCTAGAACTATGTTATGCAAAAATGAATATGAAAAAGAAATAAAACATAAGCCAATATACAAGAGAAAAGAAGGGAAAATTTTGGGGTGCTATAATTAACAAACGAGGTTGCTTCTACCCACTTGGTAAAGTAATCAATGGCAACCAAAATGAAGCGATGTTCGTTGGAAGCAGTTGGCTCAATATTTCCAATCATATTAATGCCCCACATTGCAAAGGACCAAGGAGATGTCAACACGTTCAGAGGTGTCGATGGCACATGCACCTTATCAGCATAAATCTGGCATTTATGGCATTTTCTAGCGTATTTGAAACAATCAGATTCCATAGTCATCCAATAATACCCAGGTCTCAACAATTTTATGGCCATTGCATGTCCACCGGCATGAGTACCAAATAAACCCTCGTGGAATTCTTCCATCAACAGGCCTACTTCATGTTCGTCAACACACTGCAACAAGACCATGTTGAAATTTCTCCTGTACAACACATCATCCTTGTTCAAGTAGAAATTATCGGCTAGCCTCCTCAGAGTCTTCTTATCTTTGTCGGATGCCTCAGATGGGTACTCCTAATTCTTGAGAAAATTCTTGATGTCATGATACCAAGGCTTTCCATTTGATGCCTTTTCTATTACAAACACGAAGGCAGGTCTATCAAGACGCATGATGGTAATAGCTGGAGCTTCATTCCAAAAATTCACTTAGTACATTGACGCAAGCATGGCTAATACGTCTGCCATCTGATTTTCAGCCCTAGGCACATGATGAAACTCAACTCTGTCAAAGAAAGTTAGCAGTCTTCTAACATAGTTCTTGTATGGCACCAAGTTGGCTTGACGAGTTTCCCATTCTCCTTTGATCTGATTAACAACCAGCGTTGAATCGCTATATACATCAAGATTCTTGATCCTCATATGAATGGCCTCTTCTAAACCCATAATACACGCTTCATATTTAGCTTCATTATTAGTGTAAGAGAACGTCAATCGGGCAGTGAACGATATGTGAGAACCATGAGGAGTTGCAATGATTGTCCCGATTCCGTTTCCATATGAGTTAATAGCACCATCAAAAACCAACTTCCACTGAGATCCAATCTCAGGACCCTCGTCAGGTAAAGGCTCATCACAGCCTTTCATCTTCAGAAACATGATGGCTTCATCTGGAAATTCAAACTTCATCGTCTGATAACCTTCAATAGGTTGTTCAGCAAGGTATTGTCACAGAACACTTCCCTTAATGGATTTTTGGGAAACATACTGAATATCATACTCTGTTAAAACCATTTTCCATCTGGAAATCCTTTCGGAGAGTGCTTTCTTTTCAAACATGTACTTGATCGGACACAACTTTGAAATTAATAGGGTTGTATGGTTTAACATGTACTGTCTCAAGCACTTAGCAGCCCAAGCGAGTGCACAACATGTTTTTTCCAGCATCGAGTACCTCGACTCGCAATCGGTGAATTTCTTACTCAAGTAGTAGATAACATGCTCTCTTCTACTTGTCTCGTCCTATTGACCGAGCACACATCCCATCGAATTCTCAAGAACCGTAAGATACATTATCAGAGGTCTCCCTGCTACTGGAGGCATGAGTATTGGAGGTTCTTGCAGATACTCTTTTATTTTTTTCAAACGCCTTCTGGAAATTTTCATTCTACCTGACCGCTTAATCTTTTCTTAACAATTTGAATATTGGCTTGCAAGTGGGTGTAAAATGAGATATGAAACTTGCAGTATAGTTCAACCTTCCTAGGAAACCACGAACCTCTTTTTCCATCCTCGGCTCAGGCATTTCTTGAATATCTTTTATTTCGGTAGCATCTACCTTAATACCCTTTTCACTGACAATGAACCCTAGTAACTTTCCATATCTCACCCCGAAGGTGCACTTGTTAGGATTCAACCTCAGCTTGAATTTCATCAGTCTTTCAAACAACTTCAGAAGATTGACCAAATGTGTTTCCTCCATCTTTGACTTCGCAATCATGTCATCAACATAGACCTCAATCTCTTGATGAATCATATCATGAAAGAAAGTCATCATCGCCCACTAATAGGTTGCCCTAGAATTTTTCAATCCAAAGGGCATCACCTTATAGAAAAAATTCCCCTACGGTGTAGTGAAAGTAGTTTTCTCCATGTCCTCTGGGGCCATCTTGATTTGGTTATACCCAGAGAAGACATCCATGAAGGAAAACACAGAATATTGAGCGGTGTTATCAACCAAGACTTCAATATGGGGGAGCGAGAAATCATCTTTCAGGCTCGCTCTATTTAGATCTCTATAATCGACACACATCCTGACCTTTCCGTCTTTCTTAGGCACAGGAACAATGTTAGCAACCCACGGAGGGTAATTTATCACAGTAAGTAAACCAACATTCAACTGCTTCTGAACTTCTTCTTTAATCTTGACTGCCATGTCTGGCCTCATCCTTCTCAACTTCTTCTTGACTGGCAGACATTCCTCTCAGAGAGCCAAAGGATGTAAGACAATATATGTATCTAACCCTGGCATGTCTTGGTAAGACCAAGTGAAGATATCCTTATACTCACAGAGCATTTCAACCAATATTCTCTTGACACTATCTTCCAATGCAGCCCCAATTCTGACCTCTTATCGTCTTTGGTACCTAGATTGATGACTTCAATATCCTCCTGATGAGGCATAATGACCCTTTCCTCTTACTTTAGAAGTCTGGCTAACTCTTCGGGTAGTTCACAGTCGTCATCAATCTCTTCTTCAGCTTGATAAATGGGATTATTAAAGTCATACTAAGCCATAGCTGAATTAAAATCGATAGTATCTGAGAGAAAAGTTATGCATGATTGATATTTATGTTTGTTATGAAATGCAACAAACAAAACACATTGCCATTTTTCTATTAATAAAATGTAAAAAACAAGAAAAAAGAAAAACAGAGATCACAATATTTGCATGCGAAAAATGTCCTATACTTATGCTAAAGTGCAAATAACAAAAGGCCCCACAGATGGGGTCACTATGTCTGGGGCAGAACGTAGAACTGAACATAATCAAAATAGTGAACATTACTCTGCAGTAGTAATTGTTGCTTCCGCGAAAATAAGGTGCCGGCAAAACAGAAGAGTCGCCACCTTTCGTTATTTATCCCTCAGAACGGGAAAGGAAACGATCGGAAAAACCTGACGAAAAGGTATAAGACAAGGTCATCGCAACAATTGTCTGGGTTCGGGAGTCGGTTACGCAAGGGGAAGGTATTAGCACCCCTCACGTCCATCGTACTCGATGGGATCCATGCTTGTTGTGTTTATCTGACGGGTTGGTTTTATCTATCTACCTATCAAGGCTGGTCTGAAAAGAAAAGAAAATGACTCGGCAAAGCGTCGCACTTTATGCCTACGTATTCTCATCAGAGAATGAGAAATCAAAGTCTACGTAGTTCGCCTAACTACGGGTTACAGGGGAGGTGGCTCGCCAATACGTCAGTATTGTGCCTACGTACTCTCAACAGGCTTGAGAGATCAGAGCTTACGTAGTTCGGGATAATACGGATTACGGGGGTTCAGATTCGTCTGTTTTTTCGAGTAGGGTTAACAAACAGTTCCAGCAGTTTGGTGTATGCAGCTCGACCCTTGGAGACTTATGCGTCACCGTTTGCGGTAGAACTAAGAGTTAACAACACTCTTTTCTTCAGAAAAGCTTCCTTTGAATTACGGGCCCACGGGGCAAAAAGGTTTGAAGTTTGTTTTCTGTCTTTTACGAAAGAACTGTTTTTTATGGTTGTTTGCAACCAATATCGCACTAGAGACTATGACCTGAGAGTGAATGTGTCGCATGTCACCCAAAGGGTGCCATACTAAACATCCAGACTGTTGAAAAGAAACTCTCCAACAATCCTTTCTCAGATAGCTTAAGGCTCGTAACGTACGACGTCAGTTAACCTTTATTACTGTATTTTAAGTTGTTTTGAGATGAGAAGAGAACGAACAGGTTCAACTAAGGGGAGACTATCAAGTCCTAATGTTGTCATGCCAAGGATTCATCCTATGGTTGAGGTTTGAAGCAGGGAACTCCTAGAAGTTATCATGCATAGGTTTCAACCTAAAGTTCTAATCATCACTTCCTTATCAAAGGAAGTGAGATTCCTAGGGGATCATGTCAATGATAAACAAAAACAGATAAAGCATCAGTTTAAATAGTAAACAGTAAACGACTGTAAAATGCATGCAATGCAAGTGAGGGAGGAAATGTGTGTGGGGCAACAGCCTCCACAAGCTCATCTCAACCTCAAGCCAGATATGAATAACTGCAATCATACAGGAGAAATAACATGCTATCAAGCAAGACAGGAGCAACTGCAATCATACAGAAGAAATGAAATAAAATGCCATCAAGCAAATAATCGGCCACATAGGCAAGGGAGCAGGGCTCTACCGAATACCCGCAAGCAAAGCCATACAGTAAAAATACAAGCAGAGGGAGCAACTCAACCTCTAGTGCAATCATGCTCCTAGCTTGACAGAATCTAAACATGAACTTATTCTAATGCATCAAGCAAATCAAACAAGTCACATCAATACAGTTGCACAACAAGCAAACAGACAGGAAAGAAAGCAAATCAACAGCTTCCTACAACAAAACCTTCTGACAGCAGTCCAGTCATCAGTCCTCCACTGCTCTTCCAGGCTATCATCTACAATAGCAAGTGTCAACTTGCCTCTTCACTCTTTCAATGCATCAACATAAGTATCACCTTATCCTTCTTCTTCAAGCCTCAGCTCCAAAGTAGACTCCACCATCAGGATTCAATCCCAATTGCAAGTATCAGCTTGGCTCCTTCAGGCTCTCAATGTATCAACATAAGTATCAACTTGTTCTCCAACTTCAAGCTTCAGCTTCTTCATTTGATCCCAACTAGATTCCCTTCACAAGTCTCAATTTGTTCTTCTTGGTCTTCAAGCTTCAGCTTTAATGGCAGTCTTCAGACAAAGGGAAGTGCAACCTCTAGCATCTTCCATCTTCTAACAAGGAACTCCATCCTCTAGCAAGGGAGAAAGATTCATCTAACAAGAGCAATATTTGGATAGTGGAAAGCAAAGTGAAGACCAAAGGTCACCACTAAGCACTCCACCATCAAAGAAAGGAACCCTCAAAGGTTCTACCAACTTGGGAAGAACCACACATCCTACCAAAGGAGGGATGAGGCCTTCACAAGGGGACCTTATATCATAGGGAGGAATGGAAGTGATCAACACCTTCCATGTTTATGAAAGAAGAGAATCTATTTAGAAGCTCTACTTACAAACCCTAATCTTAACACCTAATCAACACTACACCAAAAGAAGGGAAGATCTTCACATCCAAGCTTCTTCAAGCATTCCATTGCATCTTCAACTTGTCTTCAACATCATCCAAGAGAAAGAGAGACAAAACCCTAATCTAAGGGAACTAAAGAAGTCAATCTAGTTGAATTAGTGCATTAGAATCATCCAAAGCTAGCACCTACACTAAAATCTAACAAAAATAGTAAACTACATTATAAATTCCTATAAAAATTCTTAAGGGACCCTAATTCAATCATGAATCTACCCTACAAAAATCAGAGGTTGAATCATCCACCAAGTCCTAGAAATAAATCCTAAACTATAAGGTATCAACCATAAACCCTAAAAATGGAGCTCTTAATGTTCAACCTAGAACTACCACTTATATTCATCACAAAAATGTGATAAAAATCTAGCGGGGACATGCATATCTATGCTATCTACTCACAAAAAATCAAGGCCAAAATCATCATCACATGATCAAACCAAATTCAACAAAATCAAGCATCAAACATGATTATTTTAATGTCAATTAAAATGTAAAAAATCCCATAAAATCAGAAAATGCATGGAATATTAATATTTTTGTCTAAAAAAAACTAGATTCAATCATGAATCCATGGCAAAAAGAATGGGATTACTTGAGTTATTTTCCAATTTTTTATGAATTAATCAATAACCATGAATAAAATGAAAAATGAAGTGAAAATCAAAATAAAATAACAAACGCGTGGTGTGAATAGCAAAAGAAATCAGTTCAATTCAAGGTTGGGCCCAAAAAGGGGGTGTGGTTATCAACTATTGCCTAAGCCCATTGCCACCAACTTAATGAAACGCAGCGTATGATAATAGTTTAGAGTCCTTCACAAAATGAGAACCACTCGTGGCCGTTGGATCATGCCTTCAGTCAAAGTCCAACCAAGATCTGATGGCTATCAAGTCATCTTCTCCATTTGAATTCCTGAAACACGCGCGCAGCCGTGGCCATCGCCGGTGATTCTCCGATCATCACCCCCAACCCTAACTCTCTCTAGGATCCTCCATTGCAAATGGTCTCTACACGAAACTTGTCCCAAATCTCACAAGGAATCTTCCTATACCACTTAATCACCCTAAAAGTTCAAGATTCGCAAGAACAAAATCTCAACCGAAAATGGTAACAACCCTAATTGGTCACTAACTCTCAAATTGATGATCTAAAAACCTTCCTCTAATCACCTATAATCAATCTAACCTAACATACCTTGCTAATTACACTTAAATTAAGCTGGAGATTGAAAGTTACTAACCTGAGAATTTCATGTGCACAGAGGTATTAAACCTTCAAATCAAGCTTTCAAATGCTCCAGATTCCTTCAATGAATCAATTCAAAGCTTCTGTATGCAAAAGGAACACTTGAGGATGCTTGGATTATGGAAACCGAATTTGAGTTGCAGGTGAAAAAATCTGAGAGCAAGAACACTATTCAGCCACGAATTTTCCTTGATTATGATCTAGAATCAATTACTAGCATCCATGGAAGTGATTGCACTCAAGAAAATGGATGGAAAGTGAAGAAAATAGTGTAACCGAATTCAGTTGCAAGCGAGAAATTTTCAATCTCAATCTCTATTCTCTCCTTCAATTATCACCAACCTTCACTCTGAACCACTTCTAAATCATATATAGAACATGTATGGATGATCTAGAAAGTTCTAGATCCCTCTAATGAGAAATTCAATATCTTATGTCATGGAAAGTTCAATCTCATGGTGTGTTCATAACAGCTCATGTTGGCAGCTTGTATTCACCCTCATTCTCTTCCAATTTCTCTCCTAATGTTATTTTGGATGTGTTTAGCTTGAAAGGAGCCTTGGTTATGCCTTGAATTTTGGTTTGGCAATTGTTACTTATGATGTAAGTAACCACTTTTCAAAGCAAGTCCCTAAATTAACCCTCAAGTCAAAATTGTGGCAATACCAATGTTCTTAAAATATGTTTTACAATCAAAATGGTATATTACATGCCTTGGTTTGGACATGTAGATCAAAAATCCCAATTTCCATCTTTGGTTCATTTGAAATTCACCCTTATTTTAGGTCATTTTTGTGATTTTGTGAAGCAAGCTATTCCAAGCTCTCATGACCTCTTGGATAGCCTTAAAACATAATTTTGAACAAGTTTGATGTTGAACATTTTCCCATTTGAAGCTTGCAAATAGGAGTTATGGCCTTATGATTGAAATGACCTGTAATCTCCAAATGACCAAAATAGCCTTGACTTGTCAAAGCCATAACTTGAGTTCTACAAATCCTATCAAGGACTTCTAGTACTCTCTAGAAAGCTAAGAGGATAGGGAACAACATTCATGTTGACCAAAAGTTCATAGGAATCATCCTTCTAGGGCAAAGGTTTCATGCAAGTTGGACAACTTTCAAGCTCCAAATTCACATACCTCAGATGACCTGTAACTTGTCAAAGTCATAACTTGAGTTCTACAAATCCTATCAAGGACTTATAGCACTCAAATTAAAGCTAAGATCATTCTCTACAACATTCATGTTGGGGGCAAGATGACATGACAATCACATCTTGAGCTAAACTGCCTTGAAGATAGGGGTCAAACTAGGGGATTTTACACTGTCAAGCCTTAGAAACCCTAGCCTGAAACTTCTCAAACTCTTAAATCATGATGAGTTGGCCTTGGAATCATCCTTATAGCATCTTAATGCATCAATCCATGATCACATGGCTCTTGAATTAGGTCTCAACCTCCTTCAAATCCTCAGTTGACTTAGGGTTGACCCAGTCAAACCCTAGCTGCACCAATCATGGCTGGGCCTTCTTACTCTTGCACAATGACCTGTCTAGGACTCAAAGTGATCTTCAACACTTCTAATTATATCTCTCAAGACCTCAAGTCTAACCTCATGGCTTCAGAATCATCTGATGGCTTTCCACAACTCTCAAGTTAGGAGACCTACCCACTTGGCTTCAACCACTCTCTCTGAGGATCTTTTGACTTCCCTGACAAAGATATCAACCATTGAACACTTGAATAACCTTCTTAGCTAGCTTCATAGTCTCTTGATTGGTAATCACCTCTTGATCTCCTGCATACATGTCAATGAAATGCAAATGATAATGCTAATGTGAATGAAATGAAACATAAGCTAGGTAAAGAAAAGTTGGGCAAATTTTGGGGTGCAACAGTAACATGAATGACTTCCTCGGTGGTCCAGTTGCACAGTTTCTGGCCAGGAGCACATGGATGAATCCAAGCCTCCATATCGCAGTCGCTATCACCTTCATCATCCTCTATGGCATGAATCCTGTCAAATATGACTCCACCACTGGTGAATCTGACATGTCCCGTGTATCTTGGAGGGTCTTGAGAAGAATTGGAGGGCTTGAACCCTAGACTAAATTTATCTTGTTTGACAGGAACATCAAGCACTTGGCCCCACCTTTGAGAAGTTCCAGACTTAACGATAGCACGGGCTTCTTTAAAAGACGGCATTGAAACCTCTGGGCCTTTGACTTCCACGGGAGGCTTCTCCTGAATTTGCACAGCTTCGAAGGCTTGACAGAGCATTTCGTGGATTTCGCCATCCACCTTAATGTACTTGAAGGATGACAGATGGCTAACCATTATATCTTCTTCACCACACATGATAACCACCTTTACTTCCATCATGTACTTCAGCCTTTGATGCAAAGTTGAAGTAACTGCTCCCGCAACATGTATCCATGGTCGGTCAAGCAGACAACTATACGCCGGTTAGATATTCATTATGTAGAAAGTTGCATCAAAGGTCTCAGGTCCAACCTAAATTGGCATGGTAATCTCTCCAAACATATACCTCTTTGAACCATCGAATGCTCTCACCACCAAATCACTTAGTGTACAAATCAACCCATGGGTGTCCAATTTCATAAACCCTTCTTTGGAAACACGTTGAGTGATGATCCTGTGTCAACCAGAACATGAGACAACAATGATCCTCTACATTCTGTGGAAATATGCAAAGCATGGTTGTGATTTCTCCTAGCAGGAGTCAAATATAGGTCGGTGAAACCTAAACCATTTCCATTTGTCGCTTCCGCGAAAATAAGGTGCCGGCAAAACAGAAGAGTCGCCACCTTTCGTTATTTATCCCTCGGAACGGGAAAGGAAACGATCGGAAAAACCTGACGAAAAGGTATAAGACAAGGTCATCGCAACCATTGTTTGGGTTCGGGAGTCGGTTACGCAAGGGGAAGGTATTAGCACCCCTCACGTCCATCGTACTCAATGGGATCCACGCTTGTTGTGTTTACTGGACGGGTTTGTTTACTATCTACCTATTAAGGCTGGTCTAAGAAAAGAAAATGACTCGGCAAAGCGTCGCACTTTATGCCTACGTATTCTCATCAGAGAATGAGAAATCAGAGTCAACGTAGTTCGCCTAACTACGGGTTACGGGGAAGGTGGCTCTCCAATACCTCAGTATTGTGCCTACGTACTCTCAACAGGTATGAGAGATCAGAGCTTACGTAGTTCGGGATAGTACGAATTACGGGAATTCAGATTCATCTGTTTTATCGAGTAAGGTTAACAAACAGTTCCAGCAGTTAGGGACAAAGCCTGCTTGCGGTAGAACTAGGAGTTAACGACACTCTTTTCTTCAGAAAAGCTTCCTTTGAATTACGGGTCCACGGGGCAAAAAGGTTTGAAGTTTGTTTTCTGTCTTTTACGGAAGAACTGTTTTTTTATGGATGTTTGCAACCAATATCGCACTAGAGACTATGACCTGAGAGTGAATGTGTCGCATGTCACCCAAAGGGTGCCATACTAAACATCCAGATTGTTGAAAAGAAACTCTCCAACAATCCTTTCTCAGATAGCTTAAGACTCGTAACGTACGACGCCAGTTAACCTTTATTACTGTATTTTGATTTGTTTCGAGATGAGAAGAGAACAGGCTCAACTATGGGGAGACTATCAAGTCCTAGTGTTGTCATGTCAAGGATTCATCCTATAGTTGAGGTTTGAAACAGGGAACTCCTAGAAGTTATCATGCATATGTTTCAACCTAAAGTTCTAATCATCACTTCCTTATCAAAGGAAATGAGATTCCTAGGGGATCATGTCAACGATAAACAGAAACAGATAAAGCATCAGCTTCAACAGTAAACAGTAAACGATTGTAAAATGCATGCAATGCAAGTGAGGAGAGGAAATGTGTGTGGGGCATCAGCCTCCACAAGCTCATCTCAACCTCAAGCCAGATATGAATAACAGTAATCATACAGAGAAAATAACATGTGCTATCCAACAACTCATAATAACTGCAATCATACAGAAGAAATGGAATGCTATCAAGCAACACAAACCACATAGGCAAGGGAGCAGGGCTCTACCGAATACCCGCAAGCAAAGCCACACAATAAAAATACAAGCAGAGGGAGCAACTCAACCCCTAGTGCAATCATGCTCCTAGCTTAACATAATATAAACATGAACTTATTCTAATGCATCAAGCAAGTCAAACAAGTCACAGCAATACAGAGAAGAAAACAGATCCACAGCTTCCACAGCTTCAAGCTTCAGCTCTTCAGCAATTCTGTCTTCAGGCTTCACCTACCCTTCAAGGCTAGCATCTTCAATAGCAAGTATCAACTTGCTTCTACAAGCTTCTATCACACCAGACATAAGTATCAACTTATTCTTTCTTCTTCAAGCTTTAGCTCTCCAGTCAATTCCACCTTCAGGCTTCACTCCTAACTACAAGTGTCAACTTGTTCTCCAGGCTCTCAATGCATCAACATAAATATCAGCTTATCCTTTATTCTTCAAGCCTCAGCTCTTCACTCAATCTCAATTGAATCCTCTTCATAAGTTTCAACTTGCTCTTCAAGCTTCAGCTCTCTCTTCTTTACCAGTATCAACTAGGTCCTCTTCATCTGCAAGCTTCAGCTTCTCAGGATAATCTTCAAACACAAAGAAGTATCAACTTCATCCTTCAATATTCTTCAAGCAAGGAACTCCATCCTCTAACAAGGGAGAAAGATTCATCTATCAAGAGTATAGTTTGGATGATTGGTAGCAGAGTGAAGACCAAAGGTCACCACTAAGCATCCTATCATCAGAGAAAGGGACCCTCAAAGGTTCTACCAACTTGCAAGGGCCACACATCCTACCAAAGGAGGGATGAGGCCTTTACAAGGGGACCTTACATCATAGGGAAGAATGGAAGTGATCAACATCATCCATGTTTATGAAGGAAGAGAACTATCTAAAAGCTCTGCCTACAAAACCCTAATCTTAACCTAATCAAAACTACACCACAAGAAGGGAAGATCTTCACATCCAAGCCTCTTCAAGCAATCCAATGCATCTTCAACTTGCCTTCAACATCACCCAAGAGCAAGCAAAGCAAAACCCTAATCTAAGGGAACTAAAGAAGTCAATCTAGTTGAATTAGTGCATTAGAATCATCTAAAACTAGCACTTAAACTAAAATCAAGCAAAAATAGAAAACTATATTGAAAAATCCTACAAAAATTCCTAAGGGACCCTAATTCAATCATGAATGTACCCTACAAAAATCAGAGGTTGAATCATCCTCCTAGTTACAAAAATAAAATCTAAACCCCAAGGTATTAACCATAAACCCTAAAAATGGAGCATCTAAAGGTTTCAACCTAAAACTATCACTTATGTTCATCAAAAAAATGTGAGAAAAATCTATGTGGAGCATGCATATCTATGCTAACTACTCACAAAAAATCAAGATCAAAATCATCATCGCATGGTCACACAAAATTCCACAAAATCAAGTATCAAACATGACTATTTTAATATCAATTAAAATGTAAAAATTCCCATAAAATCAGAAAATGCATGAAATAATAATATTTTTTATCTAAAAAATACTAGACCCTATCATGAATCCAATGCAAAAAGAATGGGATCAATTGAATTATTTTTCCATTTTTTATGATTTTATCAAGAACCATGAATAAAATGAAAAATTAAAGAAAATCAAAATAAAATGAACAAGCACACGGTGCAGATAGCAATAGAATTCAGTTCATCATCCAAACTGGGCCATAAGGGGGGTGTGGTTAACAATTACTGACTAATCCCAAAACCAACACTTAAGTGGAACGCTGCGTTTCACCTTATTCAGACTCTTCACAAAATGAAATTAATACGTGGCCGTTGGATCTTCATCTGGTCAAAGGTCTCAGCCCCATCCAATGGCTCTAAAGTCATCTTCTTCCTTTGAAATCCTGAAACACGCGCGCAGCCATGGCCGTCGCCGGTGGTGCTCCGGTCATCGTCCCCAACCCTAACTCTCTCCACAGGCCTCCATTCCAAGAGGTCTCTACATGAAACTCACTCCAATTTTCACAAGGAATCTTCCTATGCCATTTAATCATGCTAACAGTTCAAGAATCCAAGAATAACAATCTCAACAGAAAATTCCATGAACCCTAATTGGTCACTAATCTCCAAATTGATGATCCAGAAATCTTCCTACACCATTCTACCATGCATCTACCATAACAATTCATCTTAATTCTACCTAATTTAAGCCATAGCACAAGAGTTGCATACCTGGTAAACTTGAGCAAACAGAAGGGTTGAATCTTCAAATCAGCCTTCAAGAACTTGCAGAATCCTTCACTGAATCACAATCAATCTTCTGTATGCAAAGAAAAGAGTTGAATCTTCTTGAATTATCAAATCTGATTCTAAGTTGCAAGCTTCACTCTCCAATGGCTACTTCACGATTCTTCCACCACAGTGCCTTGAATTTGATCTGGAATTGATCACCAACCTCAGAGCAAGCTATTGAGATCAATTTCTTGGATTGAAATTGCCTCTAACCTTGTAACCGATTTGGATTTGCAATGAGAAAGTTCAAAGTGCAAGCTCAGTTTTCTCTCTCAATCATCACCAACCTTTCATCTGAACCTCTTCTACATCATATATAGGCCATGTGTGGATGATCTAGAAACCTCTAGATCCTTCTAATGAGAAATTCAATCTCTCATGCCATGAGAAGTTCACTTACATGCCATGGTATGCATAATTCTGCTAACAGCTTGAAATCATTCTCAATTCCTTCCAATTTCTCCCCTCATGACATTTTGGAAGTGTTTGGCTTGCAAGGGACCTTGATCATGCCTTGAATTTGGGTTTGGCAATGGTTACTTAAAATGTAAGTAACTACTTTTCAAATCAAGTCCATAAATTAAACTTCAATTCAAAAATGTGGCTAAACCAATATTCTTAAAATGTGTTTTAGAGTCAAAATGATATATTACATGCCTTGGTTTGGACATGTAGGTCAAGAATACCAATTTCCACCTTTGGTTCATTTAACTTATACCCTTATTTTAGGTCATTTTTCCAAATTTGAGCTACAAGAAATTCCAACATCTCATGACCTCTTGACTAGCCTTAAAACATCATTTTGAACAAGTTTGATGTTGAACATTTTCCCATTTGAAGCTTGGAAATAGGAGTTATGGCCTTATGGTTGAAATGACCTATAATCTCCAAATGACCAAAATGCCCTTGACTTGTCAAAGCCATAACTTGAGTTCTACAAATCCTATCAAGGACTTCTAGTACTATCTAGAAATCTAAGAGGATAAGGAACAGCATTCATGTTGACCAAAATTTCATAGGAATCATCCTTCTAGGGCAAAAGTTTCATGCAAGTTGGACAACTTTCAAGCCCCCAAATTCACATACCTCAGATGACCTGTAACTTGTCAAAGTCATAGCTTGAGTTCTACAAATCCTATCAAGGACTTCTAGTACTCAAATTAAATCTAAGATCATGCTCTACAACAATCATGTTGGGGGTAAGATGACATGACAATCACATCTTGAGCTACATTGCCTTGAAGATAGGGGTCAAACTAGGGGATTTTACACTGTTAAGCCTTAGAAACCCTAGCTTGAAACTTCTCAAACTCTTCAATCATGATGATTTGACCTTGGAATCATCCTTATAGCATTTCAATGCATCAATCCATGATCTCATGGCCTTTGAGTTAGGTCTCAACCTCCTTCAAATCATCAGTTGACCTAGGGTTGACCCAATCAAACCCTAATTGCACCACTCATGGCTGAGTCTTCTTAACCTTGCACAATGACCTGTCTAGGCCTCAAAGTGACCTTCAACGCTTCTCATGAGCTCTCTCAAGACCTCAAGTCTAACTCCATGACTTCAGAATCATCTGAGGATCTTCCCACAACTCTCAAGTTAGGAGGCACACACTCTTGGTTTCAACCAGTCTCTCTGGGGATCTTTTAATTTTTCTGACAAGGATATCCACTCTTGAACACTTGAATAACCTTCTTAGCTAACTTCACACTCTTGTGTAGCCCTTGATTAGCAATCATACCTCTTGATCTCCTGCATACATGTTAATGAAATGCAAATGATAATGCTAATGTGAATGAAATGAAACATAAGCTAGGTAAAGAAATGGGCAAATTTTGGGGTGCAACAGCTGCCCCTATTCAAGCGGCTTGGACCTGACTGGATGAGAAGCGAACGGCTCTCAAACAATTAAGGTACGAGACAGTTGAATACCAACAAACCTGGAAATTTGCCAACTGCACAAGTACACGGTACTCTGATGGGAACAAATCTTCGGAAACTGAGATGATAGCTGCACGGCAATTAGCTGGGGAATCGGTCACACGGTAACCGGTGAAACGCGGTCGACCATGCCGTCAGGCATCAGGATTCCTCGGGACTCATCAGATCATTAGGAACTTTTTTAACAATCAAGTTAATCATGCCATCGGGCATTCAAAGAAATTTTTGGGCGTTAGCCGAACTTCGTCACTAAGTCGGGAATAGAATTCTCAGTCAATCATGAACCAATTGGGAATATCCAAACTTCTGCCACCAGGCACTCTGCATCGGCTGAGAGAACTGCTTCGTCAATATAGTTAGACTTCAATCCTCAAGTCTTCAAGGGAAGTTTCAACTTCGCTGTTCGGGAACCTGCTGGGGATGACGCATCTCCGCTGGGGATTCTAGAGAACTATCAAGTAACTCTGCTTCAGGGCTTCAGAAATCATTCTGGATGAGTCAACTTTGCTGAGGACTTCAAGAATCATCTTGAACAAGTAACTCCGTCGGGGACTTCAAGAATCATCCTGAACCAATAACTCTGCGGGAGGTTTCAGGAATCATCCTGAGCAAACTCTGCCGGGGATTTCAGGAATCATCCTGAGTGAATCTCTCTGGCGACTTCACTGGGGATTCTAAGATTCATCTTAAGCAATCAACTTCGCTAGGGCATTCAAGCATCATCTTGGGCAAACGACTTTGCTGGGGGACTTCGAGAATCATCTTGAACCACGCGACTCTTCGGAGATTTCAGGAATCATCCTGAGCAAACATCTCGCCGGGGAACACCTGCAAAACAAGAACGGTAACGACCTAGCTCATGTTTCATATGCATACGTTGGACAATGGCGCAATGCTACACACGGTGGAAATGCTACGCGTTTAGGGTAAATGCTATGCAATCATGCAAAATGCTACAGCCCCATCAGCAAAATAAATGCCGAAGGGAGAATTCTCCTGTCAAGGAGAAAGGACCACTCTGGTGGAGAGGAGGAATCATCCTGCCAAGGAGAAGAAGTTACACCAATCTCAATTGGATTCCGCCTGGGGAAACGAACTTCAGTCGACTGCTGCAGGGGAATAAAGCTTTCCGAGAACTTGAGCCTGCTCGTCTGGGTATACGAACCAAAAACTGCTGATGAAACGATATCAATCGCAGAAATAAACTGCACGGCCTTCGCGGCACAACTTTCTTGGAGATAACGACTCCGGTGGGGAAATACAGCATCAGCTATTCAACACTCTACTGGGGAGAACCAATCATGGCCCAAAACGGCTTTCCAAGAACTCGGCTCTCTTGGGGATCCGCAAACTCGGCTGGGGAAGAAGGAATCAACCTGCTTGCTGGGGAGAGTACGACTCTGCAGGGAATCTCCATTCCGCTGGGGACTTCAATCTGAACGATTGAAAGCTGCACACTTCAGTATACGACTCAGCTGGGGAGATGACATTCCTTTAGGATGCATCTGACTGGGGAGAGAATCTTCTCTGGCTGGGGAGACATACCAATGCTTACAATCTCCTGTTCAAACTCCACGGGGAGGTACTACTGAACTTGCTGGAGAAGAAGGGGTCATCCTGCTTGGCGACGCATACGGCGTACTGCCTGCTACACCTGTAACAACACAAACAAACAGACAAGATACCCTTCTCAAAGGGGCCTATCAAGGTTATCATCTTGTGACAATGTTTAAGTAATTCATTGTTTCAACAATCAGTGGCCTAGGCCAGTAAGTGTATGTATGCGCATTTTATCAAAAACATCGGCGTTCTTTTTCGCAAACAAAACAAGTAAATGCTAAACAAACAAACAGAATTGCTGAATAGTATACATTTTATTGATAACGAACCCCTGAATGGGCAAAAATGTTTTAAAACAGATGCAAGCTCCTGGAATGAGGAAGCTGCACAAATATAAAAACATAAATATACATCAGCATATACAAATGTCGGCAATGAGGCGTAGACGAACACTATGAGTTGATCCTTCTATGACCCACTCGACTTCGATACTTCTCCGACTCTTCAGCTTCAGAAGAGATTGATTCAGATAAATGGCCCTCAGGTCTTCCAAACCACTAAACAATGAAAATCCACACGCGGAACGCAGTCATTTGCTTTTTTCAAATCCCTAACTTTTGCCTGAATCGCCCTTTCGGGTTTTCGATTCACCGGGATACCCTTTTTTTGCCAAAGTCGCCCTTCCAGGTTTTCGACTTTGCGGGTGTACATTCTTTTCTTTTATATCCCTAATTTTTGCCCGAACCTTTTTCCTTTTTTATGGTTCGCCGGGATGCCCCATTTTTTGCCTGGATGTTCTTTTTCTTTCCAGCGGGTCATTTTTAAGCAAAGTATTTTTTAACTGCGTCCGCGTTCACCGGGGATGCAAAATCTTCGCCATCCATCGTGGATAACAACAAAGCTCCTCCCGAGAAGACCTTGCTAACGATGTACGGACCTTCGTAATTAGGAGTCCACTTGCCCCGGTGATCGGAGTGTGGAGGGAGAATCTTCTTCAGGACGAGATCACCCGTCTGAAAGCTTCTAGGCTGCACCTTCTTATCATAAGCTTTCTTCATTCGGCTTTGGTACAGACGACCATATGCAATCGATGCTAGCCTCTTCTCGTCCATCAGGCTGAGTTGGTTTAGTCGGTTCTTAATCCATTCTGCCTCATCGAGTTTCACGTCAACCAAAACTCGCAAAGAAGGAATCTCAACTTCTAACGGTAGGACAGCTTCCATACCGTACACCAGTGAGAAGGGAGTTGCCCCGGTTGATGTACGTAGCGTGGTACGATAACCGTGCAGCGCAAATGGCAACATCTCGTGCCAATTCTTATAGGTCACAACCATCTTCTGCATGATTTTCTTGATGTTCTTATTGGCCGCTTCAACTGCGCCATTCATCTTCGGCCAGTAAGGAGATGAGTTGTGGTGTTCAATCTTGAAACTCTGGCACAGCTCCTTCATCATTTTGTTATTCAGATTCGAACCATTATCCGTAATGATCCGCTCGGGAATTCCGTAATGACAGATGATGTCCCTCTTTATGAATTTAGCCACCACCTGCTTGGTCACATTAGCATATGAGGCTGCCTCCACCCACTTTGTGAAGTAGTCGATAGCTACTAGAATGAAGCGATGACCGTTAGATGCAGTGGGCTCGATCTTGCCTATCATGTTGATGCCCCACATGGAGAACGGCCACGGGTAGGACATGACATTTAATGGGCACGGCGGCACATGAATCTTATCAGCATAAATCTGACATTTATGACATCTCTTCGCGAATTTAAAGCAATCCGACTCCATCGTCAGCCAGTAATACCCTGCTCTCAGGATCTTTCTTTTCATAGCATGCCCGTCGGAGTGCGTACCAAATGTTCCTTCATGGACTTCTTCCATGAGCATACTCGCTTCTTTCTCATCTACACATCTGAGCAGCACGAGATCGTGATTTCTTTTATACAAAACTCCATCAGAATTGAGATAAAAATTTCCAGACAGCCTCCTCAGAGTCTTCTTATCCTGGGTTGACGCTCCCGTGGGATACTCCTTAGTCATAAGGAAGGTCTGGATGTCATGGAACCATGGCTTACCGTCGGAGGCTTCCTCGATCGCAAAGACGAATGCCAGTTTATCAAGACGAGAAAGAACAATTCTTGGAGCTTCATTCCAAAAATTGACTTTGTACATCGAAGCCAACGTGGCTAAGGCATCATCCATCTGATTTTCAGCCCTGGGCACATGATGGAGTTCCACTCGATCAAAGAACGGAAGTAGCCTTCTGGCATAATTCATGTACGACACCAAATTCGATTGACGAGTCTCCCACTCCCCTTTAATCTGGTTAATCACAAGTGCCGAGTCACCATATACATCTAGGTTCTTGATTCTCAAATCAATTGCTTCTTCTAGACCCATGATGCATGCTTCGTACTCCGCTTCATTATTGGTGACCGGAAACGTCAGTCTCGCGGTAAACGGGATGTGGGATCCGTGGGGAGTCGTGATGATCGCCCCAATGCCACTTCCGTAAGAATTAACCGCTCCGTCAAATATCAATTTCCACTGGGATTTCCTATCTGGCCCCTCGTCGGGAAACGGTTCATCGCAATCTTTCGCTTTAAGAAATATGATATCCTCATCAGGGAACTCAAATTTCATCGGCTGATAATCCTCGATCGGCTGTTCGGCGAGGTATTCAGACAATGCGCTCCCCTTGATGGCCTTTTGGGAAATGTACTGAATGTCATATTCCGCCAACACCATTTGCCATCTGGCAATCCTGCCCGAAAGCGCTTGCTTCTCGAAGATGTACTTGATCGGATCCATCTTCAAAATTAGCATGGTGGTGTGATTGAGCATGTACTGTCGTAAACGTTTGGCAGCCCAGGCTAGTGCACAACACGTTTTCTCCAGCATCGAGTAACGAGATTCACAGTCAGTGAACTTTTTACTCAATTAGTAAATGGCATGCTCCTTTCTGCCCGTCTCGTCGTGCTGACCGAGGACACACCCCATACTATTCTCAAGAACTGTCAAGTACATGATTAAGGGTCTTCCGGCCACTAGGGGTATCAAGATTGGAGGTTCCTGCAGATACTGTTTTATCTTATCAAATGCCTTCTGGCAATCCTCATTCCAGATAATCGCCTGATCTTTCTTTAGCAGTTTGAACATCGGTTCACACGTGGCCGTGAGCTGAGAAATAAACCTTGCAATGTAGTTTATTCTTCCCAGGAAACCACGAACTTCTTTTTCTGTTTTTGGCGCTGGCATTTTTTGTATTGCTTTTATTTTCGCAGGATCGACCTCAATGCCTCTTTCACTCACGATAAACCCCAGTAGCTTTCCGGACCGTACTCCGAAAGTACACTTGTTAGGATTCAGCCTCAACCTGAACTTCCTAAGCCTTTCAAAAAGCTTCAGCAAATTGACCAAATGTCCCTCCTCCGTTTGGGACTTCGCAATCATGTCATCAACATAGACTTCAATCTCATGATGAATCATATCATGAAACAAAGTGACCATTGCTCGTTGGTACGTGGCCCTTGCGTTCTTGAGACCGAAAGGCATTACCTTGTAGCAAAATGTTCCCCGCGGCGTAATAAACGTAGTTTTCTCCATGTCCTCCGGCGCCATCTTGATTTGATTGTAGCCGGAGAAGCCATCCATGAACGAAAACACGGAGAACTGAGTTGTATTGTCGACCAACACATCAATATGAGGCAGCGGGAAATCATCTTTAGGGCTCACCCTATTCAAATCCCGATAATCGACGCACATTCGTACCTTACCATCCTTCTTCGGTACATGCACTATGTTGGCGACCCACGGAGGGTAAGTAGTGACCGCTAAGAAGCCAGCATCAAGCTGCTTTTGTACTTCTTCTTTGATCTTAACGGCCATATCTGGTCGCGTCCTCCTGAGCTTCTGCTTGACGGGAGGACAATCTTCTCGCAGCGGCAAGTGGTGGACCACGATGTCAGTATCAAGTCCGGGCATATCTTCGTATGACCAAGCAAAGACGCCACTA
Organism: Lathyrus sativus; assembly: GCA_963859935.3. Lineage (NCBI taxonomy): Eukaryota > Viridiplantae > Streptophyta > Magnoliopsida > Fabales > Fabaceae > Lathyrus > Lathyrus sativus. The sequence continues at coordinate 251,330,229 of OZ012740.1, read as the reverse complement.
TACTCTCTTAGCATCTCGACTAATCTTTACTTGACATCACTCTGCAATGCAGCCCCTATCCTGACGTTCCTGACAAGTTCTTCAGAACCCAGATTCACAATCTCAATTTCTTCTTCGTGAGGCAGAATAACTTTCTCTTCTTGTTTCAACAAGCGGGCCAACTCTTTGGGAAGGTCTTTGTCTTCATCAATCTCTTCTTCGGCTTGATAGATCGGGCAATCGAATTCGAAGTGAGTCGTAGAAGGTCCAGAGTCGATGTCATCTGCTATGTGGATCCTGCAATAACAAGGGTTAAGCTTAAGACAAGGATATGCAGGTTAGCACAAACCCCATTGCCATTTTGTTGTTTTTCAAAACAAATATAAAACAGGAATAACAGAGATCACAATATTTGAACACGAAGAAAAATGCCTTTTGATTTATTGATAAAATGCTTGTACATAATCAAACAAGGCCCTGACAATAAAACCACTATGCCCCGGGTAGGACATAGGGTTGTACAACGATTGGAAAAAGGTAAATCATTACTCTTTGCTTGTCATTTGGATGATATCCCTGACGGACCAGTTGTTGAGGCTCTCGCCTGGCTTGCTTGGCTGGATCCAAGAGTCTAAGTCGCAGTCGCTGTCTTCGCCGTCTTCAGACACTGCGTTGACACTTTCAAATATCACCTCGCCACTGGTAAATTGGATCGGCCCTTTACCTCGCGACGCACTGCTAGAAGAAGATGAGGCTTCAGCCGTAGGAGAGTACCCTAACCCAAACTTGTCCTGCTTGTTAGGTATTTCTAGAATTTGCCCCCCAGCCTGGGGTAGATCCAGCTTGAACAACGGTCCGGGCTTCCTTGAAGGACAAGAGAGTCATCTCTGTTTTCTCGGTGATTACAGGAGCTACGTTCTTGACTTTGACAGCTTCAAACGCTTGACATAGGGTTTCGTGGATTTCCCCATTCATCTCAACGTACTTGAAGGACGACAAATGGCTCACCATTATATCTTCCTCGCCACATGCAGTCACGATGCTACCTCCGACAGCATACTTGAGTTTCTGGTGCAACGTGGAGGTCACGGCACCCGCAGAATGGTTCCATGGCCGGCCTAAGAGACAACTATAGGCAGGCATGATGTCCATAATGTAGAAGACTGCGTCGAATCTTTCCGGCCCGACTTGGATTGGCAACGTCACCTCCCCGAAAACATGGCGTTTGGTTCCATCGAACGCTTTCACAACCAGATCACTGGGTGTGCAAATCAGTCCGCGAGTATCTAACTTCATCAATGCTTTCTTCGGAAGAACATTGAGCGATGACCCTGTGTCCACCAACACATGAGTTATAATCGTTCCCCTACACTCTATCGAGATGTGCAGGGCATTGTTGTGGTTCCTCCCCTTCGGCGTCAGCTCCAGGTCAGTAAACCTAACCCATTTTCAGCATTCACGTGGGCTACGACCCCTTCCAACTGGTTTACCGATATTTCCTGCGGCACATACGTGGCATTCAACACCTTCAGCAGCGCGTTGCGGTGTGCCTCAGAACACAGCAACAAATTCAAAATGGAAATTTTTGAGGGTGTTTGATGGAGATGATCCACAATCTTGTAGTCACTCTTTTTAATCAACCTCATAAACTCTTCGGCGTCTTTAACGAGTAAGTCTTTTTCTACCCCATGGGGGATCTCTTCAACGAATTTACTCTTCCCTTTATCAGTTGCATCAGCTTTGTCCGCTTTGTCCGCCACGATCTCAGGTGGAGCAAATATTCTTCCGCTGCGAGTAATTCCGCTAACGCCCGCTAGGTTCTCCATAGACGACCCTGATGGTTCCAGCTCCAACTTTTGTCCATTGCAGTAGACCTCTTCCCCATAATGCCATGGGACAGCGTTAGTGCTTTCGAAGGGTATCGGCCCAGCTTTGGTGATAGTAATTGTGGGTTGTCTGGGTGCAGAAATAGTTATCGTCCAGCGAGGGATGGTGATGGTGGAAACCTCATCATCTTGCTTCAGCATTACCTCTCCCGATCCGCTTTCGGACCTTCGGTTAAACTGCAGGATTCCTTCGGTCATCAGACCCTGAATCCCTTCTATCAACTGTTCACATCCATCAGGAGCTGTCGCACAGCCCATACACAGCTCTCCGCAACCTGGAAAGAAACCCCTTTTCATCAGCTTAGCTTTAACGAAGCTAAGCGGTGTCTTCAGATCTCTGACGTCAGTCAACAAATCTAAGCTCTCGTCTTCAGTAATGGCGTTTACTCCACCTCCCCTATGATTCGGCATAGGGTTCTTCGTGACGTTTGGCACATTATCTGAGAAATTGATGATCTTAGCGTCCACCATATCCTGCACCTTATGCTTGAAGGCTTTGCAATCTTCTACCGTATGGCTTGGCGCCCCTGAGTGAAATTCGCAAGTCGTATTCGCATCATAACCTGGCGGAGGTACCCCTGTCAAGGGAGCCAGGGTTCTCTTCTGGATCAACTATAGCTGAAGCAAAGTCTGCAATAGTTGAGCGTAGGACATGGGCGGTGTCTTGAGGTGATGGCTCGACAGAGGTGCCCTGTTCTGATACTTTTTGTACCCTTGTTGATTCGGATGCTGCTGCTGCTGTTGTGGCTGGGGTTGTTGAACTGCCCGAATAGTTATACTGGCAACCTGCTGGTGAGGGCCCTTACCCTTCCTTCGAGCGTTGGACACGGCGCTCGTCTCTCCTTCCCTCCTTTTACCACCATAAGGTTTCTTGCCTCCTCCAGCTGAGGATGAATCACCTTGGATTTCCCCAGTTTGATCCCGTTTTCGACGTGCTCACCCATGATAATGAGATCTGAGAAGATTCTGGACATACTGCTGACCAATTTCTCGTAATAGACCCCTGGGAGGGTGGCTACGAACATTTCAACAAGCTCGCGTTCAACCATCGGCGGCTGAACCTTGGATGCCAATTCACGCCACCTCTGGGCGTATTCCTTGAACCCTTCGTTGTTCCTCTGTGACAAATTCTGCAGCTGGACTCGGTTTGGAGCCAAGTCACTGTTATATTGGTAGTGGTGCACGAATGCTTCAGCAAGTTCCTTCCACGTGCGCACACTGGTAGGTTCCAGACTCATGTACCATTCGAGGGAGGGTCCTGACAGACTGTCCTGAAAGAAGTGCATCAGCAACTTCTCGTCCTCCGAATGAGCTGACATTTTCCGGTAATATGATCTCAGGTGGACGCGAGGGCAAGTGGTTCCCTTGTACTTTTCAAAGTCAGGTACCTTGAACTTGGGAGGCACCTTGAAATCAGCAATCAGTCCCAACTTGGACATATCAACACCCAAGGTGTTCTGGTTCTCGATATTCCTCATCTTGTCCTCGATTGCCTTGAACCTTATACGTGCTTCAGCAGTCAGCTCCCCTTCAGCACCTCTCTGTGAGAACACATCGTCTTGACGGTCTTCTAACCACGGTTGAGGCCCAAACAGATTTCCAACACCCGCATTGCCGTTGCCCAGCCCAACATTGACATTGGCTTCGAAATTCCCATTACCGACGCCCGTCGTATTACCATTGAGTCCTACATTAGCAATCACATTGCCGTTGGCACTGCCATTCCCCCCGGTCACGGGGACGCCATTCTGGGGAGTTTCAACAGGTGGAGGGGTTGGCACAGTCCCACCATGGAGTACTCCATTGCTATCAACCCTTGAGATCAGCGGCTGAACCAAGGTTCTGAGCTGATCCTGGCCATTGGCGACCGCTTGCATGAGCTCCATGAAACAGTCCATCCTTTCTAGGAGTTCCTGGACGTCAGTTTGCATTTGCTCCATGATTCTGGTTTGATTTGCTCTGGTCGGATAGCGGTGGATAGGTCTCTGATCAATCCTGGAACAACTTGAAACAACCTGTATACACAAGAGGGTTAGAAAAACAACAAAGTGCTCGTCATGCAAATGCTTCATGCAAATGCAAACGTGTATCTGTGCGTTAGGGAGGTATCCCCCGATCCTAGTGCCTGAGTGCCAGTGCTGATAATAAGAAGTCCGAGTCCAGTCATGGAAATAACATCTCATATATAAAGAAAGCCCATCAAGGCAGTACACAACGTCACTGAGTACAAACAGAATCAATAGCATGACCTCGACCAACAAGCCTGGTGATGGTCAGCATACAACAACGATCAAAACAAAAGGAATACAAATAGTCAAGCACGGCCACGGGCGCAAAACTCTTCTAACAACCCCTTCGTTTCTAGATGACCAGGCCGAGTGAGCAACCCTTCGACGAGTAACTCCCTCTGCATAATGGTGTACTGAAGACCTTCGACCGAATCTTCCCATGCTCCTTCGCCGAAACAATCTTCTAGCTTCCGCTTCTTGGATCCAAACGTCAGCTTGCGCTCCTTCAGGTTAGCGAGAGCTTTGTTGAGCTGGCCTTCAGCGGCATATCTGCGAGCGGTTTCTTCATCAAACCTCTTCTCACTAGCCTTCACCTGGGCTTTCAACTTGGAGATCTGTTGCTTCAGCTTATCCTCCCGTTCTTTGCCGTTGGCTAGGGTGGCCTTCCAGTGCTGGTTGAACTTGGATATTCTCCGATACGCTTCATCCAAGTGTTGCTTCTTAGTGGCCAGTACATCGTTGACAGCTTTGAAGTCTCGACCCAAACGTTCACGCTCGGCTATCTGCTTAGTCAAATCTGTCCCTAGCTGGTTCACCAGCTCTGTCTGCCTCTTGAAAGAATGAACAGCTTCGTTTCTCTCGCTTCTGAGCTGAGCCAATTCTTTCTCCAGTTCTTCATTTGCCTTTTTCAGCTCATCTCTCTCAGCTAACACCTGATTATGCTGCTGAATAGGCACGGTGGTAGGCTCTTTGATCACTGGAGGGCTTTCTGGCTTGGCAGGAGGAAACGGCATCCCTATAGCATCTGCTCTAGCTCTGATCCAAGTCACATACGGAGCGTAGGCTTGACTATTACTTTTCCCCAGCAATGGTTTTCCCCGCTTACTGATATCATTCCAAGCGTGCTGAAGCTTAGATAACATATCCCCCCTCTAGAAGACCAGTGAGGTACAAAGATTCCTGCACCTCTTCATCCTTCGGCGGAGCTCTCAAAGCATAAGCAAACTGTCAGACCAGCAGAGATGGATTATAATTGATACAACCCTTCCTGCCTATCAAAGGCACGTTTGGAAACCCACTGCAGCTGAAGATGATCTCAGTACCCAATCTATCTCTGTTAAACCAGGTAATATCCTCCGCTGACCAACTCGTCAAACGCCCGGACCACTCAGATGTGGCTTCAGAGGAAGCAAAGGGACCCTTCTTGGGTAGGTGACTATCAAGCCATCTATAGAGCAGGGGCATACAGCACGAGATGTTCTTACCCCTTCTGTTCTCGTTCTTGTAGTGGATGGAATGGTAGACATCTCCTATCAAGGTAGGGACTGGATTCCCTGATGCAAAGATGTGAAATGCGTCGAAGTCTACGAAGTTGGGCATATTGGGGAACAGAATGATGCCATATATGCACAAAGCGAGAACGGCGTTGAACACGACCCAACATCCGTCTTTGGCGCACTGCTGAGCCTTTCCCACTAAGAACTGCAAGGAGAAATCGGGAACCCTGTTCTAACTAGACAAGATCAACTCGGAGGCATCCAGATGAAGTGAAGGAGCTAGACTAGCCAGATTAGGCTCAACATCCATATGAACAAAAGGCATCTGACTCTTGATAGGCACACCTAACAAATCAACATACTCCTCTAGTGTGGGTGCGAGAACAAAATCCTAGAAAGTAAAGCATCTCAACGGAGGGTTGTAGAACTGCAGCAAGGCGTGCAACCCATTCAACTCAAACGCAGAGGGTTTACGAACCAAACTGAGCAATTTACCGTAAGACTTTCTGAATTCATCTTTCACAGAATCATCTGCCAAAGCAATAAAACCAGTCAGCTGAACAACATCAGGAGCAGGGAGCTTGTAAGCCACTGTCTTCTTTAGAGAACCCATGATAGCACAATAGAAGGCAAGAAAACCTGAATCGGGGGAAACGGTACCTGCAACACAGACACACGTTAATGAAATGCAAATGAGTATGCAAAGCAATGTAAAATGCAGTCATCCAACAGGAGATCAAGACAACTGTGTTGGTCAAGACAACTGTGCTGGTGAAGAGAGGAAGATTATGTGTCAACAAAACCACAATGCTGCTCTATCAAGAACAACCATTATCTCTGATAAGAAGAAAACCCTGGTATCGGACCACAACTCTGTTCTGTCAAGAACACCCATATCTGATAATAAGGACCTCTGATACAGGACCAAAACCTGTTATGTCAAGAACAAACATCTGATAATAAGGACCTCTGATACAGGACCAAAACCTGTTATGTCAAGAACAAACATCTGATAATAAGGACCTCTGATGCAGGACCAAAATCTGTTCTGTCAAGAACAAACATCTGATAATAAGGACCTCTGATGCAGGACCAAAACCTGTCAAGAACAAACATACATCTGCTGATGAGATCCTTTGATCCCAACCATAAACCTGCTTTGTCAAGAACAACATATTCATCTGATGATGAGAACCTCTGACACCAACAAAACTGATTCACTATCGAGAAAACCAGGTAATCTGAAGGTTAAGGTTTCCTGCAACAAACCCAACCCTGCTCACAGGTATGGACCTAAACTGACACAAGTTCGGCATCCTATGCGGTCATCAGCGTCACAGACATTCTAGAGGGGTGATACGATACCCAGAAGGTGTGGCATCATCGGCTCATGAAGCGGCCTCACTTGGCTGAATCCCAAATGATCGGTCCCCAGAGTCGACAATCCTCCAATCAAACAACCCCCTCAACCCAAAGGGTTGAAAAAGAAGTCAACCGGGAGAACCTCGTCTGAGCGTGAATTTCATGAGACACTAGTGCCTGCAAAGCAAGCACGCGCCCACTAATTTCCACAACTAATGCTAGGTACACTCAAGCCTGGTTCTGGCTTTTCACTCATCAGAATGCCCCTCCCACAACAGCACAGATAATCATATCATACTGAAAGTAAAATGCGGGAAATAAAGTGCGATAAATAAACACAACCCAACAAGTAATCATACAAGCGCTAGGACTGACTCTCGCGGGGGACGTTGGATCCCCAAACTGACTCGCATAAGGGACGTTGGATCCCAGGAAACTATCAAGTCCCCAGCAGAGTCGCCAGCTGTCGCTTCCGCGAAAATAAGGTGCCAGCAAAACAGAAGAGTCGCCACCTTTCATTATTTATCCCTCGGAACGGGAAAGGAAACGATCGGAAAAACCTGACGAAAAGGTATAAGACAAGGTCATCGCAACCATTGTCTGGGTTCGGGAGTCGGTTATGCAAGGGGAAGGTATTAACACCCCTCACGTCCATCGTACTCGATGGGATCCACGCTTGTTGTGTTTACTGGACGGGTTTGTTTACTATCTACCTATCAAAGCTGGTCTAAGAAAAGAAAATGACTCGGCAAAGCGTCGCACCTTATGCCTACGTATTCTAATCATAGAATGAGAAATCAGAGTCAACGTAGTTCGCCTAACTACGGGTTACGGGGAAGGTGGCTCGCCAATACCTCAGTATTGTGCCTACGTACTCTCAACAGGTATGACAGATCAGAGCTTACGTAGTTCGGGATAGTACGAATTACGGGAATTCAGATTCATCTGTTTTATCGAGTAAGGTTAACAAACAGTTCCAGCAGTTAGGGACAAAGCCTGTTTGCGGTAGAACTAGGAGTTAATGACACTCTTTTCTTCAGAAAAGCTTCCTTTGAATTACGGGCCCATGGGGCAAAAAGGTTTGAAGTTTGTTTTCTGTCTTTTACGGAAGAACTGTTTTTTTATGGATGTTTGCAACCAATATCGCACTAGAGACTATGACCTGAGAGTGAATGTGTTGCATGTCACCCAAAGGGTGCCATACTAAACATCCAGACTGTTGAAAAGAAACTCTCCAACAATCCTTTCTCAGATAGCTTAAGGCTCGTAACGTACGATGCCAGTTAACCTTTATTACTGTATTTTGATTTGTTTCGAGATGAGAAGAGAACAGGCTCAACTATGGGGAGACTATCAAGTCCTAGTGTTGTCATGCCAAGGATTCATCCTATAGTTGAGGTTTGAAACAGGGAACTCCTAGAAGTTATCATGCATAGGTTTCAACCTAAAGTTCTAATCATCACTTCCTTATCAAAGGAAATGAGATTCCTAGGGGATCATGTCAACGATAAACAGAAACAGATAAAGCATCAGCTTCAACAGTAAACACTAAACGATTGTAAAATGCATGCAATGCAAGTGAGGAGAGGAAATGTGTGTGGGGCATCAGCCTCCACAAGCTCATCTCAACCTCAAGCCAGATATGAATAACAGTAATCATACAGAGAAAATAACATGTGCTATCCAGCAACTCATAATAACTGCAATCATACAGAAGAAATGGAATGCTATCAAGCAACACAAACTACATAGGCAAGGGAGCAGGGCTCTACCGAATACCCGCAAGCAAAGCCACACAGTAAAAATACAAGCAGAGGGAGCAACTCAACCCCTAGTGCAATCATGCTCCTAGCTTAACACAATCTAAACATGAACTTATTCTAATGCATCAAGCAAGTCAAACAAGTCACAGCAATACAGAGAAGAAAACAGATCCACGGCTTCCACAGCTTCAAGCTTCAGCTCTTCAGCAATTCTGTCTTCAGGCTTCACCTACCCTTCAAGGCTAGCATCTTCAATAGCAAGTATCAACTTGCTTCTACAAGCTTCTACCACATCAGACATAAGTATCAACTTATTCTTTCTTCTTCAAGCTTCATCTCTCCAGTCAATTCCACCTTCAGGCTTCACTCCTAACTACAAGTGTCAACTTGTTCTTCAGGCTCTCAATGCATCAACATAAATATCAGCTTATCCTTTATTCTTCAAGCCTCAGCTCTTCACTCAATCTCAATTGAATCCTCTTCATAAGTGTCAACTTGCTCTTCAAGCTTCAGCTCTCTCTTCTTTACCAGTATCAACTAGGTCCTCTTCATCTGCAAGCTTCAGCTTCTCAGGATAATCTTCAAACACAAAGAAGTATCAACTTTATCCTTCAATCTTCTTCAAGCAAGGAACTCCATCCTCTAACAAGGGAGAAAGATTCATCTATCAAGAGTATAGTTTGGATGATTGGTAGCAGAGTGAAGACCAAAGGTCACCACTAAGCATCCTATCATCAGAGAAAGGGACCCTCAAAGGTTCTACCAACTTGCAAGGGCCACACATCCTACCAAAGGAGGGATGAGGCCTTTACAAGGGGACCTTACATCATAGGGAAGAATGGAAGTGATCAACATCATCCATGTTTATGAAGGAAGAGAACTATCTAAAAGCTCTGCCTACAAAACCCTAATCTTAACCTAATCAAAACTACACCACAAGAAGGGAAGATCTTCACATACAAGCCTCTTCAAGTAATCCAATGCATCTTCAACTTGCCTTCAACATCACCCAAGAGCAAGCAAAGCAAAACCCTAATCTAAGGGAACTAAAGAAGTCAATCTAGTTGAATTAGTGCATTAGAATCATCTAAAACTAGCACTTAAACTAAAATCAAGCAAAAATAGAAAACTATATTGAAAAATCCTACAAATATTCCTAAGGGACCCTAATTCAATCATGAATGTACCCTACAAAAATCAGAGGTTGAATCATCCTCCTAGTTACAAAAATAAAATCTAAACCCCAAGGTATCAACCATAAACCCTAAAAATGGAGCATCTAAAAGTTTCAACCTAAAACTATCACTTATGTTCATCACAAAAATGTGAGAAAAATCTATGTGGAGCATGCATATCTATGCTAACTACTCACAAAAAATAAAGATCAAAATCATCATCACATGGTCACACAAAATTCCACAAAATCAAGTATCAAACATGACTATTTTAATATCAATTAAAATGTAAAAATTCCCATAAAATCAGAAAATGCATGAAATAATAATATTTTTTATCTAAAAAATACTATACCCTATCATGAATCCAATGCAAAAAGAATGGGATCAATTGAATTATTTTTCCATTTTTTATGATTTTATCAAGAACCATGAATAAAATGAAAAATTAAAGAAAATCAAAATAAAATGAACAAGCACACGGTGCAGATAGCAATAGAATTCAGTTCATCATCCAAACTGGGCCATAAGGGGGGTGTGGTTAACAATTACTGACTAAGCCCAAAACCAACACTTAAGTGGAACGTTGCGTTTCACCTTATTCAGACTCTTCACAAAATGAAATTAATACGTGGTCGTTGGATCTTCATCTGGTCAAAGGTCTCAGCCCCATCCAATGGCTCTAAAGTCATCTTCTTCCTTTGAAATCCTGAAACATGCGCGCAGCCATGGCCGTCGCCGGTGGTGCTCCGGTCATCGTCCCCAACCCTAACTCTCTCCATAGGCCTCCATTCCAAGAGGTCTCTACATGAAACTCACTCCAATTTTCACAAGGAATCTTCCTATGCCATTTAATCATGCGAACAGTTCAAGAATCCAAGAATAACAATCTCAATCGAAAATTCCATGAACCCTAATTGGTCACTAATCTCCAAATTGATGATCCAGAAATCTTCCTACACCATTCTACCATGCATCTACCATAACAATTCATCTTAATTCTACCTAATTTAAGCCATAGCACAAGAGTTGCATACCTGGTAAACTTGAGCAAACAGAAGGGTTGAATCTTCGAATCAGCCTTCAAGAACTTGCAGAATCCTTCACTGAATCACAATCAATCTTCTATATGCAAAGAAAAGAGTTGAATCTTCTTGAATTATCAAATCCGATTCTGAGTTGCAAGCTTCACTCTCCAATGGCTACTTCACGATTCTTCCACCACAGTGCCTTGAATTTGATCTGGAATTGATCACCAACCTCAGAGCAAGCTATTGAGATCAATTTCTTGGATTGAAATGGCCTCTAACCTTGTAACCGATTTGGATTTGCAATGAGAAAGTTCAAAGTGCAAGCTCAGTTTTCTCTCTCAATCATCACCAACCTTTCATTTGAACCTCTTCTACATCATATATAGGCCATGTGTGGATGATCTAGAAACCTCTAGATCCTTCTAATGAGAAGTTCACTTACATGCCATGGTATGCATAGTTCTGCTAACAGCTTGAAATCATTCTCAATTCCTTCCAATTTCTCCCCTCATGACATTTTGGAAGTGTTTGGCTTGCAAGGGACCTTGATCATGCCTTGAATTTGGGATTGGCAATGGTTACTTAAGATGTAAGTAACTACTTTTCAAAGCAAGTCCACAAATTAAACTTCAATTCAAAAATGTGGCTAAACCAATGTTATTAAAATGTGTTTTAGAGTCAAAATGATATATTACATGCCTTGGTTTGGACATGTAGGTCAAGAATACCAATTTCCATCTTTGGTTCATTTAACTTATACCCTTATTTTAGGTCATTTTTCCAACTTTGAGCTACAAGCAATTCCAACATCTCATGACCTCTTGACCAGCCTTAAAACATCATTTTGAACAAGTTTGATGTTGAACATTTTCCCATTTGAAGCTTGGAAATAGGAGTTATGGCCTTATGGTTGAAATGACCTATAATCTCCAAATGACCAAAATGCCCTTGACTTGTCAAAGCCATAACTTGAGTTCTACAAATCCTATCAAGTACTTCTAGTACTCTCTAGAAAGCTAAGAGGATAAGGAACAACATTCATGTTGACCAAAAGTTCATAGGAATCATCCTTCTAGGGCAAAAGTTACATGCAAGTTGGACAACTTTCAAGCCCCCAAATTCACATACCTCAGATGACCTGTAACTTGTCAAAGTCATAGCTTGAGTTTTACAAATCCTATCAAGGACTTCTAGTACTCAAATTAAATCTAAGATCATGCTCTACAACAATCATGTTGGGGGTAAGATGAGATGACAATCACATCTTGAGCTACATTGCCTTGAAGATAGGGGTCAAACTAGGGGATTTTACACTGTCAAGCCTTAGAAACCCTAGCTTGAAACTTCTCAAACTCCTCAATCATCATGAGTTGACCTTGGAATAATCCTTATAGAATTTCAATGCATCAATCTGTGGTCTCATGGTCTTTGAGTTAGGTCTCAACCTCCTTCAAATCATCAGTTGACCTAGGGTTGACCCAATCAAACCCTAATTGCACCACTCATGGCTGAGTCTTCTTAACCTTGCACAATGACCTGTCTAGGCCTCAAAGTGACCTTCAACACTTCTCATGAGCTCTCTCAAGACCTCAAGTCTAACTCCATGGCTTCAGAATCATCTGAGGATCTTCCCACAACTCTCAAGTTAGTAGGCACACACTCTTGGTTTCAACCAGTCTCTCTAGGGATCTTTTAATTTCTCTGACAAGGATATCCACTCTTGAACACTTGAATAACCTTCTTAGATAACTTCACACTCTTGTGTAGCCCTTGATTGGCAATCATACCTCTTGATCTCCTGCATACATGTTAATGAAATGCAAATGATAATGCTAATGTGAATGAAATGAAACATAAGCTAGGTAAAGAAATGTTGGGCAAATTTTGGGGTGCAACACCATTGTTGACGTGCGCCACAACCCCGTCCAATTAGTAACGGAAATTTCCTGCGATATATAAGCTGAATTCGAGATCTTTAACAAATCAGTTCGGTGTGCCTCAGAAAACAACAACAATGACAAAATAAATATTTTGGACGGAGTTTGATTCAAGTGATCCACAATCTTGTAGTCACTCTTACAGATTAGTCTCATAAACTCCTCAGCATATTTAGAAAAAGAATCACTAACATCCTGTTGTTGCGCATTCTCTTTAACCACTGCTTTTCCTTTCCCTTTATCAGTCTTGTCAATATTAGCATCAGAAGGAGAAAAGACCCTTCCACTTCAAGTGATTCCTTCTGCACCGACTATGTTTTCAACAGTAGAACCACCATATGAAGAACTGGTCAACTCTTGCTTCTGCCCGTTACAGAACACTTCTTCCCCATAGTTCTATGGGATGGCTTTGGTGCTCTCATACGGCACGGGTCCTGGACCATTAATGATCATCGTTGCGGGCCTAGCAGGCGCTGAAATATTTATGGTCCGGTAAGGAATCAAAATCATGGGGATATCTCTTCCATCATTACTAGCTCCATCATCAACATCTTCCCCTACAGCTCTGTTAAATTGTAAACAACCATCATCAATCATCCTCTTGATACCACTCTTCAAACGATCACAGCCCTCGGGTTTCACTTCACATTCTAAACAGTCAGTAGAACATCCTGGGAATACTCCCCCCTTTAATAACTTGTCCTTCATGAAACTTAAAGGTGACCTCAAATCCTTAACATCCGTTATCAGATTCAATTTTTCTCTGTTAATAACAGCATTCGATCTTACCACACCGTGATTTGGCATTGGGTTTTGGTTCACATTAGGACCCTCATTGGTAAAGTTAATAGCCTTTGATTTAAGCAAGTCCTGAACCTTGTGCTTGAAGGCCTTACAATTATCAATGTGATGGCCTGAGGTGCCTGAATGGAACTCACATATTGCATTAGAGTCATAACCAATAAGAGGTGCACCGGTGAGAGGCGCCAAGGTTTTCTTTTGAATAAGCTGCAACTGAAGCAGATGTTGCAACAATTATTAGTACGACATCGGTGGAGTCTCAAACTGTCTGTTGGTCGTTCTTGGTCTGCCAGGGTAATGACGTGGAACATTAGTCTGTTGCTGAGGTACATACGGGATAGCTACAGTTGCAACTTGTTGAGCTCTGTCTTTGCCCTTGTAAGAAATAACATTAGCATCCCCTTCCCTCTTCTTAGGATTTGTTGTATATGGTTTCTTCATTCCTCCCGAACACGACCCACTTCCATTTGGAATTTTTCCAGACTTAATTCCACTTTCCACTCTCTCACTTTCCATCACCAAATCAAAAAATCCCGCTGATATAAAATCTATCAACTTCTCATAATACACTCCAGGAAATGTAGCCATAAACATGACAATTAATTCTCTCTCCACCATAGGAGGCTGCACTCCTGCTGCTGATTTGCGCCACCTCTGGGAGTATTCTTTAAAGCTCTAGTTGCTTTTCTGCGAAAACTCTATAATTGTACCCTGTTCGGTTCCATATCACTATTATACTAATAGTGGCAAACAAAGGCCTCTTCCAATTCTCTCCAGCTTCTGACATGGGTTTTCTCCAACCCCATATACCATTCCAAAGACGCTCCTGCCAGACTATCTTGGAAAAAATGCATTAACAACTTCTCGTCGTTAGAGTATGCAGACAACTTTCTGTAGTATGCCCGAATATGTACTCTAGGACAGGTTGTCCCTTTGTACTTGTCAAAATCTGGCACCTTGAACTTTGGGGGGATCCTGATCCCTAGAACCAAACCCAGATCTGACATATCAAGGCCTAATGATTTTTGACTCTCATACGCATTTATCTTTTCCTCGATCAACTTAAACCTTTTGTCAGCCTCAGACGGCAAGCCACCTTCCATATCTCTCATAGAAAAGATATCATCTTGATGATCTTCCCATTGAGGGCCAGCAACCCCGTGTATAGCGCACACACTTCCACCAGCAATATTACCAGTTTCATTAACAGCACCTCTGCCCGGAGGTATGACAACAGTAGGAATAATATTTCCTTGTGGAATAGTACCACCAACATGTGGAGGAATAACACGAGATCCTCCATGCAAAACACCCTCTTCATTAACCCGTGCTATCAGAGGTTGGACCAGAGTCCTTAATTGTTCCTGTCTGTTGGCAACATTATGCATTAGCTCCATAAACTGAGCCATGCGAGCCCTGACTTCCTGCAATTCAGCCTGAACTTGATCCATAATCCTTTGCTGATTCCCTCGAGTTGAGTATCTATGGAAACCTGACTTTGAAATCCTATTACTGTTAAAGAAAACCAAGCAAAAATAAGAACAAAAGGCCACTGTAGACACCTGTGATGCAAATGAAAATAAAAAATGGAAAATGCAAACATGTCTATATATTTTTACAAGGAGATCTCCCCTTGATTTCGTTTTCAATATACATGAACAGTAGAGATGGATAATAATACCACAATAATCTTCTTATAGATCAAGTAAAGTTGAATCATACACATCAACAAATAAGAAAGATTCGAATACAAAAAGGTATTATCCTCATCTAACAGATCTGGTGATTATCAAGATACAAAAGAAGAGAAGATACTATGATATTGTCGCACCCTAATTTTTGACCTTAAGACCCCACCTCTTTGTTTCTTTTCTTGTGTGTTTTATTTTTACTTATGTGTGCGTGTTTATTGCGACTAACCGACTTACGTAGGTACAATTTTCCTGGCATATACCCAAGCTCAGAAGGTCCCTCAGGGTGTGGCTCTATTACCAAAATATCTATCCTTCCAAGCATGCTGATTACGGATTTCCAATCTTCATGTCAAGTTTTATTCAATTTATAACTACAAAATTCTTCATGGAAAAGCAAGTCTCCACTCAAAGTGTTAAACGCCAAAATACCAATGACAAGTTCAAGGCCTCACTCATGTGTTTTAGCATTGTATACAAAAGGATTTATTACGAGCTAAAAGTTTCAAAGTTCAAGTTAACAATCCAAGTTGTAAGAACAAGGAAGTTCTTATGTGATCAAATCTATTTTCATATTTCGGCATTCGTGTTATGATAAGGTTAAGACGGTTCATGTTGTTCAAGGCTATAATTTGAGTTCATAATATATGGGAGTCACTTAAGGTTCAAGGACTGTTTTAACCTCTTCTTCAGAATAAGCCCAATTTTCATCGTTTTTTTTGAGCTCACCATTTCTAAGATATTCAAGACTTTACTTAAGGTGGATAGGCAATTCACTATCACAATAAGAAGATCCCGGTTTGTTCAAACTAAGGTTGGAAATTTAGAAGTACGCACATTAAAGAAAGCTTAGCCTTTCAAATGCAAGGTTGCTACCATATTTTGGGATAGGATTTACAATGAACGTCAAATTCATAATTTTATAACCAGAAATTTGTTTTGAGAACTCGCAATAAGCCAAACTCAAATTCCATGACGGCACATCACTGAGATTACAAGTTCTTCTGTATACGAAGGGATGCCGTGCAGTACAAATTTCACATAAGCTCTCGCGTCTCACTTTTTGCTCGCAAGTCCAGAGTTGCTCTTGTCAGATTTCATATTCTTCAAAGCATTTGAGATTTATTCGTATTAGGATACCATTGTAATAATTTTGATGTGTACTATCCTGAGACAATATCACCATCAGTAGTCTGTTGGCCTCCACAGATGTGTATCACGCCAACCTTCATGATTTTGAAATAAAGTGATTCAGCCAAAAACACCAAAGATCAAGCAAAAGAGTGGAAGGGAAAACTAGCATCTGAGAGAAAATAGGACGTACTGCTGAAAACTATTTGCCTAGGGCATTTACACCAGAAATGCTCAAGAGCTTCCGTTCTCCCTGCTGTCACAGTGCAAGCTTTGGTTCGTCTTTGAACTTTAAATCGAATCTCCATCCATCCAAGGCTGAGGATGTGTTGCGTGCTATCAGATGGAAGCACTCACTCAAAGCTATCAAATTGCGGAAGCCACTCAGTGACACTAATTAGCAGCAGTAGAACTTTTAAAGCTACGGACATCCTGAATGATAAAACGAGATAACAATTTAAGTATTCTCTAAGTTCGTCTGAGAGCATATTCGTGAATAGAAAGTGTTCACCTCCTTGAGGATAAGGTACTGAGGTTGTTCCCAAACGAAACTCCGGAGGAATGATACCCCACAGCACAAGCTTTCTAAAGTCCCGATGTCAAACCTGTCATCATTGACAAAAGCAGAAACAACAAAGCATCAATGGTTAATTTAAGCATACCCAAAACAATTACCATTCTATGTATGAAGTTGTTATGAATCAAGGTACCTCTGCGACATGAATTCTGGTACGCCATCAAGTGCTTGCATCGCAGGAGAGGTCATGGCAGTTGATATGAATTCGTAAGCATCCCACACCAATCACAAGTCCGTGAGCATTAAGCAGGTTGAATTTCACAAGTCTAAACCAGAGTTTCTGCAAGAAGAAATTAAAGAACATGTAAAAGACGTTTGTGACAATTTGCTTTTTGTCAATAATAATTACTCATGAGTAGCACTCACTCGCTGGAAAGAGGCGCACCAGTCGTATTTTCAACTGTCCTTAGTCTCGCCACATCAGTTGCAAGATCGTTACCACCCTCATTGACTATGTTTTTGCCTGCATTGATTAACTCAGAGGCCCCTCGAGAAAATCCATACAGAAGCAGAACCATGTTAGAAAGTTATAAGAAGAAAAAGAAAGCACATTATGGCATCGAGTCTTCGAAATCACGCAACAGAAGTCTAACCGACCTGCATTAAACATCTTGTATATGAGTGTCAAACCATCAAGCTTTAATCAAACAAACATTCTGCAAGAAGGAAATCATAAGGAAACGCCTCTTTTTCTCCACTTGAAAGGACTTCTAGGTAGCTTGCACCCTTTTTACCGACAGCGTCTTGGTTGACAACAACTCCCTTCGCCAGTGCTTGAGGCAGCTGTGAGGAATTCGCAGACGAGTGATCCTAATCCAATACCCGCACCATTGCCTTTGTTGATTCTAAGCTTCCACACCTGCAGAAGAAGAGCCGTTATTCAGAGCGTGAAATAAGTAACATTGTTGCGTTTTGAATTGAAGCAGGAGGTTCTCCTAATACGGCGGGCCTGTTCAAGAGAAATTTGAGAATATCAACTTTTTTTGAACCAATATAATTGCAACATAGCTGATATACCTGTGTTTATTTTGCAACAAATGGCCAGCCAAATTGTTATTTGGATATATTACGACATTCCTCGGCGACAACCTGCGGTTTCTGGGGCAGCCATATCCCAGGGGCTAATTCTTGCGAGAATTTCAGCAAACGATATATCAGATTCCTCTCTCAGACAACATCCAATGGACACATTCAAATAAAGAAGGATATACCTTTTTTTGAAGCCTTTCCATAATCGAAAACCTGCACAACAACATGGTAATAGCATATCACGAGTAACTCGAGAACAATTGGGCAATGTTGCCGGCGACCATGGTATGCAAAGCATTAGCACACTGTTTTCTCTAAATCAGAGAATCATTTGTCGCAGGAAGTTCAAGAATGAAATCTGCAACTAAACTGACTCAGAACGATCTTAAGCCATCACCTCAGAGTACACCAAAAGGCTTGGAGCTCCTACATGGAGGACTTTCCGTAGAGACTGTCACAACCTCCATCCATGTCACTTTGTTTCACAGCATTTATCTCCCTGCAGAGTAACCAACACATCTTTAAACAATTGTGTTCTGTTGAAGCTTTATTTTACGAATCGCAAGCAAGTGCGTTGTTACCATCCTACCTATCGTTGGCTTCCAGAGCCATCTCACACGCCCTTGTCGGCTGCTCCAATGAGTTGACATAATACACTTGGCGTGATCGCAACCATCTGTTAAAGCCGTTTCCTGCACGCATTCATCAGCTATCAGATAGATGATGATATCTGCTTCAAGGCATTTGAAACTAACAATGTAATTCATAGGCGAAGGGATGATAGTCGCTTAAA
Organism: Lathyrus sativus; assembly: GCA_963859935.3. Taxonomy (NCBI): domain Eukaryota; kingdom Viridiplantae; phylum Streptophyta; class Magnoliopsida; order Fabales; family Fabaceae; genus Lathyrus; species Lathyrus sativus. Next base: position 251,311,569 of record OZ012740.1, on the reverse strand, counting down.
CATTCATAATTGGAAAGCATCTCATGCTGAAGTCGAGAGTAGCTAATGCAGCCAACACAAATTCCCAACCGCCAAGTTTGTGTCCCTCACCTGCAAATGGTCAGAGACGGTAAAAGTCAGCGCATTCAAGGAACCATCAACTTGATTTGAGTGATCTGGAATGAGTTTAAAGCATGCCTAAACCAAATGGAAATCATATCACCACAATTACACAATCAGACAACGATTAAAACCTTCTGAATTAACATTGACAAAGCCATAAATTCATTCCAAAACTAGACTAGACATGTTGATGCAAAGAAGGAAAGAAATCAAAGTAATCAGACAACTTTGAAAATATCAAGCACTCAGGTGAAGGAAATTTGTTTTTATCAAGACAAAAGCGGAAAGTATAAGCCAATTCCTCGCACGGTCCAAACGCGTTTCAAACAATTTGGAAAGGAATTCAAAATTACCAAAACAGAAACTCAGATTCATGATAAACTGTTAATTCTCTCCAAAACAGTCCTCAAACATGCCCTGCCGGATTTGGAAACTTCATTATGCCTCTTCAATTCGCATTACCCCCCCACAGCCCTATATAAAACCGAAACAGATGAACGATTATCATGAGAAAAAAACCCGATACAGAAAACACACAAACATCACACGAGTCCATGAATCCAAAATCCCCCAAAACCAAACCATAAACTGAAGGTCGTACAAATCAGAAAAAACTTATCTTCGATCTCGGAGCTTCCTCAAATCCGTTCGCATCAACACCGGAGGTCGCCTATTTCCGTCGCCGATCAACCACCATCCAACCCGCACCGTGAATCACCGCCGTAATCTTCGTTTTCCTTGTTTCTAACCTTTTGAGCTTTTTAATTTGTTCATGTTTTATTTCAGCACCTCGTGAAGGGAAAAAGGAAGCAAATCGAAGAAATAGGGGAGAATGGAGTCGAGGAAGGTGAACGGAGACATGAGAAGAAGGGGAAATCGAAGAGCCGAGAGGACGACGACGATTTGGGGGAAAGGGATTTTAGGGTTTTCATTCCTTATTTTGTTTCTAATCTTTTTGTAATTTGATAATCAAACACACACACACCCAATATCACCCACCATACACCTTCGATCCTAACGATACTTTAACCCTTCAACTAACCAGTAATTAACACCTTAATTGACCTTTTTTTATAAAATTAAACTAAACCTTTTATTTGGTTAATTAATCAACTATCTAATTAGATTTTCTCTAATCCTCTTTTTATAACCAAATAATTTCTTTTCTAAATAATGTTTTTATACCTAAATAACTTTACAAATAAATAATAAACGTCTTTTTATATAACTCTTACCTTTTAATAAATAAGTTATACATTTATTTTATAAAAAAAATAATAACGAAATAACTCTTAAAATAAATAGTAATAGCAACTTTTTTATAATAATTAAAAAAATCCATCCTATTCATTAAACCTTTTCCTCAAAATTTACATTAATTAAAATCTTTCCTATATAAAAAATCTAAGTACTATTTTAAGTCTAAAATAAGTAAACTTTTACTTAAAACAAAGAAATACAACTTTTTTTCTTAAAATCAATTCACCTAATCTAATTCAACCCTTTTAAAATCAATCTACTCGCTAATAAAATCAATTCCCCGTACATTCACGCCTCTCTCCCTGCACTTCACAATTCACACACTTAGCGCTTTCATGCGTGTGTATGGTTTTATTTTCCGTAATTTATCATTACTGCAATTTATCTTCCTGCAATTTACTCTATCGCATTGCATCCGTCCAAAGGAAAAACCTACACATGATTCAACAATCGTGCGTAGTGCATCTCATTTTGCCTCATACTCCCCTTGATCCTTGATCCCATTCAAGTTGATCTTCAAGATAGATCCTACCCCATAGGAAGGACCCTTATCTCTATAACTTAGACAAAACAATCAACAATACAACTTCATTCAAACACATTAGAGAAAGATGTTAATCATCTTAAGTGAGATAGAACCTCCACCCCACAACAATACAATCAACATGTAGGGACTTTGCCTTAAGAGAGATAAAGGGGTACCTCGTTTATCCCTATCCGAGTACGTAAGTCCTTTTCTTAAGACGATGCAAAGACTATTTTCCTACAACTTGTGGCAGTTAAATCTCCCTTAAAATGATAACGCATCTTGTCTCCTAAAATCAATCAAACAACTACCCTAAACCCGTAGGAACTTTGACCACAGTCAAAGAACTCCTCAACCCTTTAGGGGAACTACAGATACTCTGATTCCACTCCCGTAAGGATATGTAGGCATAAGATGCAATATCTTATCGAGTATACTTAGAAATAAATCCCTAGGTCTTTTAATCCTTAAGCAAATAAACCTTAGCAATAAACAACATAAAACAAGAGGTTCCTGTAGAGTACTACAGAAACTTAGGATGGTAGCACCTTCCCTAAGTTTAACCGACCCCCGAACCTATAACTCTCTAGCTTGCATTTGCATTGCATTGTGGGTATTTCGACCTTTATCCCTTCCTTTGGACAAATCAAAGTTCGGTTGCAAATGAATAAGATTCAAACTAATCAATAGTTTGGTATCCAAATTTCACCGCGACAGAAATGGCGACTTCACTGGGGATCCCTAGTGGGTTTCCCTATCTTATTTTATTTGTTTACTACTTTACATATCTGCTTACTTGATTAATTGTTTATACTTTCTCTTGTGTTTTTTGGGTTGTTATCCTTGAGAGGTGAGACAAAGTTCTACACCTGAACTTGAGAGAAATTAAGATAGGATGGTGATGTATTCGAGGAGGCTTATAGGGAGTTGAATCCTGACTAAGTTAAATCGAGAATCCCGCTCAATTGAGGCCCTCTCGAGGTAGTACTGTTGAACGAGTAATTGTGAAGACACTCACTATTTTCGACCTTGGAGCCTATGATATTAGGGACCGTAGTTACCTTAACCCAACTTTGGCCTTTATTAGGACGTAGTGCGGGACTATGAGGGAGTACTCCCGAAATAGTGCTACGCGAAGCTACACTCAGAAGAAGTTCTCTTGAGGATATTATTAATCCCCGAGTTAGTTAGGAAATTGATAATATCCGAAAGATGGGCTGATGATTTTGAGTCCCTTTAGAACCTTGTTCTGCATTTACAATCAACCATTAGTCCACAACCTTTGGGAATGGGTATACCCTTTGGCTCCATGCTCGTTGCAAACCTAGGGTCCCCCTTGTTTGTTATCCTTGTTTATCTATGTGCTTACTTGTGTTTGTTGCATCCATATAGCATCATATTACATTAGGTTTCATGGGATTCATAGATTAGTTATAAACATTACAGAAACAAATAGGGATTACAAAAAAAAAATGTTTTGAAATATTCTTTTAAGAGTCCTAACTTGGATGTCCTAAGGAAGTTAAGGGTGCCGATCGAAGAATCAAGCAAACTCAAAAATGAATACAAGAGATTTCCATAGAAGTTCAAAATGCCTTCATCAATATTGAAAATCCAGGGATTCATTTCTCACTTCCAGCAAGAACAAAGGAAGAGATGGAGGATTTATTTTCCTCTATCAAACTAAATCTTTAGACGTCGATCATCAACAAAACTTATATTCAAGAAGATCCAAGTAGAAGAGCCAATCAACACGCATGATGAAGGACTTCCTTAGGACTTTTTCTAGCTTTTATTTAGCTATTATGTTGGGACTCTTATAAGAATATTTACTTGTAATCCAATATAAAATTAAAAAAAAAATATAAAAAAATATCAAAAAAATAGTAAATAAATTTTCTTTGGCATTCTATAACGTTTATAAGAACTTGAATTCCATGAAACCTTTCATTTCTGCATTTTAGCATTCTGCATTTCGCATTTTGCATATGCATGTGTCTCTCCTCCTCTGCGGCTCATCCGATCTTCTATCTTTGTCTGTCAGCTGACATCTCGACCGTCTGGCTAAGCTCAAAGTTTTACTAAAGGGTAGGAAAGAGAATAAAGATATGGATTCCATGACCGGCTTCAGGATGGTGACTAATCCGTTATTCAATCTTCCCTCTGACGACAATGTTCAACAAGTGGGTGTTCCTACCCAACTTCAGCCTGTCCAAGGAGCTTCCCAACCTCTACAGCCTGTACCTAATCCTCAGATTGTTCATCCTAGATTTGTAGCAATGGAAAAAGAATTATGCGATTTTAAAGGACAATTGAAAATAGTGAAAGAAGCTAATGCATCTGATCTTGATGCTCGTGACCTATGTCTGGTTCCAGGCATAATTATCCCTCCGAAGTTCAAGATGCCTATCTTTGAAGTTTACAAGGGTGTTAGTTGTCCAAGATACCATTTGACAATGTTTTGTCGAAAAATGGCTGCTTATGTTGACGATGACGAATTGATGATTCACTGCTTTCAAGAAAGCTTATCTGGGGCATCCTTGATATGGTATATGTAGTTACAAAGGAATCGTATACAGTCTTGAGGAGATTTAGCTGATGCTTTTGTGAAGCAATACAATTATAATTTGGATATAGCTCCAGACAGTGATCAACTGATGAACATGAGTAAGAACGACAATGAATCTTTCAGGGAATATGCCCAACGATGGAAAGAGGTAGCATCTCAAATTCATTCACCACTTCAAGAGAGAGAATTAAGCAAGATGTTTCTAAAAACACTGTCAGACTCTTATTATGATAGGATGGTAGGCGTTGTGCCATCAGATTTCTCTAAAATTACAGAAGTTGGAATAAACATTGAAAATGCGCTCAAAAGTGGGAGAATTCAGGATAACTTGAATGTCCAAGCTAATGAAGAGATTTCAGTTAATGATTCCCTAGAGGAAAGAAGCGTTGATGTTAATGCAGTTTGGGATTCCTCTCAAATCCTGTTAGATACAGTTCCAATAACTCGCCCTCAACATCAGTATGAAGCGACTGCTCAGCGCAGACGACGACTATCTCATAAACGAAGATTAACTTCTCCAAATCAGCATCAGAATCGACAGGTTCGAAGACGGTTTCAGAATCAGAAAGCACCTTTGAGTATTCCTAAAGAAGAAACTCGCTGGTTTGATCTCGTCCCAATGACCTACAGTCAACTATGGTCTTATTTTACTAGAAACTCAGTGATGACACCCAAAAAGACTAGAATCATGAAGTCTCATCCACCATGGTTCAACTCGAACGTCAGCTGCGAATTTCATGATGGAGTGTTGGGGCATTCGGTTGAAGAATGCAAAGTTTTTCAAGAGAAGGTTCAAGAGATGATAGATGATGAAGTGCTAACCTTCAAAGGAGGAAGCCCGATCGTGAATGGAACACCGCTATACTGATCACCTATTCATTTTCGTTCGCTTTTGTGTTTTATTTCTTTGATTAAAAGCATAATTGGCATGTAAGAACATGTTATTTTGAATAAGTAGTGCAATAAGTGTTTGTCTTGAAGAAATCCATTCGTTTCACTCTTAAAATTTTCTTCATAATTTTATAATGCCAACTTTTACCCAATCTTTCTCACTTTGAGAAAGAATTGGAAGGAGGATGATGATGTAAAACGCAAGGTCTCTTGATGTATGCTTTCGAATGAAACCTACTGATGATGTAAGGCACTATTTCAAAAGTTTCCCAAATACCAAGGATATAAAGCGGTTAATTACTTTTTAACCATTTTTCAACCTCATTCTCAACTTGGGGCAATTTTCAGTCAGCTTGATTGAACACTTAAAATTTTCAAAAAAAAAAAAGAGAATAGACATCTTTCAAAATTGGGTGGGTACAAATAAGCTTTGACCCTTATTCCTCTGTTTTACAATTCGTAAAAACCGATACGACCTTCAAAGTCCTAATTGAAGTAAGGTCTAATTCGAAAGCATACTCGATGAGATATCGTTTCCTGACTCCTTGAGCTATGCTCAAATTAAATCGACCTTATAAATAATTTTTAATTTGTATCCTAACTAGTGGTTTCGGTCACAAGTTATTGCGATATCTCCTTTTCAAAACTTCAAGACAAACATATATGTTGCATTAACGGTTTCAGAATTAACATTTCATACGTGTTGATCTTTGTCGAGATCATAGAAAGTTTTATATGCGAGCATCAACATTAAGTTTGTTATATTGGAATTTGAAGACTCTGCTGACCAGGGGCAACTATGTTTCTAAGGGGTTTGTTCTTTACAAGTTCGACTTCCTAAGGAACTATTTCTGAAGACTCAGTTATAACACCGTCAATCAGATCCAGTTACGTCGAGATTCGGCGAATCTCTTGAAAAGTTTGAAAACAATGGGACGCCATGTTTTCCGTAAAATCCTCTTGGAACAACTTCTTCTCATAACCATTTGACTTGGGGCAATTGAGACACGATGATTGTTTTATCCGTTCACAACACTTGTTGTTCAAATGGCGACTACCACTACTTTTCAACATTCTTCATGTCCCCAATTGTAATTCTGGCAGTCATTACATTCTCCGATGAATTTTTTCGATGCAAGAATTCTTCAGCTTTTCGATGCAAGAATTCCCAGTGATTTGCTTAACTTCACTTCCCCAGTGAAGTGTATGGTATCTTAATCCTCAGTGGATCTTCTCCAACTTCACCTTCCTAATGAAGTGGACGTATTTCACTCCCCAGTGGATCTTTTATCAACGTCGACCTTCCCCAACAAAGCGGATGTTTATTTCATCCCCATTTGAAGTTTCGACTCCGACATTTTCGAACAGCGATGACGACAAGGTTCCCCCATCGAGATGGATATCTATTTACTCCCCTGTGAAACCTCAGTTCGAGTATCTCCGTCTATAACTCCAGCAAGAATCTCTCCAATGAATTGGATATTTATTTTATCCATGAAGTTTCTCCAGTTATGAGTTTGATCCACCCCTGGTAGATCTTTATTCTCATCTTCAACCCTTCGAGACCAATATTTATCAAGATGTTATACCCCAAGTGGAATGATCTCTATTCCCCATATGAGTTTTAAGACCTTGAAGTAGGATTGTGATCCTATAGTTGGTTCTCCGCCTATCCTCAGTGGTACTTCTATCTTTGAAGATTGGTCGGATGTTTGCTTCGAGATGTTTATTTCATCTCCGGTTTCCTTTGTCCTTTTGTTTTGTCAGCATAACATACGCATAACATATAGATAGATAGCATGAAATATGCATTTTGCATCCTTTGTGTTTTTTGGTCGTGGTTATCCCCGAGTGGTTGGGCGCGTCTTCTCCTTCCAATTAGAGTTGTCAGCCCTAGGCAAAAGAAAAGCATAATATTTCTGTTTCCCTACGAAGATTGATCCTCGTGGAAGACGGTTGTTTCAGCATATCCCATTTGAGTTCATGCCTTAATGGTCGAGTCTTGCTTGACAGTTTCTCTTCAGATATTTCTTGAATTGAACTTCGGTCCTTGGCAATCACATTGTGGACATCTCCAACTTTTGAGTTTGGATTAAGTGTGCATTTATTTTGCACTCAGTTCCCCAAGAAGAATCTTTATAAATGTGCATTTCTCCAACAGTGTTATCAGAACTTCTCAACAATGTACATCTGGATTGCAAGCAGCTCTTTATTTGAGCAACTCATTTCAATCAGGTTTTCTACCAAGATGACATATGGTCGTCTCCTCAAGATAGTTCATCCATCCCCAGTGATTATCGACTTGGTAAATGGAAGATTCACACTTTTTTACAGCAGCTAGGGTGCTCCTCAGGAATGAATTTCCCAGTGAGTTCATCACACGAGTTTATTTCCATCAAGCGACATCTTCCCAGAGAAATCGAGGAAAGTCACTACAGTCAGTCTCTTTATTTGAGAAGATATACTTTACAGTTCAACCGGCTCACATCTCTCTTGAAGATCCCCGGTGAAGTTTTACAATCTCCAATACATTACAAATTTCAATCTACAAATTCTACAATTCACAATACATTATGGCTCACAGCCAAGAAGTTCTACAACATCTACATCAACATCTACAAAATACAATGATTCTACAATCCACAAAATTTTAAATCCCTTGTGAAGATGCTCTCACGAGTTTTCATCATTTCAGGTAGAAACTGAGACCCGTCCATGGCAAACACACCATGAGGCGTGGGGAAGTTATTTCAAGAAACTGAGACCAACTCATGGAAAATGCACCATGACGCTCGGGGAGGTTTATTTCAAGAAACTGAGACCAGCTCATGGCAAACACACCATGACGCTCGAGGAGGTCATCTTGGTTATTACCGTTGCTTAGGCTATCATACGTTTGATAGTAGGTAATATACCGTTTCATTTTGGATAGATACCTTTGCTTAGGCTACCAAGATTGGTAGTAGGTCATCTCTCCTTGTGAACAATTTATTCAAAGATATTTATTTCCTGGCTAATCTCGGCAGTAGATTACCAGTAGACCTCGACAGTAGGTAGTTCATATTTTATTTCCTGGTTAATTTCGGCAGTAGATTTCCAGGAGACTTCGTCAGAAGTATATATCCAACAGCATCAACATAGAGTCTCGGCAGTAGATTCCCTACAAATTTTAACAGTAGATACTTTGCCAAAAGTATTCTCAATTAAACTTACAAGTCTTGACAGTAGACTTCTCCAGCGGATATCCTGAAATAATTACATTTGACCTATGCAGTGGGTTCTTCAAGTGGATTTTTCTCGCAAACTTCTCCGCAACATATTTACAGATACTTGGTGATTGCTAATCTTTCCCAGTGGAGTCTCCTTTGTTGAGACTGTTCTTCCCGTGTGTCGTGTCTGGTTGTCCCCCTGTGATGTCTTTTCCTCACAAGATCGTCTGTCTTACATTTTCATATCATTGCATATCATTTGCATTCGGTGGCTTCTTAGGGCCAAAAATTTGTGCAATGATTGTATTTAAGTCCCTCTTATCTCGTTGAGAAGAAGATTTCAATCTCCATATCTCCGAATAGGAGTAACTTAAATAGGGGCATCTGTCGCACCCTAATTTTTGACCTTAAGACCCCACCTCTTTGTTTCTTTTCTTGTGTGTTTTATTTTTACTTATGTGTGCGCGTTTATTGCGACTAACCGACTTACGTAGGTACAATTTTCCCGGCATATCCCCAAGCTCAGAAGGTCCCTCAGGGTGTGGCTCTATTACCAAAATATCTATCCTTCCAAGCATGTTGATTACGGATTTCCAATCTTCATGTCAAGTTTTATTCAATTTATAACTACAAAATTCTTCATGGAAAAGCAAGTCTCCACTCAAAGTGTTAAACGCCAAAATTTACCAATGACAAGTTCAAGGCCTCACTCATGTGTTTTAGTGTAACACCTGAGGTGAAAGAGGACGGTGGTTACATGTAACACCCGTGGGAGAGGGAGTGGTTGTCGGTGTCATGAGGCATGACAATGGGACACTCCTAGCAGCTTCTAGGGGAAAACCGAATTCACATCCGAATGAGAGGGATCCTGAGGCTATGCAGGTATGGGACTGCATGGTTGAATGAAGGCTTATAAGGATTAATTGGTACTACCTATACCAACAAGATGCATCTTCTTTTCGGTAGCCCGTTCATAAGAACTCCACAGTTAAGCGTGCTTGACTTGGAGCAATTCTGGGATGGGTGACCTTCTGGGAAGTTTCCTAGAAGGCGTGTGATTGAGGACAAAGCATGCTGAAAAGACCCGTGTTGGTTTGTGGGGTCAGTCGGTAATCCTGAAAGCAATATGGGGCGTTACATTAATGGTATCAGAGCCATACCTCTCGCAGTACGATGTGGTTCGGGGACGAACCAAGCAGAAGCTGGTGGGCATGTAACACCTGAGGTGAAAGAGGACGGTGGTTACATGTAACACCCGTTCGGGGACGAACCAAGCGGAAGCTGGTGGGCATGTAACACCTGAGGTGAAAGAGGACGGTGGTTACATGTAACACCCGTGGGCGAGGGAGTGGTTGTCGGTGTCATGAGGCATGACAATGGGACACTCCTAGCAGCTTCTAGGGGAAAACCGAATTCACATCCGAATGAGAGGGATCCTGAGGCTATGCAGGTATGGGACTGCATGGTTGAATGAAGGCTTATAAGGATTAATTGGTACTACCTGTACCAACAAGATGTATCTTCTTTTCGGTAGCCCGTTCATAAGAACTCCACAGTTAAGCGTGCTTGACTTGGAGCAATTCTGGGATGGGTGATCTTCTGGGAAGTTTCCTAGAAGGCGTGTGATTGAGGACAAAGCATGCTGAAAAGACCCGTGTTGGTTTGTGGGGTCAGTCGATAATCCTGAAAGCAATATGGGGCGTTATATTAATGGTATCAGAGTCATACCTCTCCCAGTACGATGTGGTTCGGGGACGAACCAAGCAGAAGCTGGTGGGCATGTAACACCTGAGGTGAAAGAGGACGGTGGTTACATGTAACACCCGTTCGGGGACGAACCAAGCGGAAGCTGGTGGGCTGAGGTGAAAGAGGACGGTGGTTACATGTAACACCCGTGGGCGAGGGAGTGGTTGTCGGTGTCATGAGGCATGACAATGGGACACTCCTAGCAGCTTCTAGGGGAAAACCGAATTCACATCCGAATGAGAGGGATCCTGAGGCTATGCAGGTATGGGACTGCATGGTTGAATGAAGGCTTATAAGGATTAATTGGTACTACCTATACCAACAAGATGTATCTTCTTTTCGGTAGCCCGTTCATAAGAACTCCACAGTTAAGTGTGCTTGACTTGGAGCAATTCTGAGATGGGTGATCTTCTGGGAAGTTTCCTAGAAGGCGTGTGATTGAGGACAAAGCATGCTGAAAAGACCCGTGTTGGTTTGTGGGGTCAGTCGGTAATCCTGAAAGCAATATGGGGCGTTACATTTAGCATTGTATACAGAAGGATTTATTACGAGCTAAAAGTTTCAAAGTTCAAGTTAACAATCCAAGTTGTAAGAACAAGGAAGTTCTTATGTGATCAAATCTATTTTCATATTTCGGCATTCGTGTTATGATAAAGTTAAGACGGTTCATGTTGTTCAAGGCTATAATTTGAGTTCATAATATATTGGAAAGAGTTCATAATATATGGGAGTCACTTAAGGTTCAAGGACTGTTTTAACCTCTTCTTCAGAATAAGCCCAATTTTCATCGTTTTTTTTGAGCTCACCATTTCTAAAATATTCAAGACTTTACTTAAGGTGGATAGGCAATTCACTATCACAATAAGAAGATTCCGGTTTGTTCAAACTAAGGTTAGAAATTTAGAAGTACGCACATTAAAGAAAGCTTAGCCTTTCAAATGCAAGGTTGCTACCATATTTTGGGATAGGATTTACAATGAACGTCAAATTCATAATTTTATAACCAGAAATTTGTTTTGAGAACTCGCAATAAGCCAAACTCAAATTCCATGACGGCACATCACTGAGATTACAAGTTCTTATGTATACGAAGGGATGCCGTGCAGTACAAATTTCACATAAGCTCTCGCGTCTCACTTTTTGCTCGCAAGTCCAAAGTTGCTCTTGTCAAATTTCAGATTCTTCAAAGCCTTTGAGATTTATTCGTATTAGGATACCATTGTAATAATTTTGATGTGTACTATCCTGAGACAATATCACCATCAGTAGTCTGTTGGCCTCCACAGATGTGTATCACGCCAACCTTCATGATTTTGAAATAAAGTGATTCAGCCAGAAACACCAAAGATCAAGCAAAAGAGTGGAAGGGAAAACTAGCATCTGAGAGAAAAGAGGACGTACTGCTGAAAACTATTTGCCTAGGGCATTTACACCAGAAATGCTCAAGAGCTTTCATTCTCCCTGCCGTCACAGTGCAAGCTTTGGTTCGTCTTTGAACTTTAAATCGAATCTCCATCCACCCAAGGCTGAGGATGTGCTGCGTGCTATCAGATGGAAGCACTCACTCAAAGCTATCAAATTGCGGAAGCCACTCGGTGACACCAATTAGCAGCAGTAGAACTTTTAAAGCTACGGACATCCTGAATGATAAAACGAGATAACAATTTAAGTATTCTCTAAGTTCGTCAGAGAGCATATTCGTGAATAGAAAGTGTTCACCTCCCTGAGGATAAGGCACTGAGGCTGTTCCCAAACGAAACTCTGGAGGAATGAGAGCCCGCAGCACAAGCTTTACGAAGTCCCGATGTCAAACCTGTCATCATTGACAAAAGTAGAAACAACAAAGCATCAATGGTTAATTTAAGCATACCCAAAACAATTACCATTCTATGTATGAAGTTGTTATGAATCAAGGGACTTCTGCGACATGAATTCTGGTACGCCATCAAGTGCTTGCATTGCAGGAGAGGTCATGGCAGTTGATATGAATTCGTAAGCATCCCACACCAATCACAAGTCCGTGAGCATTAATCAGGTTGAATTTCACAAGTCTAAACCAGAGTTTCTGCAAGAAGAAATTAAAGAACATGTAAAAGACGTTTGTGACAGTTTGCTTTACGTCAATAATAATTACTCATGAGTAGCATCACTCGCTGGAAAGAGGCGCACCAGTCGTATTTTCAACTGTCATGTTAGTCTCGCCACATCAGTTGCAAGATCGTTATCACCCTCATTGACTATGTTTTTGCCTGCATTGATTAACTCGGAGGCCCCTCGAGAAAATCCACACAGAAGCAGAACCATGTTAGAAAGTTATATGAAGAAAAAGAAAGCACATTATGGCATCGAGTCTTCGAAATCACGCAACAGAAGTCTAACCGACCTGCATTAAACATCTTGTATATGAGTGTCAAACCATCAAGCTTTAATCAAACAAACATTCTGCAAGAAGGAAATCATAAGGAAACACCTCTTTTTCTCCACTTGAAAGGACTTCTAGGTAGCTTGCACCCTTTTTACCGACAGCGTCTTGGTTGACAACAACTCCCTTCGCCAGTGCTTGAGGCGGCTGTGAGGAATTCGCAGACGAGTGATCCTAATCCAATACCCGCACCATTGCCTTTGTCGATGCTAAGCTTCCACACCTGCAGAAGAAGAGCCGTTATTCAGAGCGTGAAATAAGTAACATTGTTGCGTTTTGAATTGAAGCAAGAGGTTCTCCTAATACGGCGGGCCTGTGTTGCACCCCAAAATTTGACCAACCGGGTCTCGCATTTGGCTCGATGTTTCGACGCATAACCGCATTCGCATCTGCATATTGCATACATTGCATTGTTCATTTGTTTTGATTTTATCAGGGATCACAGCTCCCGTCTCGTGTTTCAGGTGTTTTTGATCAGTAGAATTGATTTTTGGGATTTTTCGGTGCCCGTTTATTTTTACCGATTTATTTTTGTGTCGTTCGGTGCTCATTTTGTCCCTCTGGGAATTATTGTGATTTTTCTGGATTTTATAGGATTTTTTAGGGTTTAATTAGGTTTTAAATCATTTTTTAGGATTTAATAGAATTTTTGATATTTTTAATTCTTTTTAAATCATTTTATAGAATTTTATAGAAATAACTAGCTTTTTTAATCATTTTAGGATTTAATAGGTTTTAATAGATTTTTAATATTTTTAGATAATATAGTTTTTAGAAATTTTAATATTTTTAAAGCATTTTTCATTTTAGAATAATATAGGATTTTCTAGAATATTAATATGTTTTTTTAATAGTTTTAATATAGTTTTAATTCTTTTTTCAGAATAATAGATAAATAGATTTTTCATTTTTATTTTCTGTTATAGATTTTTAATAGAAATAAAGTCTTTTAAGAATTTAATATAGTTTTATTAGGAATTTTAGAAATTGCTTAGATTAGTTTCAGATTTAATTAATTAAGTTTGGTTAATTAGGGTTTTGTGGTCTTAATGCAGTTTTTTCTGAATTTTTGATGCTTTGTTCGTTGGGCCTATCCCCATTCAGTATGGCCCAACTCGCAGGATCCAAATCAGTGCATAGTCCAAAAAAGGTCCAGCCAAAATATCAGCATTTGTCCAAAAATCCAGCGTTTCCAGCAATTTCCAGCTATCTCTAGATCCTTCCAGAACAATCCAGATCATTTCAGCTTTAAATACTCAGCGCAGCCACGTGTTGATGGATGGGAGGACCCACTTCGCTGCACCATTCCACGCCACGTAACCCCCACTAACCCTCCCTCTCAGCCACGCATGCTCCCACGTGGAAGTCATGCACACACTCCACCCACTTCTGCAACCACGTGTCCTTCACAGAACCTCGCCTGAGACGCGCCACCGGCCGGTCTTGCATGGCCGGCGGCAACCATAACGTCGCCGGAAAGCCCCAACAATTCCAGAATCCGTTCATCAATCTCCTCCCTTCATAATCTTCTTCCCAACGTCACCACCACCTTCATCCATTCTCCACCATCAAATCCAGAATCCGGCCACCACAAACTCAACAACGTTCATCACCAAACCTCAATCTCAAACAGAAACCTCCCCTCAAATTGCTCCCCGAACATCACCTTCATCGTTCTCAACCTTCAAGAACCTCAGAAATCCAGAAATTCCAGCAAAAATCTTCAATCATCAACGTTTTCTCAGATCGTTCTTCACAAACTTCACATCCTCATCAATCTTTTCCATCATCCAACGCAATCATCAATCTCACCAGAAAATTCTTCAAGAACTCCAGAAAACTCCAGAATGACGAACATCAACATCATCTTCAACAAGATCCAGATCCAGATCACATCAACAACAATCGCGTTCATCCACGAGCATCAACAGCCAACTCCAGATTTCCAGAATCGTTCCTCAAGAATCCATCTGTTCTTCAAGATTGTTTTCCAGAAATTTCAACGACGCGTTATCAGTGACTTTCCAGAACGTTTCACAAAGCTTCGTCCGCCTTCACATATTCATCACTCCTTCAAGGAAACTCCAGATGCGAAACCTTCGAGAGCTTCGTATTCTTCGTATCTTCCACATGCATCTTCAAGAACTCACTCCGAGATCTTCAAGCCATGATTCAATCTGTGATGGCGTTGTAGTCGTCATTTTGTTGGTGTTTTGTGAGATTGAAAACGAGAATTGAAGAAGAGAGGCTGAGAAAGGTTGAGAGGGGATCAGAGAGGGGCGGCGGCGGAGAGAGTGGAGACAGATCTAGGGTTTTCGTCAGAAACTGAGAGTGGGAAGACGAAGAAGGATTGGGCCGGACTTGGGTTTAGGGCAACAGGGCCCAGAGTTTTTTGTTGATTCTTGCACTACCCTCCGTTTTTGGACAGGTTCTGGGCTCAAGCCCAATAAAGCTCCTTTCTGCAGCACACGCCCCAGATTACTCAACATACCCCCCAGCTGCGTTTTTTGAGACTTGGGCTGGGCCCAGTTTAGTTTTTTTTATTTTTTCTTACAGCACCCTTGTAATAGTTTAACCCCCCAGCCCTTTTATTTTCTTTTTTTTATTTTTTACTTGTTACATAAAAAGAAGAAAAAGAAAAGTGAAAAAAAGAGATATTTGAAAAATAGAAAAAGAAAATAGAAAAAAGAGTGAAGAAAAAAATATTGTGAGAGAAAAAATAGGAAAATATTTGTGAAAAAATAGAGAAAAAATATGAAAAGAAATATATTTGAGAAAATATTCAAAAAAGAAATATTGAGAAAGAAAAATATGAGAAAAGAAAAGGAGAAAAAAAGAAAAAAATATTAAAGTGCCGATTTAATATTTTTAGAGTTCGTTTTCTTTTAGGTCTTTCATAGAAATTATTTTACGACTTTTAGGACAGCTTAGAGGCCCATTTGTTAGGGGGCTATTTTCATTCGATTTTTCAAGATAGAATAGGATAGCGTTTCCTAGGAGATTTATTTCAGTATCCACCCATTGTAATCATTTTTCAGAGATGAATAAAACGAGATTTGAGCTGTGGTCCCGATAGTAGCCGAACTACAGCTGCTCTGATTCTTCGTTCCAGACGAAGATATGTAGGCATAGGATGCGATATCCTAGCGAGCACACTAACGACTGACCGTTTGTTCTCTCGCGGCTGTGCGATCGAGACTTTCCCGCTGACAACTAATCGAGCACCCTTTTTCTCTCTTGCCCAAGTGCATTTGAGACTCAGCCATAGTTTTGACCATAGGTTCCCGACCCTGTGAAACCAGTTGTTTTTCTCACTGCTGTGTGAGAATGTTTGTTTAGCCGTAGTTAGTCTGAACTACGTAAAGCTCTGATCTTCCATCCAGTGGAAGTACGTAGGCACAAGACGCGAGGTCTTGGCGAGCCAATTTTTCCCCGTAGTCCCGAACTACGTTGACTCTGACTTTCTCTCTTGAGAATACGTAGGCCTAGAGTGCGATGCTCTATCGAGTCAATTCCCTTCCGTTTAGATTTAGCAGCCGTAGATAGATTGTTTTGCATCCAGTAGACAACCCAAGCAAGCGTGGATCCCGTCGAGTACGACGGACGTGAGGGGTGCTAATACCTTCCCCTTGCGTAACCGACTCCCGAACCCAGGCTATGGTTGCGATGACCATACCTTTTCCCCGTTTTTTGCGAGGTTTACTTCGAGCGTTTCCTTTCCCGCTCTGAGGGATAAATAACGCACGGTGGCGACTCTTCTGTCAGCCGGCGCCGATTTTCGCAGTAGCGACAGCTGGCGACTCTGCTGGGGACTCCAACGGTTCCCTTCGCCTGAGTTTTTTCCTGGCTGTTTGGGGCAATCCCCAGCAGCTGGCGACTCTGCTGGGGAACCAACGTCCCCTGGCTGCTAAGGACTGCGATAGTTCTTATGCATGTGGGATCCAACGTCCCCTAAGAGAGAGTCAATCCTAGCGCTTGTTTGGGGCCTATTTATCGATATTATCTGTTGCTGTTGGGGTGTTACGGGTGTTCTATGATATTGAGTGAGAAGCCGGACCTGGGCTTGGAGTGCACCTTAGACTTAGAGTAGAAATTAGTGGGTGCCCGCTTGCTTTGTCTTGCTTTGGTGTCCCATGAAATCTACACTCAGACGAGGTTCTGCTGGTTGGCCTCCTGTCCCTTCCTTTGGTTGGCGTGGGTTGCTGGTTAGTTGGATTGTCGACTCTGGGAACCGATCATTTGGAAGTTAGCTGAGTGAGGCCTCTTCAGGACTTGATGATGCCACTCCTTCTGGGAATCGTATCGTCAGTTCTGAAAGTCTGTGACGCTGACGACCGCATAGGATGCCGTACCTTGTCAGATATAGGTCCATACCTGTGAGTGGGGGGGTTTTTTGTGCAGGAAACTTGACTTTCAACCTACCCGTTATACTGGTCTTCTTTTCAGAGAGCGTCTCCGTCAGCAGCGCAGCAGTATTCAGATTTTGTGTGGGGGCTGTGGTCCCATTGTTTGCTGCATTTTGCATATCATGTGCATATCAGTGTTGCATTGCATATCATCCTCCAGCTAGCCAGAGTTCTGATCCAGCCTTTGTTTCCTGAAGGTGATTACCCGGAGTTTGGATTGAGCAGCTGTTGATTGTCAGAGATTTGCCTAGGGGTTGAGTAGATTTAAGCAGAATCAAGTGTCGAAGTCAGCTGAAAATTATTGGTAGCCATGTCTGAAGGCAATTTCCAGTCTCCTAACACCTTGACAGGGTTCACTATGGCGTCCAACCCTCTGTATGACTCTACGGAAGACTTCCCGCAAGTGAACCACGTTGCTGCAGACCAAGTTGTACAGCCTTCTGTTGAGAACCGAGTTCGACATGAGCAGTTTATTGCCCAGAATGAGCGTCCTCCTCCTGTCAACAATCAAGGTGTTGCTTTCCCTGTGATGAATTACCGAAGAGATATTCCAATAGTCGGGATGGTAGATCCAAGAGCTCTTGAAAAGGATAGAAGAGTCCGAGTGTTGGAAGAGCAAATGAAAGCTTTGAAAGCCAAAGATGCTGTCAACCTGGATGCTGTAGGCATGTGTTTGGTTCCTGACCTGGTGTTGCCTTACAAGTTCAAAGTGCCGAAATTCGAAAAGTACACGGGAGATAGCTGTCCAAAGCTGCATTTGATGATGTTCTGTCGAAGAATGACTGCGTTTGCGCGAGATGACAAGTTGATGATCCATTGCTTTCAAGATAGTCTGACTGGGGCATCTTTGAGGTGGTATATGCAGTTAGAGAGGAATCAGATTCAGTCATGGATGGATTTAGCCAGAGCTTTTCTGAAGCAGTACGATTACAACCTAGACATTGCTCCTTATCGCATGCATTTGCAAGAGTTGTCTCAAGAGATCAATGAACCTATCAGGAGATATGCTCAGAGATGGAGAGAATTTGCTGCTAGAGTGCGTCCACCGCTGTTAGACCAGGAGCTGGCAAGTATGTTTGTGGATTCCCTACAATATCCGTACTTCAAAAGGTTGCTCGGAGTTCCGGCAAGTTTCTCTGACGTGGTAGCATTAGGAGAACGCCTGGAGTACTCCATAAGAATGGGGAAAATTCAGATTACTCCATATGATCAAGCTGATGAAACTGAATACCCTTGTGACTATCAGAGTGAAGAAGAAGTTGTGATCAACTCAGTCATGCCAAAGATTGAATATCCTCGAAGCGAATCAGTGAATTTTGTTGGTTCATCATCTTATCAGAGATCAGTACCTCCCGTGGCTTGTTATACTGAACAGACAGCCGTGCCTGGGGCACTCTATCAGGAATCTTATGTCGCTTCCATTGCAAATCAGCGAACTCGTGGCCGAGGTTATCAGAATCAGCGTCAGAATCAGAACAGACCTCGCAACAACTTGGAACGAAGGAAAGCTCCTTTTCACCCAGTGCCGATGCCGTATAGCCAGTTGCTACCATCTTTGATTCAGAAGTCTTTGGTGGAGCCGAAAGCTCTTAAGCCAGTTCCAGAACCTTACCCTCCTGGGTATAATCCCCACGTGCAGTGTGGTTATCATGGTGGCTCTCCGGGGCATTCGACGGAAGATTGTAAAGCATTTCAGGCAAAGGTACAGCAGTTGATTGATCAGGATCGCATCTCCTTTCGAGAAGGATTTCTGTTTGTTCATCCCTAACCGCTCAGCTGTCTAAGCTCGTAGATTCAGAAGGGTATTCCCCAGCATAAGCCAGTGGTTCAGACAGGCAGGCGCCTCAGCATTGGCAGTTCTCAAGCTTTTACCATTTGCATCTGTAGTTTCTTTTTCTGTTAGTTGCTACCTGCGTTTAACATTGTATGTTTTGAATGGTGATAATAATAAAGTGACTATGCATTTTTCTGAATTAATCATGTCGCTGTCGCTCATTTATTGCATTGCACTGACACTTGCATTTATTCCACTCCATTTTTTCGCTGTGACTAGCAAAGTTAGGAGGGAGGATAACGAAACTGAAACTCATAACCGATGATTGTATGCTTTCAGATAAGACCGTACCGATGACGTACAAGGCATTGTTTCAAATTCCCCAAACACTGGAGATATAAGGAGTTAGTCCCTTGTTAACCACTTCGAGCCAGGAAGTAGAAGTTTTTTCGGACTTTTTAACCCTCACATCTTAACCCGGGGCAGGGTAGTTGTCAGTTAGCTTGACCGAGCATTCAAGTCTTATAGAGGAGTGTTGTCTTTCAAGGACCAATCAGTTTATACCTTTCAAGAGGTTAAACCTCACCAATCAGAAGTGAGACAGTTACAATCCTTTCGGAGCAATCAAGACAACCAGTGTCACACGACTTTGTTCCAAAAGAAAGGAAGAAAGAAAGCCCGCTAAGTAGAAAGAAAAGAAAAGCTGGAAAGCTAATACTTAGGCAAAAATCAGGGCATCCCGCTGGACTTCAAAAGAAATCGAAAAATCGAAAAGAACTCAAAAGGAGTCAGTCCAGGCAAAAATTAGGGAATTAAAAGAATGAAAAAGAGGGATTAAAAAGAAATTTTCCCCAGCAGATCACAAAGTCGTGTACACAGACACCGAAAGCGAAGAAGGAGTAACTATCACTCTAGAAGAAAAGCTTGTGAATTCCTCAACTGTAGGTTCTTACCATTCAACATACTACTCGAAGAGGCGAGCGCTTGTGCCAGGTTAACTGAACCTTAGGATCGGAGATCATCACGTAGAAGGGGTGGGTACAAATCAAAATTTGAGCCAAATATCCTTTGTTTCACGAACCGTGAACCCGACCACGATACAACCCTCAAAAGACCTAATTGAGGTAGGGTTAGTTTGAAGCGCATTACGATAAGGTTGAGTAACCTGACTCCTTCTTGACTTGCTAGTCACATCTTGTTGTATTTTCACTGACCACGTAAGCACTGCGTTTGAACTTTGGTTCATTCGCCACTCTCAATCATATGCATGTAAATGAGTGACAGCTCAAATTTTTCAAAATCTGCATGAACACTGCATTAAGATTACCATTCGTGAACAGACAATTCCAATTGCAGGTTAGTAGTTGACATGAAAGAAATTCCAGGAAATAATCGAGCAGGACTGAGTAATTCAGCAGTCTGAACCAGAATAGTGAATGTTGTGAAGCCTTATGAAGCAGGGGCATTATCTTCCAGTAAGTTCAGTATCAGTCAGTCTGAGGACCAGTCCCGAAGTCCCAGTTGAGCAGGGGCAGTTTGTTTGAGAAGCAGTTGATTAGAAGGAGTCTTCTCGGGACCCAATCAGGGGCAATTATGCAGAGCGCTGAGATTTGAAAGCAGATGCTTCCAATGAATAATCAGATCAGGTTGAGTCGCTAGAACGCTCATTCAGGGGCAAGTCATCGCAGAGAATGTTGAAATCAACTGGGTTGTTAGGTGTTTAATTGGAGATTGAATTCTTTTGTCATACAGATACCGGGGCAAATATTCTCGAAGTATTCTCGTAGCAAGCTGTTCAGAGCAAGTATGCCCAAGAGTTAGATTGGGGCAAGGTGCATTGTACTGGGGCAAGTTGTGCAAGCCAGTCTTTTATCCCCCAGCTGAGTGTACCAGGGGCAAGTCATTCAAACCCGCTTGTTTATCCCCAGCCAGAGCTAAGTATCGGGGAATCATGTCAATACCCTTATCGAAAACCTTTCAAATAAGAAGGTCTTGTTGTCGTTGGATCATTATCCTGCAGTTTAAACCTGTTGCGTGTCAGTAACCAGTCGCTTCCAAAGTCCAGTTCTCGCCTGGCAAATCGGTAACCAGTTCTCGTCTGGCCCACCCTTCCGTAAGCAGCAGTTCCCGTCCTGGTGCAGTTTATTGTAAGCAGCAGTTCCCGTCCTGGTGCAGTTTATTGTAAGCAGCAGTTCCCGTCCTGGTGCAGTTTATTGGTAACCAATTCTCGCTTGGTCACTATTTCTTCAAGTGTTATACCAGTTCTCGCCTGGTGTACGTTAGCCTTCAGCCAGTTCTCGCCTGGTTGTCTTTTTCTTAGTCTGTTATCCAGTCAGCCTCGTCTGATGTTCAAAAAACACAAAAATCAATTTTCCTAACCTATTTTCCTATCAGTTCTCGCCTGATAGTCTACCTTTGAATGCTAGTTCTCGCCTAGTATTTTCCATTCCACTGTGTACATAATCCATGTTTATTCTAAATCAGAAAAGCAAAGCGAAAAAACCTAAAGGTATCTGACACAATATTTCCCAATGACTCGCATGTTGTCAGGTTCCCCGATACGAAGCTCGACTAATGCCAGTGCTCCGAGTAATGTTCGAATTCCTTGTGGATGTTGTTAAATCAGAATTGTTACTCTTCAGCAGATGAAAGTTGCTTATTATCCCCGGAAGAGTCGAGATTGTCTTTTACCCCGTATCAGAGTAGGATCAGGAGTATCCTCAGCAGATTAAGATTGATATCCTTGATATTAGGAGCATTTCCAGCAGTGTGCTGCGCGCAATCAACCTCAGTTTGGGTCAATCCCCGCAGAGCGTAATCAGTCGCCAATGGTTTGAAGAAAGCATCCCCGAGCAGAGTTGTCTTTCTTTCCCCAGTGAAGTCGTCAAGCAGGGTTGCCTTTTCATTTCTCCAGCAGAACGGTTATCCCCAGCGGATTTGATTTCTCGTTTCCAGCATTTATTTTGCTGAGATGGTTCTGTGACTTCAGGTCATCCCCAGTAGAGTTGACGTTATCTTCGGCATTTATTTTGCCAAGTGGTTTTCAGACCTGGTGTTCTCTGGCAGCTAGAGCTCGCATTAGCATTTGCATATATAGTCATAGCGTTTATACAAGCATATAGCATATCCATGCCGTCTGGGCCTCGCATTTTCAAACAGAACGCATAGCATTTACATATCATATAGGGCATCGCATTTTCAAGCAAAACGCATAGCATATTCATGTCATATAGGACATTGCATCATTATCAAGCATACGCATGTCGAAACATAGACCAAGATGGTTGCCTATTGGATTTCGAATTTGTTCACCTGCAGAGTTGTGTGGTTCAGCTTCTTGACTTCCCCAGCGGAGTGATTCTTCATTTGATTGTTACGTCAGCATCGGGAAAAAACAACAACAACAACAAAGATTGACATATATCAGACTTCTGAAGCTGCCCCCTTTGTCAAAACAGGTGCAAGGCAGTTCTATTCAGAATTCCCCAGGAGAATTGTCCTCAAGTTCGCAATGAACTGTGAGTTGACCAGATTTGATCCCACGAGAGAGATGGGAATCAAAGTGTTTGCTTTATGAAGCATTATTTCAATACTTGTGGCGTCACACAGGTGTTGAAAAGAAGAAGAAAATTTTATCAGAAAATTGACCAGATGTTGCCGTGATAACCGAACTTCAGTTTATTGGAAGCTATTCCTCAAGCAGCTTTGCGGTATATTCTTGCGGTTGGCAAATTTCAGGGTTCCATTTGTATTCAACCGTCATCTACCTTGAATGTCTGAAGGCTGAGCGCTCTTCACCCATTCAGGTCGAAGTCGCTTGAATAGGGGCAGCTGTTGCACCCCAAAATTTGACCAACCGGGTCTCGCATTTGGCTCGATGTTTCGACGCATAACCGCATTCGCATCTGCATATTGCATACATTGCATTGTTCATTTGTTTTGATTTTATCAGGGATCACAGCTCCCGTCTCGTGTTTCAGGTGTTTTTGATCAGTAGAATTGATTTTTGGGATTTTTCGGTGCCCGTTTATTTTTACCGATTTATTTTTGTGTCGTTCGGTGCTCATTTTGTCCCTCTGGGAATTATTGTGATTTTTCTGGATTTTATAGGATTTTTTAGGGTTTAATTAGGTTTTAAATCATTTTTTAGGATTTAATAGAATTTTTGATATTTTTAATTCTTTTTAAATCATTTTATAGAATTTTATAGAAATAACTAGCTTTTTTAATCATTTTAGGATTTAATAGGTTTTAATAGATTTTTAATATTTTTAGATAATATAGTTTTTAGAAATTTTAATATTTTTAAAGCATTTTTCATTTTAGAATAATATAGGATTTTCTAGAATATTAATATGTTTTTTTTAATAGTTTTAATATAGTTTTAATTCTTTTTTCAGAATAATAGATAAATAGATTTTTCATTTTTATTTTCTGTTATAGATTTTTAATAGAAATAAAGTCTTTTAAGAATTTAATATAGTTTTATTAGGAATTTTAGAAATTGCTTAGATTAGTTTCAGATTTAATTAATTAAGTTTGGTTAATTAGGGTTTTGTGGTCTTAATGCAGTTTTTTCTGAATTTTTGATGCTTTGTTCGTTGGGCCTATCCCCATTCAGTATGGCCCAACTCGCAGGATCCAAATCAGTGCATAGTCCAAAAAAGGTCCAGCCAAAATATCAGCATTTGTCCAAAAATCCAGCGTTTCCAGCAATTTCCAGCTATCTCTAGATCCTTCCAGAACAATCCAGATCATTTCAGCTTTAAATACTCAGCGCAGCCACGTGTTGATGGATGGGAGGACCCACTTCGCTGCACCATTCCACGCCACGTAACCCCCACTAACCCTCCCTCTCAGCCACGCATGCTCCCACGTGGAAGTCATGCACACACTCCACCCACTTCTGCAACCACGTGTCCTTCACAGAACCTCGCCTGAGACGCGCCACCGGCCGGTCTTGCATGGCCGGCGGCAACCATAACGTCGCCGGAAAGCCCCAACAATTCCAGAATCCGTTCATCAATCTCCTCCCTTCATAATCTTCTTCCCAACGTCACCACCACCTTCATCCATTCTCCACCATCAAATCCAGAATCCGGCCACCACAAACTCAACAACGTTCATCACCAAACCTCAATCTCAAACAGAAACCTCCCCTCAAATTGCTCCCCGAACATCACCTTCATCGTTCTCAACCTTCAAGAACCTCAGAAATCCAGAAATTCCAGCAAAAATCTTCAATCATCAACGTTTTCTCAGATCGTTCTTCACAAACTTCACATCCTCATCAATCTTTTCCATCATCCAACGCAATCATCAATCTCACCAGAAAATTCTTCAAGAACTCCAGAAAACTCCAGAATGACGAACATCAACATCATCTTCAACAAGATCCAGATCCAGATCACATCAACAACAATCGCGTTCATCCACGAGCATCAACAGCCAACTCCAGATTTCCAGAATCGTTCCTCAAGAATCCATCTGTTCTTCAAGATTGTTTTCCAGAAATTTCAACGACGCGTTATCAGTGACTTTCCAGAACGTTTCACAAAGCTTCGTCCGCCTTCACATATTCATCACTCCTTCAAGGAAACTCCAGATGCGAAACCTTCGAGAGCTTCGTATTCTTCGTATCTTCCACATGCATCTTCAAGAACTCACTCCGAGATCTTCAAGCCATGATTCAATCTGTGATGGCGTTGTAGTCGTCATTTTGTTGGTGTTTTGTGAGATTGAAAACGAGAATTGAAGAAGAGAGGCTGAGAAAGGTTGAGAGGGGATCAGAGAGGGGCGGCGGCGGAGAGAGTGGAGACAGATCTAGGGTTTTCGTCAGAAACTGAGAGTGGGAAGACGAAGAAGGATTGGGCCGGACTTGGGTTTAGGGCAACAGGGCCCAGAGTTTTTTGTTGATTCTTGCACTACCCTCCGTTTTTGGACAGGTTCTGGGCTCAAGCCCAATAAAGCTCCTTTCTGCAGCACACGCCCCAGATTACTCAACATACCCCCCAGCTGCGTTTTTTGAGACTTGGGCTGGGCCCAGTTTAGTTTTTTTTATTTTTTCTTACAGCACCCTTGTAATAGTTTAACCCCCCAGCCCTTTTATTTTCTTTTTTTTATTTTTTACTTGTTACATAAAAAGAAGAAAAAGAAAAGTGAAAAAAAGAGATATTTGAAAAATAGAAAAAGAAAATAGAAAAAAGAGTGAAGAAAAAAATATTGTGAGAGAAAAAATAGGAAAATATTTGTGAAAAAATAGAGAAAAAATATGAAAAGAAATATATTTGAGAAAATATTCAAAAAAGAAATATTGAGAAAGAAAAATATGAGAAAAGAAAAGGAGAAAAAAAGAAAAAAATATTAAAGTGCCGATTTAATATTTTTAGAGTTCGTTTTCTTTTAGGTCTTTCATAGAAATTATTTTACGACTTTTAGGACAGCTTAGAGGCCCATTTGTTAGGGGGCTATTTTCATTCGATTTTTCAAGATAGAATAGGATAGCGTTTCCTAGGAGATTTATTTCAGTATCCACCCATTGTAATCATTTTTCAGAGATGAATAAAACGAGATTTGAGCTGTGGTCCCGATAGTAGCCGAACTACAGCTGCTCTGATTCTTCGTTCCAGACGAAGATATGTAGGCATAGGATGCGATATCCTAGCGAGCACACTAACGACTGACCGTTTGTTCTCTCGCGGCTGTGCGATCGAGACTTTCCCGCTGACAACTAATCGAGCACCCTTTTTCTCTCTTGCCCAAGTGCATTTGAGACTCAGCCATAGTTTTGACCATAGGTTCCCGACCCTGTGAAACCAGTTGTTTTTCTCACTGCTGTGTGAGAATGTTTGTTTAGCCGTAGTTAGTCTGAACTACGTAAAGCTCTGATCTTCCATCCAGTGGAAGTACGTAGGCACAAGACGCGAGGTCTTGGCGAGCCAATTTTTCCCCGTAGTCCCGAACTACGTTGACTCTGACTTTCTCTCTTGAGAATACGTAGGCCTAGAGTGCGATGCTCTATCGAGTCAATTCCCTTCCGTTTAGATTTAGCAGCCGTAGATAGATTGTTTTGCATCCAGTAGACAACCCAAGCAAGCGTGGATCCCGTCGAGTACGACGGACGTGAGGGGTGCTAATACCTTCCCCTTGCGTAACCGACTCCCGAACCCAGGCTATGGTTGCGATGACCATACCTTTTCCCCGTTTTTTGCGAGGTTTACTTCGAGCGTTTCCTTTCCCGCTCTGAGGGATAAATAACGCACGGTGGCGACTCTTCTGTCAGCCGGCGCCGATTTTCGCAGTAGCGACAGCCTGTTCAAGAGAAATTTGAGAATATCCACTTTTTGTGAACCAATATAATTGCAACATAGCTGATCTACCTGTGTTTATTTTGTAACAAATGGCCAGCCAAATTGTTATTTGGATATATTACGACACTCCTCGGCGACAACCTGCGGTTTCTGAGGCAGCCATATCCCAGGGGCTAATTCTTGCGAGAATTTCAGCAAACGATATATCAGATTCCTCTCTCAGACAACATCCAATGGACACATTCAAATAAAGAAGGATATACCTTTTTTTGAAGCCTTTCCATAACCGAAAACCTGCACAACAACATGGTAATAACATATCACGAGTAACTCGAGAACAATTGGGCAATGTTGTCGGCGACCATGGTATGCAAAGCATTAGCACACTGTTTTCTCTAAATCAGAGAATCATTTATCGCAGGAAGTTTAAGAATGAAATCTGCAACTAAACTGACTCAGAACGATATTAAGCCATCACCTCAGAGTACACCAAAAGGCTTGGAGCTCCCACATGGAGGACTTTTCGTAGAGACCGTCACAGCCTCCATCCATGTCACTTTGTTTCACAGCATTTACCTCCCTGCAGAGTAACCAACACATCTTTAAACAATTGTGTTCTGTTGAATCTTTTTTTTACGAATCGCAAGCAAGTGCGTTGTTACCATCCTACCTATCGTTGGCTTCCAGAGCCATCTCACACGCCCTTGCCGACTGCTCCAAGGAGTTGACATAATACACTTGGCGTGACCGCAACCATCTGTTAAAGCCGTTTCTTGCATGCATTCATCAGCTATCAGATAGATGATGATATCTGCTTCAAGGCATTTGAAACGAACAATGTAATTCATAGGCGAAGGGATGATAGTCGCTTAAACATTCATAACTGGAAAGTATCTCATGCTGAAGTCGAGAGTAGCTAATGCAGCCAACACAAATTCCCAACCGCCAAGTTTGTGTCCCTCACCTGTAAATGATCAGAGACGGTAATAGTCAGCGCATTCAAAGAACCATCAACTTGATTTGAGTGATCTTGAATGAGTTTAAAGCATGCCTAAACCAAATGGAAATCCTATCACCACAATTACATAATCAGACAACGATTAAAACCTTCTGAATTAACATTGACAAAGCCATAAATTCATTCCAAAACTAGACTAGACATGTTGATGCAAAGAAGGAAAGAAATCAAAGTAATCAGACAACTTTGAAAATATCAAGCACTCAGGTGAAGGAAATTTGTTTTTATCAAGACAAAAGCAGAAAGTATAAGCCAATTCCTCGCACGGTCCAAACGTGTTTCAAACAATTTGGAAAGGAATTCAAAATTACCAAAACAGAAACTCAGATTCATGATAAACTGTTAATTCTCTCCAAAACAGTCCTCAAACAGCCCCCGCCGGATTTGGAAACTTCATTATGCCTCTTCAATTCGCATTACCCCCCACAGCCCTATATAAAACCGAAACAGATGAACGATTATCATGAGAGAAAAACCCGATACAAAAAACACACAAACATCACACGAGTCTATGAATCCAAAATCCCCCAAAACCAAACCCTAAACTGAAGGTCGTACAAATCAGAAAAAACTTATCTTCGACCTCGGAGCTTCCTCAAATCCGTTCGCATCAACACCAGAGGTCGCCTATTTCCGTCGCCGATCAACCACCATCCAACCCACATCGTGAATCACCGCCGTAATCGTCGTTTTCCTTGTTTCTGACCTTTTGAGCTTTTTAATTTGTTCATGTTTTATTTCAGCACCTCGTGAAGGGAAAAAGGAAGCAAATCGAAGAAATAGGGGAGAATGGAGTCAAGGAAGATGAACGGAGACATGAGAAGAAGGGGAAATCGAAGAGCCGAGAGGAGATGAGAGGACGACGACGATTTGGGGGAAAGGGATTTTAGGGTTTTCATTCCTTATTTTGTTTCTAATCTTTTTGTAATTTGATAATCAAACACACACACACCCAATATCACCCACCATACACCTTCGATCCTAACGACACTTTAACCCTTCAACTAACCAGTAATTAACACCTTAATTGACCTTTTTTTATAAAATTAAACTAAACCTTTTATTTGGTTAATTAATCAACTATCTAATTAGATTTTCTCTAATCCTCTTTTTATAACCAAATAATTTCTTTTCTAAATAATGTTTTTATACCTAAATAACTTTACAAATAAATAATAAACGTCTTTTTATATAACTCTTACCTTTTAATAAATAAGTTATACATTTATTTTATAAAAAAAATAATAACGAAATAACTCTTAAAATAAATAGTAATAGCAACTTTTTTATAATAATTAAAAAAATCCATCCTATTCATTAAACCTTTTCCTCAAAATTTACATTAATTAAAATCTTTCCTATATAAAAAATCTAAGTACTATTCTAAGTCTAAAATAAGTAAACTTTTACTTAAAATAAAGAAATACAACTTTTTTTCTTAAAATCAATTCACCTAATCTAATTCAACCCTTTTAAAATCAATCTACTCGCTAATAAAATCAATTCCCCGTACATTCACGCCTCTCTCCCTGCACTTCATAATTCACACACTTAGCGCTTTCATGCGTGTGTATGGTTTTATTTTCCGTAATTTATCATTACTGCAATTTATCTTCCTGCAATTTACTCTATCGCATTGCATCCGTCCAAAGGAAAAACCTACACATGATTCAAAAATCGTGCGTAGTGCATCTCATTTTGCACCATACTCCCCTTGATCCTTGATCCCATTCAAGTTGATCTTCAAGATAGATCCTACCCCATAGGAAGGACCCTTATCTCTATAACTTATACAAAACAATCAACAATACAACTTCATTCAAACACATTAGAGAAAGATGTTAATCATCTTAAGTGAGATAGAACCTCCACCCCACAATAATACAATCAACATGTAGGGACTTACCTTAAGAGAGATAAAGGGGTACCTCGTTGATCCCTATCCGAGTACGTAAGTCCTTTTCTTAAGACGATGCAAAGACTATTTTCCTACAACTTGTGGCGGTTAAATCTCCCTTAAAATGATAACGCATCTTGTCTCCTAAAATCAATCAAACAACTACCCTAAACCCGTAGGAACTTTGACCACAATCAAAGAACTCCTCAACCCTTTAGGGGAACTACAGATACTCTGATTCCACTCCCGTAAGGATATGTAGGCCTAAGATGCAATATCTTATCGAGTATACTTAGAAATAAATACCTAGGTCTTTTAATCCTTAAGCAAATAAACCTTAGCAATAAACAACATAAAACAAGAGGTTCCTGTAGAGTACTACAGAAACTTAGGATGGTAGCACCTTCCCTAAGTTTAACCGATCCCCGAACCTATAACTCTCTAGCTTGCATTTGCATTGCATTGTGGGTATTTCGATCTTTATCCCTTCCTTTGGACAAATCAAAGTTCAGTTGCAAATGAATAAGATTCAAACTAATCAATAGTTTGGTATCCAAATTTCACTGCGACAGATATATCAGAGGATGATCCTCCCCAACTACCATGCTTCTTGCTCTAAGTCTGAGCCTCCTTGAGCACCGCCTTCGTATCTGGATGATCTAGTCTGGAAACCAATTCTCTGATGAGGGTGTCCCTTCTGTGTATAACATCTCTGAGACAATGATAGGACTCTTCCCAAGAATCTTCACCAAAGGCATCTTCCAACCTGGGTCTCTTCAAATATTCTCGGATCTTGAGCTCTTCAAGTGCTGATAGAGTCTCATGGAGTTTCTGCTCACTCGTACATCTACAGGATGATTCTACTAGCACCTCTCTTTCTTTGACCTTGAGCTGCACCTTTAGCTTATCAATTTGACTGTGAAACTGGTCTTCCCTATTCTTGTTGGCAGTTATCGTAGTGTTCCATTGCTCATTGAATTTGGATGTCTCTAGATACGCTCTATCTAAATCCTTCTTTCTATGTTTCAAAATACTACCAGCACTCTTCAGATCCTGACCAATCCACTCTCGCACCTTGATCTCGTTAGATAGCTCCTTCTCCAGCTTGGTTAATGCTTATGTCTTCACTTTAGCCAAGTGGACAACCTCATTCTTGTCATGCTTCAATTTTCTAATTTCCTTTTTCAATTCTTTGTTCTCTTCCCAAAGCTTAATCTCAGGATATCAATCGTTGTAGGCTGCTCAATCAACCAAGGATACAAGGGTTCCTCAATAGAGAAAGGTAATAGTATCTCCTCAACCTTCTTCTAAATCCACTCCATGTATGGATCGTAGGCTCTACAATCATTCTTCCATAAAGAAAGCTTCCTCCTCTTGTGGATTCTACTCCATGCCTCCACTACTCTCTCCAGAACACCAGGGTAAGCTACACTAGTATAGTATAGAGATTCCTGCACTTATTCATCCTTCGAGGGTCCCCTTAACGCATATCCAAATTGTCTGACGGTGAGAGAAGGGTTGTAGTTAATTCCTTCTTTCCTCCCCATCAAAGGCACATTAGGGAAGCTACCACAATTAAAGATGATCTCTTTACCAAGCAGATATCTACTAAACAAGACAATATCCTTGCCTGTCAAACCCATGAGTCTCTTAGACCATTCAGATGAATTCCTCGAATCAACAAAGCTCCGGAACGATGGAGGTGATCTATAAACCACTTGTGGAAAAGCGGTGTACAACAGGAAACAATCTTTCCCCTTATCTTCTCATTCTTGTAATGTACTGAATGGTACAAGTCTCCTAGGAGAGTGAGTACAGGATTCTTGGAAACAAAGATACGAAAGGCATCCATATCAACAAAGTCCGGTATGTTGGGAAATAACACAGAGCCAAAATAGCACTAAAGACCACCCAACAACCCTCTTCAGCATACTTATGGGCTTTATCCATCCTGAAAGATGGAGTAAAGCCAGAAACTCCATTTCTGCTGGCGACATTATCAACCAACTCAGATACGCTCAAATAAAGAGTGACGACAAACTTCTCGAGATCGGGTTCTTCTTCTGAATGAAAGAATGACACTTCATCTTAGACCTGTACTACCAAGGTAAAAGCTTACTCCTCTAAAATAGGAACCAACACATAATCTGGGAAGGTGAAACATCATAGCAGATGATCATAAAACTGTAACAAAGCGTGAATGGCTCCCTGCTCATAGCTTGTGACCATACGAACAAGACTCAAAATCCTTCCATAGTCCCTTCTGAAGACCTCACGAACACCGGGATCAGCCATAACAATAAGACCAAATAAAGGTCCCAACTCTGGTGACGAAAACTTGTATATAATGATCTTCTTCTTATTAGCCTCCATCTCTACAGAAAACCAGAACCAGATAACCAGAATCAAAGGAAAGACAAGAACCTGTAAAACACATAAACATGTAGGATGATTATGCATATGCAAACATAGGATCAAGGTATCCAATGCTCAAGATTGTTGATGTGCTTGACTGAATATAACTAGAATTTCGCTCTGATAAGAAAACCCAAAAAACCAGAACATCGAGGTGATAGAAAATTGGAATACCCAAGATCAAAGGTCCACCTTGGAAAGAAAACCCAAAAACCGGGTTGGTTGAAGGTTAAAGCTTCTTGCAAAACCCATCCCTCTCACATGTGGGTTCTAGTCTTGGAGGTATGACATCCTATGCAGGTGACCAGTATCATGGACTCTCAGGTCGAGAGACAATAATATGTTCACCATTTCTGGTTTGGCATCATGGTCAATCGAGGAGGTCTCAACTGACTTCCCAATGAATAGTTTCCAGAGTTGTTAGCTTTCTAATTCAACACCCCATCAACTGCTCAAGATGCGCGGGGATAGGATGTCTCTAAAGAAAACCTTGTTTGGACACGGATTTCGCACTAAATTTTGTATGTCAAGATGCCACACAAGTCCATACTACTCTCCACACTAATCCTATGTATATACTCAAGCTTGGGTATTGGGCTTATCTCTCATGGAACAACCCACCCAACAACACAGCAACAGAAGCATACTATAATATGCAACAGTAAAACGCAAATGCAACAATATAAAATAGATAATATACATAAAAGTAAATAACTACACAAAAGTAAACACCCAAAGACACAAAACAGACAAGCGTTGGGATTGACTCGCATAGGGAACCAATGTCCCCAGCAGAGTCGCCAAATGTCGCAACTGCGAAAAACACTAGCGTAAACAAACAGAAGAGTTTCCATCAAACGTTATTTATCCCAACGGAGGAAAAGAAAATGATCGAACAAAACCTGAAGAACGGAAAAAGACAAGGTCATCGCAACCAAATCTTGGGTTCGGGAGTCAGTTATGCAAGGGGAAGGTATGAGCACCCCTCACGTCCGTTGTACTCAATGGGATCCACGCTTGTTTTCTAATTAAAGGGTGTGTCATCTAAAAGCTACTGCTAAACGAAAACGAGAACAAAGAAAAAAAAAGAGACTCGATAGGACATCACCATCCTATGCCTACATATTCCCTCGTTTAATGGGAAAGTCATAGTCAATTTAGTTCGGAAAACTACGGGTGATGGGGGAAGGTTGCTCACCAAGACATCATCATCTTATGCCTACGTATCCTCATCTTGTATGAGAAATCAAAGCAAATATAATTCGGCTAACGAAAAAACCACAAGTTGGTTAAGTATTTTTTATGAGTGACGTTAAATTCCCATTTCAGCAGTTAGGGTCGAGGCCTGTTTGCGGTAGAACGGAAAAGTAACGTACTCTTTCTGAAAATGAGTTTGAAACCCAAATCCCGAAGGATAAAAAGGTTTGATTTTTTTTGTGAGTTTTGATGAAGTGAATTAGTTTGCTTTGTGGTTCACGTTGCACTAAAGACTATGATATTGGAGCAAATGCATCGCATATCGCCCATGGGGCGTACACTAAACATTCTAGACAAGTGAGGAGAAACCCCCCACTCAACATTTCTCATATGCTTAAGGCTCGTGGCGTATAATGTTTATCGTCTTTATTAAGTGTGTTAGCATTTTTTTGAGATGAGAAGATAGAAAGACACACAAAAGGTCTAAGGGAAACTCGATCCTAACGTTATCATGCAAAGTGGCCCTAAGGTCAGGATACGAAAGGAAATTCTACCCTAATGTTAGCATTCAAAAGATGGACCTAAGGTTGAGGTTAAAAGGGACTAGTCTAATTGTTATCATGCATGGATTACACTCCTAATGTCTATCCTACTCCAAGCTTAACCGGAAATTAAGTTGGACTAGCAATCCTAAGGGAACATGCAAAAGCAAGGCAAAAATAAGAAAACAAGGCAAAAACAACAGCTACAACAACGCCTCCTGCACAAAACAACAATAAAATCCAGCAAGGCAACACAACAACATTTAACAGCTACTAATTCAGCACAAAAGTAGGTGTAAAAGGCAGGCAGCAAACAAGCACAGCATAGACAACATGTAAATTCAGAATAAGACAACTGTTGAAAGCAGGGAAGCAAGCATGTTTCAATGCAATCAACATGAACAAACATCAATCATGAACAAGTATTATGCAAGGATGTACGTGCATCAATAATCAAACACAAATGTTCAACAAAATTGCTTCATTAAGAATCATCAAGAACAACATGTTTTTCATATCAATTCAAACAATTAAAGGATCATGCGACAGACAGAATCAGAAGCGAATACAAACATGCATCACAAGTCCAATAAGATAATCATCAACAATTAATCATTAACATGATACAAGCAAGCAATGCATATGATCATCATACCAAGCAAGCAACATGAATATGTTAAGCATTCAAACGGAAATCAAAAGTCACGCGTCGAAGAATCGCAAGTAAACAATCAAGCGTGATGAAACAGGTCAAAAACAGTCCACACAAATGCATCATATCAATCCATGAAAGTTAGAGGTGGAAAGAAATCAAAACATGCTTGAAAACAACCAAAAATCACATTCTGGTCCAGTGTTAATTGATTAACCATTTGCAGTGCAAATTTGGTTAATCGATTAACCACTCAAAAATGGTTGAATTTACACTAGTTAATTGATTAACCAGTTTTGTACTGCAACTACTTAATTGATTAACACTACACCAGAATCAGAAAAACAATAATTCAAAAGCACTTTCAGTAATTAATTCAATGTGCAATCATCCAAATGATCATGTAATCAATTATGCATGAATCTAACATCAACAATCAGTGATCAAACATCAATCAAACTTAATCAAGCATTGAGATCACAAATCACATAGATCAAAATCACCAAAATCAAATAAAATTGAAGATCTACATTGTGATTATCCAAATAAGCTCAAAACAGAATTGGATCTAGAATTAACCAACCTTCAAAGCTGAGATTTGCTTTGATAATTATTGATTCACTGCAAATTGATAGATCCAAGCTAGAAACCCAAGAAATTTTCAAGATCCAAGAGCTTCCTCGCAAGATAAGTGAAGAACAAGGCAAAATAAGCCAAAACTGATCCAAGAATCACTTATAAGCTTGCTTCCAAAATCAGATCCAAATCCAAACGAAAATCAAATGATGAATTGAAGATGATGGAGATGAATGATGGAGGTTTAGCTCTAGAATTCAAGGATTCCAATGAAGAATCAATGAACTCAAGTGAAAGAGCTTTAATGGAGTTTTGGAGTTTAGAAAAGTTGAGAGAATGTGAGAGCAATGTGTAGAGAATGAATGTGTCAAATCTGAAAATTGGAATTATGGTGAGGTTTGGAGCAAATTCACTTAAATAAGCTCTTGGATAGGAGTAGAATTATGGTTTGAAGTGAGGTTTTGAAAATTGGAATGAGATTAGGAATGGAAAATTAAAGGGAAATTTGATTGGTTTTGAAAGTTAATCAAAATTTAGAGTGATTCTAGATCCGTCTTCTGGTGTAAAAATCAATTCACAAGTGATCAAAATGGACCCCAAAAGTGGCAGCATTGAAAATGCACGTATCTGGGAAAATTTTCCTTTGGTTAATCGATTAACCATTTGCTAGTGCAAATTGGTTAATCGGTTAACCACTCACAAATTTTGAAAAATGCGCCATTTGGAGGGAAGCTTGCACATTCTCCCGTTTTCACCCGTTCTGAGCCCTGTTAAGCCTCTGAAACTTGCCCTTTGACATTATAATTGTGAAAATTCCCAAGATAACCTGTGACCTATCTCATGTGCTAAAAATAACCTGCTGAATAAAATAAAATCGGCCATTCGATTGCTGGGCAAAATAAATGTCGAAGCCTCTGACGCTCGCTGCTTAAACTCTTGCGATAAAAGAGAACCTTGAGTCATAGAAACACCTTGATCCCATGTCTCGATAACCAATTACATGCTATGCAGAAATGCAAAATGCAGAGAAACACAAGCTAATAGATCAAAAAAGATGAGGCAAATTTCGGGGTGCTACACCAAGGTATCTTACTTTCGCGCCTAAAATCATGGTACGCCAGTTTTATATTAGATGGAAATTCTACACAAGAAATGAAAATAATAAAAACCAAGTGTTATCTTATGCTTTTAATTTGTTTTTTTTATTTCTCGAAGACACTGGTTTTTCTATGCACATTATGTATTTACCTTTATTGAGAGACCTAACTAAAACAAGAGAGTATAGTTGGGGGTCCACTTGTCTGTCTTATTTGTATAGCTCTTTGTGTAAGTGCGTAAAAAAAACACATTTACTTTTTCTGAATGCGTCGTTTTGCTTCAAGCATGGGGTTGGTCTAGATTTCCATCCCTAGCGCCCGTCAACCATAACAACTTTTCCTTCCTGTATGCACAAAAGTAAGTTACTAACTTAATCTTAGTTTATTTCACCTTACTAATTATTATGTCTAACTAATTGAATTTGAACTTTTTGTGGTTTAGATGGTCGGCTAAGGGTATGACTTAAGAATAGATACTCTAGACATTGTATCATTCAATACCACAATTTGTTGGATCACCTAACACTTGCAGATGTAAGGCCTCTAAACAAATCAATTTATATTTTATATAAACTATTTTATGATCTAATATTTTTCTCTTTTTCAGTTCATATGGCGTCCATATCTAAACATGGAATACCTACATGAAGTCAGAGAGAAAGATGATGCCATTTGGACTGCATGCGTCCCGATCATCAGATTCACAACTGTGGATATGCACAACAGTTACCGTGTCAAACTACAATCTGGAATGCATCAAAACATCCCAGATCCTCTTGTTGACATCACTAAATGGCATCTAAAGAGTTAATGATCAATGGGACTTTCCCGACTGGAAAGATTTTGCAAAATCTGAGCATCATAAATAGAGGAACTGCAGTGCCCATGTCTTACGTGACCCGGTGATGGCAATCCCGTCTATACTAACTATTAATTATATGGCTTGGTACAGATCAGTTGCAAACTGGGTTTGTCTCCGAAGACAAGTATTTATACGACCCACGCCAAACCACCTACACACAAGAAGCTTCAACGTCTAACCCATCAGGAAGGCCATGTTACTCACAACCCCATACCCAATAAAATTACCAACCCATTAACCATCCAAATATGTCAACCACCCAACCACAATACCAAGAGCATCCCCCATACCATCTCGAACACACTGACTACTATCCAGAAACCCAATATGGTTATGGCCCAATACAACATCAAGATATAGCCATAATGAGGGTACATCATACCATAGCCGTAACACCCAAACATCTTTTCATAGCCAAAACGCTCTGACATCGTACCCTAGCCTACACACTCAACCATCTCAACAAACTTATGGCTTTCAAACACCACTACCATTTCAACCTTTCACCAACGAATCTTTCACACCAATGTCCCCTTTCAACCGTCCAGGTCGCACACCAATGGCCCCTTTATCACATCTGAACTACTCTGGCATGGATCGCAGCTCAATTTCAACACACAAGTTCTCATGAAAATGCAAGAAGTTCTTAGGGAACCATCTGAGAATGTTTATGAGACTTCAACTCCTCAAACACCTGGCGTGAATCAACAACGAGGGGAACAAGTGCAACGAGTTAGGGTGCCTAGGGGATATGGAACCGGTGGCCGGTATGACTCACCCGGTCGCCAACATTAGTTTAAGTAATAGTTTTTTTTAATTAATGATAATATTATTTATTTTTCATAAAAAAATTACAAAATACACTTTGTCTCTAGATGAATTGGCGACAGGGTGTTAAGTATTACACCAAGACGCCAATTGGATTGAAGACTGCATGAGGTGTCTCCAATCCAATTAATGACACCCTTATGACCTTAACAAAGGGTCGTCAATTGGAATGACACCCTTATGTAATCAGAAATCCTAACTGAGGTACTTTGAATTTTTTTGTGAAAACTGGGATACTTTAAAAATCTTTTTAAAAACTGGACTATTTTGAGAACTTTTTTTAAAACGTTGGTTATTTAGGTAAAAAATTCGAGACGGAAAAGAAATAATTTTTAAAAAAAAAAACTAATTAATTGATTCATATAAAAACATAGATGTAACCAAATCATCAACAATTTCATTTTAAATTAGAATTTATTTGTCGTAATTTCATTACATTGACCTGACAAACAAAAAAACTAGGATCAAACAAATCACACCTAACCAGAGAATCCGCTAAAGAATCACCCTCACGCCGTTACTCTCACCCAATCTCTCCCACAACACTCCTATTCCAATTCCCACAGTAAACAAAACACATCACAAACGAAACCGATTCTTGTCATAATCTCTCCCCATAACAACTATCCCAAATCTCTCTCCCCCTAATCAAACATTCAATTTCATTTCAAAATTTTACCCATACCATCTGTATAAATAAAACTCACCTAGGGTTTAGGTTTCATTCTCCACCACAAGATGAAAGCTTCACTCAAATTCCGCGACGAACAAAAGAAACCACTATTAAGAGCCAAAATCCCTCTAAGCATTTTAGGTACACCATTCCAATCAGGAATCATAGCTGGTGAATCCAAAGAACTAACTCTCAATCTCTCTACCTTTTTCCAATCCGGTCCATCGCTTAAACTCGCTTACCGCCCCAACGACTCGCAGAACCCGTTCTCGTTGATTGTTAAAACCGGAACCGGTTCGTTCGGTTCGCCGCTCTCGAGTTCTATGCTTATGAGTTGTGAATTCAATCTGCTGAACAGGAGTAAAACCGGTGGGCCGCAGCCTCTTTTCATGCTTCATTTTAAGCCGCGGTTTGGGGATTTCAGTTTTAAGAAATCTCAGTCATCGATTCTTGATGTGAAGAATTATGCTTTTCAAAACGGTGGCGTTTTGGGAGGTGATGATGCGAGTATTGAGTTTGTTGAGTCTGTTGAGTCGCCGGTAATCGGAGCTTTTTCTGCTGGGAAAGTTCCGTCTGCCGGCGCGATTGCGGGTTTGTTTTCGGGGACGGAGGTTGCTGCGAGGACGACGTTGCCGATTAGGGGGTGTGCGGCGGTGAATTTTAGGTGGGGAGTTAGGGTTCCGGCAGATGTTAAAGGGGAGAGTGCTTTTCAGAAGGTTCCGTTTCTTGTGATGGATAAGATTGGGGTTGAACATTTGCCTGTGGAGAATGGGGATTTGAAGAAACAAAAAAATGTTGCTGGAGTAGGGATTACTCCGGGGAGTGGTTATAGGGCGGAGACTTGTTTTGCGGTGAAGAGGCAGATGGATGTTTTACAGGCGGAGAGTGGGTTGCTGAGGAATGCTGTGGAGGATCTTTGGCGAGAATTTGCTAGCGCGCGAAATGGAGGAGGTTCGGAGTTTGAGAGGAATGGAGGTAAAGGGAAAGGCTTTGATGGTAGAAAGAATGAGAAGAAAGTGACGTCAGATTTTAATGGTTATCCTGGAAAATCAACTGAGGCTGATGCGAGTGAGGAGTTGAAGATGAAGAAGGCGTTGAGGGGAGCCAACACTGTTGGAGTTTGAATTCAAAATAAGTGAAATTAGATTATGTTCTGTTTGAATTTTTCACAATTTTGTTTATAGATTATAAGTCTGGTGGAGTAGAATTGTGTTTTCGTCTGTCATAAGTTTCTAGTTTCAGTTTTGGAACTGCGAATTGCTTGTTTATTGTCATATGAATGATGATAATGATTATATAAATATGTTGATTCGGTTGGTTTACAATTTCTAATGAATTGTTCTCGTAATGTATAGGTGTGTTTTGTTTCATGTTGGTAAACTCTGGTCTCAAACATACTATAGACACCATATATGACACTTACACGTCGATACTGTTAATAATTTGAAAAAATCA
Source organism: Lathyrus sativus (assembly GCA_963859935.3). Classification (NCBI taxonomy): domain Eukaryota; kingdom Viridiplantae; phylum Streptophyta; class Magnoliopsida; order Fabales; family Fabaceae; genus Lathyrus; species Lathyrus sativus. Next base: position 251,272,142 of record OZ012740.1, on the reverse strand, counting down.
ATAAATTAAAGTGTCTTCTTCTAGTTTTGTAGTCTACGGACAACAATTTCTTTCCTTCGTTGATTTAAGTGTCTTCTTTAGTCTTGTAGTCTACGGATAACAATTTCTTTCCTTCGTGTTTCTGAGTTTTGGAAAGTTGACAAATTGAATTACTGATTCGTGTATTCTAGCTAGATGTTGTTTCTGTACATTATTGAGATTTGGTAATAAATAAGTTTTTTCTTATTAAAATATTATGATATGTAGGAGGGGAGGGGTTGTGATGTGTCAATGTTTTCAACCATATATAAGTGTAGCAGGAGGGGAGGGGTTGTGATGTGTGAATGTTTTCAACCATATATAATTGTAGTTAGTTTCGATATTTATTTCTTTAGATTTTTAGGTTGGAAATTAGAGGGAAGGGAATCAAATTTGAATTGATTTGAAATTCAAATGTTCATCATTTTCATGACTGATAGTATATCGGATAAAACATATGTGGCATTAATTAATGGACGAGTGCAAATAGGTCAATTATTGAGAAGAATATAATTCAATAAGAGGGAATTATCATTTGAAAAACTCAATAAATGCTGACAGTTGTCTCTTAATAGCATAATAGTAGTTTTTTATGAAAAAAAACTAAAATAAAGAAGAAGAATAAAATAAATAAAAAGGAGAAAAGTGTCGGCGGGAATAATGCTACTCAAGTTTAGAGGAGTTGTGTTGTGAATCAAGAGATCAATGTTAGTTGAAATATTGAGGTTTGTCATAAAGCCAACACTTTGATTGTCTTTATGGAGAGTGTGGATTATTTGAAATATAGTGTTTTTAAGTAACATATTCTTACTATTTTGAATCAACACAAATAAAGTCTCAATGAGACTGATATTGAGGAAAGAATATGTGTAGCAAGATAATTTAATAATAGTAATACCTTTGTTTAGAGAGAGACATTTGTAAATGGCCTAAAGTTCTCTTTGGAGGATATTAGAAGAGTTTGGGATGAATGCGGAGAAGCCACTTTGTTAAGTCTTATATATGGTGCGAAAGGTACCATCCCGTACGAGTTGGTGTATCATTACAACTTTCATCTACATTAATATCGGTGCAGGTGTAGTTGAAGGAGTTTCACTTAATGAATCAGTTGTATAGCTGTCGGGTTTGAGATTTAGTGAATCAAAAGTGAAAAGAGTCTGCCATGGAGTGGATAGCTAAGGAAAGTCGATATCTGGAGATGGTTTTGTGGGATATAAATGTTAAGTTGCAGTTTCTCCAAGCCCACCAAACTCTTGTGATAAAGAGGTTGTGGCGAGTCTCATGACTCTCATTTTGTATCCAAGCATTTCCATCTCGAGTCAAGAAAAAATCTAGATGGTTAAACCTAAGATACAACCAAAGGTCTCTAGAATCCTTACAATCACGAACACAATGGAGAAATGACTCCTCTTTTAGGCCACATTTGGAACACATGACCGAGGGGACCATGCAATGATGAAGAAAAGAGAAAGTAGGAACAAAGTTGCGACAAGCAAGCCAAAAGAAGAACTTGATATCTATTAGAAGGCAAAGTTTCCAAATCCAAACCCATGGTTAGGGTTCTAAATTAGGATCATGTAAGTTTTCTTTGTTGTGAAGGATCCAAGTGTAGCTACTTTTAGTAGTGTAAGTTCCATTTATGTGATCAAACCAAATAATGACATCTTTTGTATTGAGATTGAAGCTAGGAATTTTAGTGGTGATCTCAATGATGATATTTTGACAGAGATGAGTATAGAAGTGATGAATGTGAGGAGATGTTGTAGAGTAGAAATATTTAACTAAAAGATTGATATCATGAATGTGAACATACTCAACAAGAGTAACCAAGGGACCAAGAGAAGTCCAATGAAAATACAAGAAAGAAGAGGATCTTGACCCAGGTCTTCAACCAAACCCATCTTTTAGTATAATCATTGCTTTGATAATAGAATTTCAGGTGGAGGAATATGTAATATCTGAAAGGGAAAGTAAATGGGCACCATATACATACTTTTGAGAGAGGAGACGAACCCATGATTTATCTCTATTTTGAAGCATATCCTAAACAAGTTTACCAAGGAGGATTGTGTTGGCATATCTACTAGGTCAAACCCCCAAGCCACATAAATTCCTTGAGTGTGTGATTTTTTCTAGCCAAGCAAACAAATACCCATGATGTTACCCTTCCAAATAAAGTTGTGAGTCATACAATCAATAGTGTTACATATGATTTGAGGGAGCCAAGTGGTTTCCATGTAGTAAGAAAGGATGAAGGTGAGAACTGATGTAACAAGTTCTAATCTAGGAAGCTATTAGAGTTTATATTTTTACCATGATGAAGTTGGAATCTTATTTTTTAGCTATACGTCTAAGAGTAGGAAAACAAAAGTATTTATCTAGAGAATTAGTTCTCTGAGTGCTTGGGATTGAAGTTAGTTGATTGATTTTTGTTTTAGGGATGCCAAAAGATTATAAAGCACGAGACTTATCAATGTTTATCTTCTGACCTGATGTCTGGCTAAATTTGTCCATTATAATGGTAATAGCTCTTATTTGAAACTTTTTAGCTTTTATGAATAGGAGAACAACATTCACAAATAGAATGTGTGCTATACGAGGTCCATTGCTAGAGATGAAAATAAGATTCTAAGAACCACTAAGAACAACGTCATTTATGGAAATATAAAGTTTCTCTATGCAGATGATGAAAAGGTATGGAAATAACACATCCCCTTGCCGAAGACCGTAGAAAGGCTGGAAAGCAAACATTTTATTCCCATTCCATGAAATAGACAAAGGTAAGGAGGTAATGCACTGCATAACGAGCTGAATGGTAATTTGAGAAAATCCTAAGTCCAACAATTAGTTTCCAAAGAATTCCCAATTAATGTAACTCCCATTTTAATTATTTTTATTGTCGGTGTTAATTTCATTTTCGGCATGCTTGCGTGGATTTTAGTTAAGAAGTAAGTTCCATAATACTAGAAAATATGATTAATGATAGTAATAATATGATAATTAGTAAGGTGTTACTATTATTAATATTATTGTTATTATTATCATATTAAATAATATTATTGGAATAATAATATAATTATTGGATTTTTGGAATTAAAAGAAAATGAGATTATTATTTATTTGGAATAAAAAGTGGATTAATTGGGATGAGGGGCATGTTTGGCATTTGGTATTATAATTGGAAACAAGAAGAACACGGTTGGGGGAAAGAGAAGCACGGTTGATAGAGCAAGCTTGAGGAACGATCAAGAGCAAGGAGTGCATCAAGGATGTGATTTTGTGAAGGTTCATCATCATCAGAACTGCATTTGAGGTAAGGGGGGGGGGAATGATCGGTAAAAATTGGTATTTGCATGAGTAATTGGTAGAAAGGGGAAATTCCCTAATCCCCATGATCGATGATGAATTAATGTTGTTTGTTTGTTGTTAATTCTGCTATGGGTGTTGTTTTTGTGATAGAATTCATTGCATGTGATGTAGAGTGATGGTTTGAGAAATTGGGGATTTCGGTGGTTATGACGTTAAACCGGAATTGAGTTAATTGAGTAGAACATAGGTTGATGATGATACTGATATGAAAATTTGATTCTGAATGGGGTTGCTGTTTTGTTAAGATTGTTGCATGTGATAGTTTGGGTGAATTGCGGGTTTCGGAGTAGAATTGTCGTTTAAGCCGGAAGTGGATTAATCGACAGAAGTTGATGTTTTAGCTGACAATATGGGATTTAGTCGGGTCGATTATAGGTAGATTATTAAGCCGATGTTTCCGGTGGTGTTTTGGCGAGAATTGGTGAGTGTGGGAGCTGCTGAATTCTGAACAACATAATTATTTTTCTGAATACGCAGGTATTCGCTGGGCGAGTGAGGGGGCGAGCCTTCGCCAGGAGAACTGGGCAGTGAATGCTGCCAGTAGCCTCTGTTTGGTTTCGCCAGAAGTTTCGCCGGGCGAGTTCCAGCGAGTATTCGCTGCGGGGTTTCGCCGGGCGAGTGGCCAGCGAGTGTTCGCTGCGGGCCTTCGCCAGGCGAACGCGCCAGCGAGTCCGACAGCAGTTTGTGTTTTGGCTGCTGTTCTGTGCTGATTTCTTGGTGGTTTCGGACCCTTGTTGGTCATGTTTGGTGACGAGCTTATTAGTGAGCTGTGGTGAGTGTATGTATGGTGTCAGAACGTGATTCCGTGATATCCGTGTGATTATGATATTGCATCGGTGTATGCTATGATGTATGTCTGTGGTGATGGGGGAGGCATGTTCGATATGTGATAAATTGTGATCAGTAGGATCGATACGCTTTATATACATTGCGTTTATATACAGTGTTGTGATGAGTGGATTCGTAGGATCGATACGCTTGATATGCGTTGTGTATGTATGTTATGTGATTAAGTGGATCAGTAGGATCGATGCACTTTGTGTGCTTGTGTGTATATGCATTATATGATGTGATGGATCAGTAGGATCGTGTGCACTGTGTGTGTTGTGTGGTTATGCATAGTGTCTTGCATAGCATATGGACGTGGTGAATCATGGCTCGGTGGAGTGTATGTGATTCACACACGTGCTCCAAGTGGGGAGCGTGGACGTGAGGTATGATTTACTCACATGCTCCAAGTGGGGAGCATGGACGTGGTGTGTGATACACTCACGTACTCCAAGTGGGGAGCGTGGACGGGATTTGGATCGTTGCTTGGATGGAGTGTATGCGACCACCCGTGTTCCAAGTGGGGAACATTGGTAGGGATAGATCGTTGCTCGGATGGAGTGTATGCAATCTATCCTGAGATTTGATTATATGGGCTCAGGAGGAGCGTGGTAGGGATAGATCGTTGTTCGGATGGAGTGTATGCGATCTATCCTGAGTTGAGTCGGTACCGCATATTATCGAATCGAATGCATGTGTTGCATTGTTGTTTGTGTGTGTTGTGATTATTGATGATGGGATAGTAGGTCCGGATATGTTGTATGTGAAATAAGGATTTATTGTTTTCTGCCTTTTATTTCATGTACATTTATACCATTAATATTTGATCGTGAATTCTCACCCCTTTGTTGTTGTTGTGGTCTGTGCTTCTTCAGAAGTACAGACAATCCAGGTGTTTAGCTAGCTTGGATTATGGCATCATCGTAGGAATTCTCTAATACGTAACACCAAGGCTTTTTGGGAGTTTTATTGTTCCTTGTTGATTGTGTGTGCCCCCGTGGCGTATCTGATTTTGGTGGGATATGTGATAACATTATGTATATTTTAGGCAGATGGCTGATTGTTGTATATGACGATGTTGATGATATGGATGATGTATATATGCTATGTGTTATGTCAGACTACATCTTTTTCCGCTGCAATTTTGCTGAATATTATTTTGAAAAATGATTTGTGGATTTTCGTTGGAAATTGTAACATCCCGTTGTGGGAAAACTTTGATATGTGTTTATTTTAATCATTTTATTTTATTTGGGGATCAGGGTGTTACAAGTTGGTATCAGAGCAGGTCGGTCCGTCCGGCCAGTGTAGTGTGTTTTGAGTCTGTCTATAGGATAGAGTTAGTTGTTTTCCGTTAACCTGTTGTTGTGGTTGTTGAGCAGTATGGCTGGGAGGAATGATGTTGCGTTGGCTGCAGTTATGCAAGCAATGACACAGGTGGTGGCCAATCAGAATCTGGCTGCGGGTGCTCAGTTCAGAGACTCGACGCAGTTCCAGAGCAACAAGCCACCAAAGTTTGAAGGTGGGATTTTGGATCCGGTAGCTGCACAGAAATGGTTGAAGGCAATAGAGAAGATCTTCAGGACCATGGGGTGCAGCGATGAGCAGAAGGTGAGGTTTGGTACTCACATGCTTAAGGGAGAGGCCGAGGCTTGGTGGGACAATTGTCGTTAGAGGATGGAGGCTTCGGGGACTCCGATTACTTGGGAGGTGGTTCGATTTGGTTTTCTGGAGAAGTATTTTCCAGAAGATATCAGAAGTGCTAAAGAGGTGGAATTTTTAGAGTTGAAGCAGGGCAGTATGTCGGTGGCTGAGTACGCGGCTAAGTTTGAGGAATTGGCTCAGTATTGTCCCCATTACAATACTGAGGAGGCTATGACTTCTAAGTGCTTGAAATTTGAGAATAGGCTGAGGCCGGAGATCAAGATGGGGATCGCGTGTCAGAAGATCAGGAGTTATCCTGAGTTGGTGAGTAGAAGCCGGATTTATGACAATGATAACCGTGTGAGGATCGCACACTATAAGGCGGTAAATGACCGCAAAGGTAAACAAAGGTTTGGTGGTACCCCTTACAGCGTGCCGACCAATAAGGGAAAGCAGAAGGCTATGACTGATAAGAGGTTTAGAGAAAGGAAAGCGTCGGTGGATTTGAAATGTTATCAGTGCGGTGTCGCGGGGCATCGTGCTGTGATTGTCCTCATGAAACAAAGAAGTGCTTCAAGTGTGGGAAGTCGGGCCATGTGACGGCGGATTGCAGGACTAGTATGCCTACTTGCTATAACTGTGGTGAGAAAGGTCATATTAGTACTCATTGTGAGAAGCCAAGGAGGCCTCAGGTTGCTGGTAAAGTGTTTGCGGTAGTGGGAACTCAAGCGGCGGACAAGGAGCGTTCAATCAAAGGTACTTGTTTTATCAATAACACTCCTTTGACTGCTATGATTGACACGGGTGCAACCCACTCGTTTATCTCTGTTGATTGTGTGAAGAGGTTAGGTTTGGTGCCGTCTACTCTTGAGCGGCGGATGACTATTGAAACTCCCTCGATTGGTTCAGTGACTACTTTGTTAGTGTGTTTGAAGTGTCCACTGACTATTTTTGGCCGAGACTTCGGTGTGGATTTGATTTGTTTGCCACTTGGTAGTTTGGATGTTATACTTGGTATGAACTGGTTGGAGTTCAACCGAGTGTACATCGATTGTTTTTGACCCCAGAAGAGGAAGAGTTGGCATATTCCTTGTCTGGTAAGGAATTGAGGACTTTGTTGGAAGATGAAGCTCAGGTGTTTGCTTTATTTGCATCATTGTCTATTGACAACAAGGCGTTGTTGGATTAGTTAGTTGTTGTGAATGAGTTTCCGAAGGTGTTCCCGGATGATATTACAGAGTTGTCTCCGAAGAGAGAAGTTGAGTTTAGCATTGATCTTATTCCTGGTACGAGGCCTATTTCTATGGCGTCGTAAAGGATGTCGGCAGTGGAGTTGGCCGAGTTGAAGTCTTAGATTGGAGAGTTGTTGGATACAAAGTTTATCAGGCCAAGTGTGTCGCCGTGGGGAGCTCCAGTGTTGTTAGTGAAGAAGAAAGATGGTAGCATGCGGTTGTGCATTGATTACCGTCAGTTGAATAAAGTGACCATCAAGAACAAATATCCTCTTCCAAGGATTGATGATTTGATGGATCAGTTAGTGGGAGCTCGTGTGTTCAGTAAGATTGACTTGAGGTCGGGTTATCATCATATCAGAGTTAAGGAAGGTGATATTCACAAGACGGCGTTTAGGACTCGATATGGACATTACGAGTATGCAGTAATGCCTTTCGGAGTGTCTAATGCGCCAGGAGTGTTCATGGAGTATATGAACCGTATCTTCCATCCTTATTTGGATTAGTTTATTGTCGTGTTCATTGATGATATACTAATTTATTCTAAGTCTGAGGAAGAGCATGCAGAACATTTGAGGATTGCTTTGCAAGTGTTGAAGGATAACAATTTGTTTGCTAAGTTATCAAAGTGTGAGTTCTGGTTGAAGACAATGAGTTTTCTGGGACATGTTATTTATGGTAATGGTGTTTCGGTAGATCCATCTAAGGTGAGTGCGGTGTTACAGTGGGAACTGCCGAAGACGGTAACTGAGGTTAGAAGCTTTTTGGGTTTGGCAGGTTATTACCGAAGATTTATTGAAGGCTTTTCTAGATTGGCTTTGCCGTTGACTCAGTTGACAAGAAAAGATCAAGTGTTTGTGTGGGATGCTGCTTGTGAAGAAAGTTTTGTGGAGCTGAAAAAGAGATTGACTTCAGCGCCGGTGTTGGTGTTACCGAATCCGAGTGAGCCTTTTGTGGTGTATTGTGATGCGTCCAAGATGGGATTGGGCGGAGTTCTTATGCAGGATGGAAAAGTGGTAGCTTATGCTTCGAGGCAACTGAGGGTGCATGAACGGAATTATCCTACTCATGACCTTGAATTGGTCGCGGTGGTTTTTGTTTTGAAGATCTGGAGACACTATTTGTATGGTTCGAGGTTTGAGGTGTTCAATGATCACAAGAGTTTGAAGTATCTGTTTGATCAGAAAGAATTGAACATGAGGCAGAGAAGATGGTTGGAATTCCTGAAAGATTATGATTTTAGTTTGAGTTATCACCCAGGAAAAGCGAATGTGGATGCGGATGCCTTGAGCAGGAAAGCGATTCATATGTCAGCCTTGATGGTGAAAGAGATGGAGCTTATTGAGCAGTTCCGGGATTTGAGCATGGTTTGTGAGTTTACGGCAGATGGTGTGATGTTGGGCAAATTGCAAGTGAATAATGATTTCTTGGATATGATTAGGGAACACCAGAAGTTGGATGTGAAACTTGTAGATTTGTTGCGAGGAGCCAAGGGTGACCCCGGTAGTGATTTCAAGTTGGATAATGTTGGTGTGTTAAGGTTTCGGGGCAGAATTTGTGTGTCGGATAATGACGAGCTGAAGAAGTCAATTTTGGACGAAGGGCATCGTAGTAGCCTGAGTGTTCATCCAGGAGCTACGAAGATGTATCAGGACTTGAAAAAGTTGTTTTGGTGGTCGGGCATGAAGAGGGATATTGCTCGTTATGTTTATGCTTGTTTGATATGTCAGAAATCGAAGGTGGAGCATCAGAGACCTTCTAGGACGATGCAACCGTTAGAGATTCCGGTTTGGAAGTGGGATAGTATCGTCATGGATTTTGTTACAGGTTTGCCAAATACGGCGAGAGGATTTGATGTGATTTGGGTGATTGTGGATCGACTTACGAAGTCTGCACATTTTGTGCCGATTAGTATCAGTTTTCCGTTGGAGAAGTTGGCATAAATTTATATTCGAGTGATTGTGAAGCTACACGGTGTGCCGTCGAGTATTGTGTCAGATAGAGATCCGAGGTTCACTTCTGTATTTTGGAAAATTTTGCAGGAAGCTTTGGGTACCGAGTTGAAGATGAGTTCAACTTATCATCCGCAGACGGATGGACAGTCAGAGAGGACTATTCAGACTTTAGAGGATTTGTTGCGGGCTTGTGTATTGGAAAAAGGTGGTACGTGGGATACCCATTTGCCTTTGGTTGATTTCACGTACAACAATAGTTACCATTCCAGTATCGGGATGGCACCGTTTGAAGCTCTTTATGGTAGGAGGTGTATAACTCCTTTGTGTTGGTATGAGTCAGGTGAGAGTGTTGTGTTGGGACCAGAGTTGGTGCAGCAGACTACTGAGACAGTTCAGATGATCCGCGAGAAGATGAAAGCATCTCAGGATCGGCAGAAGAGTTATTATGATAATCGCAGGAAGGAGTTGGAATTCAGTGAGGGTGACCATGTATTTTTGAGGGTTAACCCAGTGACTGGTGTAGGACGTGTATTGAAGTCCAAGAAGCTGGATCCGAAGTTTATCGGGCCGTATCAGATTTTGCAGAGGATTGGTGTTGTGGCGTATAGGGTGGCGTTGTCGCTGGAGCTTTCGAATTTGCATGACGTGTTTCATGTGTCGCAACTTCGGAAGTATGTACCCGATCCATCTCATGTGATTCAGAGAGATGAAGTCCAAGTTAGAGAGAATCTAACTGTGGAGACGTTGCCGTTGAGGATCGAGGATCGCAAGATGAAGCGACTCAGAGGAAAAGAGATACCTCTGGTGAGAGTGGCTTGGGGAGGTGCTGCAGGAGGCAGTGTGACCTGGGAATTGGAGAGCAGGATGCGGGAAGCGTATCCAGAGTTGTTTCCATCAGGTATTTTCGAGGATGAAAATAATTAAAGTGGGGGAGATTTGTAACGCCCATTTTAATTATTTTTATTGTCGGTGTTAATTTCATTTTCGGCATGCTTGCGTGGATTTTGGCTAAGAAGTAAGTTCCATAATACTAGAAAATATGATTAATGATAGTAATAATATGATAATTAGTAAGGTGTTACTATTATTAATATTATTGTTATTATTATCATATTAAATAATATTATTAGAATAATAATATAATTATTGGATTTTTGGAATTAAAAGAAAATGAGATTATTATTTATTTGGAATAAAAAGTGGATTAATTGGGATGAGGGGCATGTTTGGCATTTGGTATTAGAATTGGAAACAAGAAGAACACGGTTGGGGGAAAGAGAAACACGGTTGATAGAGCAAGCTTGAGGAACGATCAAGAGCAAGGAGTGCATCAAAGCTGTGATTTTGTGAAGGTTCATCATCATCAGAACTGCATTTGAGGTAAGGGGGGGGGGGGGGGAATGATCGGTAAAAATTGGTATTTGCATGAGTAATTGGTAGAAAGGGGAAATTCCCTAATCCCCATGATCGATGATGAATTAATGTTGTTTGTTTGTTGTTAATTCTGCTATGGGTGTTATTTTTGTGATAGAATTCATTGCATGTGATGTAGAGTGATGGTTTGAGAAATTGGGGATTTCGGTGGTTACGATGTTAAACCGGAATTGAGTTAATTGAGTAGAACATAGGTTGATGATGATACTGATATGAAAATTTGATTCTGAATGGGGTTGTTGTTCTGTTAAGATTGTTGCATGTGATAGTTTGGGTGAATTGCGGGTTTCGGAGTAGAATTGCCGTTTAAGCCGGAAGTGGATTAATCGGCAGAAGTTGATGTTTTAGCCGACAATGTGGGATTTAGTCGGGTCGATTATAGGTAGATTATTAAGCCGATGTTGCCGGTGGTGTTTTGGCGAGAATTGGTGAGTGTGGGAGCTGCTGAATTCTGAACAGCAGAATTATTTTTCTGAATACGCAGGTATTCGCTGGGCGAGCCTTCGCCAGGCTTCGCCAGACGAACTGGGCAGCGAATGCTGCCAGTAGCCTCTTTTTGGTTTCTCCAGAAGTTTCGTCGGGCGAATTCCAGCGAGTATTCGCTGTAGGGTTTCGCCGGGCGAGTGGTCAGCGAGTGTTTGCTGTGGGGTAAGACCTAGGCTTTGTTTGGATTGACGAAATCGAATGAAGCAGAGCGGAATAAGATGGAATGAAATTCTATTCCATTATTCAGATCATTTAAAATTCGATGAAACATAGTGGAACGGATTGGTATGAATTCCATTCCATTTCATCACTTGTCACCATATTTCTCCCCTTTCAATTTGGACGGAATAAATAACTTGTCTTATTTCATTCTAAAATTTTCAAATAATGGAATGGGACATTCATTCTACTCTACTCCATTCCATTTTGTCTCACTCCGCTCCACTCCATTCTACTCCGTTCATTTTATGATATTCAAATATAGCCTAATAAAATCTTTAAAATATGAATGGATGTATAAGTGCAAACCCCTAGAGTGATGTGTGTGAAGTGACATGTTTACTATAACTACACAATGATTCCTCTTTCTACCTCTGATCTTATTTATAAAAAAATTATATTTAATATATATCTAATAACTAACGTATATGAACAATATATATATATCAGATATAATAATTACTCAATAAATCTAAAAAGTAAACATTTTTTAATAGAATCAATGAGAGAGTATACAACACTATTAGTAATTTTGTGAATGTAACTTTTATGAGCTTCTTTATTTCTAAAATGATAAATAAGTAATAAAGTAGGATAAATTAAGTTAATTTTTGTGGCTCAACTTTTTAAAAAGAATTTAATAAAATTTGAGTTATTTTTTTTTAACTTTAACGGTGGTTGTTTATAAATAATCTAAAATTGATTTTGTTCCATACCGAAACTAGATATGGTTGGAAGGTATGAATTGGGAGTCGATTGCGGTGGTTAAGAGCTTTTGATGCAAAATACAAGGGGTTGATCTGCAAGGTTAACACTTCTACTCAGTATGAGATTAAAAAGTGATGTTTAATTGAGAAAGAATATGAATACCTATGAAGTGGAAAACATTCCTCTTTAAATAGAAGTTATGGCTGGTAACTACATATGTGTGGAAGGGCGTAGGATATGGCCAATTGTAGGATTAATCTGGGCGGTTAGCATGATATTTGTGTGAAGGATTATCTTCTCCATAGAGAGAAAATATCTACGTGTTCCTCGTTCAATAACATGTTGCTTCATCATTGGGCCCTTGCAGACATCAAAAAACAGTATCCTCCAAGCCTTTGTTTCTGCTATATAGGATGAGGATTTGTGCCATGCAACTTTACTCGGCCACATAATCCATAGATGTGGAAATCCAAGGTGGGAAATTTATTTTCTTGGGAATATGAACATTAAATGTCTTTCTTGTAAGATAAATCGTAATGTTGGGGATGAACAACATGTATGTATACTCTAGTTAGTAACGATGTTTCTTCTTCTTTAGAGTACTCATGTGCCTTTGAACCATTTCCAAGAATATCTCAACCATTATTGGTCCTGGTGGGATTGTACGATCTTCAATGTCTGAACAAAGTATAACGGGTTTTTGAAACATCATTTTACCTTTTCTACTTTTAGCGACTTGTGAAAAAGTGTTTATGCTTCTTTTATTTTTTTTTCCTCGAAGAACATTCTGTTTAAGTGTTGGATCACATTCAATCAACTTTGTTCATTGATGCTGATTTTGCATGTTTGATTGTTCCTCCATCATAGTCCCAAAGTTCATGTTCTCTTTTCATTCTTGTTATCCTTCTCTAAGGCTTATAAGTTAGTGATCATTCAAGCTTGATTGTTTTCTTAATTGTACCTACATCAGTTCCTTTTACAATATATTTTAATCATGATGATAATGTCAACTTCGACCAAGAAGGTCGATAAGGATATTTCATGTTACTGGGTAGATTCAGACATACTGAGGACTACTTTCACTTATGTCCACGAAGATTTTTTAGACCTAGCTTTGAACCAAAAATGACTAGAGTGTTTATACCATATGAAGATAAGAGGGGTATACAATTGAAATGATGAGTGTGCTATTCCTTTTCATGAATGCATATTCTCCCTCATAGGTTATCACCTTCTGTTCAATGAATTTGAAATCAATGTACTAAACCATTTGCTTATTGCCCTTTCATAGTTACATCAAGTGAGTTGGGGATTTGTTAAAGTTTTCAAACACAAGTGCTAGTATAGGGGGTAAGCCGACCGTGACACTATTTTTTTTCTTCATATTTTCAAAACTCAAAATGCAAATGGTTATGGTTTTATCTCCTCGAGGTAACACATCCGGTACTTTGAGACTTATTCTGATAACGTGGAGCATTTTAAGGATATATTTTTTCTAGTAACTCCTATAATGAAAAAGCACATGCGAAGATCTATAACTAAGGATATGGTACTTCCTCTGTGTGCTCAGACGTATTTCACATGTATTATACACAAATTCATTACTTGATGAGGGATGATTATATCTGTAAAAAGAGGGAGACCTCTTCCAAGAGAAGTTATACTTAAAGAACCAATTGATGGCCTTCTTTAAGGAGCTTGGCTATGTTGGTGGAGTAGTCTTATCAGATGTGACATATAGAAATAAGCTGAAAATATGCATTCAAACCTACTGGCTGGTGGATGCCAAATCAAAAGAGGAAAGGAAAACAATATTTTATAAGTTGTATCAGGTTCTTATTTTCCATATTTCATTTTATTTAATCTCCCATGATGTCTCCCTTCTTGATTGTATAGATGCGATGAAAAGTAAAGATTCTATATGGTGATTAAGGAATGAGATTCGAGCTGATGTTGGTTTAGTTGGAGTTTTGAGTACTCCTTTTATTGAGGTACCTTCTACACCAAGAATTCCCTTTGAGACCCTTTATGGTCCAGTTATTGGGCAGGTCATTCAGACTAATCCTTCTCCTGCTCGAATGGAAATCAATTTTTTTGTCGACTGAGTCGTGGTAGACGAAGTCTTACAATTTCTATGGCAGGAAGGCAAGGAAAGGTTAGCTCCAACCCAAATTTAGAAGATAATAAAATTGATAGACCTTCTCTTTAGCGTCCTCGGTTTAGAACTAAGGGAGGGCAGAATTTCGTTCTGATGGAATCAAATCCCATGTTGCTAGCTTGACCCGGCTCGAGGATGAATATGGAATTTGGGTATTTAGTTTTTGATGAAGATTATACATGAGTATCTCTAAAGAAGCTCAGTAAATAGAATTTCCCAAATTGGCTTACCATACTCATCAAGCGCCAATAATTATGGCATTTGGGGTTGTTGGCCAGGGATGAGCCTTCTTGTCTGATCGTCTTTGACAAGGGAAAGAAAAGCCCAAGGAACAGGTCAACGAACTTACTTGAACGAAATCAGTACCTAGAGGAGCTCCAAGGTGCATCCAACAAGTTATTAGTTATATAGTCCACCATGGAGTCTTTTAAGTATCTAAACACTTTGGTTGAAAAAGTAAAGCTACTTGCCCGAGAGGAATAATGTTTTGGCTTCAGCTCAGACATCTTTGTCCAAGGTAGAGGTTATTTTGGAAGAGGTGAACAAATCCCCAAATCCTACTTAAAAAGGATAAAAAAAGAACTAGAAATATATCTTAAAGAGTCTTAAAAAAAAGTCAGAAGAAGTATGAGGATTGTCTTTGTGCGATGTGCTAAGAGAATCTTGATCTCTCCAAGGAGCTAGCCAAGTTTCTACAAGAGGGTTTATAAGTTGCATATGGTACCTTTAAGAGTACTTTGAAGCAAGTGGAGTACTTTTATCGTAACATTCATATCTATCAGGAACAATTTCGTCTTAATTAGGCTATCGAGGATGGGAACGTGGTTTAGTTGGCAGACTAATGCCTCTTTTTATTTTATCGGCATGCTTGTACCCCAATATATGTGCAACTTTGACGTTTTTGTCATGTAGTGTGTGTGTGTGTGTGTGTGTATTCATTAATTATTCATATTTTACCTAATTTATGGTGTTGTTTATGGCCCCGAGTTCATTTTAATGAGACTCGACTATTCTTATGAGTTTATGCTCAAAATCTATTAGACGTATCTAGGGACCATACTCGACAAAAGGTTGGTACTGTCATACCCTAATTTTTACCCCTAAGATCCCACCTCATTTGCATCTTTACAATGCATCAAGATCAAAAACTTGGTTGTCTTCTATCCCGTTCACATTTGGATTTGCCTTTGCTCAGATCATCAATCACCTCTTTGTGTATCTTTCTTTTTTACTTATATGCTTTATATTTCACTAATCTCTAATCAAAATACAAAAATATATGCCTTGTCTCTTTGGTTCTTTTGCAAGGTAGGGATTGGAATCAAGAGCATCAAGTAATTGTATCCTCAGCTAGGGTTTGAGGTCCTCAAGTCAAAGTGTGGCCAACAATTGATTTTCAAAGGCTATTCATCAAATCATGACTTATAATCTCAAATCATAAGGTCTCAAGCATCATTAAACTTCGTTTGATCAAAGATAACTCAGAGGTTAGATGGCTTGTTTCTCAAGAATTTTCAAAGGTTCATGTGTTTATTTCCATGCCTTCATCAACAAGTTTCCTCAAGCCATTGCAAGCTTCATCAAAGGACAATCAATAATACATTAATTTTGAGTTTATATGATCATCAATGTGCCTTGAAATGCAAGAAAAAGTCCAAGGTTGCAAGTTTGTTCAAGGAGGTTTGACCAAAAAAGTCAACATTCCAAGCGTAAGTTCAAGACTTCATAAATTCTTCATACTTCAAAATTTTGATTGCTTCTTTGAACAAATTACTCTCCTTGACATCCCCTCCAACTTCTTTTTATAATTCAAGAGCTAATTATGCTTGGAAGGCCATCAAAAGTGTGGAAACATTATAGGTCTTTTTGTGGACTTAGAAAATTTTGACCTAAAGTTCAAGTATCGCATGCCTATGTTCCAAACATTATAACTTCTTCAATTTTAAAATTTTATGGGTGCTTATTTTTGCCAAATATCCTTCTTGATATTATCTACAACTTTTTTTTAGAGGTCAAACATCAATTCATGCTCTAAGGACCTCAAATCTTAAAGGTCATTTGTGTACAAAACTAGGTCATGATCTGTTTGACCTAATGCCTGACCTATTTTTCAATGCCACAACCTCAACTTTCAAATCATGCCATTTTCATCTCAAGTATCCTTTTGGGTTGATTATTTTTGCATTGTGTTCTCCCCCATGAGAGGATCGTTTGGCTAAAGGAAAATCAAGAAGTGCACGAGTAGATTGCATTTGGCCTACCTATGAACATGCCCAAATGAAACTGAATTTTAGTTATGACCAGAATTTGCAATTCACTTAAATATCCAAATTAAGTCAGTGTATGCACGTGTTTTGTCCATGGTGATGTTAAGTGATGTGTGAGGATAAAAAAAAACCTGAAATAGGAAGGAATAACTTGTGTTTCAGTAGATTTTCATTCAAGATTGGTCATGCATTCCTTGCTCATTATTTCACACAGATTCTAACAAATTCTCACACGTATGCCATCCTATCACCTAAGATATAAATAAAAGACTCATTTGTACTGAAAATCAAGCTTAGAAAGCCCAAAAAACCTATGCTCGAGCTTCCACTTTGCACTAAAAATTTGTGATTTTGTTTTCAAATTCTAATCTCTTTCAACCTTGTTTCTTGATTCCTTTAGCTTCATCATTCTTCTCCGAAGCTTCTGCAACAAAAGTCAAGCTCTATGACTCACTGAATTTCTCTAACCAGATCTAGATTTCAGCACCTCTGATCATCATTTGGACAAGGTAGTTTCGAGCACTTTTTGGACTCAAACAAGTTACCTAGCCTATTGCTTCCTGATTGTTTCCCCTCACTTAACTTATGTTGATTGTTCATATTAGTCATTTAATTTTTCTTTTTGTGTTTTCTTGCTTAACTAAATTTCCTTGAAATTCTACATGTTCACTTTCAATCAATGAAAGTAGAGCACATGGTTGAGTTCGCTCCAATAAGACGATCACAATGACACTGGTCTCATGATCTAGTTTTGCCATTTGCTAAAATTCGGTGAACAACTCACCGGCGAAAATGACCGGAGGAGCTCACGTGGTGGCCGAATTTGTTTTGATTTAAAATGGATCATGTGACTTATTTCACTTAGACTCCACCGTGTCTTTCTTGATCTGGACCTTTGGGTCTATTTTAAATGATATCTAATGATTGCGCGCCTGTTTCCTCCTAGCCTATCATATCTAATGGCTGTTGTTTTTTGCAGCATTTTATTTCATTTTCTTTGTTTTAATTTTCTCACTTTATTTTGAAAAATCATAAAAAGTAGTTCCCTTGACATTTTTCATAATTTTCTAAAAATATTTTCTATTTTATGAGCATTTTTCTAAATTTTTATGTCATGTTTTTGATACTTTTCATCATTTTTTTCCACATTTTTCATGCATTTTAATTTGTTAAAAAAAAAATACTTTTATGCATTTTTAAATTCTTCAAAAAAAAATTATATGGTCCTTGAATTGTTTCTGTCTTGTCTT
Source organism: Lathyrus sativus (assembly GCA_963859935.3). NCBI lineage: Eukaryota > Viridiplantae > Streptophyta > Magnoliopsida > Fabales > Fabaceae > Lathyrus > Lathyrus sativus. The sequence continues at coordinate 251,254,574 of OZ012740.1, read as the reverse complement.
AATTTTCTTGAGCATTTAATATGTGCTTAGAGGCTTCATATTTATTTTCCCTCTTATTTTCATTTTAAAAATCATTTTAAATTCTTTTCATGCATTTATAATGGTGTATTTTTGCATTTTGGCTTGTTTACTAGTTGTTGCCTTGGATTATAACTTCTTGATCAAAGTTTACCTCAATTTCAATGGGCTTTAGGTGTTGATGAGGTTGGATGAATCTTCATCAATTCAAATCTATCATTAAATGAATCATTTGATTCATTTTTTATGCTTTGATTTGATGATAGGTTTAATGCCTTAGTGAGGCATAATCTTGCACTCATGCACTCATGAACATCTTATTTCACTTAGTTTGTGATTGTTTTATAATCATGCCCTTGAACCTGGTTTATGATCTTGTTTTTGATTGTTGCATAATCAGGCACTCATGCACTCATGAACATCTTATTTCACTTAGTTTTCAAGGAACTTAGAGATTTGTTAGAACAAGATTTGTTCTTGACATATTATCCTTTAGTTTTGATGATAACAAAAGTATTAAAAGAATAAATGGTTTATTTGATGTGGTTTTTTATTTATGCAGGTTCTTGTACATAAATAATCAGAATCTGATTTACTTAAGATACACTTGGAGTTGCTTCATTGGTAGCTTTTGGTGGTAGAGTTTGAAAAACAATTTCTAGTGTGGTTTGACGAAGACTCTGAATTGAAGGCCTCAACATTCAGACGAGTTTTTACACTTAGTAATTGTATATCAGCATCTGGTACCATTCAGAGTAGGTGATAAAGCTGTGGACTATCCGTACTATTGAAAGCAATTGTATTGTCTTATCAGCCTATCAGCTTGCGTCTACAAGATTTCAAGGCTCAAGAAAAGTTGGTATGTTCTATAGATGTCTGCTCCCAACAACTCTATTATTACAGAACCTATTGAATACTCAAAGGTTAAACGTGTTACACATTGGATTTAGAATCTGTTGCGCATCCATCTTCAATGTCTCTTGTACTATGGAGCAAAAGCAAAGACACTTGATCAAGTCACCTTCTTAATGACTAGTTTATGGAAAGACTATATATATGGCTGAAGATTCAAGCTTGAATTTATACAAGGATTCTTCTGTTGAAGAAGTAGCAAGATCAAGAAATTATCAACTCTATGTAATATGCAGATTTTCTGTTTTTGGTTGTAATTATAAAAGCCTTAAGATTTCTTACCCTTGTATATATTTAGATATCTTAAGTGCTTTAGGTCTTTGTTAAGGTGATTTCCCGTACCTCTGATGCTTGCATCATGTACACCTTGTTCTCTATTCTGCTGAGCCTTCAGTAGTTTAAATTAACTCTCCTGCTTTGCGCTTGAGCAGAAAGTCTTATCTCATTGGGATTCAAGAAACAAGTCTTGAGCTAAGATGCTTAATCCACATAAGTCTCATTACTTAAGTCCTTGAACTGTGAAAGTATTATTCATCTTGTCTGATTGAGCAAAAGAAATTCTTAAACATGTGCTCTATGTAAAGGCAAGTCTCAACCAGATGACAGATGGGTAGGCGGCTCAGTCAGATGGTGTGAGCAAAGAAAGTCTTAGACATGTGCTCTAAGAAAAGGAAAGTCTCAACCAGAAGACAGATGAGTAGGTGGCTCAATCAGATGTGAGCAAAGGAAGTCTTAGACATGAGCTCTAAGCCAAGGAAAGTCTCAACCAGAAGACAGATGAGCAAGTGACTCAGTCAGATGGTGTGAGCAAAGGAAGTCTTAGACATGTGCTCTAAGCAAATTAAAATCTCAACCAGAAGACAGATGAGCAGGTGGCTCAGTCAAATGGTGTGAGCAAATGGTAAGTCTTAGACATGTGCTCTAAGCAAGGGAAGTCTTAGACAGTTGTAAAAGACTTATGCAGAAGCATAAGCGATTGTAATCATTAAGTGGTTATAATGAAAAGATCTTGTTAGACAAGAGGACTAGACTACTCTCGGTTAGGGGAGGAACAAGTATAAATCTTTTGTGTCTTCTAGTGTTATTTTATTTACTTCTGTTGTATCCAGTGCCAAACGAATTAACTCAAAATTTGAACATCAGTTCCGATTCTAAAACTTTGATCAGAATCTAAATAATAAGAAAACATGAGACACAATTTAACCCCCCCCCCCTTCTTGTGTACTTTTCACACCTTCAATTGGTATCAGAGCATGTTTTGTGCTTAACAGTTAACAGTGGTGTAGATATTGATCCAATAAGAAAAGTATATTTCTTTTTCAAGAAGGAATCAAGTGCCACATGACAAATCTCATATGGTTTTTCCTATCATATTCAAATCGGTAATTCCATTGAATTTAAATTATGGAAAAGCTAAACATATTTTTAACCCATTGTACTTGATAAAGGGTTGCTAAAGGTCTATAGAATATCCTTGAAAAAGGTATTACTATAGAATTTGATGGTGTTAAAGATGATCATCTTGAAAATCTCTTTCACCAACTCAAAAGATACATATTGAATATCTTCAGAGGTATTTTCATTCTGGTATATGCACTATCTCACTTCTGAGTATATCAACATCTTTGATATGTCTGATGCTTGGACTATCTTTGAAGTCTTGTTCTTGAGTTTGTGGGGATCAGTTTTTGAAGCTTGAAGTAGTTACATTTCATCTAATCTTTTCAAGCAAATTCTAAGAAGATTGTTCCTTGATATAAATCTAAAGTCACAATTTTTTTATGTTTACATCTTGAATCTGCTATGTTCTAAAGGTTTGACTTGCAATCTTCCAAGAAAAGAAATGAATTTAGATGGTGAAAAACTATTCAACAGATCACTTGCTCCTTTTAGCTTAAGTTCTTTGGAATGACTAATGATGAGAAACTTAGGTTTCTTGTCAGAAGGATTTCCATACTGGCTGAATGAATTGTGATATTTGTTGATAGAATAGTATCTTCAAGAGCTTCTGAGATGTTTGTATTTCAACTGATTTCCTAAATTTGAACACAAGAAGAAATTTATACAGAACCTAATATCAAATGCTTTTCAATGCTTAATTTTTTGAAGTTGGTATTAGTGCAGGATGCAGATGAAAAAAAACATTTGTGTTCTAAAATAAAAAAATCAAGTATTGAAAAGTAAGAAATGTTGTTAAAGCTATCTTGTTTCAAAATATTTGATTATATGGAGTTTGTTCTTTAAGGTGATATCTTAAGAAACTCCATTGCTTCTTAGTTGAGGACCATCAAGACATTTCTATGAGAAATCTTCAACTTTTCTTTGAGCTCTGTTAACCGTACTAAGACAATACTTTGATATGCTTTATGTCAATCTTTGATAACTAAAGCCATCTGGTTCTGACCTTGTAAATGATTTCAAAGTCAAAAGATTTAATCCAAGATAATGAGATTATTGACATTGCTTAGAACAAGATTTTGTTCCTATCATATCTCATTCTAGACTCATACTCTAGAGTGACTTATGATCTGCTGTTAGATTGAGATGTAAGGCACAGAAGACTCTATGTGTACTTACATGTATGGTCTTATAGAAATATGAGTATCATAATGTATCTGCTAGAGATTTCAAGGAAGAAGCAGAGGCATCTTCCATAAGGTTATTTACAACATTGATTGGAAGAAAAGCCAACTGCCTAGATTCAAGTACTGGTGGTACTGAATTTGGTGAGTAGTGGAATCAGTGGTTAGACAACCATTAGATCATAATCCATTCAAAGTTATGTTAAGACTTTATTGGTCAAATTTGAATATTGAATTGAGTCTGGTCAAATAAAGTGTGGTATGTTTGTTCTTTTCCGGCTTATCTTTTGATTCAATGAAACATTTGTTTAGATACAAATATAAAGTTTCTGTTAGATCCCTAGAGAAGTTCTTTTGAAAAAGAGAACTTCAGAAATCTTTAAGAGGAAACTCTATTGTGTTTGTCTATATTGAATGTCTTGTCAAGCCAGATGATGATCACATTTATGAAAACAGTTTTCTCACTTTTGTGTTGATATTTTTGCTTGTTGCTGTCTAAAGAAGATAATTCAATATTCATCTATCACTCATGACTCTTGTTTCAAGATAAAGTGCTAGTTTTGAATAGAATCTTAGAGACTTGTGACTGACAGATGATATCTCTGTCTAATTCTAGACTTACTAGACTCAAATGGTTGATAGCTTCTGAGATTTAGAAGAAGATTATTTTTTTACTGTCATAGTAGTTTAAGTAAAAAAAATTCTAAAAAACTTTGATAATACTTAATCTTTCATAAAGGCGAAATTTATCAGGTGGAATTGAAATATCTGCTAGATAAAGAACCTTTGGGTAATGGTGTTTTCTCTTTTAGTACTTGTTGTTACTATTCCCTATCTTGTGAAACATCATTGTGTCCTTTTTCTGACAAGATTCTTATTTCTGTAAGATTCTTGTTTAGTTTCTTTTATTTCTTCTTCTTCTTCTTCTTCTTTTCCTCTTGTTTGTGTGTTGATCAAACCAAACCTGAGATGAGTTCTTCAGTTTATTCTCCTTTAAATCAGCTGGTTGTCATCAATGAAAAGTTTGTGGATTTTGATGAGTTACTTAAGATTGGTTTCAACTTCTAGGAGACTGTGTCTAAACAAAGGTGGAATGACTACTTTGAGATGCTCTATGGTTTCACTTATCCAAGTCATGTCAAAGAGTTTTGGATTAATGCCTCCATTGTTGAGTTGAATTTTGAGTATGTTATTCTGTCTAGAGTAAATAGTGTTTATATTATAGTAACCTCTAAAGAGATTGCAAATTTGATCAGTTGTGAGGAGATTGGAGAAATCCCATGAACTCTTATTTGGGAACACTATCTTCCTACTTGGCGTATCTTTGTAGATCCATCTAATACATCAGTGGTTTCTAATCTTCTTTCTGATGCTGTTGTTTGGAGTCAGATTCTAAATTCAAACTTACTGCCTAAGGATAGAGATTTAGGCCAAGTGGACCCTATTTAAAAATATCTACTTCTACTTCTTAATTCAGATTTGAAGATTGATCTTCCTCAAGCTATATTTGACCACCTGAAGAGGTCTCTTTCTTCTTTTCAAAAGGGAAATACCTTCTTTATACCTTTTGGACGAGTTATTTCTAAAATACTTGTCCAGAAAGGGGTTAGCATAAGTTTTGAGGCTAGTTCTTTCAAGATTTAGAGAGACAAGTTTGAAGTTATCTATGAAAGATTCTAATGTTAGATTTCTGCATAATTATACTTTGTATTTTTTTGAAATCTTTGTATTAAGCATCTTATTAATAAATTCAGAGTTTGTTCATGCTTGTGTTCAGTTTTAGCTGATTAATATTTATTCTTGTTGTTCACTGAGAATCTGAAATAGATAAAAGAAATCAAATGTTTTCAACTTATTTTATTAATGAAAAGGAAGCTATTACAAGACAATTATATTTTTCTAGTCTAATGGATGTGTCCTAAGGAACTCCATAGGATCATCTGACATGTCTAGATTGTCTAAGAAATCTTACCATTCTTCCTTAGCAAACTCCAAAGCCTCCTTCCTCAGTTTGTTTCTGCGTCTGAATCTAGAAGACTTCTTTCTTCTGTGTGTCATCATAAAGGATGCTGAAGAGGAGACCACTTCTGAAGCTGTCTGCTTGCTTACAGGTTCTTCAGTTGTTGTCTTGCTTTGAGTTGCTTGAGTTGTTGCGTTTAGTAGTGTTGCCTTTCTGAAATCTCTCTTTGGAACTCATATTTGCTTTTGCTTATACATCTTGGTGTTTTAGGGATTAAGTGATGATGGAAGAAAGCTTACTAGAGTCCTTTTATAGATGTGTTACATTTATTGTCTTGAGTTTAATATTACTTACGTACTGATTAAATTTTATATGTATTTTAATAATGACTCTTGGTAATATAATTTAGTAGTCTAACCTATTAATATTCTCTGAATAATTATGAGTTAATGTTTGATCTGTTCTAACTGTCGTTTCTATGTCAGTTTTCACTTCAATAGTGTACCTTCGGAATCTCTAAAGAAAAATCTGGAATGTAAATGTGTGCGAAAGAAGTATTGGTCTGAAAAACTTTTTCATTAATTGAACTGATGGATTACATTTTTTTTAACCAAAATGGGGTGTAAAAGATGTTTTCTAGTCTAGAATTCATCCCTAGCTATTGCATCTCGTTCCCAACAGTGTCCACTTCCTCATCTTCTGAATCAATCACTTTTTCCTCTTCTATGTTTGGAAGAGAACAGTAGAACTTCTTGTTGAGCCTTCTTTTCTTCTTCCTTGATCTCTTCATGCTTCTTCTATGAGGCTTCAAGGATACTACTATTGAACCACCTTCTGAAGGTCATTCAGGTACTGCTGAAGTAGCCTCTTCAAAAGCAAGTTGTGCTGAGAGTAGAGGTACAGTTACAGAGGACTCAGAAGCAGCTCGCCTTTGAGGGGATTGGATTTCCAAGCTTGTAAGCTCTCTGTTGCGTCTGTTGCAACATATGCATTATGAATCTTAGTTGTTGATTTCATATCCTTAGGTTGGTGATTGATGAAAATGACTTAGGAGTTGGATGTTTTTATAATGACTTATGTGGATACCAAAAGTCTAAGATTAATCCTGATTTAATTATTAGAACAGTAAAAACCATTAAGACTTCAAAGCGTGCACTTTACAAACCTTAATGACTCTTATTACTTTATTACTCTTCCTTTTTTTGGAAACCGATCCTGTGATGATGATCTGAGTTACATTTATTAGTGATATTCTTTTTTCTTCTCTTTCCTTCTATCCTTTTATTCTTTTTTATGTGACAAAAGGGGGAGAAATAATAGTAAGTATTTAAGTTGAAACTGAACCCATTGAATACCTGTCCTGTACATATTGGTCATTTATTTTCTGTTATCCTGCCCATGGCGCATTTTTAACTTTATTATACATAGGTCTAAGGATGAGCTTACAAATCTCATACTTAGCTTATCATACCCAGAAGGAGCTTACAAACCTTATATTCTGGTGTTGCCAAGGAAATTTAAAAAGGGAAACATATTTTAACTCTCTTGTACATAGTGTTAAAATAGAGCTTACAAACCTCTGACATAGCCTATCAGACCCAGAAGGAGCTTATAAACCTCGTATTCTGGTGTTTCCAAAAGGAGTTAAAATGCCGTTATCTTGGTTTTCTTAAATATGGAACTAAGCAGGAGCTTACAAACCTCAACCTTGAAACTGTTTGACTCAGGGGGAGCTTACAAACCTTAGACATTGTTGTTGTTAAGAAGACTAATTTATTTTTCTTGAAAAGTGGTTCTTAATGCTAGAAATAACCTCAGCTTTGAGCTATCAGACTAATTTATGTTTCTTGAAAATTGGTTCTCTTTCCTTCTTTTACCCTGATGTTGCAGAGAAAATTAAATTCCAAACATTGTTCTTTAAAAACTTATGTTTGTCATCATCAAAAAGGGGGAGATTGTTAGAATAAGATTTGTTCTTGACATATTCTCTTTTAGTTTTGACGATAACAAAATTATTAAGAGAATAAATGGTTTATTTAATGTGTGTTTTATTTATGGAGGTTCTTGTTCTTGTACATAAATAAACAGAATCTGTTTTATTTAAGATACATTTGGAGTTGCTTCATTACTAGCTTCTGGTGGCAGAGTCTGAAGAAAAATTGCTAGCGTGGTTTGACGAAGACTCTGAACTGAAGGCCTCAGCATTCAGACGAGTTTCTACACTTAGTAATTGTATATCAACATCTGGTATCAATCAGAGTTGGTGATAAAGTTGTGGACTATCCGTACTACTGAAAGCAGTTTTATTGTTTTATCAGCCTGTCAGCTCGAGTTTACAAGATTTTAAGGCTCAAGAAAAGCTAGTACGTTATATGGATGTCTGCTCCAAACAACTCTATTAGTATAGAACCTCTTGAAGACTAAAAGGTTAAACATGTTACACATTGGATTCAGAATCTATTGTGCATCCATGTTCAATGTCTATATATATGGCTGAAGCAAAGAAACTTGATCAAGTCACCTTCTCAACAACCAGTTTCTGGAAAGGCTATATATATGGCTGAAGATTCAAGCTTGAATTTTAACAAGGATTCTTCTGTTGAAGGATTAGCAATGTCAAGCAATTATCAACTCTATGTAATATACAAATTTTATGTTTTAAGTTGTTATTATAAAAGCCATAAGATTACTTACCCCTGTATATATTTAGAAATCTTAAGTGCTTTAGGTCTTTGTTATGGTGATCTCCCGTACCTATGATGCTTGCATCATTTACACCTTTTCTCTATTCTGCAAAGCCTTTAGTAGTTTAGATTAAGTCTTCTGCTATGTGCTTGAGCAAAAATTGTTGCCTCATTGGGATTCAAGAAAAAATTATTAAGCCACGTAAGTCTCATTGCTTAAGTGCTTGAGCTGTGAAAGTCTTATTCAGCTAGTCAGATTGAGCAAAAGAAAGTCATGAATATGTGTTCTAAGCAAAGGTAAGTCTCAACCAGATGACAGATGAACATGCGACTCAGTCAGGTGGTGTGAGCAAAGGAAGTCTTAGACATGTGCTCTAAGTAAAGGAAAGTATCAACCAAAATACAAATGAGAAGGTGGCTCAATTAGATAGTGTGAGAAAAGGAAGTCTTAGACATGTGATCTAAGAAAAGGAAAGTCTCAACCAGAAGACAGATGAACAAGTGGCTCAGTCAGATGGTGTGAGCAAAGGAAGTCTTAGACATGTTCTCTAATCAAAGGAAAGTCTCAACCAGAAGACAAATGAGCATGTGTCTCAATCAGATGGTGTGAGCAAAGGGCAAGTCTTAGACATGTGCTCTAAGCAAGGGAAGTCTCAGGCATTTGGTCTGAGCAGTTGTAAAATACTTATGCAGAAGCATAAACGATTGTAATCATGAAGTGGTTATAATGAAATGCTCTTGTGAGAAAAAGGGACTGGACTACTCTCAGTTAGGGGAGGGACCAATATAAATATTTTATGTCTTCTGCTGTTATTTTATTTACTTCTGTTGTAACTGCTATGAAACGAATTAATTCTAAATCTGAACATCAGTTTAAATTCTGAAACTCTGATCAGAAGCTAAATAATAAGAAAACGCAAAACACAATTCAACCCCTCAGATATTGTGATCATAGATATTGGATGGAGGAACACTCAGAAGTAAAGTTTCAGAGCTCCTGAGCTCAACGATTTGAGAAAGCTAGCATCATTAGTGGTTGATCCTATGGATTTCAAAGCTTGCCATGGAAGACTTTTTCTATTCTCTCCACCAATGTTGAAGATGGAATTCTTAATAATCTTGTTCAGTTTTATGATCCAATCTACAGGTGTTTTACTTTTCCAGATTACCAACTTATGCATATCTTGGAGGAGTATGCTTATCTTGTGGATGTGCCATTTTCTGACAGAGTTCCTTTTAGTGGTTTAGAAGAGGTTCCTAAATCACAAGTTATTGCAGCAGCTATTCACTTGAGGAAATCTGATATAGATGCCAATATTATGGTTAAAGGAGGCATTCAAGGGTTAAATTCTAATTTCTTGGTTGAGAGAGCTTCTTCATTTGCTAGTGATGGTAGCATGATAGCTTTTGAGGCTATTTTGGATTTACTCATCTATGGACTGGTCTTGTTCCCTAACATTGACAACTTTGTTGATGTTAAAGCTATTCAAATTTTCTTGATTGGGAATCCTGTTTTAACCTTGCTTGGCGATACTTATTTATCTATCCATCATAGGATTTCTAAGGGAATGATATTATTGTATGTTGCGCGCCTTTACCATACAAGTGGTTTATTTTGCACTTGTCACAATCACCCGTCTTCAAGGAAAATAAGAGTTGTTTGAGTTGGTCTCAAAGGATGTTGTCCCTTACCAATGCTGATATTACTTGGTATTCTTTTGTGTATGATAATGTCAAGATCATTGATAGTTGTGGGGAGTTCTCTAATGTAGCTCTTCTTAGTACACAAGTTGGAATTAACTACAACCCTAGTTTAGTAAGGCGTCAACTTGGATATACTTTGAAAAATAAACCTGTCATACCCCAAATTTGTCCTACCTATTTAGTCATTTGTGCAACATTCATCCATTGACCATAATTTAAAAATTCAAAAAAAGATACCACAGGGTTGAGACTATTCGAATCAAATTCCATGTGAGGTCCAAATGCCTTTCTGATATAAGTAAAATTGGTTTGACAGATAAATTTCAAGGGTCAAGGCCATGATACACTTGATAATTGAGATGGGCTCTTAATAAGGATTACTTCGAGGGTGATATTAATTCAAGCACTCAAATTGCTTTAGAAAAGCTCACAAAAAAATTCAAATTGGTTTTTTAGGGTTGGCACACATTGTTCGGTAGTATCACGAAGAGGGGCTAATGTATATACAAGCGTGATGAACCAACTTCATTGTATTCATTATGCTAATCATGTTAAAGTGTTATTTCTAAGTTCAAAGTCATACAGTGAGGACCAATGAGGATGAGTTGTGACAATTAATTGTGAAAATTTAATCTCCAATTATCTAGATGGTCCCAACTTGATGTCAAGCGGTCGTGTTCTAATTCATGTCCCAAATTAAATTCCAGGTGTGGATTTCAATATGTACTAAATAAAATATATGGTGCATCATTTTCAAATACTCATGCAAGCCATGATACAGGATGTAAATTGGTCATGTATTAAGTATTTCATCAGGAAAATACATGGTACATCATGGGCATCCACAAAGAAATGAAACACAAACACTAGGAAAGGGCTTTGACGGTAAAGCTACAAGTCCTAGGTCCAAATAAATTCATGAGATATATACCATTAAGGGGCCACAATCATTGATCTTGAGTTCCCAAAATATAACAAGAGTACAAGGTTACAAGACTTCATGATTTTTGAGCCTATTCTATTCTGGCCTGCGCCCCAATGTCGCAGACGGTGTGCACGTGATGCTCGTCAAAACTCAGGCCTAACAAGAATTCAAGACATGGCCGAACCGTTTTTTCGTGACTGTCACAGAAGGCTTCAAGCACTCTTCCATTCATACCAAAGTGTGTGGTCCTGTAAGATAAGAGAAAAGCTCATGTTACTGCAGACTCTAAAGTAAACACAGCATACACCGCAAATTGCGAGCAAAGTCGGCGTCATGTAAAATCTGTGGAATAATTGAAAAAAAGGGACATACAACAGCTATGTAGCACCTTACCATCGCGATAACCATCCTCGTTTTGTTTACAAGCCTGAACCCGTACCGTTCCATAAACCGTTTCCGTGAGTCCTACCATAATTCACGGACGAAACCTGCACACAGAGAAAACCAACAGATTTTTTCAGCATAATGCCGTTTCCCGCAAAACCGTATGAAATGCGTCTTTACACTATGCAACAAAACAGGGCAGCATGATTTCATATAAAATCCATGGGCAGCATGTCAAAACCACATTGAGCATGTTACTTTGAGATGGAAAATTGAGAAATATACAAAGAACACTAGGTTTGCACTTATCTGTAATCATGTAAACAGGATTATCCCAACATTGCAATCGAGGTGCACTCAGTTTCAGTTTGCTCCTCTTAATGCCATACATGTCTCTGAAAGACTGAAACATGTTATTAATGCTAAAAAGCTTGATGTTTAAGACAGTGGTATGTCTGTTCTTGTTCGACTTAATAACGGTGACATGAGAAAGGCGTTAAATATTCTTCAGTTAATACACATGGCCTCTCAGCAGATAACAGAAGAAGTTGTTTACCTTTGCACTGGAAATCCATATGCCCAAAGTAATAAACCTGCATACAATATTAAGTATCATGCCTAACATTGCCTTTTGTTTTTCTCTCATTCACACTTCGTATCGAGCTTTCCAAAAGCAGATAAGATTGTCGTCATTAACATTGCCCTGTCAAGAAGAAGACCGTAAACTGTATAAGAGATGATGAGCAGCAGGGATGTGTAGGTAAATAAGTTAGAACAGAAGCATTCATTCTTGCACAAGGCAAATAACTCAAATATCATGAAAAAAAGAAACTCTCAAATCGTAACTTACAATAATGACTCGTAGCAGTTGAAGTAAAACATGGCGGTAGCTACGAGTATGGTGCTCACACCTTGCCTCATAATATAAACGCGAAGTTTTGCGTAGCTACCGCATAAAACAACGAGCAGCAACAAGCTTCCAAGCGATGTCATGCACAACCGGCTTTCTTTCGAATACTGTAGCATATGCGCCGTAACCCCGAATTGAATTCGTGACATAGCAAAATATCGCTCATGAACTCCTTGCAGTAGTTACCTATCAAACATGAGAAAATTAATGAAAAAAGACTACAAGACAGTCCAAAGAAAGCAGTATGACATGCTGTAAAAAACTGCTACACTCTGTAAAACAAGACAATACAAGCAGAATCTCATAGCCACATTTGCAAAAATTACCACACAGTAAAATAAGGTACAACTGCTACACTCTGCACAACCAGACAAACTCTGCACAACCTGCATCAACCAACTTATAGCCAAGCCACAAACAAACAATTTTCTGCAGCTTTGAAAGCGAAATCACATCAAAAATGACAATCAGGACCACAATGAAAAAAGGGGGGTTGACAGATGAACCACAATACTTAGCCTTCACTGTCTTCATATGACTGATGAACCATACACAAGGAAAAGAAAACCTCTTTCAACCCTCATTATCATCAAACCATAACCAACTCTATTCCATCCAACTTCGTTGACAAACACATTCGAAGTTTCAAACCTCAACAGAAGTTCAAAATCTCCCACAACCCTCCTCCTTTTCAACTTCATTTCAACAGCTCTTCACCGTTACAAAATTCATGATTAAATCTTCATACCTGATAAAAAAAAGAAAACTGCATCTTATGGTTGCAAACAGACTGCTCCCTCAACTTATTCTTCATAAGACCATCACACGAAAAATCTCCTCATACCCCTAATCATTAATCTCCTTCAACCTTCTCCTTCTGTTATAACACCCAAACGAAACTGAAACGCAAAGAGTAGAGTGAGAAATCGGATCTAAAATCCAGATTTGGAAAGAAAAAATGGAAGGAGACTTTACCACAAAACGAGAGTGAGTCAGGCTTGAACATGAAGCGGTCGAGCAAATCCATATTGATAATAAGGCTCGAAAACTGAATTGAAGAGAGTTTGTTGTCCGTGAGGTGGGATTGAGATCTCGTTTTGACTTTTCGGTTCTGGGAATAACGTTTACGGTGTTTTGTTCTTCTTGGAGTTGGATCAGGTTTTGTTTTCGTTTAAAACTTGTTTTGAATAATTTGATTTCCTGATGCACTGGTGTGGGCCGTTAGAGCCCATTTTCGTTATATTTCCTCTTTTTTTTATTATTATATTTTAACTAAATACATTTCATAATATGTGTATGTTTTTTTTTAAAAAAAAATTATTGTCTGTTTATATTTTTATTTTAAGTAGTTTTATATTACATATGAAAATATTATTATAACTAGTTTTTAGAGATTATTTCAATATTTTCTAATTTGATTCTTGGAGTTTATGTATATAATTATATCTGTTTTAGATTTTAATTTTTTATTTAGAAGTTTATAGCTTTCTAGAGTTGATTTTATTTTCACATTTGTTATTGGGCATCTTTGCTTTTTGGGGTCGATGACGACATTTCCTCCGATTCTCTGTCAAATTATTGATGAGAAATGAAGGATTCGAGACCAACCTTTTTCAAACTCTTCTTTTTTTCATTTTTATTATTTTTATCCATTTTTGTTCATATTGTTATATTATTATTCATATTATTCATATTATTGTTATATTTATCTTAACATATTATTTATTCATATTGTTCATGTTATTATTCATATATCTCATATTTATTATATTCATTCACCCATGTTTGAAAATACATAATAAACTATCGAAACCGCTAAAAGCCGAATTGGTGGATTGTTGAATCATTGGTTATTTGCAGGTATCTTAATTTTAAGTCATGCCCGACTTTGCTCAAGGCGTAGTTTAGGACACAATGCACACACACGGCTTTCTCTTGGGCTACCTGACAATGAGACCCCTTTATTTCGTGCAATCTCGTGTAAATTACATGTACCCCTCCCCCATTCCGATGTATGTTTCGCATTTCTTTGATTATTAGTTTATCTCCTAGGAGCACCCATAGGGACTAGAGCGGATTCAAACTATTTTCAAACTAATTCTCGATTCATCATTGAGCCATTTTCAAACCCTTGTAAGTCGAGTGCTCATACGCATTCGCCATCAACCTATTATAACTCGACCCTTGATACGTAAGTCAAGTCGGTCTCTTCTTTCAAACTATTTCATTTTCAACACGTTTTGCACGCGATAATGAGTCAAACCCTTGATCCAACGTCAAGTGGATTTTCGTAACAAACTATCAATCAACTAACAACTATTCAATCTTTTTCAAGGTGTAAAGAGTGGGTTCAAGTCTTTGAGCTTGCTTTCGGCTGTTTATATGCGAGTTATCTTATTCGTGTGTGAGCAATTGACGCCTTTAAATAACATTAACAACTCGACAACATTCAACCATTGTCCAACTACTCATCCTTCCAAACTCCATTTCAAACTCAAACAACTTTCTTTTCACGATGAAAAAGAGAGGGTTCCAAGTCTTTGGTTCACTCTCCCGACTACTTGGGTCCGAGAAGCCTTTCTTAAGCTTCAAGGAGTCGTCATCCAACCAACCTCACCATTCAAACAACCTTCCTTTACGATGAAAAAGAGAGTGTTCCAAGTCTTTGGTTCGCTTTCCCGATTACTTGGGGTCTGTGAAGTCTTTCTTAGGCTTCAAGTGATCGTCATCATTTCAACCTTATCCTTTCAAACACATCATTCCTTCATGATGAAAAAGAGAGTGTTCCAAGTCTTTGGTTCGCTCTCCCGATTACTTGGGCCCGAGAAGTCTTTCTTAAACTTCGAGTAATCGTCATCCGTACTCACTTCAAATCCAATTCAAACCCGTTTCTTTCGTGGTCGTATCCACGAACTACAAACACCCTGATTCGTCATTCACTCTTGAATGTAAGATACGTAGGCACAAGATTGCGATGATCTTGGCGAGCACAATCCCCTTCATCTTCCATTTCCCCTATCCTTTCCCGTAGTCGAACTACGAAGCTCTGATTTCTCATTCTCGTCCGAATGAGCATACGTAGGCACAAGGGCCCCAATCCTTGGCGAGCACCCTATCCTCTAACCATCCCCTTTCCCCTAGCGTCTTTAGCCTTTATAGTACCGTTTAGTATTTGGTAGTGAGAAGAGAAGATTTAAGCTTAGCTAACATTCATCACAACTCGAATTAAGAGGTTCCCGTTGAGTACAATGGACGTGAGGGGTGCTAATATCTTCCCCTCGCGTAACCGACTCCCGAACCTAGGAATATGGTTGCGACGGCCGTGTTCCTTCCGCGTTTATGAGGTTTTCTCGATATTTTCCTCTCCCGTCTATTCGGGAAAAATAAAGTTCGGTGGCGACTCTGTCGAACCGCATTTCTGCGCCTTTTGCGCGAGGGTCGTATGTTCGAAATGAATTTTCGAGGTGCGACAAAACCTAATAACATTTTGTTGGAGAGTTTTTTTTTCAAGAAGGGAATGATACTCAAGGTTTGAAAAAGAGGATGGCTCATGCTTGGCACAACATCCATAGGAAGGGAAAAGGTGAGTTTTGAAAACAAAATTGTGCAGTTTTGGAACCTTATACTCTTTGGGTGAAGGAGAGAGCAAAGAAGCTCAAGATTTCTTATGCTTATGAGAAGCCCGTATCTCTAGTGGTTTCCAAACCACTAATCCTTCCTACTGAATATGTGAAAGAATTCCAAGAAGCCTTGGCCAAGATGAAGCAAGAGAAGGATATTCGGGAAGACAAATTTCATGCTTCAAACCTTGAGAAGATAGAGTTTCATAAGCAGTTGAAGGAAAAATATGATTTGATAGAGTTGCTTGAGCAACATGATGTGAAGAGACATAAAAAGGATTTATTTTCCTCTAGTACTTCATCATCTTATTCCTCTATCTCAGGTGCTTGAAAGGGTATTGTGGATTAGCTTGTGTTGGAGAAAGCTACCATGAAGGATACTTATGAGAGGGAGATCAAGAGGCTCAGAAGGAAGTACCAACCTGGGGTTGGATCATCCTCAGATGTGATTCCTTAGGATCCTTAGGATCTAGCTTTTTCCATTTGTATTTAGGATCCTTTGTAACTTGTACTTCCAATTGTAATCCTTTCTAACTATCAATGAAATGAGAATTGTTCAGTATCTCAAAAATGTTATTTCTTTATGGTATTTGCAATTGCTTTATGATATCTTAAAGTTCCTTGAAAACTGAAGAAAAACATTTGCATCGCATATCATGCATCATTCTGCATCTGGTCTTGCTTTTGAGAGTTTTGCAAGTGTCTTATTGCTTTTCTCTTAGTATTCTCATAAGTCAAGTTGTCTCACTCGTACAACACTCGAATTAACTGTCAAAGGAAAATGGATAATTTAGAGCAAGAAAATTGTGAACTTCGTGAAGAGATGACAACCCTCAAGGCTGGGATGGAGAAACTCAATGCTTTGGTGGAATCTCTGATTTCTCTCCAAAATTAGTCTCCTCATCCTCCTCCTACTCCTATGGCAACTCTGCCTCAAACTACCGTGATTTCTGAAATTATGTTTGTTCCTGTTTCTGTGGCCCCAATCAGTGCTCCGCTATACCAAATGTTTGTTGGTTATCCTTGGGTAATGCCTTTGAAATTTTTTCATGAAGGTTATAAACCTGCTGTTGAAGTTCTTACTGTTCAACCTATGATGACTATTCCTTCACCTGTGGTGCATGCTGCTCCACAAACTGAAGAGCCTATTTTTCATGCTGAGCCTAGTGAAAGCTTGGGCGTTTATGAAAGGATGGATGATTTTCAAGACCAGTTTTTGTCATACCCCAAATTTGTCCTACCTTGTTTATTTACTTATGCCTAGCTTTGTGTTGCTCCTTGATCTTCCTATGGATGATCATTTGGCCTTTGGCCATGATCCCCCAGGGTTTAGGAAATGAAGACTTGTATGTGTTTTTAGTGTTGGCAAGCTCTTGCTTTGGTGCTTTGGTTTCAAGAGAATATGGAAAAGGAATGTGCCATAAATTTTATGGATTAAGATCTTATCAGATGGAATGAGGTTACTTTGTGATTAAATCAAAGATCAGGATTCATAAGACAAGCATGGCAAGGCTAATGGATTCATTGATTCAAGAATGATTTCAAGCGGCGTCAAGTTCCTAAGCATTAAAATTGTTTAATAATTTGATTTAAGAAAGATGTTTTAGTGGGTTTCCTAGGATTCAAGTGACAGAGTGGTTTATTCAAGTTCAAGTTCAGTATTATTCATCACCAGTCAAGCATTCAAGTTACATGCTAGTGTTTTCATGTGATCAAGAGGATTGTTTTTTCAAAGGTGCAAAATGTAACACCCCAAATTTAATCGAAATATTTTAATTTATTTATTTAATTGAGAATATTCATTTTCGGTGATTTTCGGTAGTTTGGTGGATTATTGGAAAAGTGTGCATTTTTGGGTTATTTATTTAACTAATAGTATATAATATTAATTTATTAGTATTATTATTATTTAAAATAAATAATAGTGAAAGAAGGGTAATTTGAGCAATTGTGAGGAGTAAGTGAGGGTATAATGGAGAAAGCCCAATTGTGAGGCCCAAGTTTAGGTTTAACAAAAAGGGAGTTTTAAAGGGTTTTAGGACTCATTTTCTGTTGACCGTAAGAATTGAGGCGAGAGAGCTCTAAAGAGGAAATTGGAGGCAGAAGCGTTGAAAGTTTCCTGACAGATTTGTGAAGGCTTTGAATCAACGTTTAAGGTATGGGGAGTATTGCCTTTCATAATTTTCTATGTGTAGATTTCGATGTAGTAAGGTTGATTTAAGGGTTAAGGGTTTTGAGGGTAGAAATGAGAAATTATGATCTTTTGGCCTTCGTAGCCTAAACCGATTATAGGTAAATCTAGTCGTGGTTCAATTAGGGAAAAGGGGATCTTGGCCTTCGTGGCCTAAATCTGGTTTTGGGAACTCTGATGTTGTGGTGTAGTGGTAAGTATTCCTGACAGTTAGAGCATAATATGAGAAAGGAAAACCTTAGGCCTTCGTGGCCAAAACCTTGAATTGTTATATGACTGACCCTGTAGGAATAGAAATATTTGAATGTGAGTAACTCTAATGCCTTAGGGTGTAATTGAAGGAAAAATTGTGATTTAGGGCTGAATATGTTTCAGGATTGGCCTAATAAACCGTAGGTTTTGTGCCTTTATCGCCGTAGGACCTTAGGGATGATTTAGGAATGTTTTCGGGGCATTCGATAAGTGAATCGTAGAGCCTTTTGGGTAGAAATTAGTTCTGGTGCGTAGCAGAATTTGTTGTCATCGCACTGTTCGCCTAGCGGAGAATGTTGTTCCTAGACTCGCCTAGCGAAGAATCATTCGCCTAGCGACGAAACTCACCCCATACTCGCCTAGCGGACATGCCAGCGAACGTAGCAGAGTTTCGCGAATGTTGGCCGTGTGCAGTGATGCCTTGATGTTTGATTCTGTGATTTCTGTGATGAATTAACATGAGTATGACTGTGAGTTTTATGTGATGACATATTACCATGATTTTGATGAATTATATGATGACATGAGATATGATGATGATGATGATGAATATGATGAATGATGATGCACCTATGCTGTTATTATGAGAATGATTTGTGACGTGTGCATCATGCATTCATGTGCATCCGGACTTCGGTTCAGGACCTCGATTACTTTGGCTTCAATCCCATTGTGTGGATGTGAAGTGTTTTGATGTGCCCCGGTTCTCTAGCAGAATCGATCCTATTGATGGGGATCTATGGAGGGTTGATGACCTAATGTCCATCGCGCTGTGGTGATTGGTACCACATGCATTGAGTCTATGTTGCATTTGCATTCATGAGCCTTTTGTATGAATTATGATGTTGTGGCCTTCGAGGCCTATTGAAGGATATGAATGTGTTGAATATGAATATGACGCTGTAAATATGTTGATTTTTATACATTGGTTATAATGAATTGTTTTACTCACCCTGCCTGTTTAAATGTTACCTCCACGTGGGTAATGTGTAGATGACCAAGTTTAGCCGTGGACGCCGTCGAGGAGTATTTTTGAAGTATTTGAGTTTTTAGCCTTTTGGTTAGCTTAGCTTAGAGGGTATTGCTCTGATATGTAACATCGGCTTGGATTCTTTTGAGTTAAACTATATATTGTTGAGTTATTTTGCTTATTTTTCCCTGATGAGGAAACCTTGATTTATGCCTTTGAGTTCCCCTTGATTTATGCCTTTGAGTTCCGCTGCTTTGTGCGAATTGATTATTTTGAGAAAGCCTGTTGTTTACGGAGCCTTGCCCGATTTTGTTGATTTGGGAAATGTACGCCCTTTTGATGACTTTTATGAATACTCTGATATCTGTGTTATTTTGCCATGCTAATTATGGAGTAAAAAATGGTGTTACACAAAACGAAAGGACATAATAAGTGATTCAAGGGTTTTGTTATATACGTCTAGCATGGAACCAAACTTTTTGGTGGCCCATTCAATTAAGAAGCCCATCTTATGGGCCAAGGCATGAAACCCTAATGAGATTGTGTGATTATCCATGGAGTTTTACAGTGGATTCATTAGCCATGCACCTAGGCCTTTAGTGGAGGGCGAGGAACATTCATTGCAAGTCAATCTTACACAGAAAGCCACATTTTAGAAGAGAATGTCATCAAATCGATTAGTTGGCGCTACACCTTAGTTGACTTTTCATAACAACTTTGCATTTCGAATTTGTTTCCACACCATTATTTTCTAAAGTCATGGTTAGCTCAACTTTGCATCTTCGATCATCACATGAAATAAGCATACCACTTTTATTAGAATCCTAACAAGCCAACATAGCCATCATGGAAAATGGCAATACAAACTAATTACTAGTCCACATTCCAAATCCTTTGTATTATTAGCATTCAACAAGGAGCTAACATTTACAATTGGTATTCCATCTTTTACACCACACTAACCAAGTTAACCACTAGTACACCATTTGCTACACTTTTTTAAATACACACATTGTACAACTAAAGTACCAATGTCAGGTAGTGTGCGAGTCATATCAAGTACATCAAGTATTCATCAACTAGATATGTAAAGAAAATAATCTCATGATTCTTCTTAAGCCACTCAAGGAATGAAGCATTTTCAAGCTGCTATTTACTGGTTTCAAAGATGGCTCTATTTTAATTTCTTTGTCCACGAACTCATCAGGGTCCGCTTCAGCAAGCTTACGGATCATATCAAGGGCTTTCCTAATAAGTTTCAGTGTTGTTGAAGCATTTCTCGTGATACATTCAGTGGCAAAGAGTCAAAATCAACAAGACCGACCAAAAGCTCAAGTAACACATAAAGGAATGCTTTAACCCCAACATCATCTTCAGCAATAAAGCGACTCCATGATGAAGGCATGCTGGAATGCTATCTGAACATATGCAATTTTCCGTACATGCATATGTAAACAAGACAAGGGTTCCTTGTTATTTTCCCTCAATGGTTTTTGTAAAAAAGGTAACAGATGTTCATTTTCATATAAGTCTAATGATAGCTTGCTCGCTATAAAGTCTTTGAAGAATGAAACGGAAACATTCATGCTCTCAAAATAAATCTTCATCAAAAAATAAAACATCTGTAGCATCAACACCAAGGGAAACACATTTTGAACAATCCTTACCTACTCCAAAAACTCTGTCCAATACTAGACTTAAAAAGATCTTCAGTTACCATCACTCGAAAATGTTAAATAGCGAAGTGATTGCTTGGAATTTTGGTCCGTCATTGATTCCACTCAGCATTATTTTGATTCAAGTTCCGTTGGAGGACGCTTTATGGCACATGGGAGTAGCTATTGGAAGAACTTCCTCCTTACCTTATCTCCAAGGCAGCACGTCTGTTTGGGAACAAAATAGACACTATGTGAATCATTATCATTAATCATGAATTGAATCGCATCAAAGAATACATGGAAGATTTTGACCAAACATGTTGGATTGAAAAAGGAAATAAAACAGAACATGTCCAATCATATCAAGATGGAAATGGAAAGGATTCATCACTATACCAGACAACCAAACAAAATCAAGTGAAAAAGGAAATTCATAATTATTAGAATATTATTAATAATTCATATTTATTTAGTTGTACTAGTTGTACTATTTTCTTGGCCCCTAAGTTTGTTAGAGGGTATTTTAGTATTTTATCTTATTCTAGTAACCCTAGTTTTTAGCTTATAAATAGAGTGACAATCATTGTAACAATCATCATGTTTTGTAGCCGTCATTCTCTTATTAGTAATATTTTCCTATTTTCATTATTCTATCTTTGCACCAACAATTGGTATCTAGAGCTCCGGTTCAGATTCATTGGGAAACACGGGAAACACGAGTGAACGTGAGGTCTTGTGTGATTGATTTTGTTTCTTAGATTCACGTTGAATCTTGAACAAAAATCTGATCAGAATTTTAAAATTCTGTGGGTTGGGAAACACTGTGTGAGAAATCTGAGTGTATTGTGCAAAGTAGAAGATGAACGGAAACGGCAACATGAACACCAAACTTCCAGTATTTGATGGTAAAAACTGGAATCGTTGGATGATCCAAATGCGTGTACTGTTTGGTGCTCAAGATGTTCTGGATCTTGTCACTGATGGTTATGTTCCAGTAGCAGCAGATGCAACTGATGAACAGAAAAACGCGCAGAAAGAAGTAAGGAAGAAGGATCAGAAAGCATTGTTCTTCATTCATCAATGTGTGGATGTAAACGTGTTTGAGAAGATTGCAGACTCTACAACAGCAAAGGCTGCATGGGACACTCTGGTGAGATGTTATGGTGGTGACGCATCAGTGAAGAAGGTGAAGCTTCAGTCCTTGAGAAAGCAATATGAGAATCTCAACATGAAGAATAATGAGAAAGTTTCTGAATACATCTCCAGAGTGATTCTGATCACTAATGAGATGAAGGCGTGTGGAGAAACTCTTTCTGAAGAAACAATCATGGAGAAGGTATTGAGATCCCTTACTCCTCAATTTGATTACATTGTGGTAGCAATAGAACATTCCAAAGATCTGAGCACCATGAGAATTGAAGAGCTGCAGAGCAGTCTAGAAGCGCAAGAGTTGCGTTTGACTGAGAGAACTTCTGAAAGGGAAGTAGAGCAGCAGGCTCTGAAAGCAACTTCTGATAGGAGGTATCAGAAGCAGTCAGAAGCCAAGAGAAGATCTGATGGTGGTCAGAAGTCAGAAAGCTCAACCTCTGATAGACAAAAGAATGCTCAGAGGGGAAAAGAGAAGTATGACAAAAGAAAAATACAATGTTACTGTTGTAAGAAGTTTGGTCACTTTGCTAGAGATTGTTGGTCAAACAAGGAGAAGAAATCAGAAGAAGCAAATATAGCCAGAAGTTCTGATGACGAATCTGTGCTATTGATGGCCTCTGAATCTGATGATCTGACAGACTGGTGGTATATGGACACTGGCTGTTCAAATCATCTTACTGGAAACAAGAAATGGCTGGTTGACTTTGACTCTGAAAAGAGGACAAAGATCAGATGTGCTGATGACAAATATCTTAATGCAGAAGGTATGGGAAATGTCAGAGTGACTCTGAACAATGGGAAAACAGCATTGATTCAGAACGTGTGGTATGTACCTGGCATCAGAAGCAATCTGATGAGTGTGGGACAATTAATTGAGAAAGGTTTCTCAGTTACCATGAAGGACAATCTTCTGAAGCTGTATGACTGTAATCAGAAGTTGATTATGGAGTCAGAACAGGGAAGGAATAGAACATTCAAGGTGAATGTCAGAACTGCAGACTCAGAATGTCTTAGTGCAACATGTGCTGAGAAGGAGAGTGAGCTGTGGCACAGAAGATTTGGTCATTTGAATTTCAGAAGCTTACAACATCTGAATTCAAAGAAATTGGTACATGGAATTCCTGCAATTAAGAAGCCTGAAAAGTCATGCAAAGTTTGCATGGAAGGAAAACAACCAAGATTGCCATTTGCATCAGAAGTTGCTCCAAGAGCAAAACATGCCTTGGGAGTTATACATTCTGATGTGTGTGGTCCATTTCCAGTAGCATCAATTGGAGGGAATAAATACTTTGTGTTGTTTGTTGATGAATTCACAAGAATGACATGGGTATCCCTTATTAAGTTCAAACACGAGGTGTTTGATGAATTCAAGAAGTTCAGAATGAAGGCTGAGAATCAGAGTGGTCAGAAGTTGAAGATTCTTAGAACTGATGGTGGAGGTGAGTATAACTCCAAAGAGTTCCAGAAGTTCTGTGAGGAGAATGGAATTGAGCATGAGGTTACTGCTCCTTATACCCCTCAACACAATGGTCTTGCTGAAAGAAGAAACCGTACTTTGCTTGATATGGTGAGAAGCATGCTAAAGGAGAAGAAGCTTCCTCAGAAGCTCTGGGGAGAAGTTGTTGCCACTGCAACGTATGTACTCAACAGATGTCCTACTAAGAAGTTGAAGGAAATAGTTCCTATGCAGAAGTGGACTGGAGACAAGCAAAGTGTTAGTCATCTGAAGGTATTTGGTTCTGTTTGCTATAAACATGTTCCAGAAGCCAGAAGACAGAAGCTGGATGATAGAAGCAAAGTGATGATTCTGATAGGGTACCACAGTACAGGTGCATACAAGCTCTATTGTCCAGAAACCAATAAAATTGAATTCAGCAGAGATGTGATTGTGAAGGAATCAGAAGTTTGGAATTGGGATAAGTCTCAATCTGATTCTGATGTTAGAACTTCTGAAGAAAGGTCAGAGTTAAGAATTGATGACTCTGATACTGATTCAAACTCTGAAGAAGACTCAGAAGATGAAGGTGACTCTGATGACCCAGACTCTGATGACCCAAACTCTGGTGATTCAGACTCTGATGACAATCCAGATCTTGGTGGCAATTCAGACTCTGGAAATTCAGACTCTGAAGATGGCCAAGGCTCTGGAGGAAGTCAAGCTTCTGAAGCTAGAAATTCTGAAGTTCAAGACTCTGGAAATATGCCAGATCCTGAAGTCGGTCAAAGCTCTGGAGAAAGTCAATCATCTGAAGCTCAAGACTCTGAACAAGTTCAGAGACCACAAAGAATCAGAAGCGTTCCCAGAAGATTTGCAGAATTTGACATGCTGCAAGACACTGAAGTAGACTCTGAAGGAGAAGTTATTCAGTGTGCCATGTTAGTAGACTCTGAACCTATAAGTACAGAGGAGGCTCTTAAGCAGAAGCTCTGGCTGAAGGCCATGAAAGAAGAACTTGATGCTATAGAGAGAAACAAGACTTGGAAGCTGACAGAACTTCCAAAAGACAAGAAAGCCATCAGCGTCAGATGGGTTTTCAAGCAGAAGTTAAAGCCAGATGGTTCAATTGGCAAACATAAAGCAAGGTTGGTAGCCAGAGGATTTCTACAGAAACCTGGGCTGGATTATTCTGAAGTGTTTGCACCTGTAGCAAGACATGAAACAATCAGAATGGTGATTGCAATAGCTGCTAACAGGAATTGGCCTCTGATGCATTTAGATGTAAAATCTGCATTTCTGAATGGTCCATTAGAAGAAGAAGTTTACGTGTCACAACCTCCTGGATTTGTGAAAAAGAATCAGGAAGGGATGGTGTACAGATTATACAAAGCTCTATATGGACTGAAACAAGCGCCCAGAGCTTGGAATCAGAAGATTGATTCATTTTTCAAGAAGCAAGGCTTTCAGAAATGTGAGATGGAGTACGGTGTCTATGTTCAGCATACTTCTAAAGGCAATATGACTCTGGTATGTTTATATGTTGATGATATACTATTGACTGGAAGTTCTGAACAGGAGATAGCCAAGTTCAAGAAGGTTCTAATGAATGAATTTGAAATGACTGATCTAGGCAAAATGACATACTTTCTAGGGATGGAGTTCAGATATTCTGAGAAAGGTATCATTTTGCATCAGCTCAAGTATGAATTAGAACTTCTGAAGAGATTTGATCTGAAGAATTGTAAGATGGCTGTCACACCTTCTGATACAAATCAGAAACTGGATTCAGACTCTGAAGGAAAGGATGTGGATGCTACAACCTTCAAACAGTTGGTTGGTTCTCTGAGGTATCTGTGCAATACCAGACCTGATATTTGCTACTCAGTTGGGATGGTTAGTAGGTTCATGAGTAAACCTAAGTGGTCCCATTACCAAGCTGCTGTCAGGATTCTGAGGTATATCAAAGGAACTCTGAAGTATGGAGTGTTATTTCCCTCTGGAGGAAATAATGAGTCAGAACTTCTGAGTTATTCAGACTCTGATTGGTGTGGAGACAGAGTTGACAGAAGAAGTACATCTGGGTACTTGTTCAAATTTCTGGGAGGTCCCATTTCTTGGTGTTCCAAGAAGCAACCTGTTGTGGCGTTGTCAACCTGTGAAGCTGAATACATTGCAGGTGCTGTTACTGCATGCCAAGCTGTGTGGATTCTGAATCTGTTGCAGGATCTGAAGATTAAAGTAGACAAACCTCTGAAGTTGATGATTGACAATAAGTCTGCAATCAATCTTGCTAGAAACCCAGTGCTGCATGGGAGAAGCAAGCATATTGAGACCAAGTATCATTTTCTGAGACATCAAGTTCAGAGTGGAGTGTTAGAAGTTGTACACTGCAGCACTCAGAAGCAGTTGGCAGATGTTCTGACGAAAGCTATCAAAACTGATCAATTTCTCAGATTAAGGGATGGAATTGGTGTCACAAGTTTTGATGGAATATGAATTAAGGGATGGTATTAGAATATTATTAATAATTCATATTTATTTAGTTGTACTAGTTGTACTATTTTCTTGGCCCCTAAGTTTGTTAGAGGGTATTTTAGTATTTTATCTTATTCTAGTAACCCTAGTTTTTAGCTTATAAATAGGGTGACAATCATTGTAACAATCATCATGTTTTGTAGCCGTCATTCTCTTATTAGTAATATTTTCCTATTTTCATTATTCTATCTTTGCACCAACAATAATCAGCCATTCAAATTTCCATTGAAACAAAGAAACAAGAATCGTGAAATAAAATTGGAAACATGTTTCTTTCCAAAGCAGGAATTAAACACAATGGGCTGGACATTCAATAGAAAATTTGCATTAATTCATGTGTGACTATAAAAGAAAAGATTGAACACACATTACAGAGGATAGAATAAGCGCAACAGAGAAAAAGTTCAAATACACCAAATCACATACTCACGAGCAGTAGACAGAGATTCATACGAAAAGCCACAATACCATACACAAACACACACAGAAGGGAGACAGAATAACATCACAAACACATACATACACAATAACAAAACGTGCGAACACAAGCAATTGCCGTACAAGGAGAAAACAACAACACACATGGACGAAATGGTGAGTTTGAAATCGACAATAGCGAGAATTCGCGACAACGACAAGGATCGAATCGGTACCTGAGTTCAAATTTGAAGTGAGTAATTATTCAATTCTTTTTCCTTTTGTTGCGACACCTTTGAATTCCGTTGCGAACTGAGCCAAAGTTGCATTGATGATTAGATTTGCGAATCCTTCGCGTCATTCCCACCGTCGCCGGTAAAAAGTCCATGGCGCAGTGGATCCCTTATGGTTGCCGACGAAATAAAAATATTGCGAGCGAGAGAGAAAGAGAGACATATGAAGAGTGAGAAGGAATTCGAGAAGGGACGGCGCAAGAGAAAAGGAACATGAGCTGATCTCTTTTCCCCTTTCTAATTTCCAATGTTGTTGTTGTTAGCATGCATGGGCCTAGTTCCTCCAGCCCATGAACTGGTTTTTTTTTCCTTCTAAAAACGACGACCACCCTTAATTTATCTTTTTTTCTCCATTTTTTTGTATTTTTCAATTTAGTTTTTCATTTATTTATTTATTTATCTTTACAAAATAATAATATGAACTTAGGTTTAATTGTTAGATAATAAGTAAATTCTTAATTTCGATTAATTAATTTTTAATTGATTAATTGGAATTCTTAAAATTCTAATTGATTAATTTTCTAATTAATCTTAGTTAAAATTTTAATTAATTCTGATGTCAACTTTGATTACTTATCTGTCAATATTCTTGTGAAATTGTGATGTGAATCCTTGACGATTCTAAATTTCCATATTCTCTTAAGATATTCCATTAAGTGATTAAATCTCATCTTGATCACTTAATGTTGAATTAGAGATTAGGATTAATCATTTGCATGATAACTTCTAGGATAGTCTCCCTTCAATCTTAACCTTAGGACCATAGAATTAAGGGAGGATTCCATTCTTTAAAGCTAAAATCTTTTCTCAAAAATACAAAAATATTTTAACTAAATACGATAGGTATTATGCGCCATGAGTCTTAAGTACATAGGAAAAGATGAGCGAGAGTCTTTCCTTACCTCTTAGGGTATTTTATACGTGGGACACCTGGACCAATTGTACGAAATACTCGCTCCTATTGTCATACACTTTAGTATGGTTCCTATCTCTAACTGTTTTCCAAACCCTAATAAAATACTTTACAAATACAAACATTTTTGCCTTCGGGATTTTCAGTTTATAACCTTTTCAAAAAGAGCATGCTACTAGCGTCGTCCATAGAAAACATTCAACAAACAAAAATATTTTCAACAAAAACTAGGTAATTCTGATTCCCTCTGAGATACGTAGGCACTAGATTGTAAATTCAGACGAACTCAATACTAAAAATTTCTTATTTTCCCTTAAGTAATCATCAGTTTTCCCTTAGCAAGCTTATAGATATTGAATACCTTTCATGCTTAGACAACTTAGACAGTTCCCATCGAGTATGATGGATGTAAGAAGTTCTAGTACCTTCTCCTTACATAACCGGCTTCCAAACCCAACATGGTTACGATGACCATACCTTATCTTTTCACCCCGCGGGTTTTCTCGATATTTTCCCTTTTTCTTCTTGGGAATAAATAAAGTTCGGTGGCAACTCCCATAACTCCATCCGTGATTGTGCAAACCCTAGTTTTGCACATCACAAAAATTGTATTTTTCGAGGTACGACAATTTGAAGAGATGTAGAAGGAATTTAAAGCTTTAAGGGGGAAAGAATTGTTTGGGAAGAACACTCATGATTTGTGCCTCGTTCCTAATGTGAAGATTCCTGCTAAATTTAAAGTCCTTGATTTCGAGAAATATAAGGGAAACACTTGTCCTCAAAGTCACCTTGTAATGTACGCAAGGAAAATGTCCACTCATACAGATAACCATCAACTTCTAATCTATTATTTTCAAGATACCCTCATTGGTGTAGCACCCAAAAATTTGCCCTCCCTTTTTCTAACCTTGACTGGCTTTTGCTTCACGTTCATTTGCATCATCATTAGATCATAACTCATAATCATATTCTGCACGGGTCTTCTAAGACATGGGATCAAGAGTTTCTCTGAATCAGATCATCAAGTATCAAGCTTACATTCTTTAAGAGTTGCCAGGCATCAAAGCCTAGGGTTTCATCATTCCTTTGATTCAAGCATGTTGGCAAGATCAGGGTTATCAGGGACAATGGTTTAGCTTCAAGCTAGGGGTGTTTATTCAGTTATGATCAGATGGAAGTTTGACCACATCTCGGTCAAACCATCAAAAGTTTGCTTCTATTTCAAGTTACCTGCATTAGTGGTTATTCCTCAAGCAATGTGTATCCAAGATCAATTTGTCATGCGGTGGAAGTCAACAAGTTATCAGGCAATGATTCATGAGAAGTTTAATTCAAAAGTCAGGTTCATCATGATCATAGGTTTAGTTGTGTTCAGGTTGTGGATTTGTTTCTCTAGAGAGCGATTCAGACAAATTCCAAGTGATTCAAAGCTTATGTCATTTATTATCAGAGATACGTCTAAATAAGTCAAGCTTGTAGGGTATTTAGTCAGGGTATGTAACAGATGAATCGAGACTTAGTCAAGGCTATCTGGTCAAGATTGTGTTTTATTCTTCATTGATTTATTCAAATAAGGTTTGACCTAATCTTAGTCAAACAAGTTATCTGTGCCATGGATCTTCAAATCATCAAGTGGAAAAAATCAGGATTTGTGCAAGTTCAAATTCATCTGATGAAGAGAAGTTGCAGAGTGTTTAAAAGTCAAGGCATTTTGGTCTATTCTCAAGTCATATGCAAATCTTGGTTGTATGATCCATAACTATGTTCGTTGCTTCAGATACAAGTCATTCAGTGGCTCAAGAGCGGCTTCATTCATATTAATCAGATGCTTTATGGGAAAAGTCAAGATTGTTTGTTGTTCAGTCAAGGTGTTGGCTTTGGATGTTGGGTTTATGTTCATTATCTTTCTTTTATCCAAATTTTCATTTGAAATCACTTATCCAATTTCCCATTTCTAGACCATTTTCCACTATCCAAATCCACTTGTTTACATCCATATCCATTTTATTTCTATTCAAATATCCAAATAAGCCATTTTTAAAAACCATGTTAATTAATTAATCATCATATCCAATTTTCATTTTTTTCTATCCAATTGTTCAAGAAATAAGAAAAAAACACCATGTGGATTTTAAAGGCCATCCACCTATTCAAAGTTCAAAGCCCACCATTTGTGTCCATTACAATCAAAGCCCATCTTTAAAAAAAAGGAAGATTTCACAAAAAAGAGTTACATTTTCCAAACACATATATACAACAAAGAGGCACAGCACATGATTTTTCCACTACCCTTCAGATTCTTGTGATGAATTGAATGGTAAGTGTCCCCAAGTAAACTAGGTATTGGGTTACCATTCAAAAATATCTGGATGGCATTAAGATCAACATAGTCGTTAATGGTTGTGAAAAGCACAAGTACATATATGAGGAGTGCAAAGATAACTTCAAAGGCACGCATATTATTGGTTTTACCCAACTCTGAAGCTTTCTCTATCAGGAACTTGGAAGTTAATCATTCGATTCCTCCTTTAGAAGTTAAGTTGTCTTTCACATCTGAAGTTTCCAAATGAATGGGCTTTGCAATAACTGAGTACTTAGGAATTTCTTCTGATCCATTGAAAGAAATCTTGTTTAATACTGGCAAACCAATCCAATACGAGTACTCCGCCAAAGTGGGTGTAAGTTGATAGTCTGGTAATGTGAAATAATGGTAGAGAGGATCATAGAATTGTACAAGGGTGTCAAGAATTCCTTCTTCAACATTGGTCTTTAGAATACCTAAGAGTCCTCCACAACTTCTTCTAAAATCCTCTAGACAAGAGATCAGACGACCTAACTTTCTCAATTTTGTTGTATCAGGATCCTTGAAGTCGTACTTCTTGGTATTTCTTTTCCCAAAATCCATGTTTAAAACCTATTATATTTTCCATAAAGGTTTTAAGTTCCTTGAAAAAAATTGGTGAAAAATGATCTTTGAATGAATGTATGAATGTATGGATGCATACATATGCAAAATAACAAACATGGGTTCAAGGTTTCGACGTCACGAGCATGGAGCCATGGGTCTAACCAAACTAAGAGAATATGTAGTATAGGTTCATTGTACTTGTAAAACATGTTCTAAAATGGTTCCCAGAGTTATAGGTTCATCTTTCAAATATTATCGACACACCGACTACTCGAGAATCAATAATATTCTCAAGAGAAACTTGTCTAAGTGTAGTATGTCCTATCAACTACCTCAGGTCTACACCTGGATAATCATCGCACTACATATTAAAAGGCCAAGTGAGGAAAAAGGGATACTAAAGGTCCTCAGCTTCTCAGGCTCCCAGATCGAAAAAAGTGATGACATTACAATTACTCACAATGACATAAGTAATTCCAAAGGGGCCTCCACTAAGTGTGATTATATCATATGTCACTCATGCGTAGGATTACTTTAAACATGTAAATCTTGATTATATTAACATCCTATTTTATGTATGTACTCTCAAATTCGGGTTAGGATTTGTCTCACTCATAGAGATCAACCAGAAAGCCCAAACAAACATGACGAATACAACAAAAAGCAAATGATATCAACAGTAAAAATCACAAATATATGCAAGATAGGCTTAACTCTTTTAGGGGGAACAAATCCTTACTTCCCCAGTGAAGTCACCATTTTTTGTATGCGCGCAAATTTTCCTTTTCGAGGTCGCCCTTTACATGTGAACTTTAAATTATATCCCAAAAGGAGGGAAGGGAAAAATATGAATAAGCCCGTGAGTGTGCAAAGTGTAAAACAATGCAATAAGAGGTCGAGAATCGGGACTGGTTATACTGAGGGAAGGTACTAGCACCCTAAGTATCTATAGCATCCTATAAGAACCTCTTGTGTATATTCGTGTTTACTGTTGATAAAGTCACCAGTTGTGCATTGAGGATTTGTTGACTATTTTGAGTGGGTGATAAGAATTGGAAATGTTTTTGTTGTTTTTGTAGGATATGTTGAAACAGTTTAAGATAAAAGTGTAGACCAGTTGTTAAACACACCTTCCAAAATATCAATATTATCCCTTTTGTTAAACGCGCCTTCCAAAATATCAATATTATCCCTTTTAATGAGCTCTGAGGCTCATAGGGAAGCTCTACAGAAGGTCATAGAGCAAGCATTTGTAAACCACAATATAACTATGGGTCAATTCGAAAATATTGTTGCTAACATTACCCTCTGTAGTAAATTGAGCTTATGTGATGAAGATCTTCCAAAAGAAGGGAAAAATCACAATATGGAATTAAATCAACTACATGAATGATGTTGTGTCAAGTGTATTGGTGGACACTGGTTCATCACTAAATGTCATGCCGAAATCAAATCTACAAGGTTATCCTTTCAAGGCACTCCCATGAGGGGCAGTGGAATTGTCGTTAAAGCCTTTGATGGATCCAAGAAGAAAGTTATTGGTAAATTCGATCTTCCTATAACTACCGGCCCCCATACATTTCAGGTTACCTTCCATGTAATGGATATCCAAGCCGCATACAATTGCTTGTTAGGTCATCCTTGGATCCATGAAGCAGAAGCCGTCACATCAACACTACAACAAAAGCTGAAGTTTGTGAAAAATAACAATTTGGTTACCATATGTGGTGAACGGGCTTTGATTGTAAGCAATTTGTGATAATTAATAAAGATATACCTGACAATTGTCTCATGATGGAATGTGTGTTTGGCTTAATCTGAACTCACCATGACGGGTAAAACTGACAACTTCCATAGTGCCTCTTTGTTCAATGCACTTTACTCCTGGTTATGACAACATTGTTCAATGCACTTTACTCCTAGTTATGACAACATTGTTCAATGTACTTTACTCCTGGTTATGACAACATTGTTGCACTTTACAGTGTGTCCAATCATTTACAGAAGTATCAAACAATCGAGGTGACTTAAGCAGAGGACTTTCAAGCACGTGGTGCAACTGATCAGTATGATCCACTATAGCCAGTAACCATCATTTATTCAAACAAGGGAACAAGTCAATATATGAACGGAAAAACAAAATTCATTAAAATATCATAACCCGAAACGGGATTCTACAAACACACGAAAATAAAATGAAAGTACATCATGAAAAACACCCAAATTTACAATGAAAGGGAAACAACTAAAATAAAATAACATAAAAATAAACTAAAAGAAAAAAAAAGGGAATTTAAACATGATGATGAGCACTTTTGTCCTGCACCTCAGAATCAAAGTTAATAAAATCCGCCGGGTCGATCCCATGGGCTCCCTGCATGAAAGCGGAGATAGGAGTCAACGTCTCAGATCACCCTTGAGGAGTCTACTACTGATGGGGTGATGGTCGGAGAGTACTCTAATGAGATTGTTGTCGATGCTGCTGCTGAGCCAATGAGCCGCCTAGCTGAACTAGATGTTCCCATCAAGGGTAGGTGTAACGACCAAAATGAGGGGTTGGCGAGTCTCTAGAGAACCGATCACAAAAATGTTGGGCAGCTGCCCATATATCAGTCTAGTGGGTCAAGTAGCGGCCATGTATCCCTAAGTGCAAATAGACATTCTGCATCAAACAAAACAGAGACATCTGGAGGCTCATGAGCCTGTGAGTCTTCATCATCAACAGGTGGAGTTTCCTGAGGTACTTCGTAAGGTGCATCCTGTCACGGTGGAGCACTAGTGCCTACCTCATGGTCATGCGAGCGCTTAAAAGGTCGGGGATTCTCTCCTGAAATAGAGTGCTTCTTTAGCCACGAAGGATCTAACAAACTCGTCGGTCTCAAAATCATATTACCACCAAAATCTGTCACTCCTACCCTCTTACATAACAAATAGATCACTATCTCATGTCCTAATGAATTCTTCAATGATTGGGCTATCTCATCCAAGTCCTTCGAAATGATTTTCCATATATTCAACTGCTTGTTTTTCAGAAAAAATATAGCGCCAAGGCTCGCTCAGTGATCAAATCTGAACCACTTCGGTTCATGTCCAGAGTGTGATAAATAAAGTGCGCCCAAGATTTTGAAATCGGGGCTAAGTTTACTACCATAATCTTTGATGGTTTTGCCTTTGATGTAGGGTGTCAATCTTTACTTGGTCGAGCTAACATGCTCTTCATCTCTTCGTATGACCATCTGTTTTTGTCAGAATTCTTCATAGTGAAGAAAGGGAAGTGGGAGTCCATGAATCTTCATTTCAAAGCTTTGTTTACATTATTTCAATCATACGAAATTTCCTTCCCTCGGAACCAAGACACCATTTTC
Organism: Lathyrus sativus; assembly: GCA_963859935.3. Lineage (NCBI taxonomy): Eukaryota > Viridiplantae > Streptophyta > Magnoliopsida > Fabales > Fabaceae > Lathyrus > Lathyrus sativus. The sequence goes on along the minus strand of OZ012740.1, from coordinate 251,220,786 downwards.
GTAACATCAGTTGCATCGCTCTCATCTGGTACCCTATACGCATTTGCATAAAACTCCAAGACTAATTCTTTTGCAACAACCTGAATATTCTTGTTCAGATAACCGAGTTTTTGCTTCTTAAGTACATCAGTAACTTCTGGTAATTTGCCATCCTTGATAATCCATGCTTTTTCCTCAATGATGTTCTGTGTGGTTAATTGTCTGTGGCGTTCAACGTGAGACAGAAAGATCTGGATTTCTTCAGGAGATTGAGACATATTCTTGGAATCTATAAAAATCTGAGAAAAAAAGGGAAATTGCAGAGAAACACAGTGATACGAACAAGTTTGCGTAATAGAGAAAATAGAAAAATGACACAAATATGGACAAAGTATTTAAACAAACTAAAAATTGTGTCACGCGTATGATACGTTGCGTTACACGTATTTTCTGAGCCTTACACGTACATTACGACATGGTTTCCTTTGGAATTCATAAACTTGTGTAATAGATCACGTATCTATGTGCAATATGCGTAACAGGTCCATTACGCGTAAGGCCATATCTCGTAAGAAGTGGGCTTACGCGTATGGTACGCAACCCACCAGAGGAACCCCATTTTGGCATTGTGTTACGTGTATGGCCAGTGAAACTCCAATTTTCAAAATTTTTTCTTTTTTAAAATTTTCTAAGTATTTTCTCAACAACTTGGGGTTCCTCTAATGCACTAGACTCAAGTAAAATGCAAATAACAACTGGAATAAAAACAAAAATAATTAAAAACTTCCTTGGGTTGCCTCCGAAGAAGCGCTTCCTTTAACATGGCTCGACAGGTTACCACTATCTCAAACGAGTCGAGCCTCTTCTACTAGGCCTTCTCCTTGGCCTTGGTAGTAAGGTTTCAGTCTCTGTCCATTAACCTTAAAGGTGTCTCCATTTTTCTCATTCTTTAGCTCTATTGTGCCATGAGGAAACACTTTATGGACCACAAATGGTCCAGACCATCAGGGCTTCAACTTTCCAAGAAACAGCTTCAACCTGGAATTGAAAAGCAACACCAATTGTCCTTCCCAAAAGTCCTTTTTCTGGATCTTTTGTTCATGCCTTTTTTTGTTTATTCCTTATAAATTTTGGCATTCTCATAAGCCTAATTCCTAAATTCTTCTAACTCATGGAGTTGAAGAATTCAGGATTCACTAGCTTTTAAAAGATCATAGTTCATGAACTTAGAAGCCCAAAATGCTTTGTGCTCGAGTTCGAGCAGTAAATGACATGATTTACCATAAACAAACTAATAAGGAGACATACCTATTGGGGCTTTGAACATTGTTTTGTATGCCCACAATGCATCATCCAGCTTTACTGACCAGTCTTTTTGAGAAGCACTAACAGTCTTTTCAAGAATCTGCTTTATATGTCTATTAGACACTTCAACTTGCCCACTCGTCTGAGGGTGATACGGATTGGAAATATTGTACTTCAAATTATACTTCCACAACAAATTCTCCATCAACTTGTTTAGAAAATGGGTACCTTCATCACTGATTAAATCTCTTGTTACCCCAAACCTAGAGAAAATGTAATTTTTAAGGAAGTTTACCACCACTTTAGAATCATTTATGGGAAATGCTACAACTTATACCCATTTTGACACATAATCTACAACAACTAGGATATATTCTTCCCAAAGGATGGTGGAAAGGGTCCCAAGAAATCTATCCCCCATACATCAAACAATTCTACCTCTAGCATAACATTCTAAGGCATTTGATTCCTTCTTGAGATGTTACCTATCCTTTGACATCTATCACATTCTCGGACTATATGGTGAGCGTCCTTGGATAAAGTAGGCCAATACAAACCTGAATGGAGGACTTTTGCTGCTGTCCTATCTCCACTAAATTGTCCTTCATACTCATAATCATTACAAGCTTTTAGTATATCTCTCTGTTCTTCTTCAGGAACACATCTTCTAATCAGCCCATCCACTCCCCTTTTGTATAGGAACGGGTCATCCCATAGATATAACCTGCAACTATGTAATTTTTTTTCTTTTTGTTATAATCAAAATCATCTGGTATAGCCCCACCTACCAAGTAGTTTGCATAGTCTGCAAACCATGGAACACCAATAATAGCCAAGATTTGCTCATCAACAAATGTATCCTGAATTGGGTGTTCCTCTTCTATTTCTTCAATTAGGGACATGCGGGACAAGTGATCTACAACTATATTCTCACAGCCTTATTTATCCCTGATCTCAAGATCAAGTTCCTGAAGAAGGAGTATCCACCTCAAAAGTCTAGACATGAATTCCTGCTTGGCAAACAAATACTTTAAAGTAACATGGTCAGTATAAACAATAATTTTAGAACCAAGAAAATATGACTTGATTTTGTCAAAAGCATACACAACGACCAACAACTCCTTTTCGGGAGTTGCATAATTCATTTGGGTTGGATTAAGGACATGACTAGCATAATAAATCACATGAAACAATTTGTCCATCCTTTGTCCTAATACAACCCCCACAACAATGTCACTGGAATCACACATTATTTCAAAAGGTAGAGACCAATCAGGGGCTATCACAATAGGTGCATAAATTAACTTACTCTTCAAAGTCTCAAAAGCTACCCTACAATTATTATCAAAATTAAATGGCTTGTCTTTAACAAGCAGATCAGTCAAAGGTTTAGCAACTTTTGAGAAATCTCTTATGAACCTGCGATAAAAACCTGCATGTCCTAAGAAACTCCTTATCCTCTTTTCATTCACAGGGTGTGGAAGATTTGCTATCACCTCCGCTTTTTCTTTGTCCACTTCAATCCCCTTATAAGAGATCTTATGACCCAACATTATACCTTCATGTACCATAAAATGACATTTCTCCTAAATAAGAGACAAGTTAGTTAAACAATTATAAAAAAAGAGATAAAAACAGAAAAATCATCCATAAAGACCTCCATATGTTTTTCAAGCATGTCGGTGAATATAGATGTCATACATCTCTAAAAAGTAGCAGGGGCGTTGCATAGCCCAAAAAGCATCCTTCTGTATCCAAAGATACCATAAGGACATGTAAACATTGTCTTCTCCTGATCTTACGGGGCTATAACAATCTGATTGTATCCCGAATACCCGTCCAAAAAGAAATAGTACTCATGACCTGCAAGTCTCTTCAACATCTGATCAATAAAAGGGAAAGGAAAGTGATATTTCCTTGTTGTGGTGTTGAGCCTCCTGTAATCAATACACACTCTCCAACCTGTTACTATACAAGTGGGAATCAATTCATTCTTCTCATTTTGAATCACCATTATTGCTCCCTTCTTTGATACCACATGCACAAGACTTACCAATGAACTATCAGAAATAGGGTAAATCAGCCCTACACCCAACAGTTTCACCACCTCTTTCCTTACAACTTCATTCATTGTTGGATTTAGCCTTCTTTGGGGTTGTACCACTGGTTTGTGGTTATCCTCCATCAATATTTTATGCATGCATACTGTGGGGCTAATACCTTTCAAGTCTCCAATAATCCATCCCATAGCACTCTTGTATTTCTTCAGCATCTATACCAATATTTCCTCTTCTTTTTCTTTCAACCCAAAACTAATTATAGTAAGACAATTATTTCCAGAATCCAGAAAGACATACTTTAGATTTTTCAGGTAACTGTTTCAATTCTGCACTAGTACCTGTTTTATCTTCCCTTTTAATCTCAGCTTCTTGTGGAGCTCTTAAATCCTTCCACCGGTGTGGTTTGGATTTCAACCAAGGTGGTCGTGCATCAAACATGGCTAGCACTTCTTTCTCTCTTCCATCCTTGTTATCCTCTATCTCTTGGGATGACAAACTAAGAACTCTTTCCAAAGGCAACTTAGGAACTTGGCTATGAATAGCTTTAACTACCATGATATCTATCACTTCTACGGTGTGACTTATCCTTATGTCTTCTTTGGGTTTCATGGTGTTCCTCACATCAATTTTCAGCTCCTTATCATAAACTTTGAGGGTCATGGTACCTCCCTCAATGTTTATCATACATCTCCTTGTTTCTAGGAAAGGTCTTCCCAAAATCAGCAAGATTTCCTCATCTTCTAGCATCTCAAGAATAACAAAACCAACAGAAACACAAATTTATCAATATTAATCAGAACATCCTCAACCACCTCATAAGGTATCTTGACTGAGTGATATGTAAACTGGAGTGTCGTCGTGGTATCTTGAACACTTCCTATTCCCAACTTCCTGTATATGGACAAGGGCATAAGACTCAAACTAGCCCCCAAATCAATTAGTGCCTTTTGAATGCTCTATCTCCAATTGTGCATGGAATAGTGACATAACCTCTATCTGGCTTCTTCACTGGAATCTTCATACACTGCAAAATAACACTACAAGTTTCAGTTAGAATAAAAGGTTCATTGTCGATGGTGGTTTCTTGGAGATGATGTCCTTCATGAATTTGGCATATATGGGCATCTGCTCAAGTGCCTCAGAGAATGGAATGTTGATTTCTAACTTGCTTAACATCTCTAAAAACTTCTCAAAATTTTCTCATGTTGCCCCTTCTTCTTGTTTCTTGTGGGGAATGGAAGCTTTATTATGGGTTTTGGTTCAATGAGTTTTTCTTTCACAACCTGCTTTGGTAAAACCTCTTCCTCAACAGTGGCCTTATTTTCTTTGATTTAAAGATCAACTTCGAGCAATTGGTCTTCTTCCTTAGGTTTATCTTTAGAAACTCCAACTGCTTTCCCACTTCTGGTTGTCACAACACTCACATTATTATGATCTCTTAGATTTTTCACTGTTGCACTAGGTAGGGCACCTTGTGCTTGAGAATTTGCTATCTGTTGTGATATCTGACCCATTTGAACTTCCAGATTCTTAATAGAAGCAATAGTGTTCCTCTAATTATTTTTGGTCTCTTGGAATTAGGAACTTTGAGCAACCAACTTTTCAATGGAAATCTCCTAATCTGCTTTCTTGGGTGCTTGTTGTCGATACTGTTATTGTGGTTATTGGTACTGTTGCTGGTATGGTGGCTGTTGCGGTTGTTGAGGTCGATATTGTTGTTGTTGTGGTTGATTTTGATATTGGATAGGTCCTTGTTTTTGAACATTCCCTTGCTGATATTTCCAAGAGAAATTAGGATGGTTCTTCCAACCTAGATTATATGTGTTAGAATAGGGGTTGTTCTGCTTCAGAAAATTAATTGCTAATGCATGGAAAAATAAGGTCCACCACACATCTCACAACTAACAGCTTGAACAGGTTGAACTTGGGCTATAGTTTGTGTCCCTAAATTCATAGCTTGAGTGTTCTTTCAACTTCAACAGCAATCTGATCTTCCATCTTTACCACTTGATTAGCAAGTTTCAAGTCAATCACTCCCTCTGGTTTACTCACAATTCGGTCATATAAGTCCAGATGTTCATTTGCAACAATGGCTTCAATAATCTTCTTAATACTAGTGGTTGTTTTAAAGTTGGATGAGCCACCAGCAGCTGTATCAATAAGTTGCTTTGTCTTCATTCTAAGGCCATTCACAAACATTTGCATCTGTTCAGTTTGATCCATATTATGAGTGGGACATGCTACCAATAACCTCTTGAACCTCTTGTAAGCATCACCAAGTGATTCTTCTTCTTTCTATTTAAAATTCACAATGTCATACCTTTTGCGAGTATAAACAAAAGCCGGAAAATATTCATTCAGAAAATTTTTCTCCATCTCTTTCCAAGTAATGATACTCTTAGTAGGTAATGAGTAAACCCACTTTTCAGCATCTTTAGAAAGAGGGAACAAAAGCATTCTTAATTTCTTTGCTTATTCAGAGTGCCCATCAATCTTCAAAGTAGTGCTCATAGTAATAAACCTTTACAAATGCTTATTTGCATCTTTATTTATCTTCCCTGTGAAAGTCTCTTATCAAGCTATCGGATCGTTGTTGGGTGCAACTTTGCGACACTGACCAGTTGATTCACAATAGTCAACCGACCTGATGGAGCATTTGCTCCTCCATAGTCCCCAAGAAGCCTTTTTAAGGTTCAACCATTACTGTTTCTGTCTTTGTCTCTGTATCGGTACCTGTATCTGAATGCTCAGAATGAACAGAAACTTCTTCCTCTCTTTTTGGTTCTGAAAATACAGGTTTTGCTTCTAATGCTGCCAGTATTTCTCGGTTTGCTTGTCTGAGCCCATCATGCAAAGATCGTTCTGGTTTTGTGAGAGAAGGAAAATCAGTTGAGGGCTTTCCTCTCATACAAAGATTAGATAAAGATCATTAATAATAAATATAAAAATAAGCAAAAAATAAAAATTTAGCTGCAGAGCAACAAAATTCTAATTGAAATAAATTTGTGAACTCTATTATCTTTGGCAGTCCTCGACAACGGCGCCAAAAGCTTTATAGGAAAAATTAGCAAGTGTACTATTTTGCCTATTGTAGTAACAATATAGGAAATCCTTAGTATCAAACTCAAGGACTGCTTGACGATACATAGGTTTGGATCAATTTCAATTAAACAAAAGCTTTGGGGGGTTTTGTTTTGGTTGGTGAAACTATGGCTGCAATTACAATAAAAGAAAGTAAAACAGCTGAACGATAAACAGATTTGAGCAGATTGCTAAGGATGGTGTATAATTCTTCATGCAATAACTTCGACTTATCAATGCAATAACATAATTCACACAAATTGAATATCAGTTCTCAAGGGCATCTACTCCTAAAACCTTAGTGAGAAGATCTTTGATTACACAACCTAATTACTATGTCCAAAGGCAATTACGACTGCAATCAAGCAATCAGATAACAAGAATAATCCAGTTACGATAAAGTATCCCTAGTCCTAGGTGATATTTATTATTATATGTTCTTACTCAGATCAACAAATAATAGCGGTCAGGCATAATTTATCCATGCAAATTTAGAACCCGTTTACCCGACGGGTAAAGCATTAAGTAAGAAAATAGGAACAAATCAACGAGTAAGAAAATAATATTTCCATTGCATCAAATAAATCGAATTCATTACATTCAGAATCAAGGACACCCCCTAGAAATGGGGGGGTTTAGCTACTTATAATAGAAAAAGAAAACATAATAGAAAATGTTGTCATTACAGAAATCGGGGATGAATCAATCTTCAATTGCGGAAAGCTCTTGAAAATACAAATCCACCTTGAAACCCAGAGTTCTCCAGTCTCGAAAATGCGTCTTTGTTGTGAAAAATCGTTCAACCCTTGAAATTTCGTGTTATGGAAATAACTAGTCAGCTTTTGGGCCTTTAGAAAAAATGGGCTTCATTGCGCGTATTGACCAAGGTGATACGTGTAATGCCCAAGTAACCAACCAAGTACCATACATATAAGCTTTAGGGCAGGCAATCCAGATAGGCCCTTACACGTACTACCTCAGGTGTTACGCGTATGGGCACGTAGCACCCCAAAATTTGCCCATCCTTTTCTTATATCTTGGCTTATGTTTCATATCATTTTTTCATTAGCATTTGTACGTAGCATTGATCTTAGACAGGGGATCAAGGTATCTCATCCAACAGTCAAAAGAAAAGCTTCATCTTCCAAGCTCAATCAAGAGTTCATGCTCAAATTTGTAAGAACCTTAAGCCACAAGGTCTCCATCATCATCAATGCGTGTTAATCAACCACTTGAATCAAAAGTACAAGCATTGGTTCTCCTCCTCCTATCTCATGGTTAACTGTCTAGGGTTTTGGTTTAGAGGAGATATGTGGCTAGTTCTTTGGGCAAGACATGATTCCAAAGCTCAACACACATCTTAAGGGTCCTCTACATGGATTTTGTATCATAACAAGCCATCACAAGAGCCTCAATCATTGCAGATGATTCTAGGATCTCATCTGGTCAACAAAAAGTCAACTGTGGGTCTAGAGAGGTTCAAGACTTGATCTTTGATCATTGAAGTCATGAGAAACCATCTAAATTCATCATATGCACTATGCTGAAGTTCAATCAAGTGGAATCAAAGAAGATCATAGAATTAAGATGTTGCTAAGTTAGGATTTTAGAGGTTTCTAAGTGTAAAATCCCCTCATTTAGCACTTAACTTCCTTGACAATTTTCATCATGATACAAGCTCCACCTCATTTTTCATCAAACATGAGACTTGTTCCTTGCTCTCCAAGCTTTCTTTTAAGTACAATAACTCCTCCATTGGATCTACACACCTCAAGTTATGATGTCTTCAATTTGGTTTTACAGAGTAAAAAAAGATTTAGAGGGCATCAAAGGACCACCCTCTTCCATGACAATTTTCACGTGGATCCAAGCTTTTCTTTAACTTTCTTCATACAGAGAGTTTGTTCTTCATCATCTAATATTTCCAAAAAGTGTAAGAACTCATCATTTCCACGCGTGGAACTCAAGTTATGATCCTTCCAATTCAAGGTCATTTTGGATGACCTAGTTTTGGACCATTCACTTCAAGGTCAAAATTCATGAACTTCAAATCAAATTACCTATAACACGAAACTTGTGCCTTAAGATCTTGCCTACACCATGACCATAAATTCCATATCATTTTATGATTTACAAGGCAAGATAGTACATGATGAACATGAATACATGGATATGTGACCTATTTTGAACTTTCTTGCTTTTCAAGTCACAATCTTGGTTGGTTTTGCCTCTTTCTTGTACCATATCATCATCATGTCATGACAACACAACTTTGACCCAAAATGAACAAAAAATCCTTCATGTTTGCATATATTTTCAATTATTTCCACCATAAGAGGCAATCATCAAAAGCACCTCATCACTTCATTACCCTACTTTCTCATTGCCTAATTTCATTTCACCACCCCACTTTGTGATGAATGATGACTTGAAATAGTTGGAAGACCACCCTAACCCGTGGTATTTCTTGGTCTTTTTTTGGCAAGTTTTGCAAAATCATCAAAAAATGCATCACGGGCCTTTAAAAAAATCCTTAAAACCTCATATATAAAGGATACACAAACCCTGGTAGGAGAGAGAGGTCATTCTACAGAGGAAGAAATCATAATCACCTTGAAAAGTTATCATTTTCTCTTTCTTCGAATTGAATTTTTCTTTGAAGTTTTTGCTCCCATTTGGCTTGATTCTTCATCACTGAGATATAAGAAGTTCATTGGAGGGTTTTCTTTAAAGCTTATAGGCAATCGAAGGACCAACAGAGTTGCTCCGTTTAGGTAGAATTTCTCATTCTGAATCTCTCATTCTAGGCATAAATATAAGCTCATGTTGGTTGCATTTGAAGCCCTACCTTGTGTAGGCAATGTTTGAATGATTGGTGTGGTTGTTTGAGCAACTTTCAGTTTGTTGTAAAATTTTCATGTTGAGATTTCACCATGTTAGAAGAGTCTTTTTCAAATTCTGAGGCCAGATTCGCTCCTCATGATTTTCCCTTCAAGAATATGTATGGGGTTTTGATTTTTATTTGAGTTTATAGGGACCACCGGTGAGGCTCACCGGGGAAGACGATCGGAGCTAGGGCTCTGGCGTCTGAGGTGTTAGCTGAGGTGTCCACATGAGTTGGCCTTTGACTTGCGTGCATGGCGTTGACTTCATTGCGTGGTTTAATGAAACACTGCATTGTGGTGTGTTTCTGAATCTTTTGTGTTAACTTGGTTTGGGCTTAGTCATTTTGAAACCCACACCCCCGGTTTTAGGCCTATCACGTGTATTCAACTTGTATTCAGTTCATTCTGTTTCTGCTAATCCACCTCCCTTTCATTTATTTCTTTTTTTATTTTTATTTTATTTTCACTCTTTGTTTTATTTTATTTTAAATACTTCCACACATTTGAAAAATACCAAAATATGATTTTCTGATTATTTGATGTCTTGTGTGAATTTCCATATTTTATTTATTTATCATTTATTTATTTTCCATTTATTTTGGATTTAATTTGAGTGGGTACTTCCATTGATACCCTTGCATTAGGGTTAAGGATTTGAGTGACTTATACTTATCATTTGAGGATAATTTTTTAGCCACATTAAGACCATTGAATGAGGGTTATATGATGTTGTTTTGAGCTTGGTTTGAGTTACCTAAGGTGACGTACCATTTTGAGCATTGTTCCTTAGCCTATCTTCTTCCCATCTTTTGCAATTGCTTAAGTATGTGTTTGAACTTATGTTTGATTATTTTTTGGGATTTTATTGGAGTGCCTTGCTATTTTTGGTAGAAGCCTCTTTGAGGGTTGTTGATAATTCCCCATGTTTTAGCCATTTGCCTAGCTTATAGATCCATTGACCTAGTTAAGGTTGATTATAGCTTGTGGCATTTTGGCATATGATAACACACTTCCTTAAGGTTACTTTTGCTTTGATTTCATGATCTTTGATCCTTTTTCCTAATTTTAGTTGATTTTACGAGTTTGGCATTGTTTGAGTGCTTCACTTGACTACCTTTTGAGCTAGTTTTGTTTTGATACTTCTTTACATGTGCCATTTGAAGCTTGTTAATCCTTGTATGTCTCATGTAAGATGTTTAGATTGCTGGTTAATGTGTTTATGCCCTTATTTCATGATCACATCATCTCACACACACTTCACATGATCCTTTGTTCATTGTGAGATTGCTTGACTTGTATTTTGTGTATGCTTTGAAGATTTTTCTCATGTCTTGCCTTGTTGGTCTTTGATAATATTTGAATTGATGTGGTTGCTACCCCACCTTATTTTACATCTCATTTGGCTTTACCTCATTTGGTTTAATGATCGATGGTATCTATTGTTGAACTTTGAGTCACTTGTGTGTGTTTGCGAACTTTGTCTTGCCACTTTATTTTAACCTCCAACCTTTGAGTATGGATTGATATGTATGCATTCTAGTTTGACTTTGACATGGTGTTGATGTGTGTCTTGTATATGATTGAGTTAATGTTTACTTGTGTTTTGACTTGTCATTTGAGTTGAACTTCCTTGAGAAGTTGTTTGTTGTTGCTTCTTCTCCTTCATCTCATTTCTATTTCTTCTCTTGCCTTGAGACTTGTTTAAGTTTTGAATTTGTTTTCATTTGTGATTGATTAGTATGGTGTTTACTTGTGTTTGCTCACATGATCCCTTAGGATTCCTAGTCACTTTATTTAAGATAGGAGTATGAGAGACATTAAGCTCTCAATCCTTTGCATGATAACAATTAGGATAGTCCCTTTTGACTTCAACTTTAGGACCACTTTATATGATAACATTAGGTTTTTAGTATCCCTTTAGTGTTTTCTTTGTGTCTTCCCTTCTTTCTCAAACAACTCTAAGACACTTAATAAAGAATGAAGAACGTTGTGCGCCACGAGCCTTAAGTATGTGGGAAATGATGAGTGGGGGTTTCTCCTCACTTGTCTAGAATGTTTAGTGTATGCCCTTTGGGCGATATGTGACGCAATCGCTCCTATGTCATAGTATTTAGTGCAACGTGAATCTCCAACAAAATCAATTCACTTCTCTAAAACTCTTAAACTAAATTCAAACCTTTTCATCCTTTGGGATTGTTCTTAAAACCATTTTTAGAAAAGAGTACATTATTTTTCTGTTCTACCGCAAACAGGCATCGACGCTAACTGTTGGAATAAAAACTTAGCGTCACTCATAAAAAACACTTAACTAACCAGCGGTCTAGTCACCCGAACTACGTTTGCTCTGATTTCTCATACCAGATGAGGATACGTAGGCACAAGACGGTGATGTCTTTGCGAGCAACCTTCCCTCCATCACCCGCAGTTTTCTGAACCACGTTGACTCTGACTTTCCCATTGCAAGGGGGAATACGTAGGCATAGGGCGACGATGTCCTATCGAGTCTCCTTTTTCTTTTCCCTCCCCCGTTTAGCAGTAGCTTTTAGATAACCAACTCTTTGATTAGACAACAAGCGTGGATCCCATTGAGTACAACGGACGTAAGGGGTGCTCATACCTTCCCCTTGCGTAACCGACTCTCGAACCCAAGATTTGGTTGCAATGACCTTGTCTTCTCCTTTCTTTTAGGTTTTCTTCGATCGTTTCCTTTCCATCTCTTTGGGATAAATAACATTGGGTGGCGACTCTTCTGTTTGTTTTCGCCGGCTCCTTTTTTGCAGTTGCGACAACTGGCGACTCTGTTGGGGAATCTGGTTCCCTATACGAGTCAATGCTAGCGCTTGTATGTTTTATTATTTTTGGGTGTGTATATTTGTGCATTTGTATCTTGTATTTGTATGATTTTTGTTATATATCATTGCATTTTCATTTTATTTTCTATACTTTATCATTATTATCATACTGTATTGCTGTTGTGCTGTCGAGTGGGTTGTTCCATGAGAGATAAGCCTAACACCCAGGCTTGAGTATACACATAGGATTAGAGTGGAGAGTAGTGTGGACTTGTGTGGCATCTTGCCACGCAAGAGTCTACATGAAATTCACGTCCAGAAGAGTTTTTCTTTGAAGACATCCTATTCTGTGCATCTTGGACAATTGAGGGGGTGTTGGATCTGAAAACTAACGACTCTGGAGACTGTTCATTGGGAAGTCGGTTTAGACCTCCTTGATTGACCATGATTTCAAACCAGAAATGGTGAACGTATCATCATTTCGACCTGAGAGTTCGTGATACTGACGACCTGTATAGGATGTCGTACCTTTCAAGACTAGAACCTACATGTGAGAGGGATGGGGTTTTGCAGGAAACTTTGACCTCCAACCAACCCGGTTTTCTGGTTTTCTTGTCAAGTGCGGACCTTTGACTTTAGACACTATGGTTTTCTGTCAAAGTTTTTGGGTTTTCTTATTAGAGCGAAACTCTGTTCTAATTCAGTCAGCAACACAATAGTTCTTGATACCTTGACCCTTGTGTGTGTAACAGCCCAATTTTCACTAATTAATTATTTATATTAATTAAATGATTTAAGAGGATTGTTTGATTAATGTATGATTAATTAAATGAATTAATAGATGTTGGAGATAATTAGAAGGGAAAGACATATAAAGGAAAAGTGGAGAAAAAGGAAAAAGATAGAAACTTAAGAGAAAGAAAGAGAAAGAAAGAGGAAGAAGAGAAAGTAGAAGGAAAGAGAAGGAAAAGTTGGAAAAGCTCAAGAACAACTCTCAAGCATTGATTTAATCGAGGTAAGGGTATGAAATGTCATTATCTAGTCAATGTATATGATTGTGTATGCTTGGGTTAGATTGTTGGTTGTTTTTCTACAACTTCAATTTTAGGGCAAATTGGATTTAATCGATAGAAACTGAGTTTTAACGGTAGAAAATGAGAATAAGTGGGAGAGTTTAGTCGATGAGTGCTAAGTTAAGACTGCGGGAACGAGTCGGGATCGAATCGGGTGGATTTGGTGAGTTTTGGAGTTTTGAACAGTGGGAATTTTCTGAGTTCGCAGACATTCGCTAGCACCTTCGCTAGGCGAACAGGTCGCGAATAGCAACTCGCTGAGCGAATAGTTAGCGAGAGGTCCCAGACTTGGGCAGAATGCATTTGATCTGGTTCGATGGTAGCAAGTGAGGTGGCGAAGAATTCGCTAGAGCCTCGCTGCAGCGATGTAGGTGGCGAGCGAAGTCAGTAGCTTCTGTTTGCCTTCACGAGCTGGTTCGCTAGGCGAACAGATAGCGAGCATTCGCTAGAGACTTGCTAGGCGAGCAAGCCAGCGAGCGTGACAACATTTGTTTTCTTGTGATTCCATTCCATGTTGATTCCTTTGTTCGATTGTGTTCAATCCTTGTTGGAAATGAGTAATTGTATACTGTGAAATATATGTTGTGGGTAGCCGTATGGCGTGAATCCTAGATTGTGGAATTGATTATGAATACATATTGTTTGTATGAGATTGTATGAATAGAATGCATGAGAACACATTGTGAATATGTGTGCATTGCTTGATAAATATATTGATGATATATGAATATGTTGTGTGTGCAATCATGTTATAATTCTTGAGTGATAAATTATTTGAATGCATGGGATTAAGATGCGAGATGGTCTTAAGTGCATTTGGTGGTTGATTGCATATGCATCATTTAGTCAAGAGGCAGTGTTTGCTAGTTTCGTGGAGACAAGTGACTTGTCCTAAACCTAGAAGGTTGGGTTTGAAAGCTTAGGGAACGGGCTTTTGTTGTTATCGGTCTAGAAGGGTGGACCCGGTTTAAGTGTAAAAACCGAAAAATGATAACAAGTGTTGGTACCACATGGCATGAGTTGCATTGAGTCACATGATTAATGTGTATTGTTGTATGAAAGTTTACCTTTATGTGAAGTATTGAATTGAGAATTATGGATGTATGCATGATGAAATGTGTTTGGTGATTATCCATGTTTGTTACACTTATGTTGTGATGTATATGATGATTGGAATGAATTGAGGTGAGAAATGTGAAATGTATGTGTTTTATACTTGCGTGTGTGTGTGTGTATATATATATATATATATATATATATATATATATATATATATATATATATATATATATATATATATATAATTATATGCTTTGACTATTATGATAATATTTCTCACCCTTCTGCTGTTTTATAATGCTCTATGAGGCATTGCAGATTAGGTTGCTGGAGGTTTTTTGAGAAGTTTAGCTTCATCCTTTTGGTCGGTTACGCTCTGATATGTAGCACCGGGTAGTTAGGATTGTATAGTATTCTTTTGGGATACATTTGTGTATGTATCTGTTGATAATGTTTTGTAAACATGAATGATATTGTGAACCAAACTGAATTATGTATCTAAATGATAACATGTCTTAAGTAGTTCAATGTTTTAATCTTCCACTTTAATTTCTAAATATTGAGATGTGGGTGTAGGACTAAGTTCCTCTATTGAACTACCCCATCGTTGCATGTCTTTTATAGAGCAGGTGTTGTATGTTATTTTGGTGAATGATGTGGCATACTTCTTTTATACCATATTTTAATTTACTCTGATGAAATTAATTATGTGCTTATGTGATTTAATTGTTTATTTGGGGGTATAGAAGGGGGTGTTACATTAAGTGGTATCAGAGCAGGTCGGTCTGTTGACGAAGTTGTTAATGTGTTTATTCCCCATTTGCATTTGGTACGTGTGTGTAGCACTATCAAAATGGTTGTTCTAATGAAGGTTTGTTGTGGGAATCAAGAACGATGGTTGCAGGTAGGAATGACGAAGCAATTGCGGAGGCTTTGACGAGGTTGGCTGGAGCGATTGGGCAGAATCCTCAAGCTGGTGTGAATGTTGGAAACCATGCTGATGATGAGTTCCGTGCTTTGGGAAGGTTTCAAAGGAATAATCCATCAGTTTTCAAGGGAACCCATGAGCCTGACAAAGCACAAGTTTGGCTGAAAGCTATAGAGAAGATCTTTCGGGTTATGAATTGTTCGGATGCGCAGAGGGTGCAGTTTGACACTCATATGCTCGAAGAGGAAGCTGAGGATTGGTGGGGTAATACTCGCCAAAGGTTTGAAGAGAATGAGATGGTGATTACTTGGGATCTTTTTAGGGAAACATTTCTGGAGAAGTATTTTCCAGAAGATGTGCGTGGGAACAAGGAAATTGAGTTTCTTGAGTTGAAGCAGGGTAACTCAACTGTGGCCGAGTATGCGGCGAGATTTGAGGAGTTGATTAAGTTTTGTCCTCATTATAACACTGCTAATGCTGAGAGATCCAATTGTCTTAAGTTTGTGAATGGTTTGAGGCCGGAAATTAAGCAAGCTGCTGGTTATCAGGAGATTAGGCGATTTTCTGAGTTGGTGAACAAGAGTAGAATTTATGATGAAGATAGTAGGGCTTGGTCTAGCCACTACAAGAGTTTAAGTGAAAAGAAAGGAAAAGGTCAATTTAGAGGAAAGCCGTATGTGACTCCTGCAGAGAAAGGGAAAAAGAAAGCTGGTTTCGGCAAGAAGCCAAGTGGGGGAGGATTCTCTACTCTGGTGAGATGTTTTAGATGCGGTGAAGAGGGACATCATGCTCCCGAGTGCAAAAGTGTTGAGTAGAAATGTTTTAAGTGTGGGAAGCCAAGCCACAAAGCTCTAGAGTGCAGAAACGGTGCGAATGTGACTTGCTATAACTGTGGTGAGCAAGGGCACATTAGTACCAAGTGTGATAAGCCAAAGAAGACTCAAGGGAGTGGGAAGGTGTTTGCTCTATCAGGACCAGAGACTGCTAATGATGATCGATTGATCCGAGGTACGTGCTTCATTAATGGTGTACCTTTGATCACTATAATTGATACTGGAGCCACGCATTCTTTTATTTCTTTGGATTGTGTTAAGAGATTAAGTCTTGAGTTGTCGGTCATGAGTGGAGATATGGTTATTGATACTCCTGCTATGGGTTCGGTAACTACCCCGTATGTATGTTTGAATTTTCCGTTGAGTATTTTTGGTAAAGACTTTGGAGTTGATTTAATGTGTCTTCACTTAGATCAACTTGATGTTATTCTTGGGATGAATTGGTTGGAATTAAATCGTGTTTATATTAACTGTTTTGATAAAACGGTTATTTTTCCTGAACTTGAGAAGGAAGAAGATTTGTTTATGACTGCTAAGCAAGTGAAGGAATCACTGTAAGATAGTGCTAAGGTATTCTTGTTAATGGCAATGGTGAGCATTGGTGAAAGTGGAACGATTGATGCTTTACCAATTGTCCGTGACTTTCCGGAAGTTTTTCCTGAGGAGATAATAAATTTACTGCCGGAACCAGAAATTAAGTTTGTGATTGACTTAATTCCTGGAACTAGTCCGATATCGATGGCTCCATATCGTATGTCCGTATCAGAATTGAAAGAGTTGAAGAGACAACTTGAAGATCTACTTGAGAAGAGGTTTATTCGTCCGAGTGTGTCACCGTGGGGTGCACCGGTGTTGTTGGTTAAGAAGAAAGAAGGTTCTATGAGGCTCTGTGTGGATTACAGAAAATTGAACAAGGTGACTATCAAGAATAAGTATCCACTTCCGAGGATTGATGATTTGATGGATCAGTTGGTTGGTGCAAATGTGTTCAGTAAGATAGATTTGAGATCTGGGTATCATCAGATTCGCGTGAAGGCTGGAGATATTCAGAAGACTGCTTTTAGAACGAGGTATGGACACTATGAGTATTCTGTGATGCCATTTGGTGTGACTAATGCACCAGGTTTATTTATGGAGTACATGAATAGGATTTTCCATCCTTATTTGGAAAAGTTTGTGGTGGTGTTCATTGATGATATTTTGATTTATTCGAAGAGTGAATAAGAACATGCCGAGCATTTGAGGATTGTGTTATCTGTATTGAAAGAGAAGTGTTTGTATGCTAAACTTTCCAAGTGTGAATTTTGGTTGAAGGAAGTGAGTTTCCTTGGTCATGTGATTTCAAGTAGAGGTATTGTAGTTGATCATTCGAAGGTTGAAGCGGTATCGCAATGAGAGACTCCGAAATCAGTTTTTGAGATTAGAAGTTTTCTTGGTTTGGCGGGATATTATCGGAAATTTATTGAGGGATTTTCCAAGTTATCATTTCCGTTGACGCAGTTGACTAGGAAAAGTCAAGCTTTTGTGTGGGATGCGAAGTGTGGGGAAGTTTCCAAGAGCTTAAGCGAAGATTGACAACAGCTCCTGTTTTGATTTTGCCAAATCCGACAGAACCGTTTGTTGTGTATTGTGATGCTTCTTTGATGGGTTTAGGAGGTGTGTTGATGCAAGATAAACAAGTTGTAGCTTATACTTCGAGGCAACTCAGAGTGCATGAGAAGAATTATCCGACGCATGATTTAGAATTGGCTGCTGTGGTGTTTGTGCTGAAACTTTGGAGGCATTATTTGTTTGGTTCGAGATTTGAGGTGTTTAGTAATCATAAGAGTTTGAAGTATATTTTTGATCAAAAAGAATTGAATGCAAGGCAAAGGAGATGGTTGGAACTTCTGAAAGATTTTGATTTTGGTTTGAACTACCATCCGGGTAAAGCAAATGTGGTAGCTGAGGCGTTGAGTAGGAAATCGTTGCATATGTCGATGATGATGGTAAAAGAGTTGGAATTGATCGAGCAATTTCGTGATTTGAGTTTGGTGTGTGAGAAGACTTCTTATGGAGTTAAGCTGGGTATGTTAAAGCTTACTAGTGGTATTCTGGACGAGATTCGAAAAAGACAGAAATCTGATTTGAGTTTAGTTGATCGAATGACTTTGATCAATCAAGGTCGAGGTGGTGATTTTCGGATTGATGAGAATGGTATCATGAGGTGTCGTGATCGAGTTTGTGTTCCTGATGTTGTTGAGCTGAAGAAGAGTATTCTTGAAGAAGGACATCGTAGTGGATTGAGTATTCATCCGGGTGCTGCTAAGATGTATCAAGATTTGAGGAAAGTATTTTGGTGGCCTCGCATGAAGAAGGATATTGCTGAGTTTGTGTATTCTTGTTTGACTTGTCAGAAGTCGAAGATTGAGCATCAGAAACCGTCGGGTTTGATGAAACTGTTGTTTATTCCTGAGTGGAAATGGGATAGCATTTCTATGGATTTTGTCTCTGGTTTACCAAGGACGTCGAGTAACTTTGAAGCTATTTGGGTTATTGTGGATAGATTGACCAAATCTGCACACTTTATTCCTATACGAATGGACTACCCTTTGGAGAGGTTGGAAAATCTGTACATTGAGAGGATTGTCAGTTTGCATGGAATTCCGTCTAGCATTGTGTCAGATAGAGATTTGAGGTTTACTTCGAGATTTTGGGAAAGTTTGCAAAGTGCTTTGGGTACGGAGTTGCGTTTGAGTTCAGTTTATCATCCGCAGACCGATGGTCAGACTGAGAGGACGATTCAGTCACTTGAGGATCTTTTGAGAGCTTGTGTGTTGGATAAAGGAGGAGCTTGGTATAGCTACTTACCTTTGATTGAATTTACTTACAACAAAAGTTTTCATTCGAGTATTGGAATGGCACCGTTCGAGGCATTGTATGGTAGACGGTGTAGAACGCCATTGTGTTGGTATGAATCGGGAGAGAGTTATGTGGTTGGACCTGAGATAGTCCAGCAGACGACCGATAAGATTAAGATGATTCAAGAGAAGATGAAGATTTCTCAGAGCCGTCAGAAGAGTTATCATGACAAGAGGAGGAAGGCACTTGAATTTCAAGAGGGAGATCATGTGTTTCTTCGAGTTACTCCTATGACTGGTGTTGGTAGGGCATTGAAGTCGCGTAAGTTGACGCCGCGTTTTATTGGTCCTTATCAGAATTTGCAGAAGATAGGGGAGGTAGCCTATCGTGTCGCTTTGCCGCCGTCGCTTGCTAATCTTCATGATGTATTCCATGTATCTCAGTTGAGTAAATACATTGTGGATCTGTCTCATGTAGTCCAAATAGATGATGTGCATGTGAGGGATAACCTGACAGTGGAGACATCACCTATGCAGATAGAGGATCGAGAGTTGAAGCAACTTCGAGGCAAAGAGATTACTTTGGTGAAGGTTGCTTGGGGAGGACCGGCTGGTGGAAGTGTGACTTGGGAACTGGAGAGCCAGATGAGGGAGTCTTATCCAGAGTTGTTCGAATCAGGTAACATTTTCGAGGACGAAAATTCCTAAAGTGGGGGAGAGTTGTAATAGCCCAATTTTCACTAATTAATTATTTATATTAATTAAATGATTTAAGAGGATTGTTTGATTAATGTATGATTAATTAAATGAATTAATAGATGTTGGAGAGAATTAGAAGGGAAAGACATATAAAGGAAAAGTGGAGAGAAAGGAAAAAGATAGAAACATAAGAGAAGGAAAAGTGAAGAGAAAGTAGAAGGAAAGAGAAGGAAAAGTTAGAAAAGCTCAAGAACAACTCTCAAGCATCGATTTAATCGAGGTAAGGGTGTGAAATTTCATTATCTAGTCAATGTATATGATTCTGTATGCTTGGGTTAGATTGTTGGTTATTTTTCTACAACTTCCATTTTAGGGCAAATTGGATTTAATCGATAGAAACCGAGTTTTAACGGTAGAAAATGAGAACAAGTGGGAGAGTTTAGTCGATGAGTGCTAAGTTAAGATTGCGGGAATGAGTTGAGATCGAATCGGGTGGATTTGGTGAGTTTCAGAGTTTTGGACAGTGGGAATTTTCTGAGTTCGCAGACATTCGCTAGCATCTTCGTTAGGCGAACAAGTCGCGAACATTCGCTAGCAACTCGCTGAGTGAATAGTTAGCGAGAGGTCCCAGACTTGGGCATAATGCATTTGATCTGGTTCGCTGGTAGCGAGTGAGGTGGCGAAGAATTCGCTAGAGCCTCGCTGCAGCGATGTAGGTGGCGAGCAAAGTCAGTAGCTTCTGTTTGCCTTCACGAGATGGTTCGCTAGGCGAACAGATAGCGAGCATTCGCTAGATACTCGCTAGGCGAGCAAGCCAGCGAGCGTGACAACATTTGTTTTCTTGTGATTCCATTCCATGTTGACTCCTTTATTCGATTGTGTTAAATCCTTGTTGGAAATGAGTAATTGTATACTGTGAAATATATGTTGTGGGTAGCCATATGGCGTGAATCCTAGATTGTGGAATTGATTATGAATACATATTGTTTGTATGAGATTGTATGAATAAAATGCATGAGAATACATTGTGAATATGTGTGCATTGCTTGATAACTGTATTGATGATATATGAATATATTGTGTGTGCAATCATGTTATAATTCTTAAGTGATGAATTATTTGAATGCATGGGATTAAGATGCGAGACGGTCTTAAGTGCATTTGGTGGTTGGTTGCATATGCATCATTTAGTCAAGAGGCAATGCTTGCTAGTTTCGTGTAGGCTAGTGACTTGTCCCAAACCTAGAAGGGTGGGTTTAAAAGCTTAGGGAACGGGCTTTTGTTGTTATCGGTCTAGAAGGGTGGACCCGATTTAAGTGTAAAAACCGAAAAATGATAACAAGTGTTGGTACCACATGGCATGAGTTGCATTGAGTCACATGATTAATGTGTATTGTTGTATGAAAGTTTACCTTTATGTGAAGTATTGAATTGAGAATTATGGATGTATGCATGATGAAATGTGTTTGGTGATTATCCATGTTTGTTACACTTATGTTGTGATGTATATAATGGTTGGAATGAATTGAGGTGAGAAATGTGAAATGTATGTGTTTTATACTTGTGTATGTATATATAATTATATGCTTTGACTATTATGATAATATTTCTCACCCTTCTGCTGTTTTATAATGCTCTATGAGGCATTGCAGATTAGGTTGCTGGAGGTCTTTTGTGAAGTTTAGCTTCATCCTTTTGGTCGGTTACGCTCTGATATCTAGCACCGGGTAGTTAGGATTGTATAGTATTCTTTTGGGATACACTTGTGTATGTATCTGTTGATAATGTTTTGTAAACATGAATGATATTGTGAACCAAACTGAATTATGTATCTAAATGATAACATGTCTTAAGTAATTCAATGTTTTAATCTTCCGCTTTAATTTCTAAATATTGAGATGTGGGTGTAGGACTAAGTTCCTCTGTTGAACTACCTCATCGTTGCATGTCTTTTATAGAGCAGGTGTTGTATGTTATTTTGGTGAATGATGTGGCATACTTCTTTTATACCATATTTTAATTTACTCTGATGAAATTAATTATGTGCTTATGTGATTTAATTGTTTATTTGGGGGTATAGAAGGGGGTGTTACAATGTGCATTTGTGTTGCGGTGAGAATTGGATATCAAGCTATTGATTAACTTGAATCTTAATTCATTGAAATTCACCACCGAGCTTTGATTTATTCAAAGGAAAGTTTAATGAAAGAAAAATCTTTTGCGCGATGTAACAACACCGCTAGAGTTTCGGGGGTCGGGGGGTTGGTTATGCCTAGGGTAGTTATTCACATCCTAGACATCTGTAGTACTCTACAGGAACCTTTTGTGTATATGTATGCTAAGTTATCTAATTTGTTATTTGCTAGGGCCATGGGATCAAGGTTAAGGTAAAGTTTGAGGTAAAGACCTAAGGATAGTTCTAATTTTTGCTCGCGAAGATATCATGTCTTATGCCTATGTATCCTTACTAGGATGGAATCAGAGCAACCGTAGTTCACCTAACTAGGGTGAAAGAACTCTTTACTATGGTCAAGGTTCCAAGGGGAATAAGTATCCATAGCAATGATACTTATGTAGAGTTAACAAACTCTCTAAGTCTAAGTTGAAATACTAACTAGGGATTGACCTTAACAAAAGTCAACAGGGGGAAGGTGGGTATCTATAACAATGGTACACACATAGAGTTATCCAACTCTAACCTAATTATAAGTTGTAAGACCAATTGGTTCTAACCAGACCAAAAGGAGGAGTTTAAGTGTTAGTTGTTAGTGGTTAGAGGGCTCGACAAGATATCGCATCTTATGCCTATGTATCCTAACTAGGAAAGGGGAATCAGAGTCTCCGTAGTTCACCTCACTAAGGTTGAGGAATACTTGACTATGGTCAAGATTCAAAGGGGGATAAAACATAGCAATTTTTGTATAGAGTTTGACAAAACTCTCTAGATCTAAGTTTAACACTCAAGGGGATTGGCTTTGATAAAATCCAAGAGGGGATTAAGTAATCATGACAATGATCCTTACATAGAGTTAACAAACTCTATCTTAAAGTTTTAATTGAAGGATACTCCTAACAAGGGGTAGGTCTTTAGACTTAAAGAAAAGTATAATGGATATAGGTTCTAACTTAACTAAGAAAGATAAAGGCAAGCTTGTGACAACATTAAGCAAGGATGATAACAAGGCAACTTGATGAGAACTGACAAGTTCCATCACCGGGGAAACAGACTTGATAAAGATAAAAATAAACAAGTAGGATTAATTAACAAATTGAACACAAAAGGGATGGTAACAACCAAGATTTTATGATTTAACATTACAATGTTCAAAGATCACGAAGGTAACAACCAACAAGGGTAAGCATGTAACATGTGTAACAACAACATTTTCATCAATGGTATTCAAACAAAACTCATGCAAACAAGTTACAACTTGAATCAAACACGGATAGGCAAGAAAAGTAACAACAATTCAAGCATGGATTCAAGCTTCACAAAGGGAAAGATAAACAAGATTCATGGTAAATTTCAAGCCAAGAAACAACCCTAAACATGTTATGGTTCTAAAAAGACAAATAAACAAGTAAGATGGTGGTGAAGGATCATGTTCATGAGGTTACAACATCAAGAAACATATCATGGTTCACAAAGAAGTTTCAAGGCATACTTTTCACATTCATGCATTCACAAAGACAAGTATAATTATGGTAAAGCAAAATATCCAAGTGTTTTTAAACATATAAACATGTTATAAATTCAAAAGTGATTCATACAAGATCAATCTTACAAGAAAAATCAAGTACGATGTCAAGAAAGTTCATGAAAACCAAAGAAAACCCTAAAAAGGACCATGTCATTCAAATGGACCAAAGTGTTTCAAAAATAAAAATTTTTGAAATATTTATTCACACATTGAAACTAGACATATTAAGGAGCATAGTGCAAAAAGAGTGGAATCAAAATGATAAAAATCAAAGACGTTATGCACATTTGAAAACTAGGCACAAAAACAAGGCAAACCAAAACCAAGGCAAGGATGATTTCACAAGGATTCCAATGGTGGTGGTGGTTTTCTCAGATCATGCACCATGTGAAAAACTCGATAGCATCATTGAAAAAGGCATGTTATGTGCAAGAGCAATGTGACAGTCCAATGTACATGTTCTAAGCAGCAAGTAATGATTCAAACATAACATATGAGACATATAGAGAGTGCTTTCAAGCATAATACATCAATAGACAAGCTAATTCAACAGATGGCATGTGTAGTGGCCAAAATAGCAAGTTTGTGCACGAGCAAAGCAACAGACAGAAATGTACCAATTCAACATCAACTAAATGATCAAACATATCACATATGACCCCTCAATGATGTTTACAAACACCAATCATTTATGCCTAACTAGAATCAACAAGTTGCATATTGAAATGACACTTAAAGTAAGCTAACAAGCCAAACTAAAGGGACAAACATGAATACCCAAGTTTATGAGTAAGAAATGGTTCAAACATGACCTATGAAGTGTATCTAGCATGTTCATAATTAGTGACAATCAATATTCAACATGATCTTACAAGTAGTAAGTTGGAGCATTTACCTCTTGTAGCTTTTCCAAGTTAATGCACCAAATAAGAAAACCAGTTGATGGATGATGATCCAAGCAGCTCCAATATGCTCCAAATAAAGTGTTCAAATGATGAGAACTCCTCCAAGATCACTGCCTTGACAGAATGCATTCTTATGCAAGAAAAACACCAAAAGCTTCAAGGTGAAACTCTAGGAAATGGTGTTACAGAACTTTTATGATTCCATGGACAATTCAACAACTTATGTGGAGAGTGTTTGAAGTGTTAGAATGATTGGAAAATGGCTAATTTGGTTCTGGTCTATGAAGATGCAAAAAAGTCAAAATTTTAAGGTATGAGAGTTGAGTTTTGGAATGTGAGGTTTTCTGGTGAATGTGAGGGTCTGGACAGCTTCAATGTATCATATGTGATGTGTTTGACGTGTTGGTTTAAGTGTTTGGTGGTTGTATTGAGTTGTGGCAGAGTTTTTGCAAGACAATTTTTACTTCACAAGAAAGTAACTTCTACCACTTGCAAGAAGATGGTGACTAGAGAAATGAGAGAGATTCAACTTGGTTTCTAGTTGATTCTGGTGTTTTTTTGGATGTTAGGAGTGTGCTTTATTTATAAGCAAGCTTGGAGAATGAGAGGTATGGGCAAATTATGCCAACATGCCAAGTTCGCTCTTTTTGGAAGCAAAATGAGCAAATCCAACTTGGGATTTATTTTCTGAGCATGAGCAACCTTCCTATGTGTTTCAAAATCACCAATAGCCTGCAAATAGTTGACATGAGGTGAAGGAAAGGGAACAGTTGATGCAAAAATTTTCTCTATTCTTGCCAATTGCATCCACTTGCTTGAATAAATAGTGAAATTGGTGAGTTTTTTTTTTTAAACTTTTAGCTTTTGTAATGGTTTTATAGTGAAATTGGTGATTTTTTTAACTTGGAACTTTAGTTATTGTTTTTAAAGGGAAATTAGTGATTTTTTTAACTTTGAACTGCTGTTTTTGATTTTATAGTGAAATGCGTGAGTTTTTTTAACTTGGAACTTTTGTTATGGTTTTTATAGTGAAATTGTTGACTTTTTTAACATGAAACTATTGCCATAATCTTTACAGTGAAATTTGTGAGTTTTTTAACTTGTAACATTTTTATTGTCTTTATAGTGAAATTGGTTAGTTTTTTTTATTTTAAAATTTTATTATGGTATTTATAGTGATATTTGTGAGTTTTTTTGCTTTGAACTTTTGTTATAGTCTTTATAGTGAAATTGGTGTGTTTTTTAACTTGAAAATTCTGTTTTTCCTTTTACAATAAAATTTGTGAGTTTTTAAACTTGAAACTTTTGTTATGGTTTTTAGAATGAAATTGGTGAGTTTTTTTCACTTTGAACTTTTAATATGTTCATTATAGTGAATTTGGAGAGTTTTCTAACGTTTAGCTTTTATGATTGTTTTATAGTGAAATTTATGAGTTTTTAACTTAGAACTTTTGATATTGTTTTTAAGGGTAATTGGTGAGTTTTTTTAACTTTGAACTTCTATTTTTGATTTTATATTGAAATGCGTGAGTTTTTTAAATTGGAACTTTTGTAATGGTTTTTATAGTGAAATTGTTGACTTTTTTAACATGAAACTTTTGTCAGGGTCTTTATAGTAAAACTTGTGAGTTTTTTTAACTTGTAACTTTTGTAATGGTGTTTATAGAGAAATTGGTGAGTTTTTTCACTTTGAACTTTTGTTATTGTCATTATAGTGAAATTGTGAGTTTTTTAACTCAGAACTTTTGTTATCTTTTTTTGAGTAAAATTTGTAAGTTTTTTAATTTGGAACTTTTGTTGTTGTATTTATCATGAAATTGGTGATTTTTTAGCTTGAAACATTTTATTTTGGTTTTTTTAGTAATATTGGGTATTTTTTAACTTGTAACTTTTGTTATGGTACTTATGGTGAAACTTTTGGATTTTTTAATTTGGAACTTTTGTTTTTTTTGTATTGTTAAATTTGTGAGTTTTTTAACTTGGAACTTTTGTTATGGTTTTTAAAGTGAAACTGGGGAGTTTTTTCACTTTGAACTTTTGATATGATCATTACAGTGAAATTGGTGAGTTTTTTTTTTAATTTTAGCTTTTGTAATGGTTTTATAGTGAAATTGGTGAGTTTTTTAACTTGGAACTTTAGTTATTGTGTTTAAAGGGAAATTAGTGAGTTTTTTAACTTTGAACTTTTGTTTTTGATTTTATAGTGAAATGCGTGACTTTTTTAACTTGGAACTTTTGTTATGGTTTTATAGTGAAATTGTTGACTTTTTTTAACATGAAACTAGTGCCATAATCTTTACAGTGAAATTTTGTGAGTTTTTTAACTTAAAACATTTTTAATTTAAAATATTGTTATGGTATTTATAGTGATATTTGTGAGTTTTTTCGCTATGAACTTTTGTTATAGTCTTTATAGTGAAACAGGTGTGTATTTTAACTTGGAAATTCTGTTTTTCATTTTACAATAAAATTTGTGAGTTTTTAAACTTGAAACTTCTGTTATGGTTTTTAGAATGTAATCGGTAAGTTTTTTTCACTTTGAACTTTTGATATGTTCATTATAGTGAAATTGGCGAGTTTTCTAATGTTTAGCTTTTGTGATTGTCTTATAGTGAAATTTATGAGTTTTTAACTTAGAAGTTTTGTTATTGTTTTTAAGGGTAATTCGTGAGTTTTTTTTTAACCTTGAACTTCTATTTTTTATTTTATATCGAAATGCGTGAGTTATTTAAATTGGAACTTTTGTAATAGTTTTTATAGTGAAATTGTTGACTTTTTTAACATGAAACTTTTGTCAGGGTCTATATAGTAAAACTTGTGAGTTTTTTTAACTTGTAACTTTTGTAATTGTCTTTATAGAGAAATTGGTGTATTTTTTACAATGAACTTTTGTTAATGTCGTTATAGTGAAATTGTGAGTTTTTTAATTCAGAACTTTTGTTATGTTTTTTCGAGAAAAATTTGTAAGTTTTTTAATTTGGAACTTTTGTTGTTGTATTTATCGTGAAATTGGTGATTTTTTTGCTTGAAACTTTTTATTTTGTTTTTTTTTAGTAATATTGGTGATTTTGTTTTTATCTTGGAACTTTTGTTATGGTACTTATAGTGAAATGTTTTGGTTTTTTAATTTGGAACATTTGTTTTTTTATATTGTTAAATTTGTGAGTTTTTTAACTTGGAATTTTCGTTATGGTTTTTAAAGGGAAACTGAGGAGTTTTTTCACTTTGAATTTCGATATGATCATTACAGTGAAATTGGTGATTTTTTTTTAAATTTTAGCTTTTGTAATGGTTTTATAGTGAACTTGGTGAGTTTTTTTAACTTGGAACTTTAGTTATTGTTTTTAAAGGGAAATTAGTGAGTTTTTTTTAACTTTGAACTTTTGTTTTTGATTTTATAGTGAAATGCGTGACTTTTTTAACTTGGAACTTTTGTTATGGTTTTTACAGTGAAATTGTTCTTTTTTTAACATGAAACTATTGCCATAATCTTTACAGTGAAATTTGTTATTTTTTTAACTTGTAACATTTTTATTGTCTTTATAGTGAAATTGGTTATTTTTTTATTTTAAATTTTGTTATGGTATTTATAGTGATATTTGTGAGTTTTTTCGCTTTGAACTTTTGTTATAGTCTTTATAGTGAAACTGGTGTGTTTTTTAACTTGTAAATTCTGTTTTTCTTTTTTCAATAAAATTTGTGAGTTTTTAAACTTGAAACTTTTGTTATGGTTTTAGAATGAAATTGGTGAGTTTTTTTCACTTTGAACTTTTGATATGTTCATTATAGTGAAATTGGCGAGTTTTCTAACGTTTAGCTTTTGTGATTGTTTTATAGTGAAATTTATGAGTTTTTAACTTAGAAGTTTTGTTATTGTTTTTAAGGGTAATTGGTGAGTTTTTTTAACTTTGAACTTCTATTTTTGATTTTATATTGAAATGCGTGAGTTTTTTAAATTGGAACTTTTGTAATGGTTTTTATAGTGAAATTATTGACTTTTTTAACATGAAACTTTTGTCATGGTCTTTATAGTGAAACTTGTGAGTTTTTTTAACTCGGAACTTTTGTTATGTTTTTTCGAGTAAAATTTGTAAGTTTTTTTATTTGGAACTTTTGTTGTGTATTTATCGTGAAATTGGTGATTTTTATCTTGAAACTTTTTATTTTGGTTTTTTTAGTAATTTTGGTGATTTTTTTTATCTTGGAATTTTGTTATGCTACTTATAGTGAAAATTTTTGGTTTTTTAATTTGGAACTTTTGTTTTTTTTATATTATTAAATTTGTGAGTTTTTTAACTTGGAACTTTTGTTATGGTTTTTAAAGGGAAAATGGGGAGTTTTTTCACTTTGAACTTTTGATATGATCATTACAGTCAAATTGGTGAGTTTTTTTTTAAAATTTTAGCTTTTGTAATGGTTTTATAGTGAACTTGGTGAGTTTTTTAACTTGGAACATTAGTTATTGTTTTTAAAGGGAAATTAGTGAGTTTTTTAACCTTGAACTTCTGTTTTTGATTTTATAGTGAAATGCGTGACTTTTTTAAGTTGGAACTTTTGTTATGGTTTTTACTGTGAAATTGTTCTTTTTTTAACATGAAACTATTGGCATAATCTTTACAGTGAAATTTGTGAGTTTTTAAACTTGTAACATTTTTATTGTCTCTATAGTGAAATTGGTTAGTTTTTTTATTTTAAAATTTTGTTTTGGTATTTATAGTGATATTTGTGAGTTTTTTCGCTTTGAACTTTTGTTATACTTCTTATAGTGAAACTGGTGTGTTTTTTAACTTGGAAATTCTGTTTTTCTTTTTACAATAAAATTTGTGAGTTTTTAAATTTGAAACTTCTGTTATGGTTTTTTGAATGAAATTGGTGAGTTTTTTTTCACTTTGAACTTTTGATATGTTCATTATAGTGAAATTGGCGAGTTTTCTAACGTTTAGCTTTTGTGATAGTTTTATAGTGAAATTTATGAGTTTTTAACTTAGAACATTAGTTATTGTTTTTAAAGGGAAATTAGTGAGTTTTTTAACTTTGAACTTCTGTTTTTGATTTTATAGTGAAATGCGTGACTTTTTTTAACTTGGAACTTTTGTTATGGTTTTTACAGTGAAATTGTTCTTTTTTTAACATGAAACTATTGCCATAATATTTACAATGAAATTTGTGAGTTTTTTAACTTGTAACATTTTTATTGTCTTTATAGTGAATTGGTTATTTTTTTATTTTAAAATTTTGTTATGGTATTTATAGTGATATTTGTGAGTTTTTTCGCTTTGAACTTTTGTTATAGTCTTTATAGTGAAACTGGTGTGTTTTTTAACTTGGAAATTCTATTTTTCTTTTTTCAATAAAATTTGTGAGTTTTTAAACTTGAAACTTTTGTTATGGTTTTTAGAATGAAATCGGTGAGTTTTTTTCACTTTGAACTTTTGATATGTTCATTATAGTGAAATTGGCGAGTTTTCTAACGTTTAGCTTTTGTAATTGTTTTATAGTGAAATTTATGAGTTTTTAACTTAGAAGTTTTGTTATTGTTTTTAAGGGTAATTGGTGAGTTTTTTTTAACTTTGAACTTCTATTTTTCATTTTATATCGAAATGCGTGAGTTTTTTAAATTGGAACTTTTGTAATGGTTTTTATAGTGAAATATTGACTTTTTTAACATGAAACTTTTGTCATTGTCTTTATAGTGAAACTTGTGAGTTTTTTTAACTCGGAACTTTTGTTATGTTTTTTCGAGTAAAATTTGTAAGTTTTTTTATTTGGAACTTTTGTTGTTGTATTTATCGTGAAATTGGTGATTTTTAGCTTGAAACTTTTTATTTTGGTTTTTTTTAGTAATATTGGTGATTTTTTTTTATCTTGGAATTTTGTTATGCTACTTATAGTGAAAATTTTTGGTTTTTTAATTTGGAACTTTTGTTTTTTTTATATTGTTAAATTTGTGAGTTTTTTAATTTAGAACTTTTGTTATGGTTTTTAAAGGGAAACTGGGGAGTTTTTTCACTTTGAACTTTTGATATGATCATTACAGTCAAATTGGTGAGTTTTTTTAAATTTTAGCTTTTATAATGGTTTTATAGTTAATTTGGTAAGTTTTTTAACTTGGAACTTTTGTTATTGTTTTTAAAGGGAAATTAGTGAGTTTTTTAACTTTGAACTTCTCTTTTTGATTTTATAGTTAAATGCGTGACTTTTTTAACTTGGAACTTTTGTTATGGTTTTTATTGTGAAATTGTTCTTTTTTAACATGAGACTATTGGCATAATCTTTACAGTGAAATTTGTGAGTTTTTAAACTTGTAACATTTTTATTGTCTTTATAGTGAAATTGGTCAGTTTTTTTATTTTAAAATTTTGTTATGGTATTTATAGTGATATTTGTGAGTTTTTTCGCTTTGAACTTTTATTATAGTCTTTATAGTGAAACTGATGTGTTTTTTAACTTGGAAATTCTGTTTTTCTTTTTACAATAAAATTTGTGTGTTTTTAAAATTGAAACTTTTGTTATGGTTTTTAGACTGAAATTGGTGAGTTTTTTTCACTTTGAACTTTTGATATGTTCATTATAGTGAAATTGGCGAGTTTTCTAACGTTTAGATTTTGTGATTGTTTTATAGTTAAATTTATGAGTTTTTAACTTAGAACTTTTGTTGTTGTTTTTAAGGGTAATTGGTGATTTTTTTTAACTTCGAACTTAATATTTTTGATTTTATATCGAAATGCGTGAGTTTTTTAAATTGGAACTTTTGTAATGGTTTTTATAGTGAAATGGTTGACTTTTTTAACATGAAACTTTTGTAAGGGTCTTTATAGTAAAACTTGTGAGTTATTTTAACTTGTAACTTTTATAATGGTCTTTATAGAGAAATTGGTGTATTTTTTCACAATGAACTTTTGTTATTGTCTTTATAGTGAAAATCCGAGATTTTTAACTCGGAACTTTTGTTATGTTTTTTCGAGTAAAATTTGTAAGTTTTTTAATTTGGAACTTTTGCTGTTGTATTTATCGTGAAATTGGTGATTTTTTAGCTTGAAACTTTTTATTTTAGTTTTTTTAGTAATATTTGTGATTCTTTTATCTTGGAACTTTTGTTATGGTACTTATAGTGAAATTTTTTGGTTTTTTTATTTGGATCTTTTGTTTTTTTATATTGTTAAATTTGTGAGTTTTTTCACTTGGAACTATCGTTATGGTTTTTAAAGGGAAACTGGGGAGTTTTTTCACTTTGAACTTTTGATATGATCATTACAGTGAAATTGGTGAGATTTTTTAACTTTTAGCTTTTGTAATGGTTTTATAGTGAACTTGGTGAGTTTTTGAACTTGGAACTTTAGTTATTATTTTTAAAGGGAAATTAGTGAGTTTTTTAACCTTGAACTTCTGTTTTTGATTTTATAGTGAAATGCGTGACTTTTTTAACTTGGAACTTTTGTAATGGTTTTTACAGTGAAATTGTTCTTTTTTAAACATGAAACTATTGCCATAATCTTTACAGTGAAATTTGTGAGTTTTTTAACTTGTAACATTTTTATTGTCTTTATAGTGAAATTAGTTTTTTTTTTATTTTAAAATTTTGTTATTGTATTTATATTGATATTTGTGAGTTTTTTCGCTTTGAACTTTTGTTATAGTCTTTATAGTGAAACTGGTGTGTTTTTTAACTTGGAAATTCTGTTTTTCTTTTTTCAATAAAATTTGTGAGTTTTTAAACTTGAAACTTTTGTTATGGTTTTTAGAATGAAATTGGTGAGATTTTTTCACTTTGAACTTTTGATATGTTCATTATAGTGAAATTGGCGAGTTTTCTAACGTTTAGCTTTTGTGATTGTTTTATTGTGAAACTTATGAGTTTTTAACTTAGAACTTTTGTTATTGTTTTTAAGGGTAATTGGTGAGTTTTTTTAACTTTGTACTTCTATTTTTGATTTTATATCGAAATGCGTGAGTTTTTTAAATTGGAACTTTTGTAATGGTTTTTATAGTGAAATTGTTGACTTTTTTAACATTGAAACTTTTGTCAGGGTCTTTATAGTAAAACTTGTGAGTTTTTTTTAACTTGTAACATTCATAATGGTCTTTATAGAGAAATTGGTGTATTTTTTCACAATGAACTTTTGTTATTGTCTTTATAGTGAAATTCCGAGTTTTTTAACTCGAAACTTTTGTTATGTTTTTTCGAGTAAAATTTGTAAGTTTTTTAATTTTGAACTTTTGCTGTTGTATTTATCGTGAAATTGGTGATTTTTTAGCTTGAAACTTTTTATTTTGGTTTTTTTTCGTAATATTGGTGATTCTTTTATCTTGGAACTTTTGTTATGGTACTTATAGTGAAATTTTTTGTTTTTTTAATTTGGAACTTTTGTTTTTTTATATTGTTAAATTTGTGAGTTTTTTAACTTGGAACTTTCGTTATGGTTTTTAAAGGGAAATTGGGGAGTTTTTTCACTATGAACTTTTGATATGATCATTACAGTGAAATTGGTGAGTTTTTTTTAACTTTTAGCTTTTGTAATGGTTTTATAGTGAATTTGGTGAGTTTTTTAACTTGGAACTTTAGTTATTATTTTTAAAGGGAAATTAGTGAGTTTTTTTAACTTTGAACTTCTGTTTTTGATTTTATAGTGAAATGCGTGACTTTTTTAATTTGGAACTTTTGTTATGGTTTTTACAGTGAAATTGTTCTTTTTTTAACATGAAACTATTGCCATAATCTTTACATAGAAATTTGTGAGTTTTTTAACTTGTAACTTTTTTATTGCCTTTATAGTGAAATTGGTTATTTTTTTATTTTAAAATTTTGTTATTGTATTGATAGTGATATTTGTGAGTTTTTTCGCTTTGAACTTTTGTTATAGTCTTTATAGTGAAACTGGTGTGTTTTTTAACTTGGAAATTCTGTTTTTCTTTTTTCAATAAAATTTGTGAGTTTTTAAACTTGAAACTTTTGTTATGGTTTTAGAATAAAATTGGTGAGTTTTTTTTCACTTTGAACTTTTGATATGTTCATTATAGTGAAATTGGCGAGTTTTCTAACGTTTAGCTTTTGTGATTGTTTTATAGTGAAACTTATGAGTTTTTAACTTAGAACTTTTGTTATTGTTTTTAAAGGTAATTGGTGAGTTTTTTAAACTTTGTACCACTATTTTTTATTTTATATCGAAATGCGTGAGTTTTTTAAATTGGAACTTTTTTAATGGTTTTTATAGTGAAATTGTTGACTTTTTTAACATTGAAACTTTCGTCAGGGTCTTTATAGTAAAACTTGTGAGTTTTTTTAACTTGTAACTTTTATAATGGTCTTTATAGAGAAATTGGTGTATTTTTTCACCACGAACTTTGGTTATTGTCTGTATAGTGAAATTCCGAGTTTTTTAACTCGAAACTTTTGTTATGTTTTTTCGAGTAAAATTTGTAAGATTTTTAATTTGGAACTTTTGCTGTTGTATTTATCGTGAAATTGGTGATTTTTAGCTTGAAACTTTTTATTTTGGTTTTTTTTAGTAATATTGGTGATTCTTTTATCTTGGAACTTTTGTTATTGTACTTATAGTGAAATTTTTTGGTTTTTTAATTTGGAACTTTTGTTTTTTTATATTGTTAAATTTGTGAGTTTTTTAATTTGGAACTTTCGTTATGGTTTTTAAAGGGAAACTGGGGAGTTTTTTCACTTTGAAATTTTGATATGATCATTACAGTGAAATTGGTGAGTTTTTTTGGCTTTTAACTTTTGTAATGGTTTTATAGTGAACTTGGTGAGTTTTTTAACTTGGAACTTTAGTTATTATTTTTAAAGGGAAATTAGTGAGTTTTTTAACTTTGAACTTCTGTTTTTGATTTTATAGTGAAATGCGTGACTTTTTTAACTTGGAACTTTTGTTATGGTTTTTACAGTGAAATTGTTCTTTTTTAAACATGAAACTATTGCCATAATCTTTACAGTGAAATTTGTGAGTTTTTTAACTTGTAACATTTTTATTGTCTTTATAGTGAAATGGTTAGTTTTTTATTTTAAAATTTTGTTATGGTATTTATAGTGATATTTGTGAGTTTTTTCGATTTGAACTTTTGTTATAGTCTTTATAGTGAAATTGGTGTGTTTTTTAACTTGGAAATTCTATTTTTCTTTTTATAAAAAAATTTGTGAGTTTTTAAACTTGAAACTTTTGTTATGGTTTTTAGAATGAAATTGGTGAGATTTTTTCACTTTGAACTTTTGATATGTTCATTATAGTGAAATTGGCGAGTTTTCTAACGTTTAGCTTTTGTGATTGTTTTATTGTGAAACTTATGAGTTTTTAACTTAGAACTTTTGTTATTG
Source organism: Lathyrus sativus (assembly GCA_963859935.3). Classification (NCBI taxonomy): domain Eukaryota; kingdom Viridiplantae; phylum Streptophyta; class Magnoliopsida; order Fabales; family Fabaceae; genus Lathyrus; species Lathyrus sativus. Next base: position 251,186,322 of record OZ012740.1, on the reverse strand, counting down.
TTTTTAAGGGTAATTGGTGAGTTTTTTTTAACTTTGTACTTCTATTTTTTGATTTTATATCGAAATGCGTGAGTTTTTTAAATTGGAACTTTTGTAATGGTTTTTATAGTGAAATTGTTGACTTTTTTAACATTGAAACTTTTGCCAGGGTCTTTATAGTAAAACTTGTGAGTTTTATTAACTTGTAACATTCATAATGGTCTTTATAGAGAAATTGGTGTATTTTTTCACAATGAACTTTTGTTATTGTCTTTATAGTGAAATTCCGAGTTTTTTAACTCGGAACTTTTGTTATGTTTTTTCGAGTAAAATTTGTAAGTTTTTTAATTTTGAACTTTTGTTGTTGTATTTATCGTGAAATTGGTGATTTTTTAGCTTGAAACTTTTTATTTTGGTTTTTTTTCGTAATATTGGTGATTCTTTTATCTTGGAACTTTTGTTATGGTACTTATAGTGAAATTTTTTGTTTTTTTAATTTGGAACTTTTGTTTTTTTATATTGTTAAATTTGTGAGTTTTTTAACTTGGAACTTTCGTTATTGTTTTTAAAGGGAAACTGGGGAGTTTTTTCACTATGAACTTTTGATATGATCATTACAGTGAAATTGGTGAGTTTTTTTTTAACTTTTAGCTTTTGTAATGGTTTTATAGTGAATTTGGTGAGTTTTTTAACTTGGAACTTTAGTTATTATTTTTAAAGGGAAATTAGTGAGTTTTTTTAACTTTGAACTTCTGTTTTTGATTTTATAGTGAAATGCGTGACTTTTTTAACTTGGAACTTTTGTTATGGTTTTTACAGTGAAATTGTTCTTTTTTAAACATGAAACTATTGCCATAATCTTTACATATAAATTTGTGAGTTTTTTAACTTGTAACTTTTTTATTGTCTTTATAGTGAAATTGGTTATTTTTTTATTTTAAAATTTTGTTATTGTATTGATAGTGATATTTGTGAGTTTTTTCGCTTTGAACTTTTGTTATAGTCTTTATAGTGAAACTGGTGTGTTTTTTAACTTGGAAATTCTATTTTTTTTTCAATAAAATTTGTGAGTTTTTAAACTTGAAACTTTTATAATGGTTTTTAGAATAAAGTTGGTTAGTTTTTTTCACTTTGAACTTTTGATATGTTCATTATAGTGAAATTGGCGAGTTTTCTAACGTTTAGCTTTTGTGATTGTTTTATAGTGAAACTTATGAGTTTTTAACTTAGAACTTTTGTTATTGTTTTTAAGGGTAATTGGTGAGTTTTTTTTTAACTTTGTACCTCTATTTTTAATTTTATATCGAAATGCGTGAGTTTTTTAAAATGGAACTTTTTTAATGGTTTTTATAGTGAAATTGTTGACTTTTTTAACATTGAAACTTTCGTCAGGGTCTTTATAGTAAAACTTGTGAGTTTTTTTAACTTGTAACTTTTATAATGGTCTTTATAGAGAAATTGGTGTATTTTTTCACCACGAACTTTGGTTATTGTCTTTATAGTGAAATTCCGAGTTTTTTAACTCGAAACTTTTGTTATGTTTTTTCGAGTAAAATTTGTAAGATTTTTAATTTGGAACTTTTGCTGTTGTATTTATCGTGAAATTGGTGATTTTTTAGCTTGAAACTTTTTATTTTGGTTTTTTTTAGAAATATTGGTGATTCTTTTATCTTGGAACTTTTGTTATTGTACTTATAGTGAAGTTTTTTGTTTTTTTAATTTGGAACTTTTGTTTTTTATATTGTTAAATTTGTGAGTTTTTTAACTTGGAACTTTCGTTATGGTTTTTAAAGGGAAACTGGGGAGTTTTTTCACTTTGAACTTTTGATATGATCATTACAGTGAAATTGGTGAGTTTTTTTGGCTTTTAACTTTTGTAATGGTTTTATAATGAACTTGGTGAGTTTTTTAACTTGGAACTTTAGTTATTATTTTTAAAGGGAAATTAGTGAGTTTTTTAACTTTGAACTTCTGTTTTTGATTTTATAGTGAAATGCGTGACTTTTTTAACTTGGAACTTTTGTTATGGTTTTTACAGTGAAATTGTTCTTTTTTAACATGAAACTATTGTCATAATCTTTACAGTGAAATTTGTGTGTTTTTTAACTTGTAACATTTTTATTGTCTTTATAGTGAAATTAGTTATTTTTTTTTGTTTTAAAATTTTGTTATTGTATTTATAGTGATATTTTTGAGTTTTTTCGCTTTGAACTTTTATTATAGTCTTTATAGTGAAACTGGTGTGTTTTTTAACTTGGAAATTCTGTTTTTGTTTTTTCGATAAAATTTGTGAGTTTTTAAACTTGAAACTTTTGTTATTGTTTTTAGAATGAAATTGGTGAATTTTTTTCACTTTGAACTTTTGATATGTTCATTATAGTGAAATTGGCGAGTTTTCTAACGTTTAGCTTTTGTGAGTGTTTTATAGTGAAATTTATGAGTTTTTAACTTAGAAGTTTTGTTATTGTTTTTAAGGGTAATTGGTGAGTTTTTTTAACTTTGTACTTCTATTTTTGATTTTATATCGAAATGCGTGAGTTTTTTAAATTGTAACTTTTGTAATTGTTTTTATAGTGAAATTGTTGACTTTTTTAACATTGAAACTTTTGTCAGGGTCTTTATAGTAAAACTTGTGAGTTTTTTTAACTTGTGAGTTTTTTTTAACTTGTAACTTTCATAATGGTCTTTATAGAGAAATTGGTTTATTTTTTCACAATGAAATTTTGTTATTGTCTTTATAGTGAAATTCCGAGTTTTTTAACTCTGAACTTTTGTTATGTTTTTTCGAGTAAAATTTGTAAGTTTTTTAATTTGGAACTTTTGCTGTTGTATTTATCGTGAAATTGGTGATTTTTTAGCTTGAAACTTTTAATTTTGGTTTTTTTTCGTAATATTGGTGATTCTTTTATCTTGGAACTTTTGTTATGGTACTTATAGTGAAATTTTTTGGTTTTTTAATTTGGAACTTTTGTTTTTTTATATTGTTAAATATGTGAGTTTTTTAACTTGGAACTTTCATTATGGTTTTTAAAGGGAAACTGGGGAGTTTTTTCACTTTGAACATTTGATATGATCATTACAGTGAAATTGGTGAGTGTTTTTAACTTTTAGCTTTTGTAATGGTTTTATAGTGAACTTGGTGAGTTTTTTAACTTGGAACTTTAGTTATTATTTTTAAAGGGAAATTAGTGAATTTTTTAACTTTGAACTTCTGTTTTTGATTTTATAGTGAAATGCGTGACTTTTTTAACTTGGAACTTTTGTTATGGTTTTTAAAGTGAAATTGTTCTTTTTTTTAACATGAAACTATTGCCATAATCTTTACAATGAAATTTGTGAGTTTTTTAACTTGTAACATTTTTATTGTCTTTATAGTGAAATTGGTTTCTTTTTTTATTTTAAAATTTTGTTAGTGTATTTATAGTGATATTTGTGAGTTTTTTCGCTTTGAACTTTTGTTATAGTCTTTATAGTGAAACTGGTGTGTTTTTTTACTTGGAAATTCTGTTTTTATTTTTTCAATAAAATTTGTGAGTTTTTAAACTTGAAACTTTTGTTATGGTTTTTAGAATGAAATTGGTGAGTTTTTTTCACTTTGAACTTTTGATATGTTCATTATAGTGAAATTGGCGAGTTTTCTAACGTTTAGCTTTTGTGATTGTTTTATAGTGAAACTTATGAGTTTTTAACATAGAACTTTTGTTATTGTTTTTAAGGGTAATTGGTGAGTTTTTTTTTAACTTTGTACTTCTATTTTTGATTTTATATCGAAATGCGTGAGTTTTTTAAATTGGAAATTTTGTAATGGTTTTTATAGTGAAATTGTTGACTTTTTTAACATTGAAACTTTTGTTAGGGTCTTCATAGTAAAACTTGTGAGTTTTTTTAACTTGTAACTTTTATAATGGTCTTTATAGAGAAATTGGTGTATTTTTTCACAATGAACTTTTGTTATTGTCTTTATAGTGAAATTCCGAGTTTTTTAACTCGGAACTTTTGTTATGTTTTTTCTAGTAAAATTTGTAAGTTTTTTAATTTGGAACTTTTGCTGTTGTATTTATCGTGAAATTGGTGATTTCTTAGCTTGAAACTTTTTATTTTGGTTTTTTTAGTAATATTGGTGATTTTTTTTTATATGTGAACTTTTGTTATGGTACTTATAGTGAAATTTTTTGGTTTTTTAATTTGGAACTTTTGTTTTTTTATATTGTTAAATTTGTGAGTTTTTTAACTTGGAACTTTCTTTATGGTTTTTAAAGGGAAACTGGGGAGTTTTTTCACTTTGAACTTTTGATATGATCATTACAGTGAAATTGGTGAGTTTTTTTAACTTTTAGCTTTTGTAATGGTTTTATAGTGAACTTGGTGAGTTTTTTAACTTGCAACTTTAGTTATTATTTTTAAAGGGAAATTAGTGAATTTTTTAACTTTGAACTTCTGTTTTTGATTTTATAGTGAAATGCGTGACTTTTTTAACTTGGAACTTTTGTTGTGGTTTTTACAGTTAAATTGTTCTTTTTTTAACATGAAACTATTGCCATAATCTTTACAGTGAAATTTGTGAGTTTTTTAACTTGTAACATTTTTATTGTCTTTATAGTGAAATTGGTTTCTTTTTTTATTTTAAAATTTTGTTAGTGTAGTTATAGTGATATTTGTGAGTTTTTTCGCTTTGAACTTTTGTTATAGTCTTTATAGTGAAACTGGTGTGTTTTTTTACTTGGAAATTCTGTTTTTATTTTTTCAATAAAATTTGTGAGTTTTTAAACTTGAAACTTTTGTTATGGTTTTTAGAATGAAATTGGTGAGTTTTTTTCACTTTGAACTTTTGATATGTTCATTATAGTGAAATTGGCGAGTTTTCTAACGTTTAGCTTTTGTGATTGTTTTATAGTGAAACTTATGAGTTTTTAACATAGAACTTTTGTTATTGTTTTTAAGGGTAATTGATGAGTTTTTTTTTTAACTTTGTACTTCTATTTTTTATTTTATATCGAAATGCGTGAGTTTTTTAAATTGGAACTTTTGTAATGGTTTTTATAGTGAAATTGTTGACTTTTTTAACATTGAAACTTTTGTCAGGGTCTTTATAGTAAAACTTGTGAGTTTTTTTAACTTGTAACGTTCATAATGGTCTTTATAGAGAAATTGGTGTACTTTTCACAATGAACTTTTGTTATTGTCTTTATAGTGAAATTGTGAGTTTTTTAACTCGGAACTTTTGTTATGTTTTTTCGAGTAAAATTGTAAGTTTTTTAATTTGGAAGTTTTGCTGTTGTATTTATCGTGAAATTGGTGACTTTTTAGCTTGATACTTTTATTTTGGTTTTTTTTAGTAATATTGGTGATTCTTTTATCTTGGAACTTTTGTTATGGTACTTATAGTGAAATTTTTTGGTTTTTTAATTTGGAACTTTTGGTTTTTTATGTTGTTAAATTTCTGATTTTTTAACTTGGAATTTTCGTTATGGTTTTTAAAGGGAAACTGGGTAGTTTTTTCACTTTGAACTTTTGATATGAACATTAAAGTGAAATTGGTGAGTCTTTTTAACTTTTAGCTTTTGTAATGAATTTATAGTGAACTTGGTGAGTTTTTTAACTTGGAACTTTAGTTATTATTTTTATAGGGAAATTAGTGAGTTTTTTAACTTTGAACTTCTGTTTTTGATGTTATAGTGAAATGCGTGACTTTTTTTAACTTGGAACTTTTGTTATGGTTTTTACAGTGAAATTGTTCTTTTTTAACATGAAACTATTGCCATAATCTTTACAGTGAAATTTGTGAGTTTTTTAACTTGTAACATTTTTATTGTCTTTATAGTGAAATTGGTTATTTTTTTTATTTTAAAATTTTGTTATTGTATTTATAGTGATATTTGTGAGTTTTTTCGCTTTGAACTTTTGTTATAGTCTTTATAGTGAAACTGGTGTGTTTTTTAACTTGGAAATTCTGTTTTTCTTTTTTCAATAAAATTTGTGAGTTTTTAAACTTGAAACTTTTCTTATGGTTTTTAGAATGAAATTGGTGAGTTTTTTTTCACTTTGAACTTTTGATATGTTCATTATAGTGAAATTGGCGAGTTTTCTAACGTTTAGCGTTTGTGATTGTTTTATAGTGAAACTTATGAGTTTTTAACTTAGAACTTTTGTTATTGTTTTTAAGGGTAATTGGTGAGTTTTTTTAACTTTGTAGTTCTATTTTTGATTTTATATCGAAATGCGTAAGTTTTTTAAATTGGAACTTTTGTAATGGTTTTTATAGTGCAATTGTTGACTTTTTTAACATTGAAACTTTTGTCAGGGTCTTTATAGTAAAACTTGTGAGTTTTTTTAACTCGGAACTTTTGTTATATTTTTTCGAGTAAAATTTGTAAGTTTTTTAATTTGGAACTTTTGTTGTTGTATTTATCGTGAAATTGGTGATTTTTAGCTTGACACTTTTTATTTTGGTTTTTTTAGTAATATTGGTGATTTTTTTTTTTATCTTGGAATTTTTTTATGCTACTTATAGTGAAAATTTTGGGTTTTTAATTTGGAACATTTGTTTTTTTATATTGTTAAATTTGTGAGTTTTTTAACTTGGAACTTTTGTTATGGTTTTAAAGGGAAACTGGGGAGTTTTTTAACTTTGAACTTTTGATATGATCATTACAGTGAAATTGGTGAGTTTTTTTGACTTTTAGCTTTTGTAATGGTTTTATAGTGAACTTTGTGAGTTTTTTAACTTGGAACTTTAGTTATTGTTTTTAAAGGGAAATTAGTGAGTTTTTCTGACTTTGAACTTCTGTTTTTGATTTTATAGTGAAATGCGTGACTTTTAAAACTTGGAACTTTTGTTTTGGTTTTTACAGTGAAATTGTTCTTTTTTTAACATGAAACTATTGGCATAATCTTTACAGTGAAATTTGTGAGTTTTTAAACTTGTAACAATTTTATTGTCTTTATAGTGAAATTGGTTAGTTTTTTATTTTAAAATTTTGTTAGGGTATTTATAGTGATATTTGTGAGTTTTTTCGCTTTGAACTTTTGTTATAGTCTTTATAGTGAAACTGGAGTGTTTTTTAACTTCGAAATTCTGTTTTTCTTTTTACAATAAAATTTGTGAGTTTTTAAATTAGAAACTTTTGTTATGGTTTTTAGAATGAAATTGGTGAGTTTTTTTCACTTTGAACTTTTGATATGTTCATTATAGTGAAATTGGCGAGTTTTCTAACGTTTAGCTTTTGTGATTGTTTTATAGTGAAACTTATGAGTTTTTAACTTAGAACTTTTGTTATTGTTTTTAAGGGAAATTGGTGAGTTTTTTTAACTTTGTACTTCTATTTTTGATTTTATATCGAAATGCGTGAGTTTTTTTAAATTGGAACTTTTGTAATGGTTTTTATAGTTAAATTGTTGACTTTTTTAACATTGAAACTTTTTTCAGGGTCTTTATAGTAAAACTTGCGAGTTTTTTTAACTTGTAACTTTTATAATGGTCTTTATAGAGAAATTGGTGTATTTTTTCACAATGAACTTAAGTTATTGTCTTTATAGTGAAATTCCGAGTTTTTTAACTCGGAACTTTTGTTATGTTTTTTCGAGTAAAATTTGTAAGTTTTTTAATTTGGAACTTTTGTTGTTGTATTTATCGTGAAATTGGTGATTTTTTAGCTTGAAACTTTTTATTTTGGTTTTTTTAGTAATATTGGTGATTCTTTTATCTTGGAACTTTTGTTATGGTACTTATAGTGAAATTTTTTGGTTTTTTAATTTGGAACTTTTGTTTTTTTATATTGTTAAATTTGTGAGTTTTTTAACTTGGAACTTTCGTTATGGTTTTTAAAGGGAAACTGGGGAGTTTTTTCACTTTGGACTTTTGATATGATCATTACAGTGAAATTGGTGAGTTTTTTCAACTTTTAGCTTTTGTAATTGTTTTATAGTGAACTTGGTGAGTTTTTTTAACTTGGAACTTTAGTTATTGTTTTTAAAGGGAAATTAGTGAGTTTTTTAACTTTGAACTTCTGTTTTTGATTTTATAGTGAAATGCGTGACTTTTTTAACTTGGAACTTTTGTTATGGTTTTTAAAGTGAAATTGTTCTTTTTTTAACATGAAACTATTGCCATAATCTTTACAGTGAAATTTGTGAGTTTTTTAACTTGTAACATTTTTATTGTCTTTATAGTGAAATTGGTTATTTTTTTATTTTAAATTTATGTTATTGTATTTATAGTGATATTTGTGAGTTTTTTCGCTTTGAACTTTTGTTATAGTCTTTATAGTGAAACTGGTGTGTTTTCAAACTTGGAAATTCTGTTTTTCTTTTTTCAATAAAATTTGTGAGCTTTTAAACTTGAAACTTTTGTTATGATTTTTAGAATGAAATTGGTGAGTCTTTTTCACTTTGAACTTCTATTTTTGATTTTATATCAAAATCCGTGAGTTTTTTAAATTGGAACTTTTGTAATGGTTTTTATAGTGTAATTGTTGACTTTTTTAACATTGAAACTTTTGTCAGGGTCTTTATAGTAAAACTTGTGAGTTTTTTTAACTTATAACTTTCATAATGGTCTTTATAGAGAAATTGGTGTATTTTTTCACAATGAACTTTTGTTATTGTCTTTATAGTGAAATTCCGAGTTTTTTAACTCGGAACTTTTGTTATGTTTTTTCGAGTAAAATTTGTAAGTTTTTTAATTTGGAACTTTTGTTGTTGTATTTATCGTGAAATTGGTGACTTTTTAGCTTGAAACTTTTTATTTTGGTTTTTTTAGTAATATTGGTGATTCTTTTATCTTGGAACTTTTGTTATGGTACTTATAGTGAAATTTTTTGGTTTTTTAATTTGGGAATTTTGTTTTTTTATATTGTTGAATTTGTGATTTTTTAACTTGGAACTTTCATTATGGTTTTTAAAAGGAAACTGGGTAGTTTTTTCACTTTGAACTTTTGATATGATCATTATAGTGAAATTGGTTAGTTTTTTTAACTTTTAGCTTTTGTAATGAATTTATAGTGAACTTGGTGAGTTTTTTAACTTGGAACTTTAATTATTATTTTTAAAGGGAAATTAGTGAGTTTTTTAACTTTGAAGTTCTGTTTTTGATTTTATAGTGAAATGCGTGACTTTTTTTAACTTGGAACTTTTGTTATGGTTTTTACAGTGAAATTGTTCTTTTTTTTAACATGAAACTATTGCCATAATCTTTACAGTGAAATTTGTGAGTTTTTTAAATTGTAACATTTTTATTGTCTTTATAGTGAAATTGGTTATTTTTTTATTTTAAAATTTTTTTATTGTATTTATAGTGATATTTGTGAGTTTTTTCGCTTTGAACTTTTGTTATAGTCTTTATAGTGAAACTGGTGTGTTTTTTAAGTTGGAAATTATGTTTTTCTTTTTTCAATAAAATTTGTGAGTTTTTAAACTTGAAACTTTTGTTATGGTTTTTAGAATGAAATTGGTGAGTTTTTTTTCACTTTGAACTTTTGATATGTTCATTATAGTGAAATTGGCGAGTTTTCTAACGTTTAGCTTTTGTGATTGTTTTATAGTGAAACTTATGAGTTTTTAACTTAGAACTTTTGTTATTGTTTTTAAGGGTAATTGGTGAGTTTTTTTAACTTTGTAGTTCTATTTTTGATTTTATATCGAAATTTGTAATGGTTTTTATAGTGCAATTGTTGACTTTTTTAACATTGAAACTTTTGTCAGGGTCTTTATAGTAAAACTTGTGAATTTTTTTAACTCGGAACTTTTGTTATGTTTTTTCGAGTAAAATTTGTATGTTTTTTAATTTGGAACTTTTGCTGTTGTATTTATCGTGAAATTGGTGATTTTTAGCTTGACACTTTTTATTTTGGTTTTTTTAGTAATATTGGTGATTTTTTTTTATCTTGGAATTTTGTGATGCTACTTATAGTGAAAATTTTGGGTTTTTTAATTTGGAAGTTTTTTTTTTTTATATTGTTAAATTTGTGAGTTTTTTAACTTGGAACTTTTGTTATGGTTTTAAAGGGAAACTGGGGAATTTTTTCACTTTGAACTTTTGATATGATCATTACAGTGAAATTGGTGAGTTTTTTTGACTTTTAGCTTTTGTAATGGTTTTATAGTGAACTTGGTGAGTTTTTTAACTTGGAACATTAGTTATTGTTTTTAAAGGGAAATTAGTGAGTTTTTTTAAACTTTGAACTTCTGTTTTTGATTTTATAGTGAAATGCGTGACTTTTTTAACTTGGAACTTTTGTTATGGTTTTTACAGTGAAATTGTTCTTTTTTTAACAAAAACTATTGCCATAATCTTTACAGTGAAATTTGTGAGTTTTTTAACTTGTAACATTTTTATTGTCTTTATAGTGAAATTGGTTATTTTTTTATTTTAAATTTATGTTATTGTATTTATAGTGATATTTGTGAGTTTTTTCGCTTTGAACTTTTGTTATAGTCTTTATAGTGAAACTGGTGTGTTTTCAAACTTGGAAATTCTGTTTTTCTTTTTTGAATAAAATTTGTGAGCTTTTAAACTTGAAACTTTTGTTATGATTTTTAGAATGAAATTGGTGAGTCTTTTTCACTTTGAACTTTTGATATGTTCATTATAGTGAAATTGGCGAGTTTTCTAACGTTTAGCTTTTGTGATTGTTTTATAGTGAAACTTATGAGTTTTTAACTTAGAACTTTTGTTATTGTTTTTAAGGGTAATTGGTGAGTTTTTTTAACTTTGTACTTCTATTTTTGATTTTATATCGAAATGCGTGAGTTTTTTAAATTGTAACTTTTGTAATGGTTTTTATAGTGAAATTGTTGACTTTTTAAACATTGAAACTTTTGTCAGGGTCTTTATAGTAAAACTTGTGAGTTTTTTTAACTTGTAACTTTCATAATGGTCTTTATAGAGAAATTGGTGTATTTTTTCACAATGAACTTTTGTTATTGTCTTTATAGTGAAATTCCGAATTTTTTAACTCGGAACTTTTGTTATGTTTTTTCGAGTAAAATTTGTAAGTTTTTTAATTTGGAACTTTTGTTGTTGTATTTATCGTGAAATTGGTGACTTTTTAGCTTGAAACTTTTTATTTTGGTTTTTTTAAGTAATATTGGTGATTCTTTTATCTTGAAACTTTTGTTATGGTACTTATAGTGAAATTTTTTGGTTTTTTAATTTGGAACTTTTGTTTTTTTATATTGTTAAATTTGTGAGTTTTTTAACTTGGAACTTTCGTTATGGTTTTTAAAGGGAAACTGGGGAGTTTTTTCACTTTGAACTTTAAATATGATCATTACAGTGAAAATGGTGAGTTTTTTTAACTTTTAGCTTTTGTGTAATGGTTTTATAGTGAACTTGGTGAGTTTTTTGACTTGGAACTTTAGTTATTATTTTTAAAGGGAAATTGGTGAGTTTTTTAACTTTGAACTTCTGTGTTTGATTTTATAGTGAAATGCGTGACTTTTTTAACTTGGAACTTTTGTTATGGTTTTTACAGTGAAATTGTTCTTTTTTTAACATGAAACTATTGCCATAATCTGTACAGTGAAATTTGTGAGTTTTTTAACTTGTAACATTTTTATTGTCTTTATAGTGAAATTGGTTATTTTTTTATTTTAAATTTATGTTATTGTATTTATAGTGATATTTGTGATTTTTTCGCTTTGAACTTTTGTTATAGTCTTTATAGTGAAACTGGTGTGTTTTTAAACTTGGAAATTATGTTTTTCTTTTTTCAATAAAATTTGTGAGTTTTTAAACTTGAAACTTTTGTTATGATTTTTAGAATGAAATTGGTGAGTTTTTTTCACTTTGAACTTTTGATATGTTCATTATAGTGAAATTGGCGAGTTTTCTAACGTTTAGCTTTTGTGATTGTTTTATAGTGAAACTTATGAGTTTTTAACATAGAACTTTTGTTATTGTTTTTAAGGGTAATTGATGAGTTTTTTTTTTAACTTTGTACTTCTATTTTTTATTTTATATCGAAATGCGTGAGTTTTTTAAATTGGAACTTTTGTAATGGTTTTTATAGTGAAATTGTTGACTTTTTTAACATTGAAACTTTTGTCAGGGTCTTTATAGTAAAACTTGTGAGTTTTTTTAACTTGTAACGTTCATAATGGTCTTTATAGAGAAATTGGTGTACTTTTCACAATGAACTTTTGTTATTGTCTTTATAGTGAAATTGTGAGTTTTTTAACTCGGAACTTTTGTTATGTTTTTTCGAGTAAAATTGTAAGTTTTTTAATTTGGAAGTTTTGCTGTTGTATTTATCGTGAAATTGGTGACTTTTTAGCTTGATACTTTTATTTTGGTTTTTTTTAGTAATATTGGTGATTCTTTTATCTTGGAACTTTTGTTATGGTACTTATAGTGAAATTTTTTGGTTTTTTAATTTGGAACTTTTGGTTTTTTATGTTGTTAAATTTCTGATTTTTTAACTTGGAATTTTCGTTATGGTTTTTAAAGGGAAACTGGGTAGTTTTTTCACTTTGAACTTTTGATATGAACATTAAAGTGAAATTGGTGAGTCTTTTTAACTTTTAGCTTTTGTAATGAATTTATAGTGAACTTGGTGAGTTTTTTAACTTGGAACTTTAGTTATTATTTTTATAGGGAAATTAGTGAGTTTTTTAACTTTGAACTTCTGTTTTTGATGTTATAGTGAAATGCGTGACTTTTTTTAACTTGGAACTTTTGTTATGGTTTTTACAGTGAAATTGTTCTTTTTTAACATGAAACTATTGCCATAATCTGTACAGTGAAATTTGTGAGTTTTTTAACTTGTAACATTTTTATTGTCTTTATAGTGAAATTGGTTATTTTTTTATTTTAAATTTATGTTATTGTATTTATAGTGATATTTGTGATTTTTTCGCTTTGAACTTTTGTTATAGTCTTTATAGTGAAACTGGTGTGTTTTTAAACTTGGAAATTATGTTTTTCTTTTTTCAATAAAATTTGTGAGTTTTTAAACTTGAAACTTTTGTTATGATTTTTAGAATGAAATTGGTGAGTTTTTTTCACTTTGAACTTTTGATATGTTCATTATAGTGAAATTGGCGAGTTTTCTAACGTTTAGCTTTTGTGATTGTTTTATAGTGAAACTTATGAGTTTTTAACTTAGAACTTTTGTTATTGTTTTTAAGGGTAATTGGTGAGTTTTTTTTAACTTTGTACTTCTATTTTTGATTTTATATCAAAATGCGTGAGTTTTTTAAAGTGGAACTTTTGTAATGGTTTTTATAGTGTAATTGTTGACTTTTTTAACATTGAAACTTTTGTCAGGGTCTTTATAGTAAAACTTGTGAGTTTTTTTAACTTGTAACTTTCATAATGGTCTTTATAGAGAAATTGGTGTATTTTTTCACAATGAACTTTTGTTATTGTCTTTATAGTGAAATTCCGAGTTTTTTAACTCGGAACTTTTGTTATGTTTTTTCGAGTAAAATTTGTAAGTTTTTTAATTTGGAACTTTTGTTGTTGTATTTATCGTGAAATTGGTGACTTTTTAGCTTGAAACTTTTTATTTTGGTTTTTTTAGTAATATTGGTGATTCTTTTATCTTGGAACTTTTGTTATGGTACTTATAGTGAAATTTTTTGGTTTTTTAATTTGGGACTTTTGTTTTTTTATATTGTTGAATTTGTGATTTTGTAACTTGGAACTTTCATTATGGTTTTTAAAAGGAAACTGGGTAGTTTTTTCACTTTGAACTTTTGATATGATCATTATAGTGAAATTGGTGAGTTTTTTTAACTTTTAGCTTTTGTAATGAATTTATAGTGAACTTGGTGAGTTTTTTAACTTGGAACTTTAATTATTATTTTTAAAGGGAAATTAGTGAGTTTTTTAACTTTGAAGTTCTGTTTTTGATTTTATAGTGAAATGCGTGACTTTTTTTAACTTGGAACTTTTGTTATGGTTTTTACAGTGAAATTGTTCTTTTTTTAACATGAAACTATTGCCATAATCTTTACAGTGAAATTTGTGAGTTTTTTAACTTGTAACATTTTTATTGTCTTTATAGTGAAATTGGTTATTTTTTTATTTTAAAATTTTTTTATTGTATTTATAGTGATATTTGTGAGTTTTTTCGCTTTGAACTTTTGTTATAGTCTTTATAGTGAAACTGGTGTGTTTTTTAAGTTGGAAATTATGTTTTTCTTTTTTCAATAAAATTTGTGAGTTTTTAAACTTGAAACTTTTGTTATGGTTTTTAGAATGAAATTGGTGAGTTTTTTTTCACTTTGAACTTTTGATATGTTCATTATAGTGAAATTGGCGAGTTTTCTAACGTTTAGCTTTTGTGATTGTTTTATAGTGAAACTTATGAGTTTTTAACTTAGAACTTTTGTTATTGTTTTTAAGGGTAATTGGTGAGTTTTTTTTAACTTTGTAGTTCTATTTTTGATTTTATATCGAAATGCGTATGTTTTTTAAATTGGAACTTTTGTAATGGTTTTTATAGTGCAATTGTTGACTTTTTTATCATTGAAACTTTTGTCAGGGTCTTTATAGTAAAACTTGTGAATTTTTTTAACTCGGAACTTTTGTTATGTTTTTTCGAGTAAAATTTGTATGTTTTTTAATTTGGAACTTTTGCTGTTGTATTTATCGTGAAATTGGTGATTTTTAGCTTGACACTTTTTATTTTGGTTTTTTTAGTAATATTGGTGATTTTTTTTTATCTTGGAATTTTGTGATGCTACTTATAGTGAAAATTTTGGGTTTTTTAATTTGGAACTTTTTTTTTTTTTTATATTGTTAAATTTGTGAGTTTTTTAACTTGGAACTTTTGTTATGGTTTTAAAGTGAAACTGGGGAATTTTTTCACTTTGAACTTTTGATATGATCATTACAGTGAAATTGGTGAGTTTTTTTTACTTTTAGCTTTTGTAATGGTTTTATAGTGAACTTGGTGAGTTTTTTAACTTGGAACTTTAGTTATTGTTTTTAAAGGGAAATTAGTGAGTTTTTTTAAACTTTGAACTTCTGTTTTTGATTTTATAGTGAAATGCGTGACTTTTTTAACTTGGAACTTTTGTTATGGTTTTCACAGTGAAATTGTTCTATTTTTAACATGAAACTATTGGAATAATCTTTACATTTAAATTTGTGAGTTTTTAAACTTGTAACATTTTTATTGTCTTTATAGTGAAATTGGTTAGTTTTTTATTTTAAAATTTTGTTAGGGTATTTATAGTGATATTTGTGAGTTTTTTCGCTTTGAACTTTTGTTATAGTCTTTATAGTGAAACTGGTGTGTTTTTTAACTTGGAAATTCTGCTTTTCTTTTTACAATAAAATTTGTGAGTTTTTAAATTTGAAACTTTTGTTATGGTTTTTAGAATGAAATTGGTGAGTTTTTTTCACTTTGAACTTTTGATATGTTCATTATAGTGAAATTGGCGAGTTTTCTAACGTTTAGCTTTTGTGATTGTTTTATAGTGAAACTTATGAGTTTTTAACTTAGAACTTTTGTTATTGTTTTTAAGGGTAATTGGTGAGTTTTTTTAACTTTGTACTTCTATTTTTGATTTTATATCGAAATGCGTGAGTTTTTTAAATTGTAACTTTTGTAATGGTTTTTATAGTGAAATTGTTGACTTTTTTAACATTGAAACTTTTGTCAGGGTCTTTATAGTAAAACTTGTGAGTTTTTTTAACTTGTAACTTTTATAACGGTCTTTATAGAGAAATTGGTGTATTTTTTCACAATGAACTTTTGTTATTGTCTTTATAGTGAAATTCCGAGTTTTTTAACTCGGAACTTTTGTTATGTTTTTTCGAGTGAAATTTGTAAGCTTTTTAATTTGGAACTTTTGTTGTTGTATTTATCGTGAAATTGGTGATTTCTTAGCTTGAAACTTTTTATTTTGGTTTTTTTTAGTAATATTGGTGATTTTTTTTGATATGTGAACTTTTGTTATGGTACTTATAGTGAAATTTTTTGTTTTTTTAATTTGGAACTTTTGTTTTTTTATATTGTTAAATTTGTGAGTTTTTTAACTTGGAACTTTCGTTATGGTTTTTAAAGGGAAACTGGGGAGTTTTTTCACTTTGAACTTTTGATATGATCATTACAGTGAAATTGGTGAGTTTTTTTAACTTTTAGCTTTTGTAATGGTTTTATAGTGAACTTGGTGAGTTTTTTAACATGCAACTTTAGTTTTTATTTTTAAAGGGAAATTAGTGTATTTTTTAACTTTGAACTTCTGTTTTTGATTTTATAGTGAAATGCGTGGCTTTTTTAACTTGGAACTTTTGTTGTGGTTTTTAAAGTGAAATTGTTCTTTTTTTAACATGAAACTATTGCCATAATCTTTACAGTGAAATTTGTGAGTTTTTTAACTTGTAACATTTTTATTGTCTTTATAGTGAAATTGGTTTCTTTTTTTATTTTAAAATTTTGTTAGTGTAGTTATAGTGATATTTGTTAGTTTTTTCGCTTTGAACTTTTGTTATAGTCTTTATAGTGAAACTGGTGTGTTTTTTTACTTGGAAATTCTGTTTTTATTTTTTCAATAAAATTTGTGAGTTTTTAAACTTGAAACTTTTGTTATGGTTTTTAGAATGAAATTGGTGAGTTTTTTTCACTTTGAACTTTTGATATGTTCATTATAGTGAAATTGGCGAGTTTTCTAACGTTTAGCTTTTGTGATTGTTTTATAGTGAAACTTATGAGTTTTTAACTTAGAACTTTTGTTATTGTTTTTAAGGGTAATTGATGAGTTTTTTTTTTTTAACTTTGTACTTCTATTTTTTATTTTATATCGAAATGCGTGAGTTTTTTAAATTGGAACTTTTGTAATGGTTTTTATAGTGAAATTGTTGACTTTTTTAACATTGAAACTTTTGTCAGGGTCTTTATAGTAAAACTTGTGAGTTTTTTTAACTTGTAACGTTCATAATGGTCTTTATAGAGAAATTGGTGTACTTTTCACAATGAACTTTTGTTATTGTCTTTATAGTGAAATTCCGAGTTTTTTAACTCGGAACTTTTGTTATGTTTTTTCGAGTAAAATTGTAAGTTTTTTAATTTGGAAGTTTTGCTGTTGTATTTATCGTGAAATTGGTGAGTTTTTAGCTTGATACTTTTTATTTTGGTTTTTTTTAGTAATATTGGTGATTCTTTTAACTTGGAACTTTTGTTATGGTACTTATAGTGAAATTTTTTGGTTTTTTAATTTGGAACTTTTGGTTTTTTATATTGTTAAATTTGTGATTTTTTAACTTTGAATTTTCGTTATGGTTTTTAAAGGGAAACTGGGTAGTTTTTTCACTTTGAACTTTTGATATGATCATTACAGTGAAATTGGTGAGTTTTTTTTAACTTTTAGCTTTTGTAATGAATTTATAGTGAACTTGGTGAGTTTTTTAACTTGGAACTTTAGTTATTATTTTTAAAGGGAAATTAGTGAGTTTTTTAACTTTGAACTTCTGTTTTTGATTTTATAGTGAAATGCGTGACTTTTTTTAACTTGGAACTTTTGTTATGGTTTTTACAGTGAAATTGTTCTTTTTTAACATGAAACTATTGCCATAATCTTTACAGTGAAATTTGTGAGTTTTTTAACTTGTAACATTTTTATTGTCTTTATAGTGAAATTGGTTATTTTTTTTATTTTAAAATTTTGTAATTGTATTTATGGTGATATTTGTGAGTTTTTTCGCTTTGAACTTTTGTTATAGTCTTTATAGTGAAACTGGTGTGTTTTTTAACTTCGAAATTCTGTTTTTCTTTTTTCAATAAAATTTGTGAGTTTTTAAACTTGAAACTTTTGTTATGGTTTTTAGAATGAAATTTGTGAGTTTTTTTCACTTTGAACTTTTGATATGTTCATTATAGTGAAATTGGCGAGTTTTCTAACGTTTAGCTTTTGTGATTGTTTTATAGTGAAACTTATGAGTTTTTAACTTAGAACTTTTGTTATTGTTTTTAAGGGTAATTGGTGAGTTTTTTTAACTTTGTACTTCTATTTTTAATTTTATATCGAAATGCGTGAGTTTTTTAAATTGGAACATTTGTAATGGTTTTTATAGTGAAATTGTTGACTTTTTTAACATTGAAACTTTTGTCAGGGTCTTTATAGTAAAACTTGTGAGTTTTTTTAACTTGTAACTTTTATAATGGTCTTTATAGAGAAATTGGTGTATTTTTTCACAATGAACTTTTGTTATTGTCTTTATAGTGAAATTCTGAGTTTTTTAACTCGGAACTTATGTTATGTTTTTCGAATAAAATTTGTAAGGTTTTTAATTTGGAACTTTTGCTATTGTATTTATCGTTAAATTGGTGGTTTTTTAGCTTGAAACTTTTTATTTTGGTTTTTTTAGTAATATTGGGGATTCTTTTGTCTTGGAACTTTTGTTATGGTACTTATAGTGAAATTTTTTGGTTTTTTAATTTGGAACTTTTGTTTTTTTATATTGTTAAATTTGTGAGTTTTTTAACTTGGAAATTTCGTTATGGTTTTTAAAGGGAAACTGGGGAGTTTTTTCACTTTGAACTTTTATATGATCATTACAGTGAAATTGGGGAGTTTTTTTAACTTTTAGCTTTTGTAATGGTTTTATAGTGAACTTGGTGAGTCTTTTAACTTGGAACTTTAGTTATTATTTTTAAAGGGAAATTAGTGAGTTTTTTAACTTTGAACTTCTGTTATTGATTCTATAGTGAAATGCGTGACTTTTTTAACTTGGAACTCTTGTTATGGTTTTTACAGTGAAATTATTCTTTTTTTAACATGAAACTATAGCCATAATATTTACACTGAAATTTGTGAGTTTTTTAACTTGTAACATTTTTATTGTCTTTATAGTGAAATTGGTTTCATTTTTATTTTAAATTTTTTTTATGTATTTATAGTGATATTTGTGAGTTTTTTCGCTTTGAACTTTTGTTATAGTCTTTATAGTGAAACTGGTGTGTTTTTTTACTTGGAAATACTGTTTTTCTTTTTTAAAAAAAATTTGTGAGTTTTTAAACTTGAAACTTTTGTTATGGTTTTTAGAATGAAATTGGTGAGTTTTTTTCACTTTGAACTTTTGATATGTTCATTATAGTGAAATTGGCGAGTTTTCTAACGTTTAGCTTTTGTGATTGTTTTATAGTGAAACTTATGAGTTTTTAACTTAGAACTTTTGTTATTGTTTTTAAGGGTAATTAATGAGTTTTTTTTTAACTTTGTACTTCTATTTTTTATTTTATATCGAAATGCGTGAGTTTTTTAAATTGGAACTTTTGTAATGGTTTTTGTAGTGAAATTGTTGACTTTTTTAACATTGAAACTTTTGTCAGGGTCTTTATAGTAAAACTTGTGAGTTTTTTTAACTTGTAACATGCATAATGGTCTTTATAGAGAAATTGGTGTATTTTTTCACAATGAACTTTTGTTATTGTCTTTATAGTGAAATTCCGAGTTTTTTAACTCGGAACTTTTGTTATGTTTTTTCGAGTAAAATTTGTAAGTTTTTTAATTTTGAACTTTTGCTGTTGTATTTATCGTGAAATTGGTGATTTTTTAGCTTGAAACTTTTTATTTTGGTTTTTTTTCGTAATATTGGTGATTCTTATATCTTGGAACTTTTGTTATGGTACTTATAGTGAAATTTTTTGGTTTTTTAATTTGGAACTTTTGTTTTTTTATATTGTTAAATATGTGAGTTTTTTAACTTGGAACTTTCGTTATGGTTTTTAAAGAGAAACTGGGGAGTTTTTTCACTTTGAATTTTTGATATGATCATTACAGTGAAATTGGTGAGTTTTTTTAACTTTTAGCTTTTGTAATGGTTTTATAGTGAACTTGGTGAGTTTTTTAACTTGGAACTTTAGTTATTATTTTTAAAGGGAAATTAGTGAATTTTTTAACTTTGAACATCTGTTTTTGATTTTATAGTGAAATGCGTGACTTTTTTAACTTGGAACTTTTGTTATGGTTTTTACAGTGAAATTGTTCTTTTTTTAACATGAAACTATTGCCATAATCTTTACAGTGAAATTTGTGAGTTTTTTTTAACATGTAACATTTTTATTGTCTTTATAGTGAAATTGGTTTCTTTTTTTATTTTAAAATTTTGTTAGTGTATTTATAGTGATATTTGTGAGTTTTTTCGCTTTGAACTTTTGTTATAGTCTTTATAGTGAAACTGGTGTGTTTTTTTACTTGGAAATTCTGTTTTTCTTTTTTCAATAAAATTTGTGAGTTTTTAAACTTGAAACTTTTGTTATGGTTTTTAGAATGAAATTGGTGAGTTTCTTTCACTTTGAACTTTTGATATGTTCATTATAGTGAAATTGGCGAGTTTTCTAACGTTTAGCTTTTGTGATTGTTTTATAGTGAAACTTATGAGTTTTTAACTTAGAACTTTTGTTATTGTTTTTAAGGGTAATTGATGAGTTTTTTTTTAACTTTGTACTTCTATTTTTTATTTTATATCGAAATGCGTGAGTTTTTTAAATTGGAACTTTTGTAATGGTTTTTATAGTGAAATTGTTGACTTTTTTAACATTGAAACTTTTGTCAGGGTCTTTATAGTAAAACTTGTGATTTTTTTTTAACTTGTGAGTTTTTTTAACTTGTAACTTTCATAATGGTCTTTATAGAGATATTGGTGTATTTTTTCACAATGAACTTTTGTTATTGTCTTTATAGTGAAATTCCGAGTTTTTTAACTCGGAACTTTTGTTATGTTTTTTCGAGTAAAACTTGTAAGTTTTTTAATTTGGAACTTTTGCTGTTGTATTTATCGTGAAATTGGTGATTTTTTAGCTTGAAACTTTTTATTTTGGTTTTTTTTGTAATATTGGTCATTCTTTTATCTTGGAACTTTTGTTATGGTACTTATAGTGAAATTTTTTGGTTTTTTAATTTGGAACTTTTGTTTTTTTATATTGTTAAATATGTGAGTTTTTTAACTTGGAACTTTCATTATGGTTTTTAAAGGGAAACTGGGGAGTTTTTTCACTTTGAACTTTTGATATGATCATTACAGTGAAATTGGTGAGTTTTTTTAACTTTTAGCTTTTGTAATGGTTTTATAGTGAACTTGGTGAGTTTTTTAACTTGGAACTTTAGTTATTATTTTTAAAGGGAAATTAGTGAATTTTTTAACTTTGAACTTCTGTTTTTGATTTTATAGTGAAATGCGTGACTTTTTTAACTTGGAACTTTTGTTATGGTTTTCATAGTGAAATTGTTCTATTTTTAACATGAAACTATTGGAATAATCTTTACAGTTAAATTTGTGAGTTTTTAAACTTGTAACATTTTTATTGTCTTTATAGTGAAATTGGTTAGTTTTTTATTTTAAAATTTTGTTAGGGTATTTATTGTGATATTTGTGAGTTTTTTCGCTTTGAACTTTTGTTATAGTCTTTATAGTGAAACTGGTGTGTTTTTTAACTTGGAAATTCTGTTTTTCTTTTTACAATAAAATTTGTGAGTTTTTAAATTTGAAACTTTTGTTATGGTTTTTAGAATGAAATTGGTGAGTTTTTTTCACTTTGAACTTTTGATATGTTCATTATAGTGAAATTAGCGAGTTTTCTAAAGTTTAGCTTTTGTGATTGTTTTATAGTGAAACTTATGAGTTTTTAACTTAGAACTTTTGTTATTGTTTTTAAGGGTAATTGGTGAGTTTTTTTAACTTTGTACTTCTATTTTTGATTTTATATCGAAATGCGTGAGTTTTTTTAAATTGGAACTTTTGTAATGGTTTTTATAGTTAAATTGTTGACTTTTTTAAGATTGAAACTTTTTTCAGGGTCTTTATAGTAAAACTTGTGAGTTTTTTTAACTTGTAACTTTTATAATGGTCTTTATAGAGAAATTGGTGTATTTTTTCACAATGAACTTTTGATATTGTCTTTATAGTGAAATTCCGAGTTTTTTAACTCGGAACTTTTGTTATGTTTTTTCGAGTAAAATTTGTAAGTTTTTTAATTTGGAACTTTTGATGTTGTATTTATCATGAAATTGGTGATTTTTTAGCTTGAAACTTTTTATTTTGGTTTTTTTTAATAATATTGGTGATTCTTTTATCTTGGAACTTTTGTTATGGTACTTATAGTGATTTTTTTTGGTTTTTTAATTTGGAACTTTTGTTTTTTTATATTGTTAAATTTTTGAGTTTTTTAACTTGGAACTTTCGTTATGGTTTTTAAAGGGAAACTGGGGAGTTTTTTCACTTTGGACTTTTGATATGATTATTACAGTGAAATTGGTGAGTTTTTTCAACTTTTAGCTTTTGTAATTGTTTTATAGTGAACTTGGTGAGTTTTTTAACTTGGAACTTTAGTTATTGTTTTTAAAGGGAAATTGGTGAGTTTTTTAACTTTGAACTTCTGTTTTTGATTTTATAGTGAAATGCGTGACTTTTTTAACTTGGAACTTTTGTTATGGTTTTTCCAGTGAAATTGTTCTTTTTTTAACATGAAACTATTGCCATAATCTTTACAGTGAAATTTGTGAGTTTTTTAACTTGTAACATTTTTATTGTCTTTATAGTGAAATTGGTTAGTTTTTTTATTTTAAATTTTTGTTATGGTATTTATAATGATATTTCTGAGTTTTTTCTCTTTGAACTTTTGTTATAGTCTTTATAGTGAAACTGGTGTGTTTTTTAACTTGGAAATTCTGTTTTTCTTTTTACAATAAAATTTGTGAGTTTTTAAACTTGAAACTTTTGTTATGGTTTTTAGAATGAAATTGGTGAGTTTTTTTCACTTTGAACTTTTGATATGTTCATTATAGTTAAATTGGCGAGTTTTCTAACGTTTAGATTTTGTGAGTGTTTTATAGTGAAATTTATGAGTTTTTAACTTAGACCTTTTGTTATTGTATTTAAGGGTATTTGGTGAGTTTTTTTTTAACTTTGAACTTCTATTTTTGATTTTATATCAAAATGTGTGAGTTTTTTTAATTGGAACTTTTGTAATGGTTATTATAGTGAAATTGTTGACTTTATTAACATGAAACATTTGTCATGGTCTTTATAGTGAAACTTGTGAGTTTTTTTAACTCGGAACTTTTGTTATGTTTTTTCGAGTAAAATTTGTAAGTTTTTTAATTTGGAACTTTTGTTGTTGTATTTACCGCGAAATTGGTGATTTTTAGCTTGAAATTTTTTATTTTGGTTTTTTTTTAGTAATATTGGTGATTTTTTTTATCTTGGAATTTTGTTATAGTACTTATAGTGAAAATTTTTGGTTTTTTAATTTGGAACTTTTGTTTTCTATATATTGTTAAATTTGTGAGTTTTTTAACTTGGAACTTTTGTTATGGTTTTTAAAGGGAAACTGGGGAGTTTTTTCACTTTGAACTTTTGATATGATCATTACAGTGAAATTGGTTAGTTTTTTTATTTTAAAATTTTGTTATGGTATTTATAGTGATATTTGTGAGTTTTTTCGCTTTGAACTTTTGTTATAGTCTTTATAGTGAAGCTGGTGTGTTTTTTAACTTGGAAATTCTGTTTTTCTTTTTACAATAAAATTTGTGAGTTTTTAAACTTGAAACTTTTGTTATGGTTTTTAGAATGAAATTGGTGAGTTTTTTTCACTTTGAACTTTTGATATGTTCATTATAGTTAAATTGGCGAGTTTTCTAACGTTTAGATTTTGTGAGTGTTTTATAGTGAAATTTATGAGTTTTTAACTTAGACCTTTTGTTATTGTATTTAAGGGTATTTGGTGAGTTTTTTTTTAACTTTGAACTTCTATTTTTGATTTTATATCAAAATGTGTGAGTTTTTTTAATTGGAACTTTTGTAATGGTTATTATAGTGAAATTGTTGACTTTATTAACATGAAACATTTGTCATGGTCTTTATAGTGAAACTTGTGAGTTTTTTTAACTCGGAACTTTTGTTATGTTTTTTCGAGTAAAATTTGTAAGTTTTTTAATTTGGAACTTTTGTTGTTGTATTTACCGCGAAATTGGTGATTTTTAGCTTGAAATTTTTTATTTTGGTTTTTTTTTAGTAATATTGGTGATTTTTTTTATCTTGGAATTTTGTTATAGTACTTATAGTGAAAATTTTTGGTTTTTTAATTTGGAACTTTTGTTTTCTATATATTGTTAAATTTGTGAGTTTTTTAACTTGGAACTTTTGTTATGGTTTTTAAAGGGAAACTGGGGAGTTTTTTCACTTTGAACTTTTGATATGATCATTACAGTGAAATTGGTTAGTTTTTTTATTTTAAAATTTTGTTATGGTATTTATAGTGATATTTGTGAGTTTTTTCGCTTTGAACTTTTGTTATAGTCTTTATAGTGAAGCTGGTGTGTTTTTTAACTTGGAAATTCTGTTTTTCTTTTTACAATAAAATTTGTGAGTTTTTAAACTTGAAACTTTTGTTATGGTTTTTAGAATGAAATTGGTGAGTTTTTTTCACTTTGAACTTTTGATATGTTCATTATAGTTAAATTGGCGAGTTTTCTAACGTTTAGCTTTTGTGAGTGTTTTATAGTGAAATTTATGAGTTTTTAACTAAGAACTTTTGTTATTGTATTTAAGGGTAATTGGTGAGTTTTTTTTAACTTTGAACTTCTATTTTTGATTTTATATCGAAATGCGTGAGTTTTTTTAATTGGAACTTTTGTAATGGTTTTTATAGTGAAATTGTTGACTTTATTAACATGAAACTTTTGTCATGGTCTTTATAGTGAAACTTGTGAGTTTTTTTAACTCGGAACTTTTGTTATGTTTTTTCGAGTAAAATTTGTATGTTTTTTAATTTGGAACTTTTGCTGTTGTATTTATCGTGAAATTGGTGATTTTTAGCTTGAAATTTTTTATTTTGGTTTTTTTTAGTATTATTGGTGATTTTTTTTATCTTGGAATTTTGTTATAGTACTTATAGTGAAAATTTTTGGTTTTTTAATTTGGAACTTTTGTTTTCTTTATATTGTTAAATTTGTGAGTTTTTTAACTTGGAACTTTTGTTATGATTTTTAAGGGGAAACTTGGGAGTTTTTTCACTTTGAACTTTTGATATGATCATTACAGTGAAATTGGTGAGTTTTTTTTTTAATTTTAGCTTTTGTAATGGTTTTATAGTGAACTTGGTAAGTTTTTTAACTTGGAACTTTAGTTATTGTTTTTAAAGTGAAATTAGTGAGTTTTTTAACTTTGAACTTCTGTTTTTGATTTTATAGTGAAATGCGTGACTTTTTTAACTTGGAACTTTTCTAATGGTTTTTACAGTGAAATTGTTCTTTTTTTAACATTAAACTATTGCCATAATCTTTCCAGTGAAATTTGTGAGTTTTTTAACTTGTGAGTTTTTTTAACTTGTAACTTTCATAATGGTCTTTATAGAGAAATTGGTGTATTTTTTCACAATGAACTTTTGTTATTGTCTTTATAGTGAAATTCCGAGTTTTTTAACTCGGAACTTTTGTTATGTTTTTTCGAGTAAAATTTGTAAGTTTTTAAATTTGGAACTTTTGTTGTTGTATTTATCGTGAAATTGGTGACTTTTTAGCTTGAAACTTTTTATTTTGGTTTTTTTTAGTAATATTGGTGATTCTTTTATCTTGGAACTTTTGTTATGGTGCTTATAGTGAAATTTTTTGGTTTTTTAATTTGGGACTTTTGTTTTTTTATATTGTTAAATTTGTGATTTTATAACTTGGAACTTTCGTTATGGTTTTTAAAGGGAAACTGGGTAGTTTTTTCACTTTGAACTTTTTATATGATCATTACAGTGAAATTGGTGAGTTTTTTTAACTTTTAGCTTTTGTAATGAATTTATAGTGAACTTGGTGAGTTTTTTTAACTTGGAACTTTAGTTATTATTTTTAAAGGGAAATTAGTGAGTTTTTTAAGTTTGAACTTCTGTTTTTGATTTTATAGTGAAATGCGTGACTTTTTTTAACTTGGAACTTTTGTTATGGTTTTTACAGTGAAATTGTTCTTTTTTTAACATGAAACTATTGCCATAATCTTTACAGTGAAATTTGTGAGTTTTTTAACTTGTAACATTTTTATTGTCTTTATAGTGAAATTGGTTATTTTTTTTTATTTTAAAATTTTGTTATTGTATTTATAGTGATATTTGTGAGTTTTTCCGCTTTGAACTTTTGTTATAGTCTTTATAGTGAAACTGGTGTGCTTTTTAACTTGGAAATTCTGTTTTTCTTTTTACAATAAAATTTGTGAGTTTTTAAACTTGAAACTTTTGTTATGGTTTTTAGAATGAAATTGGTGAGTTTTTTCACTTTGAACTTTTGATATGTTCATTATAGTGAAATTGGCGAATTTTCTAACGTTTAGCTTTTGTGATTGTTTTATAGTGAAATTTATGAGTTTTTAACTTAGAACTTTTGTTATTGTTTTTAAGGGTAATTGGTGAGTTTTTTTAACTTTGAACTTCTATTTTTGATTTTATATCGAAATGCGTGAGTTTTTTAAATTGGAACTTTTGTAATGGTTTTTATAGTGAAATTGTTGACTTTATCAACATGAAACTTTTGTCATGGTCTTTATAGTGAAACTTGTGAGTTTTTTTTACTCGGAACTTTTGTTATGTTTTTTCGAGTAAAATTTGTAAGTTTTTTAATTTGGAACTTTTGTTGTTGTATTTATCGTGAAATTGGTGATTTTTAGCTTGACACTTTTTATTTTGGTTTTTTTTAGTAATATTGGTGATTTTTTTTATCTTGGAATTTTGTTATGCTACTTATATTGAAAATTTTGGGTTTTTTAATTTGGAACTTTTTTTTTTATATTGTTAAATTTGTGAGTTTTTTAACTTGGAACTTTTGTTATGGTTTTAAAGGGAAACTGGGGAGTTTTTTCACTTTCAACTTTTGATATGATCATTACAGTGAAATTGGTGAGTTTTTTTGACCTTTAGCTTTTGTAATGGTTTTATAGTGAACTTGGTGAGTTTTTTAACTTGGAACTTTAGTTATTGTTTTTAAAGGGAAATTAGTGAGTTTTTTTAACTTTGAACTTCTATTTTTGATTTTATAGTGAAATGCGTGACTTTTTTAACTTGGAACTTTTGTTATGGTTTTTACAGTGAAATTGTTCTTTTTTTAACATGAAACTATTGGAATAATCTTTACAGTTAAATTTGTGAGTTTTTAAACTTGTAACATTTTTATTGTCTTTATAGTGAAATTGGTTAGTTTTTAATTTTAAAATTTTGTTAGGGTATTTATAGTGATATTTGTGAGTTTTTTTCGCTTTGAACTTTTGTTATATTCTTTATAGTGAAACTGGTGGCTTTTTTAACTTGGAAATTCTGTTTTTCTTTTTACAATAAAATTTGTGAGTTTTTAAATTTGAAACTTTTGTTATGGTTTTTAGAATGAAATTGGTGAGTTTTTTTCACTTTGAACTTTTGATATGTTCATTATAGTGAAATTTGCGAGTTTTCTAACGTTTAGCTTTTGTGATTGTTTTATAGTGAAACTTATGAGTTTTTAACTTAGAACTTTTGTTATTGTTTTTAAGGGTAATTGTTGAGTTTTTTTTAACTTTGTACTTCAATTTTTGATTTTATATCGAAATGCGTAAGTTTTTTAAATTGGAACTTTTGTAATGGTTTTTATAGTGAAATTGTTGACTTTTTTAACTTTGAAACTTTTGTCAGGGTCTTTATAGTAAAACTTGTGAGTTTTTTTAACTTGTAACTTTCATAATGGTCTTTATAGAGAAATTGGTGTATTTTTTCACAATGAACTTTTGTTATTGTCTTTATAGTGAAATTCCGAGTTTTTTAACTCGGAACTTTTGTTATGTTTTTTCGAGTAAAATTTGTAAGTTTTTTAATTTGGAACTTTTGTTGTTGTATTTGTCGTGAAATTGGTGACTTTTTAGCTTAAACTTTTTATTTTGGTTTTTTTTAGTAATATTGGTGATTCTTTTATCTTGGAACTTTTGTTATAGTACTTATAGTGAAATTTTTTGGTTTTTTAATTTGGGACTTTTGTTTTTTTTATATTGTTAAATTTGTGATTTTATAACTTGGAACTTTCGTTATGGTTTTTAAAGGGAAACTGGGTAGTTTTTTCACTTTGAACTTTTTATGTGATCATTACAGTGAAATTGGTGAGTTTTTTTAACTTTTAGCTTTTGTAATGAATTTATAGTGAACTTGGTGAGTTTTTTTAACTTGGAACTTTAGTTATTATTTTTAAAGGGAAATTAGTGAGTTTTTAACTTTGAACTTCTGTTTTTGATTTTATAGTGAAATGCGTGACTTTCTTTAACTTGGAATATTTGTTATGGTTTTTACAGTGAAATTGTTCTTTTTTTAACATGAAACTATTGCCATAATCTTTACAGTGAAATTTGTGAGTTTTTTAACTTGTAACATTTTTATTGTCTTTATAGTGAAATTGGTTAGTTTTTTATTTTAAAATTTTGTTAGGGTATTTATAGTGATATTTGTGAGTTTTTTCGCTTTGAACTTTTGTTATAGTCTTTATAGTGAAACTGGTGTGTTTTTTAACTTGGAAATTCTGTTTTTCTTTTTACAATAAAATTTGTGAGTTTTTAAATTTGAAACTTTTGTTATGGTTTTTAGAATGAAATTGGTGAGTTTTTTTCACTTTGAACTTTTGATATGTTCATTATAGTGAAATTGGCGAGTTTTCTAACGTTTAGTTTTTGTGATTGTTTTATAGTGAAACTTATGAGTTTTTAACTTAGAACTTTTGTTATTGTTTTTAAGGGTAATTGGTGAGGTTTTTTTAACTTTGTACTTCAATTTTTGATTTTATATCTAAATGCGTGAGTTTTTTAAATTGGAACTTTTGTAATGGTTTTTATAGTGAAATTGTTGACTTTTTTAACTTTGAAACTTTTGTCAGGGTCTTTATAGTAAAACTTGTGAGTTTTTTTAACTTGTAACTTTCATAATGGTCTTTATAGAGAAATTGGTGTATTTTTTCACAATGAACTTTTTTTATTGTCTTTATAGTGAAATTCCGAGTTTTTTAACTCGGAACTTTTGTTATGTTTTTTCGAGTAAAATTTGTAAGTTTTTTAATTTGGAACTTTTGTTGTTGTATTTATCGTGAAATTGGTGACTTTTTAGCTTGAAAATTTTTATTTTGGTTTTTTTTAGTAATATTGGTGATTCTTTTATCTTGGAACTTTTGTTATGGTGCTTATAGTGAAATTTTTTGGTTTTTTAATTTGGGACTTTTGTTTTTTTATATTGTTAAATTTGTGATTTTATAACTTGGAACTTTCGTTATGGTTTTTAAAGGGAAACTGGGTAGTTTTTTCACTTTGAACTTTTTATATGATCATTACAGTGAAATTGGTGAGTTTTTTTAACTTTTAGCTTTTGTAATGAATTTATAGTGAACTTGGTGAGTTTTTTTAACTTGGAACTTTAGTTATTGTTTTTAAAGGGAAATTAGTGAGTTTTTTAACTTTGAACTTCTGTTTTTGATTTTATAGTGAAATGCGTGACTTTTTTTAACTTGGAACTTTTGTTATGGTTTTTACAGTGAAATTGTTCTTTTTTTAACATGAAACTATTGCCATAATCTTTACAGTGAAATTTGTGAGTTTTTTAACTTGTAACATTTTTATTAGCTTTATAGTGAAATTGGTTATTTTTTTTAATTTTAAAATTTTGTTATTGTATTTATAGTGATATTTGTGAGTTTTTCCGCTTTGAACTTTTGTTATAGTCTTTATAGTTAAACTGATGTGCTTTTTAACTTGGAAATTCTGTTTTTCTTTTTACAATAAAATTTGTGAGTTTTTAAACTTGAAACTTTTGTTATGGTTTTTAGAATGAAATTGGTGAGTTTTTTTCACTTTGAACTTTTGATATGTTCATTATAGTGAAATTGGCGAGTTTTCTAACGTTTAGTTTTTGTGATTGTTTTATAGTGAAACTTATGAGTTTTTAACTTAGAACTTTTGTTATTGTTTTTAAGGGTAATTGGTGAGGTTTTTTTAACTTTAGACTTCAATTTTTGATTTTATATCTAAATGCGTGAGTTTTTTAAATTGGAACTTTTGTAATGGTTTTTATAGTGAAATTATTGACTTTTTTAACTTTGAAACTTTTGTCAGGGTCTTTATAGTAAAACTTGTGAGTTTTTTTAACTTGTAACTTTCATAATGGTCTTTATAGAGAAATTGGTGTATTTTTTCACAATGAACTTTTTTTATTGTCTTTATAGTGAAATTCCGAGTTTTTTAACTCGGAACTTTTGTTATGTTTTTTCGAGTAAAATTTGTAAGTTTTTTAATTTGGAACTTTTGTTGTTGTATTTATCGTGAAATTGGTGACTTTTTAGCTTGAAACTTTTTATTTTGGTTTTTTTTAGTAATATTGGTGATTCTTTTATCTTGGGACTTTTGTTATGGTGCTTATAGTGAAATTTTTTGGTTTTTTAATTTGGGACTTTTGTTTTTTTATATTGTTAAATTTGTGATTTTATAACTTGGAACTTTCGTTATGGTTTTTAAAGGGAAACTGGGTAGTTTTTTCACTTTGAACTTTTTATATGATCATTACAGTGAAATTGGTGAGTTTTTTTAACTTTTAGCTTTTGTAATGAATTTATAGTGAACTTGGTGAGTTTTTTTAACTTGGAACTTTAGTTATTGTTTTTAAAGGGAAATTAGTGAGTTTTTTAACTTTGAACTTCTGTTTTTGATTTTATAGTGAAATGCGTGACTTTTTTTAACTTGGAACTTTTGTTATGGTTTTTACAGTGAAATTGTTCTTTTTTTAACATGAAACTATTGCCATAATCTTTACAGTGAAATTTGTGAGTTTTTTAACTTGTAACATTTTTATTGTCTTTATAGTGAAATTGGTTATTTTTTTTAATTTTAAAATTTGGTTATTGTATTTATAGTGATATTTGTGAGTTTTTCCGCTTTGAACTTTTGTTATAGTCTTTATAGTGAAACTGGTGTGCTTTTTAACTTGGAAATTCTGTTTTTCTTTTTACAATAAAATTTGTGAGTTTTTAAACTTGAAACTTTTGTTATGGTTTTTAGAATGAAATTGGTGAGTTTTTTCACTTTGAACTTTTGATATGTTCATTATAGTGAAATTGGCGAGTTTTCTAACGTTTAGCTTTTGTGATTGTTTTATAGTGAAATTTATGAGTTTTTAACTTAGAACTTTTGTTATTGTTTTTAAGGGTAATTGGTGAGTTTTTTTAACTTTGAACTTCTATTTTTGATTTTATATCGAAATGCGTGAGTTTTTTAAATTGGAACTTTTGTAATGGTTTTTATAGTGAAATTGTTGACTTTATCAACATGAAACTTTTGTCATGGTCTTTATAGTGAAACTTGTGAGTTTTTTTTACTCGGAACTTTTGTTATGTTTTTTCGAGTAAAATTTGTAAGTTTTTTAATTTGGAACTTTTGTTGTTGTATTTATCGTGAAATTGGTGATTTTTAGCTTGACACTTTTTATTTTGGTTTTTTTTAGTAATATTGGTGATTTTTTTATCTTGGAATTTTGTTATGCTACTTATATTGAAAATTTTGGGTTTTTTAATTTGGAACTTTTTTTTTTATATTGTTAAATTTGTGAGTTTTTTAACTTGGAACTTTTGTTATGGTTTTAAAGGGAAACTGGGGAGTTTTTTCACTTTCAACTTTTGATATGATCATTACAATGAAATTGGTGAGTTTTTTTAAATTTTAGCTTTTGTAATGGTTTTATAGTGAACTTGGTGAGTTTTTTAACTTGGAACTTTAGTTATTGTTTTTAAAGTGAAATTAGTGAGTTTTTTAACATTGAACTTCTGTTTTTGATTTTATAGTGAAATGCGTGACTTTTTTAACTTGGAACTTTTGTTATGGTTTTTACAGTGAAATTGTTCTTTTTTTAACATGAAACTATTGGAATAATCTTTACAGTTAAATTTGTGAGTTTTTAAACTTGTAACATTTTTATTGTCTTTATAGTGAAATTGGTTAGTTTTTTATTTTAAAATTTTGTTAGGGTATTTATAGTGATATTTGTGAGTTTTTTTCGCTTTGAACTTTTGTTATATTCTTTATAGTGAAACTGGTGGCTTTTTTAACTTGGAAATTCTGTTTTTCTTTTTACAATAAAATTTGTGAGTTTTTAAATTTGAAACTTTTGTTATGGTTTTTAGAATGAAATTGGTGAGTTTTTTTCACTTTGAACTTTTGATATGTTCATTATAGTGAAATTGGCGAGTTTTCTAACGTTTAGTTTTTGTGATTGTTTTATAGTGAAACTTATGAGTTTTTAACTTAGAACTTTTGTTATTGTTTTTAAGGGTAATTGGTGAGTTTTTTTTAACTTTGTACTTCAATTTTTGATTTTATATCGAAATGCGTAAGTTTTTTAAATTGGAACTTTTGTAATGGTTTTTATAGTGAAATTGTTGACTTTTTTAACTTTGAAACTTTTGTCAGGGTCTTTATAGTAAAACTTGTGAGTTTTTTTAACTTGTAACTTTCATAATGGTCTTTATAGAGAAATTGGTGTATTTTTTCACAATGAACTTTTGTTATTGTCTTTATAGTGAAATTCTGAGTTTTTTAACTCGGAACTTTTGTTATGTTTTTTCGAGTAAAATTTGTAAGTTTTTTAATTTGGAACTTTTGTTGTTGTATTTGTCGTGAAATTGGTGACTTTTTAGCTTAAACTTTTTATTTTGGTTTTTTTTAGTAATATTGGTGATTCTTTTATCTTGGAACTTTTGTTATAGTACTTATAGTGAAATTTTTTGGTTTTTTAATTTGGGAATTTTGTTTTTTTATATTGTTAAATTTGTGATTTTATAACTTGGAACTTTCGTTATGGTTTTTAAAGGGAAACTGGGTAGTTTTTTCACTTTGAACTTTTTATATGATCATTACAGTGAAATTGGTGAGTTTTTTTAACTTTTAGCTTTTGTAATGAATTTATAGTGAACTTGGTGAGTTTTTTTAACTTGGAACTTTAGTTATTATTTTTAAAGGGAAATTAGTGAGTTTTTTAACTTTGAACTTCTGTTTTTGATTTTATAGTGAAATGCGTGACTTTTTTTAACTTGGAACTTTTGTTATGGTTTTTACAGTGAAATTGTTCTTTTTTTAACATGAAACTATTGCCATAATCTTTACAGTGAAATTTGTGAGTTTTTTAACTTGTAACATTTTTATTGTCTTTATAGTGAAATTGGTTATTTTTTTTATTTTAAAATTTTGTTATTGTATTTATAGTGATATTTGTGAGTTTTTCCGCTTTGAACTTTTGTTATAGTCTTTATAATGAAACTGGTGTGCTTTTTAACTTGGAAATTCTGTTTTTCTTTGTACAATAAAATTTTTGAGTTTTTAAACTTGAAACTTTTGTTATGGTTTTTAGAATGAAATTGGTTAGTTTTTTTCACTTTGAACTTTTGATATGTTCATTATAGTGAAATTGGCGAGTTTTCTAACGTTTAGCTTTTGTGATTGTTTTATAGTTTAATTTATGAGTTTTTAACTTAGAACTTTTGTTATTGTTTTTAAGGGTAATTGGTGAGTTTTTTTAACTTTGAACTTCTATTTTTGATTTTATATCGAAATGCGTGAGTTTTTTAAATTGGAACTTTTGTAATGGTTTTTATAGTGAAATTGTTGACTTTATCAACATGAAACTTTTGTCATGGTCTTTATAGTGAAACTTGTGAGTTTTTTTTACTCGGAACTTTTGTTATGTTTTTTCGAGTAAAATTTGTAAGTTTTTTAATTTGGAACTTTTGCTGTTGTATTTATCGTGAAATTGGTGATTTTTAGCTTGACACTTTTTATTTTGGTTTTTTTTAGTAATATTGGTGATTTTTTTTTATCTTGGAATTTTGTTATGCTACTTATATTGAAAATTTTTGGTTTTTTAATTTGGAACTTTTTTTTTTATATTGTTAAATTTGTGAGTTTTTTAACTTGGAACTTTTGTTATGGTTTTAAAGGGAAACTGGGGAGTTTTTTCACTTTGAACTTTTGATATGATCATTACAATGAAATTGGTGAGTTTTTTTAAATTTTAGCTTTTGTAATGGTTTTATAGTGAACTTGGTGAGTTTTTTAACTTGGGACTTTAGTTATTGTTTTTAAAGTGAAATTAGTGAGTTTTTTAACATTGAACTTCTGTTTTTGATTTTATAGTGAAATGCGTGACTTTTTTAACTTGGAACTTTTGTTATGGTTTTTACAGTGAAATTGTTCTTTTTTTAACATGAAACTATTGGAATAATCTTTACAGTTAAATTTGTAAGTTTTTAAACTTGTAACATTTTTTATTGTCTTTATAGTGAAATTGGTTAGTTTTTTTATTTTAAAATTTTGTTATGGTATTTATAGTGATATTTGTGAATTTTTTCGCTTTGAACTTTTCTTATAGTCTTTATAGTGAAACTGGTGTGTTTTTTAACTTGGAAATTCTGTTTTTCTTTTTACAATAAAATTTGTGAGTTTTTAAACTTGAAACTTTTGTTATGGTTTTTAGAATGAAATTGGTGAGTTTTTTCACTTTTAACTTTTGATATGTTCATTATAGTGAAATTGGCGAGTTTTCTAACGTTTAGCTTTTGTGATTGTTTTATAGTGAAACTTATGAGTTTTTAACTTAGAACTTTTGTTATTGTTTTTAAGGGTAATTGGTGAGTTTTTTTAAACTTTGTACTTCTATTTTTGATTTTATATCGAAATGCGTGAGTTTTTTAAATTGGAACTTTTGTAATGGTTTTTATAGTGAAATTGTTAAATTTTTTAACTTTGAAACTTTTGTCAGGGTCTTTATAGTAAAACTTGTGAGTTTTTTTTAACTTGTAACTTTTATAATGGTCTTTATAGAGAAATTGGTGTATTTTTTCACAATGAACTTTTGTTATTGTCTTTATAGTGAAATTCTGAGTTTTTTAACTCGGAACTTTTGTTATGTTTTTTCGAGTAAAATTTGTAAGTTTTTTAATTTGGAACTTTCGCTGTTGTATTTATCGTGAAATTGGTGACTTGAAACTTTTTATTTTGGTTTTTTTGAGTAATATTGGTGATTCTTTTATCTTGGAACTTTTGTTATGGTACTTATAGTGAAATTTTTTGGTTTTTTAATTTGGGACTTTTGTTTTTTTATATTGTTAAATTTGTGATTTTATAACTTGGAACTTTCGTTATGGTTTTTAAAGGGAAACTGGGTAGTTTTTTCACTTTGAACTTTTGATATGATCATTACAGTGAAATTGGTGAGTTTTTTTAACTTTTAGCTTTTGTAATGAATTTATAGTGAACTTGGTGAGTTTTTTAACTTGGAACTTTAGTTATTATTTTTAAAGGGAAATTAGTGAGTTTTTTAACATTGAACTTTTGTTTTTGATTTTATAGTGATATGCGTGACTTTTTTTAACTTGGAACTTTTGTTATGGTTTTTACAGTGAAATTGTTCTTTTTTTAACATGAAACTATTGCCATAATCTTTACAGTGAAATTTGTGAGTTTTTTAACTTGTAACATTTTTATTGTCTTTATAGTGAAATTAGTTATTTTTTTTATTTTAAAATTTTGTTATTGTATTTATAGTGATATTTGTGAGTGTTTTCGCTTTGAACTTTTGTTATAGTCTTTATAGTGAAACTGGTGTGCTTTTTAACTTGGAAATTCTGTTTTTCTTTTCACAATAAAATTTTTGAGTTTTTAAACTTGAAACTTTTGTTATGGTTTTTAGAATGAAATTGGTGAGTTTTTTTCACTTTGAACTTTTGATATGTTCATTATAGTGAAATTGACGAGTTTTCTAACGTTTAGCTTTTGTGATTGTTTTATAGTGAAATTTATGAGTTTTTAACTTAGAACTTTTGTTATTGTTTTTAAGGGTAATTGGTGAGTTTTTTTAACTTTGAACTTCTATTTTTGATTTTATATCGAAATGCGTGAGTTTTTTAAATTGGAACTTTTGTAATGGTTTTTATAGTGAAATTGTTGACTTTATCAACATGAAACTATTGTCATGGTCTTTATAGTGAAACTTGTGAGTTTTTTTTACTCGGAACTTTTGATATGTTTTTTCGAGTAAAATTTGTAAGTTTTTTAATTTGGAACTTTTGTTGTTGTATTTATCGTGAAATTGGTGATTTTTTGCTTGACACTTTTTATTTTGGTTTTTTTTAGTAATATTGGTGATTTTTTTTTTATCTTGGAATTTTGTTATGCTACTTATATTGAAAATTTTGGGTTTTTTAATTTGGAACTTTTGTTTTTTTTTTATATTGTTAAATTTGTGAGTTTTTTAACTTGGAACTTTTGTTATGGTTTTAAAGGGAAACTAGGGAGTTTTTTCACTTTGAACTTTTGATATGATCATTACAATGAAATTGGTGAGTTTTTTTAAATTTTAGCTTTTGTAATGGTTTTATAGTGAACTTGTGAGTTTTTTAACTTGGAACTTTAGTTATTGTTTTTAAAGTGAAATTAGTGAGTTTTTTAACTTTGAACTTCTGTTTTTGATTTTATAGTGAAATGCGTGACTTTTTTTAACTTGGAACTTTTCTAATGGTTTTTACAATGAAATTGTTCTTTTATTAACATGAAACTATTGCCATAATCTTTCCAGTGAAATTTGTGAGTTTTTTAACTTGTAACATTTTTTATTGACTTTATAATGAAATTGGTTAGTTTTTTTATTTTAAAATTTTGTTATGGTATTTATAGTTATATTTGTGAGTTTTTTCGCTTTGAACTTTTCTTATAGTCTTTATAGTGAAATTGGTGTGTTTTGTAACTTGGAAATTCTGTTTTTCTTTTTACAATAAAATTTGTGAGTATTTAAACTTGAAACTTTTGTTATGGTTTTTAGAATGAAATTGGTGAATTTTTTCACTTTGAACTTTTGATATGTTCATTATAGTGAAATTGGCGAGTTTTCTAACGTTTAGCTTTTGTGATTGTTTTATAGTGAAATTTATGAGTTTTTAACTTAGAACTTTTGTTATTGTTTTTAAGGGTAATTGGTGAGTTTTTTTAAACTTTGTATTTCTATTTTTGATTTTATATCGAAATGCGTGAGTTTTTTAAATTGGAACCTTTGTAATGGTTTTTATAGTGAAATTGTTAAATTTTTTTACTTTGAAACTTTTGTCAGGGTCTTTATAATAAAACTTGTGAGTTTTTTTTAAACTTTTAACTTTTATAATGGTCTTTATAGAGAAATTGGTGTATTTTTTCACAATGAACTTTTGTTATTGTCTTTATAGTGAAATTCAAAGTTTTTTAACTCGGAACTTTTGTTATGTTTTTTCGAGTAAAATTTGTAAGTTTTTTAATTTGGAACTTTCGCTATTGTATTTATCGTGAAATTGATGATTTTTTAGCTTGAAACTTTTTATTTTGGTTTTTTTGAGTAATATTGGTGATTCTTTTATCTTGGAACTTTTGTTATGGTACTTATAGTGAAATTTTTTGGTTTTTTAATCTGGGACTTTGTTTTTTTATATTGTTAAATTTGTGATTTTATAACTTGGAACTTTCGTTATGGTTTTTAAAGGGAAACTGGGTAGTTTTTTCACTTTGAACTTTTGATATGATCATTACAGTGAAATTGGTGAGTTTTTTTAACTTATAGCTTTTGTGTAATGGTTTTATAGTGAACTTGGTGAGTTTTTTTAACTTGGAACTTTAGTTATTGTTTTTAAAGGGAAATTAGTGAGTTTTTTAACTTTGAACTTCTATTTTTGATTTTATATCGAAATGCGTGAGTTTTTTAAATTGGAACTTTTGTAATGGTTTTTATAGTGAAATTGTTGACTTTTTTAACATGAAACTTTTGTCATGGTCTTTATAGTGAAACTTGTGAG
The DNA here is from genome assembly GCA_963859935.3 of Lathyrus sativus. Taxonomy (NCBI): domain Eukaryota; kingdom Viridiplantae; phylum Streptophyta; class Magnoliopsida; order Fabales; family Fabaceae; genus Lathyrus; species Lathyrus sativus. The sequence continues at coordinate 251,148,567 of OZ012740.1, read as the reverse complement.
TTTTTTTACTCGAAACTTTTGTTATGTTTTTTCGAGTAAAATTTGTAATTTTTTTAATTTGGAACTTTTGTTGTTCTATTTATCGTGAAATTTGGTGATTTTTAGCTTGAAACTTTTTATTTTGGTTTTTTTAGTAATATTGGTAATTTTTTTTATCTTGGAATTTTGTTATGCTACTTATAGTGAAAATTTATGGTTTTTTAATTTGGGGCTTTTGTTTTTTTATATTGTTAAATTTGTGAGTTTTTTAACTTGGAACTTTTGTTATGGTTTTTAAAGGGAAACTGGGGAGTTTTTTCACTTTGAACATTTGATATGATCATTACAGTGAAATTGGTGAGTTTTTTTTTTTAACTTTTAGCTTTTGTAATGGTTTTATAGTGAACTTGGTGAGTTTTTTAACTTGGAACTTTAGTTATTGTTTTTAAAGGGAAATTAGTGAGTTTTTTTTAACTTTGAACTTCTGTTTTTGACTTTATAGTGAAATGTTTGACTTTTTAAACTTGGAACTTTTGTTATGGTTTTTACAGTGAAATTGTTCTTTTATTAACATTAAACTCTTGCCATAATCTTTCCAGTGAAATTTGTGAGTTTTTTAACTTGTCACATTTTTATTGTCTTTATAGTTAAATTGGTTAGTTTTTTTATTTTAAAATTTTGTTATGTTATTTATAGTGATATTTGTGAGTTTTTTCGCTTTGAACTTTTGTTGTAGTCTTTATAGTGAAATTGGTGTGTTTTTTAACTTGGAAATTTTGTTTTTCTTTTTACAATAAAATTTGTGAGTTTTTAAACTTGAAACTTTTGTTATGGTTTTTAGAATGAAATTGGTAAATTTTTCTCACTTTGAACTTTTGATATTTTCATTATAGAGAAATTGGCGAGTTTTCTAACAATAAGCTTTTGTGATTGTTTTATAGTGAAATTTATGAGTTTTTAACTTAGAACTTTCGTTATTGTTTTTTAGGGTAATTGGTGAGTTTTTTTAACTTTGAACTTCTATTTTTGATTTTATATCGAAATGTGTGAGTTTTTTAAATTTTAACTTTTGTAATGGTTTTTATAGTGACATTGTTGACTTTTTTATCATGAAACTTTTGTCAGGGTCTTTATAGTTAAACTTGTGAATTTTTTCAACTTTTAACTTTTGTAATTGTCTATATAGACAAATTTATGTATTTTTTTTACAATGAACTTTTGTTATTGTCTTTATAGTGAAATTGTGAGTTTTTTTAACTCGGAACTTTTGTAATGTTTTTTTGAGTAAAATTTGTAAGTTTTTTAATTTGGAACTTTTATTGTTGTATTTATCGTGAAATTGGTGATTTTTTAGCTTGAAACTTTTTATTTTGGTTTTTTTTTAGTAATATTGGTGATTTTTTTTATATGGGAACTTTTGTTATGGTACATATAGTGAAATTTTTTGGTTTTGTAATTTGGGACTTATGTTTTTTTATATTGTTAAATTTGTGAGTTTTTTTAGCTTGGAACTTTTGTTATGGTTTTTAAAGGGAAACTGGGGAGTTTTTTCACTTTGAACATTTGATATGATCATTACAGTGAAATTGGTGAGTTTTTTTTTAACTTTTAGCTTTTGTAATGGTTTTATAGTGAACTTGGTGAGTTTTTTAACTTGGAACTTTAGTTATTTTTTTTAAAGGGAAATTAGTGAGTTTTTTTAAAGGGAAATTTTGTTATTGTATTTATAGTGATATTTGTGAGTTTTTTCGCTTTGAACTTTTGTTATAGTCTTTATAGTGAAACTGGTGTGTTTTTTAACTTGGAAATTCTGTTTTTCTTTTTTCAATAAAATTTGTGAGTTTTTAAACTTGAAACTTTTGTTATGGTTTTTAGAATGAAATTGGTGAGTTTTTTTCACTTTGAACTTTTGATATGTTCATTACAGTGAAATTGGCGAGTTTTCTAACGTTTAGCTTTTGTGATTGTTTTATAGTGAAACTTATGAGTTTTTAGCTTAGAACTTTTGTTATTGTTTTTAAGGGTAATTGGTGAGTTTTTTTAACTTTGTACTTCTATTTTTGATTTTATATCGAAATGCGTGAGTTTTTTAAATTGGAACTTTTGTAATGGTTTTTATAGTGAAATTGTTGACTTTTTTAACATTGAAACTTTTGTCAGGGTCTTTATAGTAAAACTTGTGAGTTTTTTTAACTTGTCACTTTGACAATGGTCTTTATAGAGAAATTGGTGTATTTTTTCACAATGAACTTTTGTTATTGTCTTTATAGTGAAATTCCGAGTTTTTTAACTGGGAACTTTTGTTATGTTTTTTCGAGTAAAATTTGTAAGTTTTTTAATTTGGAACTTTTGCTGTTGTATTTATCGTGAAATTGGTGATTTTTTAGCTTGAAACTTTTTATTTTGGTTTTTTAGTAATATTGGTGATTCTTTTATCTTGGAACTTTTGTTATGGTACTTATAGTGAAATTTTTTGTTTTTTTAATTTGGAACTTTTGTTTTTTTATATTGTTAAATTTGTGAGTTTTTTAACTTGGAACTTTCGTTATGGTTTTTAAAGGGAAACTGGGGAGTTTTTTCACTTTCAACTTTTGATATGATCATTACAGTAAAATTGGTGAGTTTTTTTAACTTTTAGCTTTTGTAATGGTTTTATAGTGAACTTGGTGAGTTTTTTAACTTGGAACTTTAGTTATGGTTTTTAAAGGGAAATTAGTGAGTTTTTTTAACTTTGAACTTCTGTTTTTGATTTTATAGTGAAATGCGTGACTTTTTTAACTTGGAACTTTTGTTATGGTTTTTACACTGAAATTGTTCTTTTTTTAACATGAAACTATTGCCATAATCTTTATAGTGAAATTTGTGAGTTTTTTAACTTGTAACATTTTTATTGTCTTTATAGTAAAATTGGTAAGTTTTTTATTTTAAAATTTTGTTATGGTATTTATAATGATATTTGTGAGTTTTTTCGCTTTGAACTTTTGTTATAGTCTTCATAGTGAAACTGGTGTGTTTTTTAACTTGGAAATTCTGTTTTTCTTTTTTCAATAAAACTTGTGAGTTTTTAAACTTGATACTTTTGTTATGGTTTTTAGAATGAAATTGGTGAGTTTTTTTCACTTTGAACTTTTGATATGTTCATTATAGTGAAATTGGCGAGTTTTCTAACGTTTAGCTTTTGTGATTGTTTTATAGTGAAACTTATGAGTTTTTAACTTAGAACTTTTGTTATTGTTTTTAAGGGTAATTGGTGAGTTTTTTTAACTTTGTACTTCTATTTTTGATTTTAATCCGAAATGCGTGAGTTTTTTAAATTGGAACTTTTGTAATGGTTTTTATAGTGAAATTGTTGACTTTTTTAACATTGAAACTTTTGTCAGGGTCTTTATAGTAAAATTTGTGAGTTTTTTTAACTTGTAACTTTCATAATGGTCTTTATAGAGAAATTGGTGTATTTTTTCACAATGAATTTTGTTATTGTCTTTATAGTGAAATTCCGAGTTTTTTAACTGGGAACTTTTGTTATGTTTTTTCGAGTAAAATTTGTAAGTTTTTTAATTTGGAACTTTTGTTGTTGTATTTATCGTGAAATTGGTGATTTTTTAGCTTGAAACTTTTTATTTTGCTTTTTTAGTAATATTGGTGATTCTTTTATCTTGGAACTTTTGTTATGGTACTTATAGTGAAATTTTTTGTTTTTTTAATTTGGAACTTTTGTTTTTTTATATTGTTAAATTTGTGAGTTTTTTAACTTGGAACTTTCGTTATGGTTTTTAAAGGGAAACTGGGGAGTTTTTTGACTTTGAACTTTTGATATGATCGTTACAGTGAAATTGGTGAGTTTTTTTTTTTAACTTTTAGATTTTGTAATAGTTTTATAGTGAACTTAGTGAGTTTTTTAACTTGGAACTTTAGTTATTGTTTTTAAAGGGAAATTAGTGAGTTTTTTTTTAACTTTGAACTTCTGTTTTTGAATTTATAGTGAAATGCGTGACTTTTTTAACTTGGAACTTTTGTTATGGTTTTTACAGTGAAATTGTTCTTTTTTTAACATGAAACTATTGGCATAATCTTTACAGTGAAATTTGTGAGTTTTTGAACTTGTAACATTTTTATTGTCTTTATAGTGAAATTGGTTATTTTTTTTATTTTAAAATTTTGTTATTGTATTTATAGTGATATTTGTGAGTTTTTTCGCTTTGAATTTTGTTATAGTCTTTATAGTGAAACTGGTGTGTTTTTTAACTTGGAAATTCTGTTTTTCTTTTTTCAATAAAATTTGTGAGTTTTTAACTTGAAACTTTTGTTATGGTTTTAAGAATGAAATTGGTGTGTTTTTTTCACTTTGAAATTTTGATATGTTCATTACAGTGAAATTGGCGAGTTTTCTAACGTTTAGCTTTTGTGATTGTTTTATAGTAAAACTTATGAGTTTTTAGCTTAGAACTTTTGTTATTGTTTTTAAGGGTAATTGGTGAGTTTTTTTAACTTGTCACTTTCATAATGGTCTTTATAGAGAAATTGGTGTATTTTTTCACAATGAACTTTTGTTATTGTGTTTATAGTGAAATTTCGAGTTTTTTAACTCGGAACTTTTGTTATGTTTTTTTGAGTAAAATTTGTAAGTATTTTAATTTGGAACTTTTGTTGTTGTATTTATCGTGAAATTGGTGATTTTTTAGCTTGAAACTTTTTATTTTGGTTTTTTTTTAGTAATATTGGTGATTCTTTTATCTTGGAAGTTTTGTTATGGTACTCATAGTGAATTTTTTTGGTTTTTTAATTTGGAACTTTTGTTTTTTTATATTGTTAAATTTGTGAGTTTTTTAACTTGGAACTTTGTTATGGTTTTTAAAGGGAAACTGGGGAGTTTTTTGACTTTCAACTTTTGATATGATCGTTACAGTGAAATTGGTGATTTTTTTTAATAACTTTTAGCTTTTGTAATGGTTTTATAATGAACTTGGTGAGTTTTTTAACTTGGAACTTTAGTTATTGTTTTTAAAGGGAAATTAGTGAGTTTATTTTTAACTTTGAACTTCTGTTTTTGATTTTATAGTGAAATGCGTGACTTTTTTAACTTGGAACTTTTTTTATGGTTTTTACACTGAAACTGTTCTTTTTTTAACATTAAACTATTGCCATAATCTTTACAGTGAAATTTGTGAGTTTTTTAACTTGTAACATTTTTATTGTCTTTATAGTGAAATTGGTTATTTTTTTTATTTTAAAATTTTGTTATTGTATTTATAGTGATAATTGTGAGTTTTTTCGCTTTGAACTTTTGTTATAGTCTTTATAGTGAAACTGGTGTGTTTTTTAACTTGGAAATTCTGTTTTTCTTTTTTCAATAAAATTTGTGAGTTTTTAAACTTGAAACTTTTGTTATGGTTTTTAGAATGAAATTGGTGTGTTTTTTTCACTTTGAACTTTTGATATGTTCATTACAGTGAAATGTGCGAGTTTTCTAACGTTTAGCTTTTGTGATTGTTTTATAGTGAAACTTATGAGTTTTTTGCTTAGAACTTTTGTTATTGTTTTTAAGGATAATTGGTGAGTTTTTTTTAACTTTGTACTTCTATTTTTGATTTTATTTCGAAATGCGTGAGTTTTTTAAATTGGAACTTTTGTAATGGTTTTTATAGTGAAATTGTTGACTTTTTTAACATTGAAACTTTTGTCAGGGTCTTTATAGTAAAACTTGTGAGTTTTTTTAACTTGTCACTTTAATAATGGTCTTTATAGAGAATTTGGTGTATTTTTTCACAATGAACTTTTGTTATTGTCTTTATAGTGAAATTCCGAGTTTTTTAACTCGGAACTTTTGTTATGTTTTTTCGAGTAAAATTTGTAAGTTTTTTAATTTGGAACTTTTGCTGTTGTATTTATCGTGAAATTGGTGATTGTTTAACTTGAAACTTTTTATTTTGGTTTTTTTTTTTGTAATATTGGTGATTCTTTTATCTTGGAACTTTTGTTATGGTACTCATAGTGAATTTTTTTGGTTTTTTAATTTGGAACTTTTGTTTTTTTATATTGTTAAATTTGTGAGTTTTTTAACTTGGAACTTTGTTATGGTTTTTAAAGGGAAACTGGGGAGTTTTTTTGACTTTGAACTTTTGATATGATCGGTACAGTGAAATTGGTGAGTGTTTTTTTTTAACTTTTAGCTTTTGTAATGGTTTTATAATGAACTTGGTGAGTTTTTTAACTTGGAACTTTAGTTATTGTTTTTAAAGGGAAATTAGTGAGTTTTTTTTTTAACTTTGAACTTCTGTTTTTGATTTTATAGTGAAATGCGTGACTTTTTTAACTTGGAACTTTTGTTATGGTTTTTACAGTGAAATTGTTCTTTTTTTAACATGAAACTATTGGCATAATCTTTAAAGTGAAATTTGTGAGTTTTTTAACTTGTAACATTTTTATTGTCTTTATAGTGAAATTGGTAAGTTTTTTTATTTTAAAATTTTGTTATGGTATTTATAATGATATTTGTGAGTTTTTTCGCTATGAACTTTTGTTATAGTCTTCATAGTGAAACTGGTGTGTTTTTTAACTTGGAAATTCTGTTTTTCTTTTTTCAATAAAATTTGTGAATTTTTAAACTTGAAACTTTTGTTATGGTTTTTAGAATGAAATTGGTGAGTTTTTTTCACTTTGAACTTTTGATATGTTCATTACAGTGAAATTGGCGAGTTTTCTAACGTTTAGCTTTTGTGATTGTTTCATAGTGAAACTTATGAGTTTTTAACTTAGAACTTTTGTTATTGTTTTTAAGGGTAATTGGTGAGTTTTTTTTTAACTTTGTACTTCTATTTTTGATTTTATATCGAAATGCGTGAGTTTTTTAAATTGGAACTTTTGTAATGGTTTTTATAGTGAAATTGTTGACTTTTTTAACATTGAAACTTTTGTCAGGGTCTTTATAGTAAAACTTGTGAGTTTTTTTAACTTGTCACTTTCATAATGGTCTTTATAGAGAAATTGGTGTATTTTTTCACAATGAACTTTTGTTATTGTCTTTATAGTGAAATTTCGAGTTTTTTAACTCGGAACTTTTGTTATGTTTTTTCGAGTAAAACTTGTAAGTTTTTTAATTTGGAACTTTTGCTGTTGTATTTATCGTGAAATTGGTGATTTTTTAGCTTGAAACTTTTTATTTTGTTTTTTTTTAGTAATATTGGTGATTCTTTTATCTTGGAACTTTTGTTATGGTACTCGTAGTGAATTTTTTTGGTTTTTTAATTCGGAACTTTTGTTTTTTTATATTATTAAATTTGTGAGTTTTTTAACTTGGAACTTTGTTATGGTTTTTAAAGGGAAACTGGGGAGTTTTTTGACTTTGAACTTTTGATATGATCGTTACAGTGAAATTGGTGAGTTTTTTTTTTAACTTTTAGATTTTGTAATAGTTTTATAGTGAACTTGGTGAGTTTTTTAACTTGGAACTTTAGTTATTGTTTTTAAAGGGAAATTAGTGAGTTTTTTTTTAACTTTGAACTTCTTTTTTTGAATTTATAGTGAAATGCGTGGCTTTTTTAACTTGGAACTTTTGTTATGGTTTTTACAGTGAAATTGTTCTTTTTTTAACATGAAACTATTGGCATAATCTTTACAGTGAAATTTGTGAGTTTTTTAACTTGTAACATTTTTATTGTCTTTATAGTGAAATTGGTTATTTTTTTTATTTTAAAATTTTGTTATTGTATTTATAGTGATTTTTTTATTTTTGTTTCGGTTTGAATTTTGTTATAGTCTTTATAGTGGAACTGGTGTGTTTTTTAACTTGGAAATTCTGTTTTTCTTTTTTCAATAAAATTTGTGAGTTTTTAAACTTGAAACTTTTGTTATGGTTTTAACAATGAAATTGGTGTGTTTTTTTCACTTTGAACTTTTGATATGTTCATTACAGTGAAATGTGCGAGTTTTCTAACGTTTAGCTTTTGTGATTGTTTTATAGTGAAACTTATGAGTTTTTAGCTTAGAACTTTTGTTATTGTTTTTAAGGGTAATTGGTGAGTTTTTTTTAACTTTGTACTTCTATTTTTGATTTTATTTCGAAATGCGTGAGTTTTTTAAATTGGAACTTTTGTAATGGTTTTTATAGTGAAATTGTTGACTTTTTTAACATTGAAACTTTTGTCAGGGTCTTTATAGTAAAACTTGTGAGTTTTTTTAACTTGTCACTTTAATAATGGTCTTTATAGAGAATTTGGTGTATTTTTTCACAATGAACTTTTGTTATTGTCTTTATAGTGAAATTCCGAGTTTTTTAACTCGGAACTTTTGTTATGTTTTTTCGAGTAAAATTTGTAAGTTTTTTAATTTGGAACTTTTGCTGTTGTATTTATCGTGAAATTGGTGATTGTTTAGCTTGAAACTTTTTTTTTTGTTTTTTTTTTGTAATATTGGTGATTCTTTTATCTTGGAACTTTTGTTATGGTACTCATAGTGAATTTTTTTGGTTTTTTAATTTGGAACTTTTGTTTTTTTATATTGTTAAATTTGTGAGTTTTTTAACTTGGAACTTTGTTATGGTTTTTAAAGGGAAACTGGGGAGTTTTTTGACTTTGAACTTTTGATATGATCGGTACAGTGAAATTGGTGAGTGTTTTTTTTAACTTTTAGCTTTTGTAATGGTTTTATAATGAACTTGGTGAGTTTTTTAACTTGGAACTTTAGTTATTGTTTTTAAAGGGAAATTAGTGAGTTTTTTTTTTTAACTTTGAACTTCTGTTTTTGATTTTATAGTGAAATGCGTGACTTTTTTAACTTGGAACTTTTGTTATGGTTTTTACAGTGAAATTGTTCTTTTTTTAACATGAAACTATTGGCATAATCTTTAAAGTGAAATTTGTGAGTTTTTTAACTTGTAACATTTTTATTGTCTTTATAGTGAAATTGGTAAGTTTTTTTATTTTAAAATTTTGTTATGGTATTTATAATGATATTTGTGAGTTTTTTCGCTTTGAACTTTTGTTATAGTCTTCATAGTGAAACTGGTGTGTTTTTTAACTTGGAAATTCTGTTTTTCTTTTTTCAATAAAATTTGTGAATTTTTAAACTTGAAACTTTTGTTATGGTTTTTAGAATGAAATTTGTGAGTTTTTTTCACTTTGAACTTTTGATATGTTCATTACAGTGAAATTGGCGAGTTTTCTAACGTTTAGCTTTTGTGATTGTTTCATAGTGAAACTTATGAGTTTTTAACTTAGAACTTTTGTTATTGTTTTTAAGGGTAATTGGTGAGTTTTTTTTTAACTTTGTACTTCTATTTTTGATTTTATATCGAAATGCGTGAGTTTTTTAAATTGGAACTTTTGTAATGGTTTTTATAGTGAAATTGTTGACTTTTTTAACATTGAAACTTTTGTCAGGGTCTTTATAGTAAAACTTGTGAGTTTTTTTAACTTGTCACTTTCATAATGGTCTTTATAGAGAAATTGGTGTATTTTTTCACAATGAACTTTTGTTATTGTCTTTATAGTGAAATTTCGAGTTTTTTAACTCGGAACTTTTGTTATGTTTTTTCGAGTAAAATTTGTAAGTTTTTTAATTTGGAACTTTTGCTGTTGTATTTATCGTGAAATTGGTGATTTTTTAGCTTGAAACTTTTTATTTTGGTTTTTTTTAGTAATATTGGTGATTCTTTTATCTTGGAACTTTTGTTATGGTACTCGTAGTGAATTTTTTTGGTTTTTTAATTCGGAACTTTTGTTTTTTTATATTATTAAATTTGTGAGTTTTTTAACTTGGAACTTTGTTATGGTTTTTAAAGGGAAACTGGGGAGTTTTTTGACTTTGAACTTTTGATATGATCGTTACAGTGAAATTGGTGAGTTTTTTTTTTTAACTTTTAGATTTTGTAATAGTTTTATAGTGAACTTGGTGAGTTTTTTAACTTGGAACTTTAGTTATTGTTTTTAAAGGGAAATTAGTGAGTTTTTTTTTTTAACTTTGAACTTCTTTTTTTGAATTTATAGTGAAATGCGTGGCTTTTTTAACTTGGAACTTTTGTTATGGTTTTTACAGTGAAATTGTTCTTTTTTTAACATGAAACTATTGGCATAATCTTTACAGTGAAATTTGTGAGTTTTTTAACTTGTAACATTTTTATTGTCTTTATAGTGAAATTGGTTATTTTTTTTATTTTAAAATTTTGTTATTGTATTTATAGTGATTTTTTTATTTTTGTTTCGGTTTGAATTTTGTTATAGTCTTTATAGTGGAACTGGTGTGTTTTTTAACTTGGAAATTCTGTTTTTCTTTTTTCAATAAAATTTGTGAGGTTTTAAACTTGAAACTTTTGTTATGGTTTTAAGAATGAAATTGGTGTGTTTTTTTCACTTTGAACTTTTGATATGTTCATTACAGTGAAATGTGCGAGTTTTCTAACGTTTAGCTTTTGTGATTGTTTTATAGTGAAACTTATGAGTTTTTAGCTTAGAACTTTTGTTATTGTTTTTAAGGGTAATTGGTGAGTTTTTTTTAACTTTGTACTTCTATTTTTGATTTTATTTCGAAATGCGTGAGTTTTTTAAATTGGAACTTTTGTAATGGTTTTTATAGTGAAATTGTTGACTTTTTTAACATTGAAACTTTTGTCAGGGTCTTTATAGTAAAACTTGTGAGTTTTTTTAACTTGTCACTTTCATAATGGTCTTTATAGAGAAATTGGTGTATTTTTTCACAATGAACTTTTGTTATTGTCTTTATAGTGAAATTTCGAGTTTTTTAACTCGGAACTTTTGTTATGTTTTTTCGAGTAAAATTTGTAAGTTTTTTAATTTGGAACTTTTGCTGTTGTATTTATCGTGAAATTGGTGATTTTTTAGCTTGAAACTTTTTATTTTGGTTTTTTTTAGTAATATTGGTGATTCTTTTATCTTGGAACTTTTGTTATGGTACTCGTAGTGAATTTTTTTGGTTTTTTAATTCGGAACTTTTGTTTTTTTATATTATTAAATTTGTGAGTTTTTTAACTTGGAACTTTGTTATGGTTTTTAAAGGGAAACTGGGGAGTTTTTTGACTTTGAACTTTTGATATGATCGTTACAGTGAAATTGGTGAGTTTTTTTTTTTTAACTTTTAGATTTTGTAATAGTTTTATAGTGAACTTGGTGAGTTTTTTAACTTGGAACTTTAGTTATTGTTTTTAAAGGGAAATTAGTGAGTTTTTTTTTTTAACTTTGAACTTCTGTTTTTGATTTTATAGTGAAATGCGTGACTTTTTTAACTTGGAACTTTTGTTATGGTTTTTACAGTGAAATTGTTCTTTTTTTAACATGAAACTATTGGCATAATCTTTAAAGTGAAATTTGTGAGTTTTTTAACTTGTAACATTTTTATTGTCTTTATAGTGAAATTGGTAAGTTTTTTTATTTTAAAATTTTGTTATGGTATTTATAATGATATTTGTGAGTTTTTTCGCTTTGAACTTTTGTTATAGTCTTCATAGTGAAACTGGTGTGTTTTTTAACTTGGAAATTCTGTTTTTCTTTTTTCAATAAAATTTGTGAATTTTTAAACTTGAAACTTTTGTTATGGTTTTTAGAATGAAATTGGTGAGTTTTTTTCACTTTGAACTTTTGATATGTTCATTACAGTGAAATTGGCGAGTTTTCTAACGTTTAGCTTTTGTGATTGTTTCATAGTGAAACTTATGAGTTTTTAGCTTAGAACTTTTGTTATTGTTTTTAAGGGTAATTGGTGAGTTTTTTTTAACTTTGTACTTCTATTTTTGATTTTATATCGAAATGCGTGAGTTTTTTAAATTGGAACTTTTGTAATGGTTTTTATAGTGAAATTGTTGACTTTTTTAACATTGAAACTTTTGTCAGGGTCTTTATAGTAAAACTTGTGAGTTTTTTTAACTTGTCACTTTCATAATGGTCTTTATAGAGAAATTGGTGTATTTTTTCACAATGAACTTTTGTTATTGTCTTTATAGTGAAATTTCGAGTTTTTTAACTCGGAACTTTTGTTATGTTTTTTCGAGTAAAATTTGTAAGTTTTTTAATTTGGAACTTTTGCTGTTGTATTTATCGTGAAATTGGTGATTTTTTAGCTTGAAACTTTTTATTTTGGTTTTTTTTAGTAATATTGGTGATTCTTTTATCTTGGAACTTTTGTTATGGTACTCATAGTGAATTTTTTTGGTTTTTTAATTTGGAACTTTTGTTTTTTTTTATTGTTAAATTTGTGAGTTTTTTAACTTGGAACTTTGTTATGGTTTTTAAAGGGAAACTGGGGAGTTTTTTGACTTTGAACTTTTGATATGATCGTTACAGTGAAATTGGTGAGTTTTTTTTTTAACTTTTAGATTTTGTAATAGTTTTATAGTGAACTTGGTGAGTTTATTAACTTGGAACTTTAGTTATTGTTTTTAAAGGGAAATTAGTGAGTTTTTTTTTTTAACTTTGAACTTCTATTTTTGAATTTATAGTGAAATGCGTGACTTTTTTAACTTGGAACTTTTGTTATGGTTTTTACAGTGAAATTGTTCTTTTTTTAACATGAAACTATTGGCATAATCTTTACAGTGAAATTTGTGAGTTTTTTAACTTGTAACATTTTTATTGTCTTTATAGTGAAATTGGTTATTTTTTTTATTTTAAAATTTTGTTATTGTATTTATAGTGATTTTTTTATTTTTGTTTCGCTTTGAATTTTGTTATAGTCTTTATAGTGGAACTGGTGTGTTTTTTAACTTGGAAATTCTGTTTTTCTTTTTTCAATAAAATTTGTGAGTTTTTAAACTTGAAACTTTTGTTATGGTTTTAAGAATGAAATTGGTGTGTTTTTTTCACTTTGAACTTTTGATATGTTCATTACACTGAAATGTGCGAGTTTTCTAACGTTTAGCTTTTGTGATTGTTTTATAGTGAAACTTATGAGTTTTTAGCTTAGAACTTTTGTTATTGTTTTTAAGGGTAATTGGTGAGTTTTTTTTAACTTTGTACTTCTATTTTTGATTTTATTTCGAAATGCGTGAGTTTTTTAAATTGGAACTTTTGTAATGGTTTTTATAGTGAAATTGTTGACTTTTTTAACATTGAAACTTTTGTCAGGGTCTTTATAGTAAAACTTGTGAGTTTTTTTAACTTGTCACTTTAATAATGGTCTTTATAGAGAATTTGGTGTATTTTTTCACAATGAACTTTTGTTATTGTCTTTATAGTGAAATTCTGTGTTTTTTAACTCGGAACTTTTGTTATGTTTTTTCGAGTAAAATTTGTAAGTTTTTTAATTTGGAACTTTTGTTGTTGTATTTATCGTGAAATTGGTGATTTTTTAGCTTGAAACTTTTTATTTTGGTTTTTTTTTGTAATATTGGTGATTCTTTTATCTTGGAACTTTTGTTATGGTACTCATAGTGAATTTTTTTGGTTTTTTAATTTGGAACTTTTGTTTTTTTATATTGTTAAATTTGTGAGTTTTTTAACTTGGAACTTTGTTATGGTTTTTAAAGGGAAACTGGGGAGTTTTTTGACTTTGAACTTTTGATATGATCGGTACAGTGAAATTGGTGAGTTTTTTTTTTAACTTTTAGCTTTTGTAATGGTTTTATAATGAACTTGGTGAGTTTTTTAACTTGGAACTTTAGTTATTGTTTTTAAAGGGAAATTAGTGAGTTTTTTTTTTAACTTTGAACTTCTGTTTTTGATTTTATAGTGAAATGCGTGACTTTTTTAACTTGGAACTTTTGTTATGGTTTTTACAGTGAAATTGTTCTTTTTTTAACATGAAACTATTGGCATAATCTTTAAAGTGAAATTTGTGAGTTTTTTAACTTGTAACATTTTTATTGTCTTTATAGTGAAATTGGTAAGTTTTTTTATTTTAAAATTTTGTTATGGTATTTATAATGATATTTGTGAGTTTTTTCGCTTTGAACTTTTGTTATAGTCTTCATAGTGAAACTGGTGTGTTTTTTAACTTGGAAATTCTGTTTTTCTTTTTTCAATAAAATTTGTGAATTTTTAAACTTGAAACTTTTGTTATGGTTTTTAGAATGAAATTGGTGAGTTTTTTTCACTTTGAACTTTTGATATGTTCATTACAGTGAAATTGGCGAGTTTTCTAACGTTTAGCTTTTGTGATTGTTTCATAGTGAAACTTATGAGTTTTTAGCTTAGAACTTTTGTTATTGTTTTTAAGGGTAATTGGTGAGTTTTTTTTAACTTTGTACTTCTATTTTTGATTTTATATCGAAATGCGTGAGTTTTTTAAATTGGAACTTTTGTAATGGTTTTTATAGTGAAATTGTTGACTTTTTTAACATTGAAACTTTTGTCAGGGTCTTTATAGTAAAACTTGTGAGTTTTTTTAACTTGTCACTTTCATAATGGTCTTTATAGAGAAATTGGTGTATTTTTTCACAATGAACTTTTGTTATTGTCTTTATAGTGAAATTTCGAGTTTTTTAACTCGGAACTTTTGTTATGTTTTTTCGAGTAAAATTTGTAAGTTTTTTAATTTGGAACTTTTGCTGTTGTATTTATCGTGAAATTGGTGATTTTTTAGCTTGAAACTTTTTATTTTGGTTTTTTTTAGTAATATTGGTGATTCTTTTATCTTGGAACTTTTGTTATGGTACTCGTAGTGAATTTTTTTGGTTTTTTAATTCGGAACTTTTGTTTTTTTATATTATTAAATTTGTGAGTTTTTTAACTTGGAACTTTGTTATGGTTTTTAAAGGGAAACTGGGGAGTTTTTTGACTTTGAACTTTTGATATGATCGTTACAGTGAAATTGGTGAGTTTTTTTTTTTAACTTTTAGATTTTGTAATAGTTTTATAGTGAACTTGGTGAGTTTTTTAACTTGGAACTTTAGTTATTGTTTTTAAAGGGAAATTAGTGAGTTTTTTTTTTTTAACTTTGAACTTCTTTTTTTGAATTTATAGTGAAATGCGTGGCTTTTTTAACTTGGAACTTTTGTTATGGTTTTTACAGTGAAATTGTTCTTTTTTTAACATGAAACTATTGGCATAATCTTTACAGTGAAATTTGTGAGTTTTTTAACTTGTAACATTTTTATTGTCTTTATAGTGAAATTGGTTATTTTTTTTATTTTAAAATTTTGTTATTGTATTTATAGTGATTTTTTTATTTTTGTTTCGGTTTGAATTTTGTTATAGTCTTTATAGTGGAACTGGTGTGTTTTTTAACTTGGAAATTCTGTTTTTCTTTTTTCAATAAAATTTGTGAGGTTTTAAACTTGAAACTTTTGTTATGGTTTTAAGAATGAAATTGATGTGTTTTTTTCACTTTGAACTTTTGATATGTTCATTACAGTGAAATGTGCGAGTTTTCTAACGTTTAGCTTTTGTGATTGTTTTATAGTGAAACTTATGAGTTTTTAGCTTAGAACTTTTGTTATTGTTTTTAAGGGTAATTGGTGAGTTTTTTTTAACTTTGTACTTCTATTTTTGATTTTATTTCGAAATGCGTGAGTTTTTTAAATTGGAACTTTTGTAATGGTTTTTATAGTGAAATTGTTGACTTTTTTAACATTGAAACTTTTGTCAGGGTCTTTATAGTAAAACTTGTGAGTTTTTTTAACTTGTCACTTTGACAATGGTCTTTATAGAGAAATTGGTGTATTTTTTCACAATGAACTTTTGTTATTGTCTTTATAGTGAAATTCCGAGTTTTTTAACTGGGAACTTTTGTTATGTTTTTTCGAGTAAAATTTGTAAGTTTTTTAATTTGGAACTTTTGCTGTTGTATTTATCGTGAAATTGGTGATTTTTTAGCTTGAAACTTTTTATTTTGGTTTTTTAGTAATATTGGTGATTCTTTTATCTTGGAACTTTTGTTATGGTACTTATAGTGAAATTTTTTGTTTTTTTAATTTGGAACTTTTGTTTTTTTATATTGTTAAATTTGTGAGTTTTTTAACTTGGAACTTTCGTTATGGTTTTTAAAGGGAAACTGGGGAGTTTTTTCACTTTCAACTTTTGATATGATCATTACAGTCAAATTGGTGAGTTTTTTTAACTTTTAGCTTTTGTAATGGTTTTATAGTGAACTTGGTGAGTTTTTTAACTTGGAACTTTAGTTATGGTTTTTAAAGGGAAATTAGTGAGTTTTTTTAACTTTGAACTTCTGTTTTTGATTTTATAGTGAAATGCGTGACTTTTTTAACTTGGAACTTTTGTTATGGTTTTTACACTGAAATTGTTCTTTTTTTAACATGAAACTATTGCCATAATCTTTATAGTGAAATTTGTGAGTTTTTTAACTTGTAACATTTTTATTGTCTTTATAGTAAAATTGGTAAGTTTTTTATTTTAAAATTTTGTTATGGTATTTATAATGATATTTGTGAGTTTTTTCGCTTTGAACTTTTGTTATAGTCTTCATAGTGAAACTGGTGTGTTTTCTAACGTTTAGCTTTTGTTATTGTTTTTAAGGGTAATTGGTGAGTTTTTTTAACTTTGTACTTCTATTTTTGATTTTATATCGAAATGCGTGAGTTTTTCAAATTGGAACTTTTGTAATGGTTTTTATAGTGAAATTGTTGACTTTTTTAACATTGAAACTTTTGTCAGGGTCTTTATAGTAAAACTTGTGAGTTTTTTTAACTTGTCACTTTCATAATGGTCTTTATAGAGAAATTGGTGTATTTTTTCACAATGAACTTTTGTTATTGTCTTTATAGTGAAATTTCGAGTTTTTTAACTCGGAACTTTTGTTATGTTTTTTCGAGTAAAATTTGTAAGTATTTTAATTTGGAACTTTTGTTGTTGTATTTATCGTGAAATTGGTGATTTTTTAGCTTGAAACTTTTTATTTTGGTTTTTTTTTAGTAATATTGGTGATTCTTTTATCTTGGAACTTTTGTTATGGTACTCATAGTGAATTTTTTTGGTTTTTTAATTTGGAACTTTTGTTTTTTTATATTGTTAAATTTGTGAGTTTTTTAACTTGGAACTTTGTTATGGTTTTTAAAGGGAAACTGGGGAGTTTTTTGACTTTCAACTTTTGATATGATCGTTACAGTGAAATTGGTGATTTTTTTTAATAACTTTTAGCTTTTGTAATGGTTTTATAATGAACTTGGTGAGTTTTTTAACTTGGAACTTTAGTTATTGTTTTTAAAGGGAAATTAGTGAGTTTTTTTTTAACTTTGAACTTCTGTTTTTGATTTTATAGTGAAATGCGTGACTTTTTTAACTTGGAACTTTTGTTATGGTTTTTACAGTGAAATTGTTCTTTTTTTAACATGAAACTATTGGCATAATCTTTACAGTGAAATTTGTGAGTTTTTTAACTTGTAACATTTTTATTGTCTTTATAGTGAAATTGGTAAGTTTTTTTATTTTAAAATTTTGTTATGGTATTTATAATGATATTTGTGAGTTTTTTCGCTTTGAACTTTTGTTATAGTCTTCATAGTGAAACTGGTGTGTTTTTTAACTTGGAAATTCTGTTTTTCTTTTTTCAATAAAATTTTTGAGTTTTTATACTTGAAACTTTTGTTATGGTTTTTAGAATGAAATTGGTGAGTTTTTTTCACTTTGAACTTTTGATATGTTCATTATAGTGAAATTGGCGAGTTTTCTAACGTTTAGCTTTTGTGATTGTTTTATAGTGAAACTTATGAGTTTTTAACTTAGAACTTTTGTTATTGTTTTTAAGGGTAATTGGTGAATTTTTTTTAACTTTGTACTTCTATTTTTGATTTTATATCGAAATGCGTGAGTTTTTTAAATTGGAACTTTTGTAATGGTTTTTATAGTGAAATTGTTGACTTTTTTAACATTGAAACTTTTGCCAGGGTCTTTATAGTAAAACTTGTGAGTTTTTTTAACTTGTAACTTTCATAATGGTCTTTATAGAGAAATTGGTGTAATTTTTCACAATGAACTTTTGTTATTGTCTTTATAGTGAAATTCCGAGTTTTTTAACTGGGAACTTTTGTTATGTTTTTTCGAGTAAAATTTGTAAGTTTTTTAATTTGGAACTTTTGATGTTGTATTTATCGTGAAATTGGTGATTTTTTAGCTTGAAACTTTTTATTTTGGTTTTTTAGTAATATTGGTGATTCTTTTATCTTGGAACTTTTGTTATGGTACTTATAGTGAAATTTTTTGTTTTTTAAATTTGGAACTTTTGTTTTTTTATATTGTTAAATTTGTGAGTTTTTTAACTTGGAACTTTCGTTATGGTTTTTAAAGGGAAACTGGGGAGTTTTTTCACTTTGAACTTTTGATATGATCATTACAGTCAAATTGGTGAGTTTTTTTAACTTTTAGCTTTTGTAATGGTTTTATAGTGAACTTGGTGAGTTTTTTAACTTGGAACTTTAGTTATTGTTTTTAAAGGGAAATTAGTGAGTTTTTTAACTTTGAACTTCTGTTTTTGATTTTATAGTGAAATGCGTGACTTTTTTAACTTGGAACTTTTTTTTATGGTTTTTACACTGAAATTGTTCTTTTTTTAACATGAAACTATTGCCATAATCTTTACAGTGAAATTTGTGAGTTTTTTAACTTGTAACATTTTTATTGTCTTTATAGTGAAATTGGCTTTTTTTTTTATTTTAAAATTTTGTTATTCTATTTATAGTGATATTTGTGAGTTTTTTCGCTTTGAACTTTTGTTATAGTCTTTATAGTGAAACTGGTGTGTTTTTTAACTTGGAAATTCTGTTTTTCTTTTTTCAATAAAATTTGTGAGTTTTTAAACTTGAAACTTTTGTTATGGTTTTTAGAATGAAATTGGTGTGTTTTTTTCACTTTGAACTTTTGATATGTTCATTATAGTGAAATTGGCGAGTTTTCTAACGTTTAGCTTTTGTGATTGTTTTATAGTGAAACTTATGAGTTTTTAGCTTAGAACTTTTGTTATTGTTTTTAAGGGTAATTGGTGAGTTTTTATTAACTTTGTACTTCTATTTTTGATTTTATATCGAAATGCGTGAGTTTTTTAAATTGGAACTTTTGTAATGGTTTTTATAGTGAAATTGTTGACTTTTTTAACATTGAAACTTTTGTCAGGGTCTTTATAGTAAAACTTGTGAGTTTTTTTAACTTGTCACTTTAATAATGGTCTTTATAGAGAAATTGGTGTATTTTTTCACAATGAACTTTTGTTATTGTCTTTATAGTGAAATTCCGAGTTTTTTAACTCGGAACTTTTGTTATGTTTTTTCGAGTAAAATTTGTAAGTTTTTTAATTTGGAACTTTTGCTGTTGTATTTATCGTGAAATTGGTGATTTTTCAGCTTGAAACTTTTTATTTTGGTTTTTTATTTGTAATATTGGTGATTCTTTTATCTTGGAACTTTTGTTATGGTACTCATAGTGAATTTTTTTGGTTTTTTAATTTGGAACTTTTGTTGTTTTATATTGTTAAATTTGTGAGTTTTTTAACTTGAAACTTTGTTATGGTTTTTAAAGGGAAACTGGGGAGTTTTTTGACTTTGAACTTTTGATATGATCGTTACAGTGAAATTGGTGAGTTTTTCTTTTTTTTTAACTTTTAGCTTTTATAATGGTTTTATAGTGAACTTGGTGAGTTTTTTAACTTGGAACTTTAGTTATTGTTTTTATAGGGAAATTAGTGAGTTTTTTTAACTTTGAACTTCTGTTTTTGATTTTATAGTGAAATGCGTGACTTTTTTAACTTGGAACTTTTGTTATGGTTTTTACAGTGAAATTGTTCTTTTTTGAACATGAAACTATTGGCATAATCTTTACAGTGAAATTTGTGAGTTTTTTAACTTGTAACATTTTTATTGTCTTTATAGTGAAATTGGTTAGTTTTTTTATTTTAAAATTTTTTTATGGTATTTATAGTGATATTTGTGAGTTTTTTCGCTTTGAACTTTTGTTATAGTCTTTATAGTGAAATTGGTGTGTTTTTTAACTTGGAAATTATGTTTTTCTTTTTACAATAAAATTTGTGAGTTTTTAAACTTGATACTTTTGTTATGGTTTTTAGAATGAAATTGGTGAGTTTTTTTCACTTTGAACTTTTGATATGTTCATTATAGTGAAATTGGCGAGTTTTCTAACGTTTAGCTTTTGTTATTGTTTTATAGTGAAATTTATGAGTTTTTAACTTAGAACTTTTGTTATTGTTTTTAAGGGTAATTGTTGAGTTTTTTTAACTTTGAGCTTTTATTTTTGATTTTATATCGAAATGCGTGAGTTTTTTAAATTGGAACTTTTGTAATGGTTTTTATAGTGACATTGTTGACTTTTTTAACATGAATCTTTTGTTAGGGTCTTTATAGTGAAACTTGTGAGTTTTTTTAACTTTTAACTTTTGTAATGGTCTATATAGAGAAATTTATGTATTTTTTTTACAATGAACTTTTGTTATTGTCTTTATAGTGAAATTGTGAGTTTTTTTAACTCAGAACTTTTGTTATATTTTTTCGAGTAAAATTTGTAAGTTTTTTAATTTTAAACTTTTGCTGTTGTATTTATCGTGAAATTGGAGATTTTTTAGCTTGAAACTTTTTATTTTGGTTTTTTTTTATTAATATTGGTGGTTTTTTTATATGCGAACTTTTGTTATGGTACTTATACTGAAATTTTTTGGTTTTTTAATTTGGAACTTTTGTTTTTTTATATTGTTAAATTTGCGAGTTTATTAACTTGGAACTTTTGTTATGGTTTTTAAAGGGAAACTGAGGAGTTTTTTCATTTTGAACATTTGATATGATCATTACAGTGAAATTGGTGAGTTTTTTTTAACTTTTAGCTTTTGTAAAGGTTTTATAGTGAACTTGGTGAGTTTTTTAACTTGGAACTTTAGTTACTGTTTTTAAAAGGAAATTAGTGAGTTTTTTTAACTTTGAACTTCTGTTTTTGATTTTATAGTGAAATGCGTGACTTTTTAAACTTGGAACTTTTGTTATGGTTTTTATTGTGAAATTGTTCTTTTATTAACATTAAACTATTGCCATAATCTTTCTAGTGAAATTTGTGAGTTTTTTAACTTGTAACATTTTTATTGTCTTTATAGTGAAATTGGTTAGTTTTTTTATTTTAAAATTTTTTTATGGTATTTATAGTGATATTTGTGAGTTTTTTCGCTTTGAACTTTAGTTATAGTCTTTATAGTGAAATTGGTGTGTTTTTTAACTTGGAAACTCTGTTTTTCTTTTTACAATAAAATTTGTGAGTTTTTAAACTTGAAACTTATGTTATGGTTTTTAGAATGAAATTGGTGAATTTTTTTCACTTTGAACTTTTGATATGTTCATTATAGTGAAATTGGCGAGTTTTCTAACGTTTAGCTTTTGTGATTGTTTTATACTGAAATTTATGATTTTTTAACTTAGAACTTTTGTTATTGTTTTTAAGGGTAATTGGTGAGTTTTTTTTAACTTTGAACTTCTATTTTTGATTTTATATCGAAATGCGTGTGTTTTTTAAATTGGAACTTTTGTAATGGTTTTTATAGTGACATTGTTGACTTTTTTAACATGAAACTTTTGTGAGGGTCTTTATAGTGAAACTTGTGAGTTTTTTCAACTTGTAACTTTCGTAATTGTCAATATAGAGAAATTTATGTATTTTTTTTACAATGAACTTTTGTTATTGTTTTTAAAGTGAAATTGTGAGTTTTTTTAACTCGGAACTTTTGTTATGTTTTTTCGAGTAAAATTTGTAAGTTTTTTAATTTTAAACTTTTGCTGTTGTATTTATCGTGAAATTGGTGATTTTTTAGCTTGAAACTTTTTATTTTGTTTTGTTTTAGTAATATTTGTGATTTTTTAGCTTGAAACTTTTTATTTTGTTTTTTTTAGTAATATTTGTGATTTTTTTTTATATGGGAACTTTTGTTATGGTACTTATAGTGAAATTTTTTGGTTTTTTAATTTGGGACTTTTGTTTTTTTATATTGTTAAATTTGTGAGTTTTTTAACTTGGAACTTTTGTTATGGTTTTTAAAGGGAAACTGGGGAGTTTTTTCACTTTGAACTTTTGATATGATCATTACAGTGAAATTGGTGAGTTTTTTTAACTTTTAGCTTTTGTAATGGTTTTATAGTGAACTTGGTGAGTTTTTAAACTTGGAACTTTAGTTATTGTTTTTAAAGGGAAATTAGTGAGTTTTTTTAACTTTGAACTTCTGTTTTTGATTTTATAGTGAAATGCATGACTTTTTTAACTTGGAACTTTTGTTATGGTTTTTACAGTGAAGTGTTCTTTTATTAACATGAAACTATTGGCATAATCTTTATAGTGAAATTTGTGAGTTTTTAAACTGGTAACATTTTTATTGTCTTTATAGTGAAATTGGTTAGTTTTTTATTTTAAAATTTTGTTATGGTATTTATAGTGATATTTGTGAGTTTTTTCGCTTTGAACTTTAGTTATAGTCTTTATAGTGAAATTGGTGTGTTTTTTAACTTGGAAATTCTGTTTTTCTTTTTACAATAAAATTTGTGAGTTTTTAAACTTGAAACTTTTGTTATGGTTTTTAGAATGAAATTGGTGAGTTTATTTCATATGAAAATTTTGATATGTTCATTATAGTGAAATTGGCGAGTTTTCTAACGTTTAGCTTTTGTGATTGTTTTATAGTTAAATTTATGAGTTTTTAACTTAGAACTTTTGTTGTTGTTTTTAAGGGTAATTGGTGAATTTTTTTAACTTTGAACTTCTATTTTTGATTTTATATCGAAATGCGTGAGTTTTTTAAATAGGAACTTTTGTAATGGTTTTTATAGTAAAATTGTTGACTTTTTTAACATGAAACTTTTGTCAGGGTCTTTATAGTGAAACTTGTGAGTTTTTTTAACTTTTAACTTTTGTATTGGTCTATATAGAGAAATTGGTGTATTTATTTTACAATGAACTTTTGTTATTGTCTTTATAGTGAAATTGTGAGTTTTTTTAACTCAGAACTTTTGTTATGTTTTTTCGAGTAAAATTTTTAAGTTTTTTAATTTTAAACTTTTGCTGTTGTATTTATCGTGAAATTGGTGATTTTTTAGCTTGAAACTTTTTATTTTGGTTTTTTTTAATAATATTGGTGATTTTTTTATATGCGAACTTTTGTTATGGTACTTATAGTGAAATTTTTTGGTTTTTTAATTTGGAACTTTTTTTTGTTATATTGTTAAATTTGTGAGTTTTTTAACTTGGAACTTTTGTTATGATTTTTAAAGGGAAACTGAGGTGTTTTTTCACTTTGAACATTTGATATGATCATTACAGTGAAATTGGTGAGTTTTTGTTTAACTTTTAGCATTTGTAATGGTTTTATAGTGAACTTGGTGAGTTTTTTAACTTGGAACTTTAGCTATTGTTTTTAAAGGGAAATTAGTGAGTTTTTTTTTTAACTTTGAACTTCTGTTTTTGATTTTATACTGAAATACGTGACTTTTTTAACTTGGAACTTTTGTTATGGTTTTCACAGTGAAATTGTTCTTTTTTTAACATGAAACTATTGGCATAATCTTTACAGTGAAATTTGTGAGTTTATAAACTTGTAACATTTTTATTGTCTTTATAGTGAAATTGGCTAGTTTTCGTATTTTAAAATTTTGTGATGGTATTTAGAGTGATATTTGTCAGTTTTTTCGCTTTGAACTTTTGTTATAGTCTTTATAGTGAAATTGGTGTGTTTTTTAACTTGGAAATTCTGTTTTTCTTTTTACAATAAAATTTGTGAGTTTTTAAACTTGAAACTTTTGTTATGGTTCTTAGAATGAAATTGGTGAGTTTTTTTCACTTGAAACTTTTGATATGTTCATTATAGTGAAATTGGCGAGTTTTCTAACGTTTAGCTTTTGTGATTGTTTTATAGTGAAATTTATGAGTTTTTAGCTTAGAAATTTTATTGTTGTTTTTAAGGGTAAGTGGTGAGTTTTTTTAACTTTGAACTTCTATTTTTCATTTTATATCGAAATGCGTGAGTTTTTTAAATTGGAACTTTTGTAATGGTTTTTATAGTGAAATTGTTGACTTTTTTAACATGAAACTTTTGTCAGGGTCTTTATAGTGAAACTTGTGAGTTTTTTTAACTTGTAACTTTTGTAATGGTCTATATAGAGAAATTGGTGTATTTTTTTACAATGAACTATTGTTATTGTCTTTATAGTGAAATTGTGAGTTTTTTAACTCGGAATTTTTGTTATGTTTTTTCAAGTAAAATTTGCAAGTTTTTTAATTTGGAACTTTTGTTGTTGTATTTATCGTTAAATATGTGATTTTTAGCTTGAAACTTTTTATTTTGGTTTTTTTTAGTAATATTGGTGATTTTTTTTTATCTTGGAATTTTGTTATGGTACTTATAGTGAAATTTTATGGTTTTTTAATTTGGAACTTTTTTTTTAATATTGTTAAATTTGTGAGTTTTTTAACTTGGAACTTTGTTATGGTTTTTAAAGGGAAGCTGGGGAGTTTTTTCACTTTGAACTTTTGAAATGATCATTACATTGAAATTGGTGAGTTTTTTTTAACCTTTAGCTTTTGTAATGGTTTTATATTGAACTTGGTGAGTTTATTAACTTTGAACTTTAATTATTGTTTTTAAAGGAAAATTAGTGAGTTTTTTTTAACTTTGAACTTCTGTTTTTGATTTTATAGTGAAATGCTGACTTTTTTAACTTGGAACTTTTGTTATGGTTTTTACAGTGAAATTGTTCTTTTTTTTAACATGAAACTATTGGCATAATCTTTACAGTGAAATTTGTGAGTTTTTAAACTTGTAACATTTTTATTGTCTATATAGTGAAATTGGTTAGTTTTTTTATTTTAAAATTTTGTTATGGTATTTATAGTGATATTTGTGAGTTTTTTCGCTTTGAACTTTGGTTATAGTCTTTATAGTGAAATTGGTGTGTTTTTTAACTTGGAAATTCTATTTTTCTTTTTACAATAAAATTTGTGAGTTTTTAAACTTGAAACTTTTGTTATGGTTCTAAGAATGAAATTGGTGAGTTTTTTTCACTTTGAACTTTTGATATGTTCATTATAGTAAAATTGGCGAGTTTTCTAACGTTTAGCTTTTGTGATTGTTTTATAGTGAAATTTATGAGTTTTTAGCTTAGAATTTTTATTGTTGTTTTTAAGGGTAAGTGGTGAGTTTTTTTAACTTTGAACTTCTATTTTTCATTTTATATCGAAATGCGTGAGTTTTTTAAATTGGAACTTTTGTAATGGTTTTTATAGTGAAATTGTTGACTTTTTTAACATGAAACTTTTGTCAGGGTCTTTATAGTGAAACTTGTGAGTTTTTTTAACTTGTAACTCTTGTAATGGTCTATATAGAGAAATTGGTGTATTTTTTTACAATGAACTTTTGTTATTGTCTTTATAGTGAAATTGTGAGTTTTTTAACTCGGAATTTTTTAACTCTTTTTTCGAGTAAAATTTGTAAGTTTTTTAATTTGGAACTTTTGCTGTTTTATTTATCGTGAAATTGGTGATTTTTAGCCTGAAACTTTTTATTTTGGTTTTTTTAGTAATATTGGTGATTTTTTTTTTATCTTGGAATTTTGTTATGCTACTTATAGTGAAATTTTTAGGTTTTGTAATTTGGAACTTTTTTTTGTTATATTGTTAAATTTGTGAGTTTTTTAACTTGGAACTTTGTTATGGTTTTTAAAGGGAAACTGTGGGGATTTTTTCACTTTGAACTTTTGATATGATCATTACAGTGAAATTGGTGAGTTTTTTTTTTAACTTTTAGCTTTTGTAATGGTTTTATAGTGAACTTGGTGAGTTTTTTAACTTGGAACTTTAGTTATTGTTTTTAAAGGGAAATTAGTGAGTTTTTTTTAACTTTGAACTTCTGTTTTTGATTTTATAGTGAAATGCGTGACTTTTTAAACTTGGAACTTTTGTTATGGTTTTTACAGTGAAATTGTTCTTTTTTTTAACATGAAACTATTGGCATAATCTTTACAGTGAAATTTGTGAGTTTTTAAACTTGTAACATTTTTATTGTCTTTATAGTGAAATTGGTTAGTTTTTTTATTTTAAAATTTTGTTATGGTATTTAGAGTGATATTTGTGAGTTTTTTCGCTTTGAACTTTTGTTATAGTCTTTATAGTGAAATTGGTGTGTTTTTTAACTTGGAAATTCTGTTTTTCTTTTTACAATAAAATTTGTGAGTTTTTAAACTTGAAACTTTTGTTATGGTTCTTAGAATGAAATTGGTGAGTTATTTTCACTTTGAACTTTTGATATGTTCATTATAGTGAAATTGGCGAGTTTTCTAACGTTTAGCTTTTGTGATTGTTTTATAGTGTAATTTATGAGTTTTTAACTTAGAAATTTTATTGTTGTTTTTAAGGGTAACCGGTGAGTTTTTTTAACTTTGAACTTCTATTTTTCATTTTATATCGAAATGCGTGAGTTTTTTAAATTGGAACTTTTGTAATGGTTTTTATAGTGAAATTATTGACTTTTTTAACATGAAACGTTTGTCAGGGTCTTTATAGTGAAACTTGTGAGTTTTTTTAACTTGTAACTTTTGTAATGGTCTATATAGAGAAATTGGTGTATTTTTTTACAATGAACTTTTGTTATTGTCTTTATAGTGAAATTGTGAGTTTTTTAACTCAGAACTTTTGTTATGTGTTTTCGAGTAAAATTTGTAAGTTTTTTAATTTGGAGCTTTTGCTGTTGTATTTATCGTGAAATTGGTGATTTTTAGCTTGAAACTTTTTATTTTGGTTTTTTTAGTAATATTGGTGATTTTTTTTATCTTGGAATTTTGTTATGCTACTTATAGTGAAATTTTTTGGTTTTGTAATTTGGAACTTTTTTTTGTTATATTGTTAAATTTGTGAGTTTTTTAACTTGGAACTTTGTTATGGTTTTTAAAGGGAAACTCGGGAGTTTTTTCACTTTGAACTTTTGATATGATCATTACAGTGAAATTGGTGAGTTTTTTTTTAACTTTTAGCTTTTCTAATTGTTTTATAGTGAACTTGGTGAGTTTTTTAACTTGGAACTTTAGTTATTGTTTTTAAAGGGAAATTAGTGAGTTTTTTTTAACTTTGAACTTCTGTTTTTGATTTTATAGTGAAATGCGTGACTTTTTAAACTTGGAACTTTTGTTATGGTTTTTACCGTGAAATTGTTCTTTTTTTAACGTGAAACTATTGGCATAATCTTTACAGTGAAATTTGTGAGTTTTTAAACTTGTAACATTTATATTGTCTTTATAGTGAAATTGGTTAGTTTTTTTATTTTAAAATTTTGTTATGGTATTTAGAGTGATATTTGTGAGTTTTTTCGCTTTGAACTTTTGTTATAGTCTTTATAGTGAAATTGGTGTGTTTTTTAACTTGGAAATTCTGTTTTTCTTTTTACAATAAAATTTGTGAGTTTTTAAACCTGAAACTTTTGTTATGGTTCTTAGAATGAAATTGGTGAGTTTTTTTCACTTTGAACTTTTGATATGTTCATTATAGTGAAATTGGCGAGTTTTCTAACGTTTAGCTTTTGTGATTGTTTTATAGTGAAATTTATGAGTTTTTAGCTTAGAAATTTTATTGTTGTTTTAAATGGGAACTGGTGAGTTTTTTTAACTTTGAACTTCTATTTTTCATTTTATATCGAAATGCGTGAGTTTTTTAAATTGGAACTTTTGTAATGGTTTTTATAGTGAAATTGTTGACTTTTTTAACATGAAACTTTTGTCAGGGTCTTTATAGTGAAACTTGTGAGTTTTTTTAACTTGTAACTCTTGTAATGGTCTATATAGAGAAATTGGTGTATTTTTTTACAATGAACTTTTGTTATTGTCTTTATAGTGAAATTGTGAGTTTTTTAACTCGGAATTTTTTAACTCTTTTTTCGAGTAAAATTTGTAAGTTTTTTAATTTGGAACTTTTGCTGTTTTATTTATCGTGAAATTGGTGATTTTTAGCTTGAAACTTTTTATTTTGGTTTTTTTAGTAATATTGGTGATTTTTTTTTTATCTTGGAATTTTGTTATGCTACTTATAGTGAAATTTTTAGGTTTTGTAATTTGGAACTTTTTTTTGTTATATTGTTAAATTTGTGAGTTTTTTAACTTGGAACTTTGTTATGGTTTTTAAAGGGAAACTGTGGGGATTTTTTCACTTTGAACTTTTGATATGATCATTACAGTGAAATTGGTGAGTTTTTTTTTTAACTTTTAGCTTTTGTAATGGTTTTATAGTGAACTTGGTGAGTTTTTTAACTTGGAACTTTAGTTATTGTTTTTAAAGGGAAATTAGTGAGTTTTTTTTAACTTTGAACTTCTGTTTTTGATTTTATAGTGAAATGCGTGACTTTTTAAACTTGGAACTTTTGTTATGGTTTTTACAGTGAAATTGTTCTTTTTTTTAACATGAAACTATTGGCATAATCTTTACAGTGAAATTTGTGAGTTTTTAAACTTGTAACATTTTTATTGTCTTTATAGTGAAATTGGTTAGTTTTTTTATTTTAAAATTTTGTTATGGTATTTAGAGTGATATTTGTGAGTTTTTTCGCTTTGAACTTTTGTTATAGTCTTTATAGTGAAATTGGTGTGTTTTTTAACTTGGAAATTCTGTTTTTCTTTTTACAATAAAATTTGTGAGTTTTTAAACTTGAAACTTTTGTTATGGTTCTTAGAATGAAATTGGTGAGTTATTTTCACTTTGAACTTTTGATATGTTCATTATAGTGAAATTGGCGAGTTTTCTAACGTTTAGCTTTTGTGATTGTTTTATAGTGTAATTTATGAGTTTTTAACTTAGAAATTTTATTGTTGTTTTTAAGGGTAACCGGTGAGTTTTTTTAACTTTGAACTTCTATTTTTCATTTTATATCGAAATGCGTGAGTTTTTTAAATTGGAACTTTTGTAATGGTTTTTATAGTGAAATTATTGACTTTTTTAACATGAAACGTTTGTCAGGGTCTTTATAGTGAAACTTGTGAGTTTTTTTAACTTGTAACTTTTGTAATGGTCTATATAGAGAAATTGGTGTATTTTTTTACAATGAACTTTTGTTATTGTCTTTATAGTGAAATTGTGAGTTTTTTAACTCAGAACTTTTGTTATGTTTTTTCGAGTAAAATTTGTAAGTTTTTTAATTTGGAGCTTTTGCTGTTGTATTTATCGTGAAATTGGTGATTTTTAGCTTGAAACTTTTTATTTTGGTTTTTTTAGTAATATTGGTGATTTTTTTTATCTTGGAATTTTGTTATGCTACTTATAGTGAAATTTTTTGGTTTTGTAATTTGGAACTTTTTTTTGTTATATTGTTAAATTTGTGAGTTTTTTAACTTGGAACTTTGTTATGGTTTTTAAAGGGAAACTCGGGAGTTTTTTCACTTTGAACTTTTGATATGATCATTACAGTGAAATTGGTGAGTTTTTTTTTAACTTTTAGCTTTTCTAATTGTTTTATAGTGAACTTGGTGAGTTTTTTAACTTGGAACTTTAGTTATTGTTTTTAAAGGGAAATTAGTGAGTTTTTTTTAACTTTGAACTTCTGTTTTTGATTTTATAGTGAAATGCGTGACTTTTTAAACTTGGAACTTTTGTTATGGTTTTTACCGTGAAATTGTTCTTTTTTTAACGTGAAACTATTGGCATAATCTTTACAGTGAAATTTGTGAGTTTTTAAACTTGTAACATTTATATTGTCTTTATAGTGAAATTGGTTAGTTTTTTTATTTTAAAATTTTGTTATGGTATTTAGAGTGATATTTGTGAGTTTTTTCGCTTTGAACTTCTGTTATAGTCTTTATAGTGAAATTGGTGTGTTTTTTAACTTGGAAATACTGTTTTTCTTTTTACAATAAAATTTGTGAGTTTTTAAACCTGAAACTTTTGTTATGGTTCTTAGAATGAAATTGGTGAGTTTTTTTCACTTTGAACTTTTGATATGTTCATTATAGTGAAATTGGCGAGTTTTCTAACGTTTAGCTTTTGTGATTGTTTTATAGTGAAATTTATGAGTTTTTAGCTTAGAAATTTTATTGTTGTTTTAAATGGGAACTGGTGAGTTTTTTTAACTTTGAACTTCTATTTTTCATTTTATATCGAAATGCGTGAGTTTTTTAAATTGGAACTTTTGTAATGGTTTTTATAGTGAAATTGTTGACTTTTTTAACATGAAACTTTTTTCAGGGTCTTTATAGTGAAACTTGTGATTTTTTTTAACTTGTAACTTTTGTAATGGTCTATATAGAGAAATTGGTGTATTTTTTTACAATGAACTTTGTTATTGTCTTTATAGTGAAATTGTGAGTTTTTTAACTCGGAACTTTTGTTATGTTTTTTCGAGTAAAATTTGTAAGTTTTTTAATTTGGAACTTTTGGTGTTGTATTTATTGTGAAATTTGTGATTTTTAGCTTGAAACTTTTTATTTTGGTTTTTTTAGTAATATTGGTGATTTTTTTTATCTTGGAATTTTGTTATGCTACTTATAGTGAAATTTTTTGGTTTTTTAATTTGGAACTTTTTTTTGTTATATTGTTAAATTTGTGAGTTTTTTAACTTGGAACTTTGTTATGGTTTTTAAAGGGAAACTGGGGAGTTTTTTCACTTTGAACTTTCGATATGATCAATTCAGTGAAATTGGTGAGTTTTTTTTTAATTTTAGCTTTTGTAATGGTTTTATAGTGAACTTGATGAGTTTTTTAACTTGGAACTTTAGTTATTGTTTTTAAAGGGAAATTAGTGAGTTTTTTTGAACTTTGAACTTCTGTTTTTGATTTTATAGTGAAATGCGTGACTTTTTTAACTTGGAACTTTTGTTATGGTTTTTACAGTGAAATTGTTCTTTTTTTAACATGAAACTATTGGCATAATCTTTACAGTGAAATTTGTGTGTTTTTAAACTTGTAACATTTTTATTGTCTTTATAGTGAAATTGGTTAGTTTTTTATTTTAAAATTTTGTTATGGTATTTAAAGTGATATTTGTGAGTTTTTTCGCTTTGAACTTTTGTTATAGTCTTTATAGTGAAATTGGTGTGTTTTTTAACTTGCAAATTCTGTTTTTCTTTTTACAATAAAATTTGTGAGTTTTTAAACTTGAAACTTTTGTTATGGTTCTTAGAATGAAATTGGTGAGTTTTTTTCACTTTGAACTTTTGATATGTTCATTATAGTGAAATTGGCGAGTTTTCTAACGTTTAGCTTTTGTGATTGTTTTATAGTGAAATTTATGAGTTTTTAGCTTAGAAATTTTATTGTTGTTTTTAAGGGTAACTGGTGAGTTTTTTTAACTTTGAACTTCTATTTTTCATTTTATATCGAAATGCGTGAGTTTTTTAAATTGGAACTTTAGTAATGGTTTTTATAGTGAAATTGTTGACTTTTTTGACATGAAACTTTTGTCAGGGTCTTTATAGTGAAACTTCTGAGTTTTTTTAACTTGTAACTTTTGTAATGGTCTATATAGAGAAATTGGTGTATTTGTTTACAATGAACTTTTGTTATTGTCTTTATAGTGAAATTGTGAGTTTTTTAACTCGGAATTTTTTAACTCTTTTTTCGAGTAAAATTTGTAAGTTTTTTAATTTGGAACTTTTGTTGTTGTATTTATCGTGAAATCGGTGATTTTTAGCTTGAAACTTTTTATTTTGGTTTTTTTAGTAACATTGGTGATTTTTTTTATCTTGGAATTTTGTTATGCTACTTATAGTGAAATTTTTTAGTTTTTTAATTTGGAACTTTTTTTTGTTATATTGTTAAATTTGTGAGTTTCTTAACTTAGAACTTTGTTATTGTTTTTAAAGGGAAACTGGGGAGTTTTTTCACTTTAAACTTTTGATATGATCAATTCCGTGAAATTGGTGAGTTTTTTTTTAACTTTTAGCTTTTGTAATGGTTTTAGAGTGAACTTGGTGAGTTTTTTAACTTGGAACTTTAGTTATTGTTTTTAAAGGGAAATTAGTGAGTTTTTTTTAACTTTGAACTTCTGTTTTTGATTTTATAGTGAAATGCGTGACTTTTTAAACTTGGAACTTTTGTTATGGTTTTTACCGTGAAATTGTTCTTTTTTTAACATGAAACTATTGGCATAATCTTTACAGTGAAATTTGTGAGTTTTTAAACTTGTAACATTTATATTGTCTTTATAGTGAAATTGGTTAGTTTTTTTATTTTAAAATTTTGTTATGGTATTTAGAGTGATATTTGTGAGTTTTTTCGCTTTGAACTTTTGTTATAGTCTTTATAGTGAAATTGGTGTGTTTTTTAACTTGGAAATTCTATTTTTCTTTTTACAATAAAATTTGTGAGTTTTTAAACCTGAAACTTTTGTTATGGTTCTTAGAATGAAATTGGTGAGTTTTTTTCACTTTGAACTTTTGATATGTTCATTATAGTGAAATTGGCGAGTTTTCTAACGTTTAGCTTTTGTGATTGTTTTATAGTGAAATTTATGAGTTTTTAGCTTAGAAATTTTATTGTTGTTTTAAATGGGAACTGGTGAGTTTTTTTAACTTTGAACTTCTATTTTTCATTTTATATCGAAATGCGTGAGTTTTTTAAATTGGAACTTTTGTAATGGTTTTTATAGTGAAATTGTTGACTTTTTTAACATGAAACTTTTTTCAGGGTCTTTATAGTGAAACTTGTGATTTTTTTTAACTTGTAACTTTTTTAATGGTCTATATAGAGAAATTGGTGTATTTTTTTACAATGAACTTTGTTATTGTCTTTATAGTGAAATTGTGAGTTTTTTAACTCGGAACTTTTGTTATGTTTTTTCGAGTAAAATTTGTAAGTTTTTTAATTTGGAACTTTTGGTGTTGTATTTATCGTGAAATTGGTGATTTTTAGCTTGAAACTTTTTATTTTGGTTTTTTTAGTAATATTGGTGATTTTTTTTATCTTGGAATTTTGTTATGCTACTTATAGTGAAATTTTTTGGTTTTTTAATTTGGAACTTTTTTTTGTTATATTGTTAAATTTGTGAGTTTTTTAACTTGGAACTTTGTTATGGTTTTTAAAGGGAAACTGTGGAGTTTTTTCACTTTGAACTTTTGATATGATCAATTCAGTGAAATTGGTGAGTTTTTTTTTTATTTTTAGCTTTTGTAATGGTTTTATAGTGAACTTGATGAGTTTTTTAACTTGGAACTTTAGTTATTGTTTTTAAAGGGAAATTAGTGAGTTTTTTTGAACTTTGAACTTCTGTTTTTGATTTTATAGTGAAATGCGTGACTTTTTTAACTTGGAACTTTTGTTATGGGTTTTACAGTGAAATTGTTCTTTTTTTAACATGAAACTATTGGCATAATCTTTACAGTGAAATTTGTGTGTTTTTAAACTTGTAACATTTTTATTGTCTTTATAGTGAAATTGGTTAGTTTTTTATTTTAAAATTTTGTTATGGTATTTAAAGTGATATTTGTGAGTTTTTTCGCTTTGAACTTTTGTTATAGTCTTTATAGTGAAATTGGTGTGTTTTTTAACTTGCAAATTCTGTTTTTCTTTTTACAATAAAATTTGTGAGTTTTTAAACTTGAAACTTTTGTTATGGTTCTTAGAATGAAATTGGTGAGTTTTTTTCACTTTGAACTTTTGATATGTTCATTATAGTGAAATTGGCGAGTTTTCTAACGTTTAGCTTTTGTGATTGTTTTATAGTGAAATTTATGAGTTTTTAGCTTAGAAATTTTATTGTTGTTTTTAAGGGTAACTGGTGAGTTTTTTTAACTTTGAACTTCTATTTTTCATTTTATATCGAAATGCGTGAGTTTTTTAAATTGGAACTTTAGTAATGGTTTTTATAGTGAAATTGTTGACTTTTTTGACATGAAACTTTTGTCAGGGTCTTTATAGTGAAACTTCTGAGTTTTTTTAACTTGTAACTTTTGTAATGGTCTATATAGAGAAATTGGTGTATTTGTTTACAATGAACTTTTGTTATTGTCTTTATAGTGAAATTGTGAGTTTTTTAACTCGGAACTTTTGTTATGTTTTTTCGAGTAAAATTTGTAAGTTTTTTAATTTGGAACTTTTGTTGTTGTATTTATCGTGAAATCGGTGATTTTTAGCTTGAAACTTTTTATTTTGGTTTTTTTAGTAACATTGGTGATTTTTTTTTATCTTGGAATTTTGTTATGCTACTTATAGTGAAATTTTTTAGTTTTTTAATTTGGAACTTTTTTTTGTTATATTGTTAAATTTGTGAGTTTCTTAACTTAGAACTTTGTTATTGTTTTTAAAGGGAAACTGGGGAGTTTTTTCACTTTAAACTTTTGATATGATCAATTCCGTGAAATTGGTGAGTTTTTTTTTAACTTTTAGCTTTTGTAATGGTTTTAGAGTGAACTTGGTGAGTTTTTTAACTTGGAACTTTAGTTATTGTTTTTAAAGGGAAATTAGTGAGTTTTTTTTAACTTTGAACTTCTGTTTTTGATTTTATAGTGAAATGCGTGACTTTTTTAACTTGGAACTTTTGTTATGGTTTTTACCGTGAAATTGTTCTTTTTTTAACGTGAAACTATTGGCATAATCTTTACAGTGAAATTTATGAGTTTTTAGCTTAGAAATTTTATTGTTGTTTTTAAGGGTAACTGGTGAGTTTTTTTAACTTTGAACTTCTATTTTTCATTTTATATCGAAATGCGTGAGTTTTTTAAATTGGAACTTTTGTAATGGTTTTTATAGTGAAATTGTTGACTTTTTTAACATGAAACTTTTTTCAGGGTCTTAATAGTGAAACTTGTTAGTTTTTTTAACTTGTAACTTTTGTAATGGTCTATATAGAGAAATTGGTGTATTTTTTTTACAATAAACTTTGTTATTGTCTTTATAGTGAAATTGTGAGTTTTTTAACTCGGAACTTTTGTTATGTTTTTTCAAGTAAAATTTGTAAGTTTTTTAATTTGGAACTTTTGGTGTTGTATTTATCATGAAATTGGTGATTTTTAGCTTGAAACTTTTTATTTTGGTTTTTTTAGTAATATTGGTGATTTTTTTTATCTTGGAATTTTGTTATGCTACTTATAGTGAAATTTTTTGGTTTTTTAATTTGGAACTTTTTTTTGTTATATTGTTAAATTTGTGAGTTTTTTAACTTGGAACTTTGTTATGGTTTTTAAAGGGAAACTGGGGAGTTTTTTCACTTTGAACTTTCGATATGATCAATTCAGTTAAATTGGTGAGTTTTTTTTTAACTTTTAGCTTTTGTAATGGTTTTATAGTGAACTTGATGAGTTTTTTAACTTGGAACTTTAGTTATTGTTTTTAAAGGGGAATTAGTGAGTTTTTTTAAACTTTGAACTTATGTTTTTGATTTTATAGTGAAATGCGTGACTTTTTAAACTTGGAACTTTTGTTATGCTTTTTACAGTGAAATTGTTCTTTTTTTAACATGAAACTATTGGCAAAATCTTTACGGTGAAATTTGTGAGTTTTTAAACATGTAACATTTTTATTGTCTTTTTAGCGAAATAGGTTAGTTTTTTTATTTTAAAATTTGGTTATGGTATTTAGAGTGATATTTGTGAGTTTTTTCGATTTGAACTTTTGTTATAGTCTTTATAGTGAAATTGGTGTGTTTTTTAACTTGGAAATTGTATTTTTCTTTTTACAATAAAATTTGTGGGTTTTTAAACTTGAAACTTTTGTTATGGTTCTTAGAATGATATTGGTGAGTTTTTTTCACTTTGAACTTTTGATATGTTCATTATAGTGAAATTGGCGAGTTTTATAACGTTTAGCTTTTGTGATTGTTTTATAGTGAAATTTATGAGTTTTTAGCTTAGAAATTTTATTGTTGTTTTTAAGGGTAACTTGTGAGTTTTTTTAACTTTGAACTTCTATTTTTCATTTTATATCGAAATGCGTGAGTTTTTTAAATTGGAACTTTTGTAATGGTTTTTATAGTGAAATTGTTGACTTTTTTAACATGAAACTTTTTTCAGGGTCTTTATAGTGAAACTTGTGAGTTTTTTTAACTTGTAACTTTTGTAATGGTCTATATAGAGAAATTGGTGTATTTTTTTACAATGAACTTTTGTTATTATCTTTATAGTGAAATTGTGAGTTTTTTAACTCGGAACTTTTGTTATGCTTTTTCGAGTAAAATTTGTAAGTTTTTTAATTTGGAACTTTTGGTGTTGTATTTATCGTGAAATTGGTGATTTTTAGCTTGAAACTTTTTATTTTGGTTTTTTTAGTAATATTGGTGATTTTTTTTTATCTTGGAATTTTGTTATGCTACTTATAGTGAAATTTTTTAGTTTTTTAATTTGGAACTTTTTTTTGTTATATTGTTAAATTTGTGAGTTTCTTAACTTAGAACTTTGTTATTGTTTTTAAAGGGAAACTGGGGAGTTTTTTCACTTTAAACTTTTGATATGATCAATTCAGTGAAATTGGTGAGTTTTTTTTTAACTTTTAGCTTTTGTAATGGTTTTAGAGTGAACTTGGTGAGTTTTTTAACTTGGAACTTTAGTTATTGTTTTTAAAGGGAAATTAGTGAGTTTTTTTTAACTTTGAACTTCTGTTTTTGATTTTATAGTGAAATGCGTGACTTTTTAAACTTGGAACTTTTGTTATGGTTTTTACAGTGAAATTGTTCTTTTTTTAACATGAAACTATTGGCATAATCTTTACAGTGAAATTTGTGAGTTTTTAAACATGTAACATTTTTATTGTCTTTATAGCGAAATAGGTTAGTTTTTTATTTTAAAATTTGGTTATGGTATTTAGAGTGATATTTGTGAGTTTTTTCGCTTTGAACTTTTGTTATAGTCTTTATAGTGAAATTGGTGTGTTTTTTAACTTGGAAATTCTGTTTTTCTTTTTACAATAAAATTTGTGAGTTTTTAAACTTGAAACTTTTGTTATGGTTCTTAGAATGAAATTCGTGATTTTTTTCACTTTGAACTTTTGATATGTTCATTATAGTGAAATTGTCGAGTTTTCTAACGTTTAGCTTTTGTGATTGTTTTATAGTGAAATTTATGAGTTTTTAGCTTAGAAATTTAATGGTTGTTTTTAAGGGTAACTGGTGAGTTTTTTTAACTTTGAACTTCTATTTTTCATTTTATATCGAAATGCGTGAGTTTTTTAAATTGGAACTTTTGTAATGGTTTTTATAGTGAAATTGTTGACCGTTTTAACATGAAACTTTTGTCAGGGTCTTTATAGTGAAACTTTTGAGTTTTTTTACCTTGTAACTTTTGTAATGGTCTATATAGAGAAATTGGTGTATTTTTTTACAATGAACTTTTGTTATTGTCTTTATAGTGAAATTGTGAGTTTTTTAACTCGGAACTTTTGTTATGCTTTTTCGAGTAAAATTTGTAAGTTTTTTAATTTGGAACTTTTGGTGTTGTATTTATCGTGAAATTGGTGATTTTTAGCTTGAAACTTTTTATTTTGGTTTTTTTAGTAATATTGGTGATTTTTTTATCTTGGAATTTTGTTATGCTACTTATAGTGAAATTTTTTAGTTTTTTAATTTTGAACTTTTTTTTGTTATATTGTTAAATTTGTGAGTTTCTTAACTTGGAACTTTGTTATGGTTTTTAAAGGGAAAATGGGGAGTTTTTTCACTTTGAACTTTTGATATGATCAATTCAGTGAAATTGGTGAGTTTTTTTTTAAACTTTTAGCTTTTGTAATGGTTTTGGAGTGAACTTGGTGAGTTTTTTAACTTGGAACTTTAGTTATTGTTTTTAAAGGGGAATTAGTGAGTTTTTTTAAACTTTGAACTTATGTTTTTGATTTTATAGTGAAATGCGTGACTTTTTAAACTTGGAACTTTTGTTATGCTTTTTACAGTGAAATTGTTCTTTTTTTAACATGAAACTATTGGCAAAATCTTTACAGTGAAATTTGTGAGTTTTTAAACATGTAACATTTTTATTGTCTTTTTAGCGAAATAGGTTAGTTTTTTTATTTTAAAATTTGGTTATGGTATTTAGAGTGATATTTGTGAGTTTTTTCGCTTTGAACTTTTGTTATAGTCTTTATAGTGAAATTGGTGTGTTTTTTAACTTGGAAATTGTATTTTTCTTTTTACAATAAAATTTGTGAGTTTTTAAACTTGAAACTTTTGTTATGGTTCTTAGAATGAAATTGGTGAGTTTTTTTCACTTTGAACTTTTGATATGTTCATTATAGTGAAATTGGCGAGTTTTCTAACGTTTAGCTTTTGTGATTGTTTTGTAGTGAAATTTATGAGTTTTTAGCTTAGAAATTTTATTGTTGTTTTTAAGGGTAACTGGTGAGTTTTTTTAACTTTGAACTTCTATTTTTCATTTTATATCGAAATGCGTGAGTTTTTTAAATTGGAACTTTTGTAATGGTTTTTATAGTGAAATTGTTGACTTTTTTAACATGAAACTTTTTTCAGGGTCTTTATAGTGAAACTTGTGAGTTTTTTTAACTTGTAACTTTTCTAATGGTCTATATAGAGAAATTGGTGTATTTTTTTACAATGAACTTTTGTTATTGTCTTTATAGTGAAATTGTGAGTTTTTTAACTCGGAACTTTTGTTATGCTTTTTCGAGTAAAATTTGTAAGTTTTTTAATTTGGAACTTTTGGTGTTGTATTTATCGTGAAATTGGTGATTTTTAGCTTGAAACTTTTTATTTTGGTTTTTTTAGTAATATTGGTGATTTTTTTTTATCTTGGAATTTTGTTATGCTACTTATAGTGAAATTTTTTAGTTTTTTAATTTGTAACTTTTTTTTGTTATATTGTTAAATTTGTGAGTTTCTTAACTTAGAACTTTGTTATTGTTTTTAAAGGGAAACTGGGGAGTTTTTTCACTTTAAACTTTTGATATGATCAATTCAGTGAAATTGGTGAGTTTTTTTTTAACTTTTAGCTTTTGTAATGGTTTTAGAGTGAACTTGGTGAGTTTTTTAACTTGGAACTTTAGTTATTGTTTTTAAAGGGAAATTAGTGAGTTTTTTTTAACTTTGAACTTCTGTTTTTGATTTTATAGTGAAATGCGTGACTTTTTAAACTTGGAACTTTTGTTATGGTTTTTACAGTGAAATTGTTCTTTTTTTAACATGAAACTATTGGCATAATCTTTACAGTGAAATTTGTGAGTTTTTAAACATGTAACATTTTTATTGTCTTTATAGCGAAATAGGTTAGTTTTTTATTTTAAAATTTGGTTATGGTATTTAGAGTGATATTTGTGAGTTTTTTCGCTTTGAACTTTTGTTATAGTCTTTATAGTGAAATTGGTGTGTTTTTTAACTTGGAAATTCTGTTTTTCTTTTTACAATAAAATTTGTGAGTTTTTAAACTTGAAACTTTTGTTATGGTTCTTAGAATGAAATTCGTGATTTTTTTCACTTTGAACTTTTGATATGTTCATTATAGTGAAATTGTCGAGTTTTCTAACGTTTAGCTTTTGTGATTGTTTTATAGTGAAATTTATGAGTTTTTAGCTTAGAAATTTAATGGTTGTTTTTAAGGGTAACTGGTGAGTTTTTTTAACTTTGAACTTCTATTTTTCATTTTATATCGAAATGCGTGAGTTTTTTAAATTGGAACTTTTGTAATGGTTTTTATAGTGAAATTGTTGACCGTTTTAACATGAAACTTTTGTCAGGGTCTTTATAGTGAAACTTTTGAGTTTTTTTACCTTGTAACTTTTGTAATGGTCTATATAGAGAAATTGGTGTATTTTTTTACAATGAACTTTTGTTATTGTCTTTATAGTGAAATTGTGAGTTTTTTAACTCGGAACTTTTGTTATGCTTTTTCGAGTAAAATTTGTAAGTTTTTTAATTTGGAACTTTTGGTGTTGTATTTATCGTGAAATTGGTGATTTTTAGCTTGAAACTTTTTATTTTGGTTTTTTTAGTAATATTGGTGATTTTTTTATCTTGGAATTTTGTTATGCTACTTATAGTGAAATTTTTTAGTTTTTTAATTTTGAACTTTTTTTTGTTATATTGTTAAATTTGTGAGTTTCTTAACTTGGAACTTTGTTATGGTTTTTAAAGGGAAAATGGGGAGTTTTTTCACTTTGAACTTTTGATATGATCAATTCAGTGAAATTGGTGAGTTTTTTTTTAAACTTTTAGCTTTTGTAATGGTTTTGGAGTGAACTTGGTGAGTTTTTTAACTTGGAACTTTAGTTATTGTTTTTAAAGGGGAATTAGTGAGTTTTTTTAAACTTTGAACTTATGTTTTTGATTTTATAGTGAAATGCGTGACTTTTTAAACTTGGAACTTTTGTTATGCTTTTTACAGTGAAATTGTTCTTTTTTTAACATGAAACTATTGGCAAAATCTTTACAGTGAAATTTGTGAGTTTTTAAACATGTAACATTTTTATTGTCTTTTTAGCGAAATAGGTTAGTTTTTTTATTTTAAAATTTGGTTATGGTATTTAGAGTGATATTTGTGAGTTTTTTCGCTTTGAACTTTTGTTATAGTCTTTATAGTGAAATTGGTGTGTTTTTTAACTTGGAAATTGTATTTTTCTTTTTACAATAAAATTTGTGAGTTTTTAAACTTGAAACTTTTGTTATGGTTCTTAGAATGAAATTGGTGAGTTTTTTTCACTTTGAACTTTTGATATGTTCATTATAGTGAAATTGGCGAGTTTTCTAACGTTTAGCTTTTGTGATTGTTTTGTAGTGAAATTTATGAGTTTTTAGCTTAGAAATTTTATTGTTGTTTTTAAGGGTAACTGGTGAGTTTTTTTAACTTTGAACTTCTATTTTTCATTTTATATCGAAATGCGTGAGTTTTTTAAATTGGAACTTTTGTAATGGTTTTTATAGTGAAATTGTTGACTTTTTTAACATGAAACTTTTTTCAGGGTCTTTATAGTGAAACTTGTGAGTTTTTTTAACTTGTAACTTTTGTAATGGTCTATATAGAGAAATTGGTGTATTTTTTTACAATGAACTTTTGTTATTGTCTTTATAGTGAAATTGTGAGTTTTTTAACTCGGAACTTTTGTTATGCTTTTTCGAGTAAAATTTGTAAGTTTTTTAATTTGGAACTTTTGGTGTTGTATTTATCGTGAAATTGGTGATTTTTAGCTTGAAACTTTTTATTTTGGTTTTTTTAGTAATATTGGTGATTTTTTTTTATCTTGGAATTTTGTTATGCTACTTATAGTGAAATTTTTTAGTTTTTTAATTTGTAACTTTTTTTTGTTATATTGTTAAATTTGTGAGTTTCTTAACTTAGAACTTTGTTATTGTTTTTAAAGGGAAACTGGGGAGTTTTTTCACTTTAAACTTTTGATATGATCAATTCAGTGAAATTGGTGAGTTTTTTTTTAACTTTTAGCTTTTGTAATGGTTTTAGAGTGAACTTGGTGAGTTTTTTAACTTGGAACTTTAGTTATTGTTTTTAAAGGGAAATTAGTGAGTTTTTTTTAACTTTGAACTTCTGTTTTTGATTTTATAGTGAAATGCGTGACTTTTTAAACTTGGAACTTTTGTTATGGTTTTTACAGTGAAATTGTTCTTTTTTTAACATGAAACTATTGGCATAATCTTTACAGTGAAATTTGTGAGTTTTTAAACATGTAACATTTTTATTGTCTTTATAGCGAAATAGGTTAGTTTTTTATTTTAAAATTTGGTTATGGTATTTAGAGTGATATTTGTGAGTTTTTTCGCTTTGAACTTTTGTTATAGTCTTTATAGTGAAATTGGTGTGTTTTTTAACTTGGAAATTCTGTTTTTCTTTTTACAATAAAATTTGTGAGTTTTTAAACTTGAAACTTTTGTTATGGTTCTTAGAATGAAATTCGTGATTTTTTTCACTTTGAACTTTTGATATGTTCATTATAGTGAAATTGTCGAGTTTTCTAACGTTTAGCTTTTGTGATTGTTTTATAGTGAAATTTATGAGTTTTTAGCTTAGAAATTTAATGGTTGTTTTTAAGGGTAACTGGTGAGTTTTTTTAACTTTGAACTTCTATTTTTCATTTTATATCGAAATGCGTGAGTTTTTTAAATTGGAACTTTTGTAATGGTTTTTATAGTGAAATTGTTGACCGTTTTAACATGAAACTTTTGTCAGGGTCTTTATAGTGAAACTTTTGAGTTTTTTTACCTTGTAACTTTTGTAATGGTCTATATAGAGAAATTGGTGTATTTTTTTACAATGAACTTTTGTTATTGTCTTTATAGTGAAATTGTGAGTTTTTTAACTCGGAACTTTTGTTATGCTTTTTCGAGTAAAATTTGTAAGTTTTTTAATTTGGAACTTTTGGTGTTGTATTTATCGTGAAATTGGTGATTTTTAGCTTGAAACTTTTTATTTTGGTTTTTTTAGTAATATTGGTGATTTTTTTATCTTGGAATTTTGTTATGCTACTTATAGTGAAATTTTTTAGTTTTTTAATTTTGAACTTTTTTTTGTTATATTGTTAAATTTGTGAGTTTCTTAACTTGGAACTTTGTTATGGTTTTTAAAGGGAAAATGGGGAGTTTTTTCACTTTGAACTTTTGATATGATCAATTCAGTGAAATTGGTGAGTTTTTTTTTAAACTTTTAGCTTTTGTAATGGTTTTGGAGTGAACTTGGTGAGTTTTTTAACTTGGAACTTTAGTTATTGTTTTTAAAGGGGAATTAGTGAGTTTTTTTAAACTTTGAACTTATGTTTTTGATTTTATAGTGAAATGCGTGACTTTTTAAACTTGGAACTTTTGTTATGCTTTTTACAGTGAAATTGTTCTTTTTTTAACATGAAACTATTGGCAAAATCTTTACAGTGAAATTTGTGAGTTTTTAAACATGTAACATTTTTATTGTCTTTTTAGCGAAATAGGTTAGTTTTTTTATTTTAAAATTTGGTTATGGTATTTAGAGTGATATTTGTGAGTTTTTTCGCTTTGAACTTTTGTTATAGTCTTTATAGTGAAATTGGTGTGTTTTTTAACTTGGAAATTGTATTTTTCTTTTTACAATAAAATTTGTGAGTTTTTAAACTTGAAACTTTTGTTATGGTTCTTAGAATGAAATTGGTGAGTTTTTTTCACTTTGAACTTTTGATATGTTCATTATAGTGAAATTGGCGAGTTTTCTAACGTTTAGCTTTTGTGATTGTTTTGTAGTGAAATTTATGAGTTTTTAGCTTAGAAATTTTATTGTTGTTTTTAAGGGTAACTGGTGAGTTTTTTTAACTTTGAACTTCTATTTTTCATTTTATATCGAAATGCGTGAGTTTTTTAAATTGGAACTTTTGTAATGGTTTTTATAGTGAAATTGTTGACTTTTTTAACATGAAACTTTTTTCAGGGTCTTTATAGTGAAACTTGTGAGTTTTTTTACCTTGTAACTTTTCTAATGGTCTATATAGAGAAATTGGTGTATTTTTTTACAATGAACTTTTGTTATTGTCTTTATAGTGAAATTGTGAGTTTTTTAACTCGGAACTTTTGTTATGCTTTTTCGAGTAAAATTTGTAAGTTTTTTAATTTGGAACTTTTGGTGTTGTATTTATCGTGAAATTGGTGATTTTTAGCTTGAAACTTTTTATTTTGGTTTTTTTAGTAATATTGGTGATTTTTTTTTATCTTGGAATTTTGTTATGCTACTTATAGTGAAATTTTTTAGTTTTTTAATTTGTAACTTTTTTTTGTTATATTGTTAAATTTGTGAGTTTCTTAACTTAGAACTTTGTTATTGTTTTTAAAGGGAAACTGGGGAGTTTTTTCACTTTAAACTTTTGATATGATCAATTCAGTGAAATTGGTGAGTTTTTTTTTAACTTTTAGCTTTTGTAATGGTTTTAGAGTGAACTTGGTGAGTTTTTTAACTTGGAACTTTAGTTATTGTTTTTAAAGGGAAATTAGTGAGTTTTTTTTAACTTTGAACTTCTGTTTTTGATTTTATAGTGAAATGCGTGACTTTTTAAACTTGGAACTTTTGTTATGGTTTTTACAGTG
Organism: Lathyrus sativus; assembly: GCA_963859935.3. Lineage (NCBI taxonomy): Eukaryota > Viridiplantae > Streptophyta > Magnoliopsida > Fabales > Fabaceae > Lathyrus > Lathyrus sativus. Next base: position 251,104,776 of record OZ012740.1, on the reverse strand, counting down.
AAATTGTTCTTTTTTTAACATGAAACTATTGGCATAATCTTTACAGTGAAATTTGTGAGTTTTTAAACATGTAACATTTTTATTGTCTTTATAGCGAAATAGGTTAGTTTTTTATTTTAAAATTTGGTTATGGTATTTAGAGTGATATTTGTGAGTTTTTTCGCTTTGAACTTTTGTTATAGTCTTTATAGTGAAATTGGTGTGTTTTTTAACTTGGAAATTCTGTTTTTCTTTTTACAATAAAATTTGTGAGTTTTTAAACTTGAAACTTTTGTTATGGTTCTTAGAATGAAATTCGTGATTTTTTTCACTTTGAACTTTTGATATGTTCATTATAGTGAAATTGTCGAGTTTTCTAACGTTTAGCTTTTGTGATTGTTTTATAGTGAAATTTATGAGTTTTTAGCTTAGAAATTTAATGGTTGTTTTTAAGGGTAACTGGTGAGTTTTTTTAACTTTGAACTTCTATTTTTCATTTTATATCGAAATGCGTGAGTTTTTTAAATTGGAACTTTTGTAATGGTTTTTATAGTGAAATTGTTGACCGTTTTAACATGAAACTTTTGTCAGGGTCTTTATAGTGAAACTTTTGAGTTTTTTTACCTTGTAACTTTTGTAATGGTCTATATAGAGAAATTGGTGTATTTTTTTACAATGAACTTTTGTTATTGTCTTTATAGTGAAATTGTGAGTTTTTTAACTCGGAACTTTTGTTATGCTTTTTCGAGTAAAATTTGTAAGTTTTTTAATTTGGAACTTTTGGTGTTGTATTTATCGTGAAATTGGTGATTTTTAGCTTGAAACTTTTTATTTTGGTTTTTTTAGTAATATTGGTGATTTTTTTATCTTGGAATTTTGTTATGCTACTTATAGTGAAATTTTTTAGTTTTTTAATTTTGAACTTTTTTTTGTTATATTGTTAAATTTGTGAGTTTCTTAACTTGGAACTTTGTTATGGTTTTTAAAGGGAAAATGGGGAGTTTTTTCACTTTGAACTTTTGATATGATCAATTCAGTGAAATTGGTGAGTTTTTTTTTAAACTTTTAGCTTTTGTAATGGTTTTGGAGTGAACTTGGTGAGTTTTTTAACTTGGAACTTTAGTTATTGTTTTTAAAGGGGAATTAGTGAGTTTTTTTAAACTTTGAACTTATGTTTTTGATTTTATAGTGAAATGCGTGACTTTTTAAACTTGGAACTTTTGTTATGCTTTTTACAGTGAAATTGTTCTTTTTTTAACATGAAACTATTGGCAAAATCTTTACAGTGAAATTTGTGAGTTTTTAAACATGTAACATTTTTATTGTCTTTTTAGCGAAATAGGTTAGTTTTTTTATTTTAAAATTTGGTTATGGTATTTAGAGTGATATTTGTGAGTTTTTTCGCTTTGAACTTTTGTTATAGTCTTTATAGTGAAATTGGTGTGTTTTTTAACTTGGAAATTGTATTTTTCTTTTTACAATAAAATTTGTGAGTTTTTAAACTTGAAACTTTTGTTATGGTTCTTAGAATGAAATTGGTGAGTTTTTTTCACTTTGAACTTTTGATATGTTCATTATAGTGAAATTGGCGAGTTTTCTAACGTTTAGCTTTTGTGATTGTTTTGTAGTGAAATTTATGAGTTTTTAGCTTAGAAATTTTATTGTTGTTTTTAAGGGTAACTGGTGAGTTTTTTTAACTTTGAACTTCTATTTTTCATTTTATATCGAAATGCGTGAGTTTTTTAAATTGGAACTTTTGTAATGGTTTTTATAGTGAAATTGTTGACTTTTTTAACATGAAACTTTTTTCAGGGTCTTTATAGTGAAACTTGTGAGTTTTTTTAACTTGTAACTTTTGTAATGGTCTATATAGAGAAATTGGTGTATTTTTTTACAATGAACTTTTGTTATTGTCTTTATAGTGAAATTGTGAGTTTTTTAACTCGGAACTTTTGTTATGCTTTTTCGAGTAAAATTTGTAAGTTTTTTAATTTGGAACTTTTGGTGTTGTATTTATCGTGAAATTGGTGATTTTTAGCTTGAAACTTTTTATTTTGGTTTTTTTAGTAATATTGGTGATTTTTTTTTATCTTGGAATTTTGTTATGCTACTTATAGTGAAATTTTTTAGTTTTTTAATTTGTAACTTTTTTTTGTTATATTGTTAAATTTGTGAGTTTCTTAACTTAGAACTTTGTTATTGTTTTTAAAGGGAAACTGGGGAGTTTTTTCACTTTAAACTTTTGATATGATCAATTCAGTGAAATTGGTGAGTTTTTTTTTAACTTTTAGCTTTTGTAATGGTTTTAGAGTGAACTTGGTGAGTTTTTTAACTTGGAACTTTAGTTATTGTTTTTAAAGGGAAATTAGTGAGTTTTTTTTAACTTTGAACTTCTGTTTTTGATTTTATAGTGAAATGCGTGACTTTTTAAACTTGGAACTTTTGTTATGGTTTTTACAGTGAAATTGTTCTTTTTTTAACATGAAACTATTGGCATAATCTTTACAGTGAAATTTGTGAGTTTTTAAACATGTAACATTTTTATTGTCTTTATAGCGAAATAGGTTAGTTTTTTATTTTAAAATTTGGTTATGGTATTTAGAGTGATATTTGTGAGTTTTTTCGCTTTGAACTTTTGTTATAGTCTTTATAGTGAAATTGGTGTGTTTTTTAACTTGGAAATTCTGTTTTTCTTTTTACAATAAAATTTGTGAGTTTTTAAACTTGAAACTTTTGTTATGGTTCTTAGAATGAAATTCGTGATTTTTTTCACTTTGAACTTTTGATATGTTCATTATAGTGAAATTGTCGAGTTTTCTAACGTTTAGCTTTTGTGATTGTTTTATAGTGAAATTTATGAGTTTTTAGCTTAGAAATTTAATGGTTGTTTTTAAGGGTAACTGGTGAGTTTTTTTAACTTTGAACTTCTATTTTTCATTTTATATCGAAATGCGTGAGTTTTTTAAATTGGAACTTTTGTAATGGTTTTTATAGTGAAATTGTTGACCGTTTTAACATGAAACTTTTGTCAGGGTCTTTATAGTGAAACTTTTGAGTTTTTTTACCTTGTAACTTTTGTAATGGTCTATATAGAGAAATTGGTGTATTTTTTTACAATGAACTTTTGTTATTGTCTTTATAGTGAAATTGTGAGTTTTTTAACTCGGAACTTTTGTTATGCTTTTTCGAGTAAAATTTGTAAGTTTTTTAATTTGGAACTTTTGGTGTTGTATTTATCGTGAAATTGGTGATTTTTAGCTTGAAACTTTTTATTTTGGTTTTTTTAGTAATATTGGTGATTTTTTTATCTTGGAATTTTGTTATGCTACTTATAGTGAAATTTTTTAGTTTTTTAATTTTGAACTTTTTTTTGTTATATTGTTAAATTTGTGAGTTTCTTAACTTGGAACTTTGTTATGGTTTTTAAAGGGAAAATGGGGAGTTTTTTCACTTTGAACTTTTGATATGATCAATTCAGTGAAATTGGTGAGTTTTTTTTTAAACTTTTAGCTTTTGTAATGGTTTTGGAGTGAACTTGGTGAGTTTTTTAACTTGGAACTTTAGTTATTGTTTTTAAAGGGGAATTAGTGAGTTTTTTTAAACTTTGAACTTATGTTTTTGATTTTATAGTGAAATGCGTGACTTTTTAAACTTGGAACTTTTGTTATGCTTTTTACAGTGAAATTGTTCTTTTTTTAACATGAAACTATTGGCAAAATCTTTACAGTGAAATTTGTGAGTTTTTAAACATGTAACATTTTTATTGTCTTTTTAGCGAAATAGGTTAGTTTTTTTATTTTAAAATTTGGTTATGGTATTTAGAGTGATATTTGTGAGTTTTTTCGCTTTGAACTTTTGTTATAGTCTTTATAGTGAAATTGGTGTGTTTTTTAACTTGGAAATTGTATTTTTCTTTTTACAATAAAATTTGTGAGTTTTTAAACTTGAAACTTTTGTTATGGTTCTTAGAATGAAATTGGTGAGTTTTTTTCACTTTGAACTTTTGATATGTTCATTATAGTGAAATTGGCGAGTTTTCTAACGTTTAGCTTTTGTGATTGTTTTGTAGTGAAATTTATGAGTTTTTAGCTTAGAAATTTTATTGTTGTTTTTAAGGGTAACTGGTGAGTTTTTTTAACTTTGAACTTCTATTTTTCATTTTATATCGAAATGCGTGAGTTTTTTAAATTGGAACTTTTGTAATGGTTTTTATAGTGAAATTGTTGACTTTTTTAACATGAAACTTTTTTCAGGGTCTTTATAGTGAAACTTGTGAGTTTTTTTACCTTGTAACTTTTGAAATGGTCTATATAGAGAAATTGGTGTATTTTTTTACAATGAACTTTTGTTATTGTCTTTATAGTGAAATTGTGAGTTTTTTAACTCGGAACTTTTGTTATGTTTTTTCGAGTAAAATTTGTAAGTTTTTTAATTTGGAACTTTTGGTGTTGTATTTATCGTGAAATCAGTGATTTTTAGCTTGAAACTTTTTATTTTGGTTTTTTTAGTAATATTGGTGATTTTTTTTTATCTTGGAATTTTGTTATGCCACTTATAGTGAAATTTTTTGGTTTTTTAATTTGGAAGTTTTTTTTGTTATATTGTTAAATTTGTGAGTTTTTTAACTTGGAACTTTGTTATGGTTTTTAAAGGGAAACTGGGGAGTTTTTTCACTTTGAACTTTTGATATGATCATTACAGTGAAATTGGTGAGTTTTTTTTTTTACTTTTAGCTTTTGTAATGGTTTTATAGTGAACTTGGTGAGTTTTTTAACTTGGAACTTTAGTTATTGTTTTTAAAGGGAAATTAGTGAGTTTTTTTTAACTTTGAACTTCTGTTTTTGATTTTATAGTGAAATGCGTGACTTTTTAAACTTGGAACTTTTGTTATGCTTTTTACAGTGAAATTGTTCTTTTTTTAACATGAAACTATTGGCATAATCTTTACAGTGAAATTTGTGAGTTTTTAAACTTGTAACATTTTTATTGTCTTTATAGTGAAATTGGTTAGTTTTTTTATTTTAAAATTTTGTTATGGTATTTAGAGTGATATTTGTGAGTTTTTTCGCTTTGAACTTTTGTTATAGTCTTTATAGTGAAATTGGTGTGTTTTTTAACTTGGAAATTCTGTTTTTATTTTTACAATAAAATTTGTGAGTTTTTAAACTTGAAACTTTTGTTATGGTTCTTAGAATGAAATTCTTGATTTTTTTCACTTTGAACTTTTGATATGTTCATTATAGTGAAATTGGCGAGTTTTCTAACGTTTAGCTTTTGTGATTGTTTTATAGTGAAATTTATGAGTTTTAAGCTTAGAAATTTAATGGTTGTTTTTAAGGGTAACTGGTGAGTTTTTTTAACTTTGAACTTCTATTTTTCATTTTATATCGAAATGCGTGAGTTTTTTAAATTGGAACTTTTGTAATGGTTTTTATAGTGAAATTGTTGACTTTTTTAACATGAAACTTTTGTCAGGGTCTTTATAGTGAAACTTTTGAGTTTTTTTACCTTGTAACTTTTGAAATGGTCTATATAGAGAAATTGGTGTATTTTTTTACAATGAACTTTTGTTGTTGTCTTTATAGTGAAATTGTGAGTTTTTTAACTCGGAACTTTTGTTATGTTTTTTTGAGTAAAATTTGTAAGTTTTTTAATTTGGAACTTTTGATGTTGTATTTATCGTGAAATCGGTAATTTTTAGCTTGAAACTTTTTATTTTGGTTTTATTAGTAATATTGGTGATTTTTTTTAATCTTGGAATTTTGTTATGCTACTTATAGTGAAGTTTTTTGGTTTTTTAATTTGGAACTTTTTTTTGTTATATTGTTAAATTTGTGAGTTTTTTAACTTGGAACTTTGTGATGGTTTTTAAAGCGAAACTGGAGAGTTTTTTCACTTTGAACTTTTGATATGATCATTACAGTGAAATTGGTGAGTTTTTTTTTTAACTTTTAGCTTTTGTAATGGATTTATAGTGAACTTGGTGAGTTTTTTAACTTGGAACTTTAGTTATTGTTTTTAAAGGGAAATTAGTGAGTTTTTTTTAACTTTGAACTTTTGTTTTTGATTTTATAGTGAAATGCGTGACTTTTTAAACTTGGAACTTTTGTTATGGTTTTTACAGTGAAATTGTTCTTTTTTTAACGTGAAACTATTGGCCTAATCTTTACAGTGAAATTTGTGAGTTTTTAAACTTGTAACATTTATATTGTCTTTATAGTGAAATAGGTTAGTTTTTTATTTTAAAATTTTGTTATGGTATTTAGAGTGATATTTGTGAGTTTTTTCGCTTTGAACTTTTGTTATAGTCTTTATAGTGAAATTGGTGTGTTTTTTAACTTGGAAATTGTATTTTTCTTTTTACAATAAAATTTGTGAGTTTTTAAACTTGAAACTTTTGTTATGGTTCTTAGAATGAAATTGGTGAGTTTTTTTCACTTTGAACTTTTGATATGTTCATTATAGTGAAATTGGCGAGTTTTCTAACGTTTAGCTTTTGTGATTGTTTTGTAGTGAAATTTATGAGTTTTTAGCTTAGAAATTTTATTGTTGTTTTTAAGGGTAACTGGTGAGTTTTTTTAACTTTGAACTTCTATTTTTCATTTTATATCGAAATGCGTGAGTTTTTTAAATTGGAACTTTTGTAATGGTTTTTATAGTGAAATTGTTGACTTTTTTAACATGAAACTTTTGTCAGGGTCTTTATAGTGAAACTTGTGAGTTTTTTTACCTTGTAACTTTTGAAATGGTCTATATAGAGAAATTGGTGTATTTTTTTACAATGAACTTTTGTTATTGTCTTTATAGTGAAATTGTGAGTTTTTTAACTCGGAACTTTTGTTATGCTTTTTCGAGTAAAATTTGTAAGTTTTTTAATTTGGAACTTTTGGTGTTGTATTTATCGTGAAATCGGTAATTTTTAGCTTGAAACTTTTTATTTTGGTTTTATTAGTAATATTGGTGATTTTTTTTAATCTTGGAATTTTGTTATGCTACTTATAGTGAAATTTTTTAGTTTTTTAATTTGGAACTTTTTTTTGTTATATTGTTAAATTTGTGTGTTTTTTAACTTGGAACTTTGTTATTGTTTTTAAAGCGAAACTGGAGAGTTTTTTCACTTTAAACTTTTGATATGATCATTACAGTGAAATTGGTGAGTTTTTTTTTTAACTTTTAGCTTTTGTAATGGATTTATAGTGAACTTGGTGAGTTTTTTAACTTGGAACTTTAGTTATTGTTTTTAAAGGGAAATTAGTGAGTTTTTTTTAAATTTGAACTTCTGTTTTTGATTTTATAGTGAAATGCGTGACTTTTTAAACTTGGAACTTTTGTTATGGTTTTTACAGTGAAATTGTTCTTTTTTTAACGTGAAACTATTGGCATAATCTTTACAGTGAAATTTGTGAGTTTTTAAACTTGTAACATTTATATTGTCTTTATAGTGAAATAGGTTAGTTTTTTATTTTAAAATTTTGTTATGGTATTTAGAGTGATATTTGTGAGTTTTTTCGCTTTGAACTTTTGTTATAGTGTTTATAGTGAAATTGGTGTGTTTCTTAACTTGGAAATTCTTTTTTTCTTTTTACAATAAAATTTGTGAGTTTTTAAAGGTGAAACTTTTGTTATGGTTCTTAGAATGAAATTGGTCAGTTTTTTTCACTTTGAACTTTTGATATGTTCATTTTAGTGAAATTGTCGAGTTTTCTAACGTTTAGCTTTTGTGATTGTTTTGTAGTGAAATTTATGAGTTTTTATCTTAGAAATTTTATTGTTGTTTTAAAGGATAACTGGTGAGTTTTTTTTAACTTTGAACTTCTATTATTCATTTTATATCGAAATGCGTGAGTTTTTTAAATTGGAACTTTTGTAATGGTTTTTATAGTGAAATTGTTGACTTTTTTAACATGAAACTTTTGTCAGGGTCTTTATAGTGAAACTTGTGAGTTTTTTTTACCTTGTAACTTTTGAAATGGTCTATATAGAGAAATTGGTGTATTTTTTTACAATGAACTTTTGTTATTGTCTTTATAGTGAAATTGTGAGTTTTTTAACTCGGAACTTTTGTTATGTTTTTTCGAGTAAAATTTGTAAGTTTTTTAATTTGGAACTTTTGGTGTTGTATTTATCGTGAAATCGGTGATTTTTAGCTTGAAACTTTTTATTTTGGTTTTTTTAGTAATATTGGTGATTTTTTTTTTATCTTGGAATTTTGTTATGCCACTTATAGTGAAATTTTTTGGTTTTTTAATTTAGAACTTTTTTTTGTTATATTGTTAAATTTGTGAGTTTTTTAATTTGGAACTTTGTTATGGTTTTTAAAGGGAAACTGGGGAGTTTTTTCACTTTGAACTTTTGATATGATCATTACAGTGAAATTGGTGAGTTTTTTTTTAACTTTTACCTTTTGTAATGGTTTTATAGTGAAATTGGTGAGTTTTTTAACTTGGAACTTTAGTTATTGTTTTTAAAGGGAAATTAGTGAGTTTTTTTTAACTTTGAACTTCTGTTTTTGATTTTATAGTGAAATGCGTGACTTTTTAAACTTGGAACTTTTGTTATGGTTTTTACAGTGAAATTGTTCTTTTTTTAACATGAAACTATTGGCATAATCTTTACAGTGAAATTTGTGAGTTTTTAAACTTGTAACATTTTTATTGTCTTTATAGTGAAATTGGTTAGTTTTTTTATTTTAAAGTTTTGTTATGGTATTTAGAGTGATATTTGTGAGTTTTTTCGCTTTGAACTTTTGTTATAGTCTTTATAGTGAAATTGGTGTGTTTTTTAACTTGGAAATTCTGTTTTTCTTTTTACAATAAAATTTGTGAGTTTTTAAAGTTGAAACTTTTGTTATGGTTCTTAGAATGAAATTGGTGAGTTTTTTTCACTTTGACCTTTTGATATGTTCATTTTAGTGAAATTGGCAAGTTTTCTAACGTTTAGCTTTTGTGATTGTTTTGTAGTGAAATTTATGAGTTTTTAGCTTAGAAATTTTATTGTTGTTTTAAAGGATAACTGGTGAATTTTTTTTAACTTTGAACTTCTATTTTTCATTTTATATCGAAATGCGTGAGTTTTTTAAATTGGAACTTTTGTAATGGTTTTTATAGTGAAATTGTTGACTTTTTTAACATGAAACTTTTGTCAGGGTCTTTATAGTGAAACTTGTTAGTTTTTTTTACCTTGTAACTTTTGAAATGGTCTATATAGAGAAATTGGTGTATTTTTTTACAATGAACTTTTGTTATTGTCTTTATAGTGAAATTGTGAGTTTTTTAACTCGGAACTTTTGTTATGTTTTTTCGAGTAAAATTTGTAAGTTTTTTAATTTGGAACTTTTGCTGTTGTATTTATCGTGAAATCGGTGACTTTTAGCTTGAAACTTTTTATTTTTGTTTTTTTAGTAATATTGGTGATTTTTTTTATCTTGGAATTTTGTTATGCTACTTATAATGAAATTTTTTGGTTTTTTAATTTGGAACTTTTTTTTGTTATATTGTTAAATTTGTGAGTTTTTTAACTTGGAACTTTGTTATGGTTTTTAAAGGGAAACTGGGGAGTTTTTTCACTTTCAAGTTTTGATATGATCATTACAGTGAAATTGGTGAGTTTTTTTTTTAACTTTTAGCTTTTGTAATGGTTTTATAGAGAACTTGGTGAGTTTTTTAACTTTGAACTTTAGTTATTGTTTTTAAAGGGAAATTAGTGGGTTTTTTTTAACTTTGAACTTCTGCTTTTGATTTTATAGTGAAATGCGTGACTTTTTTAACTTGGAACTTTTGTTATGGTTTTTACAGTGAAATTGTTCTTTTTTTTAACATGAAACTATTGGCATAATCTTTACAGTGAAATTTGTGAGTTTTTAAACTTGTAACATTTTTATTGTCTTTATAGTGAAATTGGTTAGTTTTTTTATTTTAAAATTTTGTTATGGTATTTAGAGTGATATTTGTGAGTTTTTTCGTTTTGAACTTTTGTTATAGTCTTTATAGTGAAATTGGTGTGTTTTTTAACTTGGAAATTCTGTTTTTCTTTTTACAATAAAATTTGTGAGTTTTTAAACTTGAAACTTTTTTTATGGTTCTTAGAATTAAATTGGTGAGTTTTTTTCACTTTGAACTTTTGATATGTTCATTATAGTGAAATTGGCGAGTTTTCTAACTTTTAGCTTTTGTGACTGTTTTATAGTGAAATTTATGAGTTTTTAGCTTTGAAATTTTATTGTTGTTTTTAAGGGTAACTGGTGAGTTTTTTTAACTTTGAACTTCTATTTTTCATTTTATATCGAAATGCCTGAGTTTTTTAAATTGGAACTTTTGTAATGGTTTTTATAGTGAAATTGTTGACTTTTTTAACATGAAACTTTTGTCAGGGTCTTTATAGTGAAACTTGTGAGTTTTTTTATCTTGTAACTTTTGTAATGGTCTAATATAGAGAAATTGGTGTATTTTTTTGAAATGAACTTTTGTTATTGTCTTTATAGTGATATTGTGAGTTTTTTAACTCGGAACTTTTGTTATGTTTTTTCGAGTAAAATTTGTAACTTTTTTAATTTGGAACTTTTGCTGTTGTATTTATCGTGAAATCGGTGATTTTTAGCTTGAAACTTTTTATTTTGGTTTTTTTAGTAATATTGATGATTTTTTTTATCTTGGAATTTTGTTATAGCGAAATTTTTTGGTTTTTTAATTTGGAACTTTTTTTTTTAATATTGTTAAATTTGTGAGTTTTGTACTTGGAACTTTGTTAGGGTTTTTAAAGGGAAACTTTGGAGTTTTTTCACTTTGAACTTTTGGTATGATCATTAGAGTGAAATTGGTGAGTTTTTTTTTAACTTTTAGCTTTTTTAATGGTTTTATAGTGAACTTGGTGAGTTTTTTAACTTGGAACTTTAGTTATTGTTTTTAAAGGGAAATTAGTGAGTTTTTTTGAACTTTGAACTTTTGTTTTTGATTTTATAGTGAAATGCGTGACTTTTTTAACTTGGAACTTTTGTTATGGTTTTTACAGTGAAATTGTTCTTTTTTTAACATGAAACTATTGGCATAATCTTTACAGTGAAATTTGTGTGTTTTTAAACTTGTAACATTTTTATTGTCTTTATAGTGAAATTGGTTTGTTTTTTATTTTAAAATTTTGTTATGGTATTTAAAGTGATATTTGTGAGTTTTTTCGCTTTGAACTTTTGTTATAGTCTTTATAGTGAAATTGGTGTGTTTTTTAACTTGCGAATTCTGTTTTTCTTTTTACAATAAAATTTGTGAGTTTTTAAACTTGAAACTTTTGTTATGGTTCTTAGAATGAAATTGGTGAGTTTTTTTCACTTTGAACTTTTGATATGTTCATTATAGTGAAATTGGCGAGTTTTCTAACGTTTAGCTTTTGTGATTGTTTTATAGTGAAATTTATGAGTTTTTAGCTTAGAAATTTTATTGTTGTTTTTAAGGGTAACTGGTGAGTTTTTTTAACTTTGAACTTCTATTTTTCATTTTATATCGAAATGCGTGAGTTTTTTAAATTGGAACTTTAGTAATGGTTTTTATAGTGAAATTGTTGACTTTTTTGACATGAAACTTTTGTCAGGGTCTTTATAGTGAAACTTCTGAGTTTTTTTAACTTGTAACTTTTGTAATGGTCTATATAGAGAAATTGGTGTATTTTTTTACAATGAACTTTTGTTATTGTCTTTATAGTGAAATTGTGAGTTTTTTAACTCGGAACTTTTGTTATGTTTTTTCGAGTAAAATTTGTAAGTTTTTTAATTTGGAACTTTTGTTGTTGTATTTATCGTGAAATCGGTGATTTTTAGCTTGAAACTTTTTATTTTGGTTTTTTTAGTAACATTGGTGATTTTTTTTTATCTTTGAATTTTGTTATGGTTCTTATAGTGAAATTTTTTGGTTTTTTAATTTGGAACTTTTTTTTTTAATATTGTTAAATTTGTGAGTTTTTTAACTAGGAACTTTGTTATGGTTTTTAAAGGGAAACTGGGGAGTTTTTTCACTTTCAAGTTTTGATATGATCATTACAGTGAAATTGGTGAGTTTTTTTTTTTAACTTTTAGCTTTTTTAATGGTTTTATAGTGAACTTGGTGAGTTTTTTAACTTGGAACTTTAGTTATTGTTTTTAAAGGGAAATTAGTGAGTTTTTTTTAACTTTGAACTTCTGTTTTTGATTTTATAGTGAAATGCGTGACTTTTTTAACTTGGAACTTTTGTTATGGTTTTTACAGTGAAATTGTTCTTTTTTTAACATGAAACTATTGGCATAATCTTTACAGTGAAATTTGTGAGTTTTTAAACTTGTAACATTTTTATTGTCTTTATAGTGAAATTGGTTATTTTTTTATTTTAAAATTTTATTATGGTATTTAGAGTGATATTTGTGAATTTTTTTGCTTTGAACTTTTGTTATAGTCTTTATAGTGAAATTGGTGTGTTTTTTAACTTGGAAATTCTGTTTTTCTTTTTACAATAAAATTTATGAGTTTTTAAACTTGAAACTTTTTTTATGGTTCTTAGAATTAAATTGGTGAGTTTTTTTCACTTTGAACTTTTGATATGTTCATTATAGTGAAATTGGCGAGTTTTCTAACTTTTAGCTTTTGTGACTGTTTTATAGTGAAATTTATGAGTTTTTAGCTTTGAAATTTTATTGTTGTTTTTAAGGGTAACTGGTGAGTTTTTTTAACTTTGAACTTCTATTTTTCATTTTATATCGAAATGCCTGAGTTTTTTAAATTGGAACTTTTGTAATGGTTTTTATAGTGAAATTGTTGACTTTTTTAACATGAAACTTTTGTCAGGGTCTTTATAGTGAAACTTGTGAGTTTTTTTATCTTGTAACTTTTGTAATGGTCTAATATAGAGAAATTGGTGTATTTTTTTGAAATGAACTTTTGTTATTGTCTTTATAGTGATATTGTGAGTTTTTTAACTCGGAACTTTTGTTATGTTTTTTCGAGTAAAATTTGTAACTTTTTTAATTTGGAACTTTTGCTGTTGTATTTATCGTGAAATCGGTGATTTTTAGCTTGAAACTTTTTATTTTGGTTTTTTTAGTAATATTGATGATTTTTTTTATCTTGGAATTTTGTTATAGCGAAATTTTTTGGTTTTTTAATTTGGAACTTTTTTTTTTAATATTGTTAAATTTGTGAGTTTTGTACTTGGAACTTTGTTAGGGTTTTTAAAGGGAAACTTTGGAGTTTTTTCACTTTGAACTTTTGGTATGATCATTAGAGTGAAATTGGTGAGTTTTTTTTTAACTTTTAGCTTTTTTAATGGTTTTATAGTGAACTTGGTGAGTTTTTTAACTTGGAACTTTAGTTATTGTTTTTAAAGGGAAATTAGTGAGTTTTTTTGAACTTTGAACTTTTGTTTTTGATTTTATAGTGAAATGCGTGACTTTTTTAACTTGGAACTTTTGTTATGGTTTTTACAGTGAAATTGTTCTTTTTTTAACATGAAACTATTGGCATAATCTTTACAGTGAAATTTGTGTGTTTTTAAACTTGTAACATTTTTATTGTCTTTATAGTGAAATTGGTTTGTTTTTTATTTTAAAATTTTGTTATGGTATTTAAAGTGATATTTGTGAGTTTTTTCGCTTTGAACTTTTGTTATAGTCTTTATAGTGAAATTGGTGTGTTTTTTAACTTGCGAATTCTGTTTTTCTTTTTACAATAAAATTTGTGAGTTTTTAAACTTGAAACTTTTGTTATGGTTCTTAGAATGAAATTGGTGAGTTTTTTTCACTTTGAACTTTTGATATGTTCATTATAGTGAAATTGGCGAGTTTTCTAACGTTTAGCTTTTGTGATTGTTTTATAGTGAAATTTATGAGTTTTTAGCTTAGAAATTTTATTGTTGTTTTTAAGGGTAACTGGTGAGTTTTTTTAACTTTGAACTTCTATTTTTCATTTTATATCGAAATGCGTGAGTTTTTTAAATTGGAACTTTAGTAATGGTTTTTATAGTGAAATTGTTGACTTTTTTGACATGAAACTTTTGTCAGGGTCTTTATAGTGAAACTTCTGAGTTTTTTTAACTTGTAACTTTTGTAATGGTCTATATAGAGAAATTGGTGTATTTTTTTACAATGAACTTTTGTTATTGTCTTTATAGTGAAATTGTGAGTTTTTTAACTCGGAACTTTTGTTATGTTTTTTCGAGTAAAATTTGTAAGTTTTTTAATTTGGAACTTTTGTTGTTGTATTTATCGTGAAATCGGTGATTTTTAGCTTGAAACTTTTTATTTTGGTTTTTTTAGTAACATTGGTGATTTTTTTTTATCTTTGAATTTTGTTATGGTTCTTATAGTGAAATTTTTTGGTTTTTTAATTTGGAACTTTTTTTTTTAATATTGTTAAATTTGTGAGTTTTTTAACTAGGAACTTTGTTATGGTTTTTAAAGGGAAACTGGGGAGTTTTTTCACTTTCAAGTTTTGATATGATCATTACAGTGAAATTGGTGAGTTTTTTTTTTAACTTTTAGCTTTTTTAATGGTTTTATAGTGAACTTGGTGAGTTTTTTAACTTGGAACTTTAGTTATTGTTTTTAAAGGGAAATTAGTGAGTTTTTTTTAACTTTGAACTTCTGTTTTTGATTTTATAGTGAAATGCGTGACTTTTTTAACTTGGAACTTTTGTTATGGTTTTTACAGTGAAATTGTTCTTTTTTTAACATGAAACTATTGGCATAATCTTTACAGTGAAATTTGTGAGTTTTTAAACTTGTAACATTTTTATTGTCTTTATAGTGAAATTGGTTATTTTTTTATTTTAAAATTTTATTATGGTATTTAGAGTGATATTTGTGAATTTTTTTGCTTTGAACTTTTGTTATAGTCTTTATAGTGAAATTGGTGTGTTTTTTAACTTGGAAATTCTGTTTTTCTTTTTACAATAAAATTTATGAGTTTTTAAACTTGAAACTTTTTTTATGGTTCTTAGAATGAAATTGGTGAGTTTTTTTTCACTTTGAACTTTTGATATGTTCATTATAGTGAAATTGGCGAGTTTTCTAACTTTTAGCTTTTGTGATTGTTTTATAGTGAAATTTATGAGTTTTTAGCTGAGAAATTTTATTGTTGTTTTTAAGGGTAACTGGTGAGTTTTTTTAACTTTGAACTTCTATTTTTCATTTTATATCGAAATGCCTGAGTTTTTTAAATTGGAACTTTTGTAATGGTTTTTATAGTGAAATTGTTGACTTTTTTAACATGAAACTTTTGTCAGGGTCTTTATAGTAAAACTTGTGAGTTTTTTTAACTTGTAACTTTTGTAATGGTCTATATAGAGAAATTGGTGTATTTTTTTACAATGAACTTTTGTTATTGTCTTTATAGTGAAATTGTGAGTTTTTTAACTCGGAACTTTTGTTATGTTTTTTCGAGTAAAATTTGTAAGTTTTTTAATTTGGAACTTTTGCTGTTGTATTTATCGTGAAATCGGTGATTTTTAGCTTGAAACTTTTTATTTTGGTTTTTTTAGTAATATTGGTGATTTTTTTTATCTTGGAATTTTGTTATAGTGAAATTTTTTGGTTTTTTAATTTGGAACTTTTTTTTTTAATATTGTTAAATTTGTGAGTTTTGTACTTGGAACTTTGTTAGGGTTTTTAAAGGGAAACTGGGGAGTTTTTTCACTTTGAACTTTTGGTATGATCATTAGAGTGAAATTGGTGAGTTTTTTTTTAACTTTTAGCTTTTGTAATGGTTTTATAGTGAACTTGGTGAGTTTTTTAACTTGGAACTTTAGTTATTGTTTTTAAAGGGAAATTAGTGAGTTTTTTTGAACTTTGAACTTCTGTTTTTGATTTTATAGTGAAATACGTGACTTTTTTAACTTGGAACTTTTGTTATGGTTTTTACAGTGAAATTGTTCTTTTTTTAACATGAAACTATTGGCATAATCTTTACAGTGAAATTTGTGAGTTTTTAAACTTGTAACATTTTTATTGTCTTTATAGTGAAATTGGTTAGTTGTTTATTTTAAAATTTTGTTATGGTATTTAGAGTGATATTTGTGAGTTTTTTCGCTTTGAACTTTTGTTAAAGTCTTTATAGTGAAATTGGTGTGTTTTTTAACTTGCAAATTCTGTTTTTCTTTTTACAATAAAATTTGTGAGTTTTTAAACTTGAAACTTTTGTTATGGTTCTTAGAATGAAATTGGTGAGTTTTTTTCACTTTGAACTTTTGATATGTTCATTATAGTGAAATTGGCGAGTTTTCTAACGTTTAGCTTTTGTGATTGTTTTATAGTGAAATTTATGAGTTTTTAGCTTAGAAATTTTATTGTTGTTTTTAAGGGTAACTGGTGAGTTTTTTTAACTTTGAACTTCTATTTTTCATTTTATATCGAAATGCGTGAGTTTTTTAAATTGGAACTTTAGTAATGGTTTTTATAGTGAAATTGTTGACTTTTTTGACATGAAACTTTTGTCAAGGTCTTTATAGTGAAACTTGTGAGTTTTTTTAACTTGTAACTTTTGTAATGGTCTATATAGAGAAATTGGTGTATTTTTTTACAATGAACTTTTGTTATTGTCTTTATAGTGAAATTGTGAGTTTTTTAACTCGGAACTTTTGTTATGTTTTTTCGAGTAAAATTTGTAAGTTTTTTAATTTGGTACTTTTGCTGTTGTATTTATCGTGAAATCGGTGACTTTTAGCTTGAAACTTTTTATTTTGGTTTTTTTAGTAATATTGTTGATTTTTTTTATCTTGGAATTTTGTTATGGTACTTATAGTGAAATTTTTTGGTTTTTTAATTTGGAACTTTTTTTTTTAATATTGTTAAATTTGTGAGTTTTGTACTTGGAACTTTGTTAGGGTTTTTAAAGGGAAACTGGGGAGTTTTTTCACTTTGAACTTTTGGTATGATCATTAGAGTGAAATTGGTGAGTTTTTTTTTAACTTTTAGCTTTTGTAATGGTTTTATAGTGAACTTGGTGAGTTTTTTAACTTGGAACTTTAGTTATTGTTTTTAAAGGGAAATTAGTGAGTTTTTTTGAACTTTGAACTTCTGTTTTTGATTTTATAGTGAAATACGTGACTTTTTTAACTTGGAACTTTTGTTATGGTTTTTACAGTGAAATTGTTCTTTTTTTAACATGAAACTATTGGCATAATCTTTACAGTGAAATTTGTGAGTTTTTAAACTTGTAACATTTTTATTGTCTTTATAGTGAAATTGGTTAGTTGTTTATTTTAAAATTTTGTTATGGTATTTAGAGTGATATTTGTGAGTTTTTTCGCTTTGAACTTTTGTTAAAGTCTTTATAGTGAAATTGGTGTGTTTTTTAACTTGCAAATTCTGTTTTTCTTTTTACAATAAAATTTGTGAGTTTTTAAACTTGAAACTTTTGTTATGGTTCTTAGAATGAAATTGGTGAGTTTTTTTCACTTTGAACTTTTGATATGTTCATTATAGTGAAATTGGCGAGTTTTCTAACGTTTAGCTTTTGTGATTGTTTTATAGTGAAATTTATGAGTTTTTAGCTTAGAAATTTTATTGTTGTTTTTAAGGGTAACTGGTGAGTTTTTTTAACTTTGAACTTCTATTTTTCATTTTATATCGAAATGCGTGAGTTTTTTAAATTGGAACTTTAGTAATGGTTTTTATAGTGAAATTGTTGACTTTTTTGACATGAAACTTTTGTCAAGGTCTTTATAGTGAAACTTGTGAGTTTTTTTAACTTGTAACTTTTGTAATGGTCTATATAGAGAAATTGGTGTATTTTTTTACAATGAACTTTTGTTATTGTCTTTATAGTGAAATTGTGAGTTTTTTAACTCGGAACTTTTGTTATGTTTTTTCGAGTAAATTTTGTAAGTTTTTTAATTTGGAACTTTTGCTGTTGTATTTATCGTGAAATCGGTGATTTTTAGCTTGAAACTTTTTATTTTGGTTTTTTTAGTAACATTGGTGATTTTGTTTTTATCTTGGAATTTTGTTATGGTACTTATAGTGAAATTTTTTGGTTTTTTAATTTGGAACTTTTTTTTAATATTGTTAAATTTGTGAGTTTTTTAACTTGGAACTTTGTTATGGTTTTTAAAGGGAAACTGGGGAGTTTTTTCACTTTCAAGTTTTGATATGATAATTACAGTGAAATTGGTGAGTTTTTTTTTAACTTTTAGCTTTTGTAATGGTTTTATAGTGAACTTGGTGAGTTTTTTAACTTGGAACTTTAGTTATTGTTTTTAAAGGGAAATTAGTGAGTTTTTTTTAACTTTGAACTTCTGTTTTTGATTTTATAGTGAAATGCGTGACTTTTTTAACTTGGAACTTTTGTTATGGTTTTTATAGTGAAATTGTTCTTTTTTTAACATGAAACTATTGGCATAATCTTTACAGTGAAATTTGTGAGTTTTTAAACTTGTAACATTTTTATTGTCTTTATAGTGAAATTGGTTAGTTTTTTTATTTTAAAATTTTATTATGGCATTTAGAGTGATATTTGTGAGTTTTTTTGCTTTGAACTTTTGTTATAGTCTTTATAGTGAAATTGGTGTGTTTTTTAACTTGGAAATTCTGTTTTTCTTTTTACAATAAAATTTGTGAGTTTTTAAACTTGAAATTTTTTTTATGGTTCTTAGAATGAAATTGGTGAGTTTTTTTCACTTTGAACTTTTGATATGTTCATTATAGTGAAATTGGCGAGTTTTCTAACTTTTAGCTTTTGTGATTGTTTTATAGTGAAATTTATGAGTTTTTAGCTTAGAAATTTTATTGTTGTTTTTAAGGGTAACTGGTGAGTTTTTTTAACTTTGAACTTCTATTTTTCATTTTATATCGAAATGCCTGAGTTTTTTAAATTGGAACTTTTGTAATGGTTTTTATAGTGAAATTGTTGACTTTTTTAACATGAAACTTTTGTCAGGGTCTTTATAGTAAAACTTGTGAGTTTTTTTAACTTGTAACTTTTGTAATGGTTTATATAGAGAAATTGGTGTATTTTTTTACAATGAACTTTTGTTATTGTCTTTATAGTGAAATTGTGAGTTTTTAACTCGGAACTTTTGTTATGTTTTTTCGAGTAAAATTTGTAAGTTTTTTAATTTGGAACTTTTGCTGTTGTATTTATCGTGAAATCGGTGATTTTTAGCTTGAAACTTTTTATTTTGGTTTTTTTAGTAACATTGGTGATTTTTTTTATCTTGGAATTTTGTTATGGTACTTATAGTGAAATTTTTTGGTTTTTTAATTTGGAACTTTTTTTTTAATATTGTTAAATTTGTGAGTTATTTAACTTGGAACTTTGTTATGGTTTTTAAAGGGAAACTGGGGAGTTTTTTCACTTTCAAGTTTTGATATGATCATTACAGTGAAATTGGTGAGTTTTTTTTTAACTTTTAGCTTTTGTAATGGTTTTATGGTGAACTTGGTGAGTTTTTTAACTTGGAACTTTAGTTATTGTTTTTAAAGGGAAATTAGTGAGTTTTTTTTAACTTTGAACTTCTGTTTTTGATTTTATAGTGAAATGCGTGACTTTTTTAACTTGGAACTTTTGTTATGGTTTTTACAGTGAAATTGTTCTTTTTTTAACATGAAACTATTGGCATAATCTTTACAGTGAAATTTGTGAGTTTTTAAACTTGTAACATTTTTATTGTCTTTATAGTGAAATTGGTTAGTTTTTTTATTTTAAAATTTTATTATGGCATTTAGAGTGATATTTGTGAGTTTTTTTGCTTTGAACTTTTGTTATAGTCTTTATAGTGAAATTGGTGTGTTTTTTAACTTGGAAATTCTGTTTTTCTTTTTACAATAAAATTTGTGAGTTTTTAAACTTGAAACTTTTGTTATGGTTCTTAGAATGAAATTGGTGAGTTTTTTTTCACTTTGAACTTTTGATATGTTCATTATAGTGAAATTGGCGAGTTTTCTAACTTTTAGCTTTTGTGATTGTTTTATAGTGAAATTTATGAGTTTTTAGCTTAGAAATTTTATTGTTGTTTTTAAGGGTAACTGGTGAGTTTTTTTAACTTTGAACTTGTATTTTTCATTTTATATCGAAATGCCTGAGTTTTTTAAATTGGAACTTTTGTAATGGTTTTTATAGTGAAATTGTTGACTTTTTTAACATGAAACTTTTGTCAGGGTCTTTATAGTGAAACTTGTGAGTTTTTTTAACTTGTAACTTTTGTAATGGTCTATATAGAGAAATTGGTGTATTTTTTTAAAATGAACTTTTGTTATTGTCTTTGTAGTGAAATTGTGAGTTTTTTAACTCGGAACTTTTGTTATGTTTTTTCGAGTAAAATTTGTAAGTTTTTTAATTTGGTACTTTTGCTGTTGTATTTATCGTGAAATCGGTGACTTTTAGCTTGAAACTTTTTATTTTGGTTTTTTTAGTAATATTGTTGATTTTTTTTATCTTGGAATTTTGTTATGGTACTTATAGTGAAATTTTTTGGTTTTTTAATTTGGAACTTTTTTTTTTAATATTGTTAAATTTGTGAGTTTTTTAACTTGGAACTTTGTTATGGTTTTTAAAGGGAAACTGGGGAGTTTTTTCACTTTGAACTTTTGGTATGATCATTACAGTGAAATTAGTGAGTTTTTTTAACTTTTAGCTTTTGTAATGGTTTTATAGTGAACTTGGTGAGTTTTTTAACTTGGAACTTTAGTTATTGTTTTTAAAGGGAAATTAGTGAGTTTTTTTTAACTTTGAACTTCTGTTTTTGATTTTATAGTGAAATGCGTGACTTTTTTAACTTGGAACTTTTGTTATGGTTTTTACAGTGAAATTGTTCTTTTTTTAACATGAAACTATTGGCATAATCTTTACAGTGAAATTTGTGAGTTTTTAAACTTGTAACATTTTTATTGTCTTTATACTGAAATTGGTTAGTTTTTTTTATTTTAAAATTTTATTATGGCATTTAGAGTGATATTTGTGAGTTTTTTTGCTTTGAACTTTTGTTATAGTCTTTATAGTGAAATTGGTGTGTTTTTTAACTTGGAAATTCTGTTTTTCTTTTTACAATAAAATTTGTGAGTTTTTAAACTTGAAACTTTTTTTATGGTTCTTAGAATGAAATTGGTGAGTTTTTTTCACTTTGAACTTTTGATATGTTCATTATAGTGAAATTGGCGAGTTTTCTAACTTTTAGCTTTTGTGATTGTTTTATAGTGAAATTTATGAGTTTTTAGCTTAGAAATTTTATTGTTGTTTTTAAGGGTAACTGATGAGTTTTTTTAACTTTGAACTTCTATTTTTCATTTTATATCGAAATGCCTGAGTTTTTTAAATTGGAACTTTTGTAATGGTTTTTATAGTGAAATTGTTGACTTTTTTAACATGAAACTTTTGTCATGGTCTTTATAGTGAAACTTCTGAGTTTTTTTAACTTGTAACTTTTGTAATGGTCTATATACAGAAATTGGTGTATTTTTTTAAAATGAACTTTTGTTATTGTCATTATAGTGAAATTGTGAGTTTTTTAACTCGGAACTTTTGTTATGTTTTTTCGAGTAAAATTTGTAAGTTTTTTAATTTGGAACTTTTGCTGTTGTATTTATCGTGAAATCGGTGATTTTTAGCTTGAAACTTTTTATTTTGGTTTTTTTAGTAACATTGGTGATTTTTTTTTATCTTGGAATTTTGTTATGGTACTTATAGTGAAATTTTTTGGTTTTTTAATTTGGAACTTTTTTTTTTAATATTGTTAAATTTGTGAGTTTTTTAACTTGGAACTTTGTTATGGTTTTTAAAGGGAAACTGGGGAGTTTTTTCACTTTCAAGTTTTGATATGATCATTATAGTGAAATTGGTGAGTTTTTTTTAACTTTTAGCTTTTGTAATGGTTTTATAGTGAACTTGGTGAGTTTTTTAACTTGGAACTTTAGTTATTGTTTTTAAAGGGAAATTAGTGAGTTTTTTTTAACTTTGAACTTCTGTTTTTGATTTTATAGTGAAATGCGTGACTTTTTTAACTTGGAACTTTTGTTATGGTTTTTACAGTGAAATTGTTCTTTTTTTAACATGAAACTATTGGCATAATATTTACAGTGAAATTTGTGAGTTTTTAAACTTGTAACATTTTTATTGTCTTTATAGTGAAATTGGTTAGTTTTTTTTATTTTAAAATTTTATTATGGCATTTAGAGTGATATTTGTGAGTTTTTTTGCTTTGAACTTTTGTTATAGTCTTTATAGTGAAATTGGTGTGTTTTTTAACTTGGAAATTCTGTTTTTCTTTTTACAATAAAATTTGTGAGTTTTTAAACTTGAAACTTTTTTTATGGTTCTTAGAATGAAATTGGTGAGTTTTTTTCACTTTGAACTTTTGATATGTTCATTATAGTGAAATTGGCGAGTTTTCTAACTTTTAGCTTTTGTGATTGTTTTATAGTGAAATTTATGAGTTTTTAGCTTAGAAATTTTATTGTTGTTTTTAAGGGTAACTGATGAGTTTTTTTAACTTTGAACTTCTATTTTTCATTTTATATCGAAATGCCTGAGTTTTTTAAATTGGAACTTTTGTAATGGTTTTTATAGTGAAATTGTTGACTTTTTTAACATGAAACTTTTGTCAGGGTCTTTATAGTGAAACTTGTGAGTTTTTTTAACTTGTAACTTTTGTAATGGTCTATATACAGAAATTGGTGTATTTTTTTAAAATGAACTTTTGTTATTGTCATTATAGTGAAATTGTGAGTTTTTTAACTCGGAACTTTTGTTATGTTTTTTCGAGTAAAATTTGTAAGTTTTTTAATTTGGAACTTTTGCTGTTGTATTTATCGTGAAATCGGTGATTTTTAGCTTGAAACTTTTTATTTTGGTTTTTTTAGTAATATTGGTGATTTTTTTTATCTTGGAATTTTGTTATAGTGAAATTTTTTGGTTTTTTAATTTGGAACTTTTTTTTTAATATTGTTAAATTTGTGAGTTTTGTACTTGGAACTTTGTTAGGGTTTTTAAAGGGAAACTGGGGAGTTTTTTCACTTTGAACTTTTGGTATGATCATTAGAGTGAAATTGGTGAGTTTTTTTTAACTTTTAGCTTTTGTAATGGTTTTATAGTGAACTTGGTGAGTTTTTTAACTTGGAACTTTAGTTATTGTTTTTAAAGGGAAATTAGTGAGTTTTTTTTTAACTTTGAACTTCTGTTTTTGATTTTATAGTGAAATGCGTGACTTTTTAAACTTGGAACTTTTGTTATGGTTTTTACAGTGAAATTGTCCTTTTTTTAACATGAAACTATTGGCATAATCTTTACAGTGAAATTTGTGAGTTTTTAAACTTGTAACATTTTTATTGTCTTTATAGTGAAATTGGTTAGTTTTTTTATTTTAAAATTTTATTATGGCATTTAGAGTGATATTTGTGAGTTTTTTCGCTTTGAACTTTTGTTATAGTCTTTATAGTGAAATTGGTGTGTTTTTTAACTTGGAAATTCTGTTTTTCTTTTTACAATAAAATTTGTGAGTTTTTAAACTTGAAACTTTTGTTATGGTTCTTAGAATGAAATTGGTGAGTTTGTTTTCACTTTGAACTTTTGATATGTTCATTATAGTGAAATTGGCGAGTTTTCTAACGTTTAGCTTTTGTGATTGTTTTATAGTGAAATTTATGAGTTTTTAGCTTAGAAATTTTATTGTTGTTTTTAAGGGTAACTGGTGAGTTTTTTCAACTTTGAACTTCTATTTTTCATTTAATATCGAAATGCGTGAGTTTTTTAAATTGGAACTTTAGTAATGGTTTTTATAGTGAAATTTTTGACTTTTTTGACATGAAACTTTTGTCAGGGTCTTTATAGTGAAACTTGTGAGTTTTTTTAACTTGTAACTTTTGTAATGGTCTATATAGAGAAATTGGTGTATTTTTTTAAAATGAACTTTTGTTACTGTCTTTGTAGTGAAATTGTGAGTTTTTTAACTCGGAACTTTTGTTATGTTTTTTCGAGTAAAATTTGTAAGTTTTTTAATTTGGAACTTTTGCTGTTGTATTTATCGTGAAATCGGTGATTTTTAGCTTGAAACTTTTTATTTTGGTTTTTTTAGTAACATTGGTGATTTTTTTTTATCTTGGAATTTTGTTATGGTACTTATAGTGAAATTTTTTGGTTTTTTAATTTGGAACTTTTTTTTTAATATTGTTAAATTTGTGAGTTTTTTAACTTGGAACTTTGTTATGGTTTTTAAAGGGAAACTGGGGAGTTTTTTCACTTTGAACTTTTGGTATGATCATTACAGTGAAATTGGTGAGTTTTTTTAACTTTTAGGTTTTGTAATGGTTTTATAGTGAACTCGGTGAGTTTTTTAACTTGGAACTTTAGTTATTGTTTTTAAAGGGAAATTAGTGAGTTTTTTTTAACTTTGAACTTCTGTTTTTGATTTTATAGTGAAATGCGTGACTTTTTTAACTTGGAACTTTTGTTATGGTTTTTACAGTGAAATTGTTCTTTTTTTAACATGAAACTATTGGCATAATCTTTACAGTGAAATTTGTGAGTTTTTAAACTTGTAACATTTTTGTTGTCTTTATAGTGAAATTGGTTAGTTTTTTATTTTAAAATTTTGTTATGGTATTTAGAGTGATATTTGTGAGTTTTTTCGCTTTGAACTTTTGTTATAGTCTTTATAGTGAAATTGGTGTGTTTTTTAACTTGGAAATTCTGTTTTTCTTTTTACAATAAAATTTGTGAGTTTTTAAACTTGAAATTTTTGTTATGGTTCTTAGAATGAAATTGGTGAGTTTTTTTCACTTTGAACTTTTGATATGTTCATTATAGTGAAATTGGCGAGTTTTCTAACGTTTAGCTTTTGTGATTGTTTTATAGTGAAATTTATGAGTTTTTAGCTTAGAAATTTTATTGTTGTTTTTAAGGGTAACTGGTGAGTTTTTTCAACTTTGAACTTCTATTTTTCATTTTATATCGAAATGCGTGAGTTTTTTAAATTGGAACTTTTGTAATGGTTTTTATAGTGAAATTTTTGACTTTTTTAACATGAAACTTTTGTTAGGGTCTTTGTAGTGAAATTTGTGAGTTTTTTTAACTTGTAACTTTTGTAATGGTCTATATAGAGAAATTGGTGTATTTTTTTACAATGAACTTTTGTTATTGTCTTTCTGGTGAAATTGTGAGTTTTTTAACTCGGAACTTTTGTTATGCTTTTTCGAGTAAAATTTGTAAGTTTTTTAATTTGGAACTTTTGTTGTTGTATTTATCGTGAAATCGGTGATTTTTAGCTTGAAACTTTTTATTTTGGTTTTTTTAGTAACATTGGTGATTTTTTTTATCTTGGAATTTTGTTATGGTACTTATAGTGAAATTTTTTGGTTTTTTAATTTGGAACTTTTTTTTTTAATATGGTTAAATTTGTGAGTTTTTTAACTTGGAACTTTGTTATGGTTTTTAAAGGGAAACTGGGGAGTTTTTTCACTTTGAACTTTTGGTATGATCATTACAGTGAAATTGGTGAGTTTTTTTAACTTTTAGGTTTTGTAATGGTTTTATAGTGAACTCGGTGAGTTTTTTAACTTGGAACTTTAGTTATTGTTTTTAAAGGGAAATTAGTGAGTTTTTTTTAACTTTGAACTTCTGTTTTTGATTTTATAGTGAAATGCGTGACTTTTTTAACTTGGAACTTTTGTTATGGTTTTTACAGTGAAATTGTTCTTTTTTTAACATGAAACTATTGGCATAATCTTTACAGTGAAATTTGTGAGTTTTTAAACTTGTAACATTTTTATTGTCTTTATAGTGAAATTGGTTAGTTTTTTATTTTAAAATTTTGTTATGGTATTTAGAGTGATATTTGTGAGTTTTTTCGCTTTGAACTTTTGTTATAGTCTTTATAGTGAAATTGGTGTGTTTTTTAACTTGCAAATTCTGTTTTTCTTTTTACAATAAAATTTGTGAGTTTTTAAACTTGAAATTTTTGTTATGGTTCTTAGAATGAAATTGGTGAGTTTTTTTCACTTTGAACTTTTGATATGTTCATTATAGTGAAATTGGCGAGTTTTCTAACGTTTAGCTTTTGTGATTGTTTTATAGTGAAATTTATGAGTTTTTAGCTTAGAAATTTTATTGTTGTTTTTAAGGGTAACTGGTGAGTTTTTTCAACTTTGAACTTCTATTTTTCATTTAATATCGAAATGCTTGAGTTTTTTAAATTGGAACTTTAGTAATGGTTTTTATAGTGAAATTTTTGACTTTTTTGACATGAAACTTTTGTCAGGGTCTTTATAGTGAAACTTGTGAGTTTTTTTAACTTGTAACTTTTGTAATGGTCTATATAGAGAAATTGGTGTATTTTTTTAAAATGAACTTTTGTTATTGTCTTTATAGTGAAATTGTGAGTTTTTTAACTCGGAACTTTTGTTATGTTTTTTCGAGTAAAATTTGTAAGTTTTTTAATTTGGAACTTTTGCTGTTGTATTTATCGTGAAATCGGTGATTTTTAGCTTGAAACTTTTTATTTTGGTTTTTTTAGTAACATTGGTGATTTTTTTTTATCTTGGAATTTTGTTATGGTACTTATAGTGAAATTTTTTGGTTTTTTAATTTGGAACTTTTTTTTTTAATATGGTTAAATTTGTGAGTTTTTTAACTTGGAACTTTGTTATGGTTTTTAAAGGGAAACTGGGGAGTTTTTTCACTTTGAACTTTTGGTATGATCATTACAGTGAAATTGGTGAGTTTTTTTAACTTTTAGGTTTTGTAATGGTTTTATAGTGAACTCGGTGAGTTTTTTAACTTGGAACTTTAGTTATTGTTTTTAAAGGGAAATTAGTGAGTTTTTTTTAACTTTGAACTTCTGTTTTTGATTTTATAGTGAAATGCGTGACTTTTTTAACTTGGAACTTTTGTTATGGTTTTTACAGTGAAATTGTTCTTTTTTTAACATGAAACTATTGGCATAATCTTTACAGTGAAATTTGTGAGTTTTTAAACTTGTAACATTTTTGTTGTCTTTATAGTGAAATTGGTTAGTTTTTTATTTTAAAATTTTGTTATGGTATTTAGAGTGATATTTGTGAGTTTTTTCGCTTTGAACTTTTGTTATAGTCTTTATAGTGAAATTGGTGTGTTTTTTAACTTGGAAATTCTGTTTTTCTTTTTACAATAAAATTTGTGAGTTTTTAAACTTGAAATTTTTGTTATGGTTCTTAGAATGAAATTGGTGAGTTTTTTTCACTTTGAACTTTTGATATGTTCATTATAGTGAAATTGGCGAGTTTTCTAACGTTTAGCTTTTGTGATTGTTTTATAGTGAAATTTATGAGTTTTTAGCTTAGAAATTTTATTGTTGTTTTTAAGGGTAACTGGTGAGTTTTTTCAACTTTGAACTTCTATTTTTCATTTTATATCGAAATGCGTGAGTTTTTTAAATTGGAACTTTTGTAATGGTTTTTATAGTGAAATTTTTGACTTTTTTAACATGAAACTTTTGTTAGGGTCTTTGTAGTGAAATTTGTGAGTTTTTTTAACTTGTAACTTTTGTAATGGTCTATATAGAGAAATTGGTGTATTTTTTTACAATGAACTTTTGTTATTGTCTTTCTGGTGAAATTGTGAGTTTTTTAACTCGGAACTTTTGTTATGCTTTTTCGAGTAAAATTTGTAAGTTTTTTAATTTGGAACTTTTGTTGTTGTATTTATCGTGAAATCGGTGATTTTTAGCTTGAAACTTTTTATTTTGGTTTTTTTAGTAACATTGGTGATTTTTTTTATCTTGGAATTTTGTTATGGTACTTATAGTGAAATTTTTTGGTTTTTTAATTTGGAACTTTTTTTTTTAATATGGTTAAATTTGTGAGTTTTTTAACTTAGAACTTTGTTATGGTTTTTAAAGGGAAACTGGGGAGTTTTTTCACTTTGAACTTTTGGTATGATCATTACAGTGAAATTGGTGAGTTTTTTTAACTTTTAGGTTTTGTAATGGTTTTATAGTGAACTCGGTGAGTTTTTTAACTTGGAACTTTAGTTATTGTTTTTAAAGGGAAATTAGTGAGTTTTTTTTAACTTTGAACTTCTGTTTTTGATTTTATAGTGAAATGCGTGACTTTTTTAACTTGGAACTTTTGTTATGGCTTTTACAGTGAAATTGTTCTTTTTTTAACATGAAACTATTGGCATAATCTTTACAGTGAAATCTGTGAGTTTTTAAACTTGTAACATTTTTATTGTCTTTATAGTGAAATTGGTTAGTTTTTTATTTTAAAATTTTGTTATGGTATTTAGAGTGATATTTGTGAGTTTTTTCGCTTTGAACTTTTGTTATAGTCTTTATAGTGAAATTGGTGTGTTTTTTAACTTGCAAATTCTGTTTTTCTTTTTACAATAAAATTTGTGAGTTTTTAAACTTGAAATTTTTGTTATGGTTCTTAGAATGAAATTGGTGAGTTTTTTTCACTTTGAACTTTTGATATGTTCATTATAGTGAAATTGGCGAGTTTTCTAACGTTTAGCTTTTGTGATTGTTTTATAGTGAAATTTATGAGTTTTTAGCTTAGAAATTTTATTGTTGTTTTTAAGGGTAACTGGTGAGTTTTTTCAACTTTGAACTTCTATTTTTCATTTAATATCGAAATGCGTGAGTTTTTTAAATTGGAACTTTAGTAATGGTTTTTATAGTGAAATTTTTGACTTTTTTGACATGAAACTTTTGTCAGGGTCTTTATAGTGAAACTTGTGAGTTTTTTTAACTTGTAACTTTTGTAATGGTCTATATAGAGAAATTGGTGTATTTTTTTAAAATGAACTTTTGTTATTGTCTTTATAGTGAAATTGTGAGTTTTTTAACTCGGAACTTTTGTTATGTTTTTTCGAGTAAAATTTGTAAGTTTTTTAATTTGGAACTTTTGCTGTTGTATTTATCGTGAAATCGGTGATTTTTAGCTTGAAACTTTTTATTTTGGTTTTTTTAGTAACATTGGTGATTTTTTTTTATCTTGGAATTTTGTTATGGTACTTATAGTGAAATTTTTTGGTTTTTTAATTTGGAACTTTTTTTTTTAATATGGTTAAATTTGTGAGTTTTTTAACTTGGAACTTTGTTATGGTTTTTAAAGGGAAACTGGGGAGTTTTTTCACTTTGAACTTTTGGTATGATCATTACAGTGAAATTGGTGAGTTTTTTTAACTTTTAGGTTTTGTAATGGTTTTATAGTGAACTCGGTGAGTTTTTTAACTTGGAACTTTAGTTATTGTTTTTAAAGGGAAATTAGTGAGTTTTTTTTAACTTTGAACTTCTGTTTTTGATTTTATAGTGAAATGCGTGACTTTTTTAACTTGGAACTTTTGTTATGGTTTTTACAGTGAAATTGTTCTTTTTTTAACATGAAACTATTGGCATAATCTTTACAGTGAAATTTGTGAGTTTTTAAACTTGTAACATTTTTGTTGTCTTTATAGTGAAATTGGTTAGTTTTTTATTTTAAAATTTTGTTATGGTATTTAGAGTGATATTTGTGAGTTTTTTCGCTTTGAACTTTTGTTATAGTCTTTATAGTGAAATTGGTGTGTTTTTTAACTTGGAAATTCTGTTTTTCTTTTTACAATAAAATTTGTGAGTTTTTAAACTTGAAATTTTTGTTATGGTTCTTAGAATGAAATTGGTGAGTTTTTTTCACTTTGAACTTTTGATATGTTCATTATAGTGAAATTGGCGAGTTTTCTAACGTTTAGCTTTTGTGATTGTTTTATAGTGAAATTTATGAGTTTTTAGCTTAGAAATTTTATTGTTGTTTTTAAGGGTAACTGGTGAGTTTTTTCAACTTTGAACTTCTATTTTTCATTTTATATCGAAATGCGTGAGTTTTTTAAATTGGAACTTTTGTAATGGTTTTTATAGTGAAATTTTTGACTTTTTTAACATGAAACTTTTGTTAGGGTCTTTGTAGTGAAATTTGTGAGTTTTTTTAACTTGTAACTTTTGTAATGGTCTATATAGAGAAATTGGTGTATTTTTTTACAATGAACTTTTGTTATTGTCTTTCTGGTGAAATTGTGAGTTTTTTAACTCGGAACTTTTGTTATGCTTTTTCGAGTAAAATTTGTAAGTTTTTTAATTTGGAACTTTTGTTGTTGTATTTATCGTGAAATCGGTGATTTTTAGCTTGAAACTTTTTATTTTGGTTTTTTTAGTAACATTGGTGATTTTTTTTATCTTGGAATTTTGTTATGGTACTTATAGTGAAATTTTTTGGTTTTTTAATTTGGAACTTTTTTTTTTAATATGGTTAAATTTGTGAGTTTTTTAACTTGGAACTTTGTTATGGTTTTTAAAGGGAAACTGGGGAGTTTTTTCACTTTGAACTTTTGGTATGATCATTACAGTGAAATTGGTGAGTTTTTTTAACTTTTAGGTTTTGTAATGGTTTTATAGTGAACTCGGTGAGTTTTTTAACTTGGAACTTTAGTTATTGTTTTTAAAGGGAAATTAGTGAGTTTTTTTTAACTTTGAACTTCTGTTTTTGATTTTATAGTGAAATGCGTGACTTTTTTAACTTGGAACTTTTGTTATGGTTTTTACAGTGAAATTGTTCTTTTTTTAACATGAAACTATTGGCATAATCTTTACAGTGAAATTTGTGAGTTTTTAAACTTGTAACATTTTTATTGTCTTTATAGTGAAATTGGTTAGTTTTTTATTTTAAAATTTTGTTATGGTATTTAGAGTGATATTTGTGAGTTTTTTCGCTTTGAACTTTTGTTATAGTCTTTATAGTGAAATTGGTGTGTTTTTTAACTTGCAAATTCTGTTTTTCTTTTTACAATAAAATTTGTGAGTTTTTAAACTTGAAATTTTTGTTATGGTTCTTAGAATGAAATTGGTGAGTTTTTTTCACTTTGAACTTTTGATATGTTCATTATAGTGAAATTGGCGAGTTTTCTAACGTTTAGCTTTTGTGATTGTTTTATAGTGAAATTTATGAGTTTTTAGCTTAGAAATTTTATTGTTGTTTTTAAGGGTAACTGGTGAGTTTTTTCAACTTTGAACTTCTATTTTTCATTTAATATCGAAATGCGTGAGTTTTTTAAATTGGAACTTTAGTAATGGTTTTTATAGTGAAATTTTTGACTTTTTTGACATGAAACTTTTGTCAGGGTCTTTATAGTGAAACTTGTGAGTTTTTTTAACTTGTAACTTTTGTAATGGTCTATATAGAGAAATTGGTGTATTTTTTTAAAATGAACTTTTGTTATTGTCTTTATAGTGAAATTGTGAGTTTTTTAACTCGGAACTTTTGTTATGTTTTTTCGAGTAAAATTTGTAAGTTTTTTAATTTGGAACTTTTGCTGTTGTATTTATCGTGAAATCGGTGATTTTTAGCTTGAAACTTTTTATTTTGGTTTTTTTAGTAACATTGGTGATTTTTTTTTATCTTGGAATTTTGTTATGGTACTTATAGTGAAATTTTTTGGTTTTTTAATTTGGAACTTTTTTTTTAATATGGTTAAATTTGTGAGTTTTTTAACTTGGAACTTTGTTATGGTTTTTAAAGGGAAACTGGGGAGTTTTTTCACTTTGAACTTTTGGTATGATCATTACAGTGAAATTGGTGAGTTTTTTTAACTTTTAGGTTTTGTAATGGTTTTATAGTGAACTCGGTGAGTTTTTTAACTTGGAACTTTAGTTATTGTTTTTAAAGGGAAATTAGTGAGTTTTTTTTAACTTTGAACTTCTGTTTTTGATTTTATAGTGAAATGCGTGACTTTTTTAACTTGGAACTTTTGTTATGGTTTTTACAGTGAAATTGTTCTTTTTTTAACATGAAACTATTGGCATAATCTTTACAGTGAAATTTGTGAGTTTTTAAACTTGTAACATTTTTATTGTCTTTATAGTGAAATTGGTTAGTTTTTTATTTTAAAATTTTGTTATGGTATTTAGAGTGATATTTGTGAGTTTTTTCGCTTTGAACTTTTGTTATAGTCTTTATAGTGAAATTGGTGTGTTTTTTAACTTGCAAATTCTGTTTTTCTTTTTACAATAAAATTTGTGAGTTTTTAAACTTGAAATTTTTGTTATGGTTCTTAGAATGAAATTGGTGAGTTTTTTTCACTTTGAACTTTTGATATGTTCATTATAGTGAAATTGGCGAGTTTTCTAACGTTTAGCTTTTGTGATTGTTTTATAGTGAAATTTATGAGTTTTTAGCTTAGAAATTTTATTGTTGTTTTTAAGGGTAACTGGTGAGTTTTTTCAACTTTGAACTTCTATTTTTCATTTAATATCGAAATGCGTGAGTTTTTTAAATTGGAACTTTAGTAATGGTTTTTATAGTGAAATTTTTGACTTTTTTGACATGAAACTTTTGTCAGGGTCTTTATAGTGAAACTTGTGAGTTTTTTTAACTTGTAACTTTTGTAATGGTCTATATAGAGAAATTGGTGTATTTTTTTAAAATGAACTTTTGTTATTGTCTTTATAGTGAAATTGTGAGTTTTTTAACTCGGAACTTTTGTTATGTTTTTTCGAGTAAAATTTGTAAGTTTTTTAATTTGGAACTTTTGCTGTTGTATTTATCGTGAAATCGGTGATTTTTAGCTTGAAACTTTTTATTTTGGTTTTTTTAGTAACATTGGTGATTTTTTTTTATCTTGGAATTTTGTTATGGTACTTATAGTGAAATTTTTTGGTTTTTTAATTTGGAACTTTTTTTTTAATATGGTTAAATTTGTGAGTTTTTTAACTTGGAACTTTGTTATGGTTTTTAAAGGGAAACTGGGGAGTTTTTTCACTTTGAACTTTTGGTATGATCATTACAGTGAAATTGGTGAGTTTTTTTAACTTTTAGGTTTTGTAATGGTTTTATAGTGAACTCGGTGAGTTTTTTAACTTGGAACTTTAGTTATTGTTTTTAAAGGGAAATTAGTGAGTTTTTTTTAACTTTGAACTTCTGTTTTTGATTTTATAGTGAAATGCGTGACTTTTTTAACTTGGAACTTTTGTTATGGTTTTTACAGTGAAATTGTTCTTTTTTTAACATGAAACTATTGGCATAATCTTTACAGTGAAATTTGTGAGTTTTTAAACTTGTAACATTTTTGTTGTCTTTATAGTGAAATTGGTTAGTTTTTTATTTTAAAATTTTGTTATGGTATTTAGAGTGATATTTGTGAGTTTTTTCGCTTTGAACTTTTGTTATAGTCTTTATAGTGAAATTGGTGTGTTTTTTAACTTGGAAATTCTGTTTTTCTTTTTACAATAAAATTTGTGAGTTTTTAAACTTGAAATTTTTGTTATGGTTCTTAGAATGAAATTGGTGAGTTTTTTTCACTTTGAACTTTTGATATGTTCATTATAGTGAAATTGGCGAGTTTTCTAACGTTTAGCTTTTGTGATTGTTTTATAGTGAAATTTATGAGTTTTTAGCTTAGAAATTTTATTGTTGTTTTTAAGGGTAACTGGTGAGTTTTTTCAACTTTGAACTTCTATTTTTCATTTTATATCGAAATGCGTGAGTTTTTTAAATTGGAACTTTTGTAATGGTTTTTATAGTGAAATTTTTGACTTTTTTAACATGAAACTTTTGTTAGGGTCTTTGTAGTGAAATTTGTGAGTTTTTTTAACTTGTAACTTTTGTAATGGTCTATATAGAGAAATTGGTGTATTTTTTTACAATGAACTTTTGTTATTGTCTTTATAGTGAAATTGTGAGTTTTTTAACTCGGAACTTTTGTTATGCTTTTTCGAGTAAAATTTGTAAGTTTTTTAATTTGGAACTTTTGTTGTTGTATTTATCGTGAAATCGGTGATTTTTAGCTTGAAACTTTTTATTTTGGTTTTTTTAGTAACATTGGTGATTTTTTTTATCTTGGAATTTTGTTATGGTACTTATAGTGAAATTTTTTGGTTTTTTAATTTGGAACTTTTTTTTTTAATGTGGTTAAATTTGTGAGTTTTTTAACTTGGAACTTTGTTATGGTTTTTAAAGGGAAACTGGGGAGTTTTTTCACTTTGAACTTTTGGTATGATCATTACAGTGAAATTGGTGAGTTTTTTTAACTTTTAGGTTTTGTAATGGTTTTATAGTGAACTCGGTGAGTTTTTTAACTTGGAACTTTAGTTATTGTTTTTAAAGGGAAATTAGTGAGTTTTTTTTTAACTTTGAACTTCTGTTTTTGATTTTATAGTGAAATGCGTGACTTTTTTAACTTGGAACTTTTGTTATGGTTTTTACAGTGAAATTGTTCTTTTTTTAACATGAAACTATTGGCATAATCTTTACAGTGAAATTTGTGAGTTTTTAAACTTGTAACATTTTTATTGTCTTTATAGTGAAATTGGTTAGTTTTTTATTTTAAAATTTTGTTATGGTATTTAGAGTGATATTTGTGAATTTTTTCGCTTTGAACTTTTGTTATAGTCTTTATAGTGAAATTGTTGTGTTTTTTAACTTGCAAATTCTGTTTTTCTTTTTACAATAAAATTTGTGAGTTTTTAAACTTGAAATTTTTGTTATGGTTCTTAGAATGAAATTGGTGAGTTTTTTTCACTTTGAACTTTTGATATGTTCATTATAGTGAAATTGGCGAGTTTTCTAACGTTTAGCTTTTGTGATTGTTTTATAGTGAAATTTATGAGTTTTTAGCTTAGAAATTTTATTGTTGTTTTTAAGGGTAACTGGTGAGTTTTTTCAACTTTGAACTTCTATTTTTCATTTAATATCGAAATGCGTGAGTTTTTTAAATTGGAACTTTAGTAATGGTTTTTATAGTGAAATTTTTGACTTTTTTGACATGAAACTTTTGTCAGGGTCTTTATAGTGAAACTTGTGAGTTTTTTTAACTTGTAACTTTTGTAATGGTCTATATAGAGAAATTGGTGTATTTTTTTAAAATGAACTTTTGTTATTGTCTTTATAGTGAAATTGTGAGTTTTTTAACTCGGAACTTTTGTTATGTTTTTTCGAGTAAAATTTGTAAGTTTTTTAATTTGGAACTTTTGCTGTTGTATTTATCGTGAAATCGGTGATTTTTAGCTTGAAACTTTTTATTTTGGTTTTTTTAGTAACATTGGTGATTTTTTTTTATCTTGGAATTTTGTTATGGTACTTATAGTGAAATTTTTTGGTTTTTTAATTTGGAACTTTTTTTTTTTAATATGGTTAAATTTGTGAGTTTTTTAACTTGGAACTTTGTTATGGTTTTTAAAGGGAAACTGGGGAGTTTTTTCACTTTGAACTTTTGGTATGATCATTACAGTGAAATTGGTGAGTTTTTTTAACTTTTAGGTTTTGTAATGGTTTTATAGTGAACTCGGTGAGTTTTTTAACTTGGAACTTTAGTTATTGTTTTTAAAGGGAAATTAGTGAGTTTTTTTTAACTTTGAACTTCTGTTTTTGATTTTATAGTGAAATGCGTGACTTTTTTAACTTGGAACTTTTGTTATGGTTTTTACAGTGAAATTGTTCTTTTTTTAACATGAAACTATTGGCATAATCTTTACAGTGAAATTTGTGAGTTTTTAAACTTGTAACATTTTTGTTGTCTTTATAGTGAAATTGGTTAGTTTTTTATTTTAAAATTTTGTTATGGTATTTAGAGTGATATTTGTGAGTTTTTTCGCTTTGAACTTTTGTTATAGTCTTTATAGTGAAATTGGTGTGTTTTTTAACTTGGAAATTCTGTTTTTCTTTTTACAATAAAATTTGTGAGTTTTTAAACTTGAAATTTTTGTTATGGTTCTTAGAATGAAATTGGTGAGTTTTTTTCACTTTGAACTTTTGATATGTTCATTATAGTGAAATTGGCGAGTTTTCTAACGTTTAGCTTTTGTGATTGTTTTATAGTGAAATTTATGAGTTTTTAGCTTAGAAATTTTATTGTTGTTTTTAAGGGTAACTGGTGAGTTTTTTCAACTTTGAACTTCTATTTTTCATTTTATATCGAAATGCGTGAGTTTTTTAAATTGGAACTTTTGTAATGGTTTTTATAGTGAAATTTTTGACTTTTTTAACATGAAACTTTTGTTAGGGTCTTTGTAGTGAAATTTGTGAGTTTTTTTAACTTGTAACTTTTGTAATGGTCTATATAGAGAAATTGGTGTATTTTTTTACAATGAACTTTTGTTATTGTCTTTCTGGTGAAATTGTGAGTTTTTTAACTCGGAACTTTTGTTATGCTTTTTCGAGTAAAATTTGTAAGTTTTTTAATTTGGAACTTTTGTTGTTGTATTTATCGTGAAATCGGTGATTTTTAGCTTGAAACTTTTTATTTTGGTTTTTTTAGTAACATTGGTGATTTTTTTTATCTTGGAATTTTGTTATGGTACTTATAGTGAAATTTTTTGGTTTTTTAATTTGGAACTTTTTTTTTTAATATGGTTAAATTTGTGAGTTTTTTAACTTGGAACTTTGTTATGGTTTTTAAAGGGAAACTGGGGAGTTTTTTCACTTTGAACTTTTGGTATGATCATTACAGTGAAATTGGTGAGTTTTTTTAACTTTTAGGTTTTGTAATGGTTTTATAGTGAACTCGGTGAGTTTTTTAACTTGGAACTTTAGTTATTGTTTTTAAAGGGAAATTAGTGAGTTTTTTTTAACTTTGAACTTCTGTTTTTGATTTTATAGTGAAATGCGTGACTTTTTTAACTTGGAACTTTTGTTATGGTTTTTACAGTGAAATTGTTCTTTTTTTAACATGAAACTATTGGCATAATCTTTACAGTGAAATTTGTGAGTTTTTAAACTTGTAACATTTTTATTGTCTTTATAGTGAAATTGGTTAGTTTTTTATTTTAAAATTTTGTTATGGTATTTAGAGTGATATTTGTGAGTTTTTTCGCTTTGAACTTTTGTTATAGTCTTTATAGTGAAATTGGTGTGTTTTTTAACTTGCAAATTCTGTTTTTCTTTTTACAATAAAATTTGTGAGTTTTTAAACTTGAAATTTTTGTTATGGTTCTTAGAATGAAATTGGTGAGTTTTTTTCACTTTGAACTTTTGATATGTTCATTATAGTGAAATTGGCGAGTTTTCTAACGTTTAGCTTTTGTGATTGTTTTATAGTGAAATTTATGAGTTTTTAGCTTAGAAATTTTATTGTTGTTTTTAAGGGTAACTGGTGAGTTTTTTCAACTTTGAACTTCTATTTTTCATTTAATATCGAAATGCGTGAGTTTTTTAAATTGGAACTTTAGTAATGGTTTTTATAGTGAAATTTTTGACTTTTTTGACATGAAACTTTTGTCAGGGTCTTTATAGTGAAACTTGTGAGTTTTTTTAACTTGTAACTTTTGTAATGGTCTATATAGAGAAATTGGTGTATTTTTTTAAAATGAACTTTTGTTATTGTCTTTATAGTGAAATTGTGAGTTTTTTAACTCGGAACTTTTGTTATGTTTTTTCGAGTAAAATTTGTAAGTTTTTTAATTTGGAACTTTTGCTGTTGTATTTATCGTGAAATCGGTGATTTTTAGCTTGAAACTTTTTATTTTGGTTTTTTTAGTAACATTGGTGATTTTTTTTTATCTTGGAATTTTGTTATGGTACTTATAGTGAAATTTTTTGGTTTTTTAATTTGGAACTTTTTTTTTAATATGGTTAAATTTGTGAGTTTTTTAACTTGGAACTTTGTTATGGTTTTTAAAGGGAAACTGGGGAGTTTTTTCACTTTGAACTTTTGGTATGATCATTACAGTGAAATTGGTGAGTTTTTTTAACTTTTAGGTTTTGTAATGGTTTTATAGTGAACTCGGTGAGTTTTTTAACTTGGAACTTTAGTTATTGTTTTTAAAGGGAAATTAGTGAGTTTTTTTTAACTTTGAACTTCTGTTTTTGATTTTATAGTGAAATGCGTGACTTTTTTAACTTGGAACTTTTGTTATGGTTTTTACAGTGAAATTGTTCTTTTTTTAACATGAAACTATTGGCATAATCTTTACAGTGAAATTTGTGAGTTTTTAAACTTGTAACATTTTTGTTGTCTTTATAGTGAAATTGGTTAGTTTTTTATTTTAAAATTTTGTTATGGTATTTAGAGTGATATTTGTGAGTTTTTTCGCTTTGAACTTTTGTTATAGTCTTTATAGTGAAATTGGTGTGTTTTTTAACTTGGAAATTCTGTTTTTCTTTTTACAATAAAATTTGTGAGTTTTTAAACTTGAAATTTTTGTTATGGTTCTTAGAATGAAATTGGTGAGTTTTTTTCACTTTGAACTTTTGATATGTTCATTATAGTGAAATTGGCGAGTTTTCTAACGTTTAGCTTTTGTGATTGTTTTATAGTGAAATTTATGAGTTTTTAGCTTAGAAATTTTATTGTTGTTTTTAAGGGTAACTGGTGAGTTTTTTCAACTTTGAACTTCTATTTTTCATTTTATAT
Source organism: Lathyrus sativus (assembly GCA_963859935.3). Taxonomy (NCBI): domain Eukaryota; kingdom Viridiplantae; phylum Streptophyta; class Magnoliopsida; order Fabales; family Fabaceae; genus Lathyrus; species Lathyrus sativus. The sequence goes on along the minus strand of OZ012740.1, from coordinate 251,066,503 downwards.
CGAAATGCGTGAGTTTTTTAAATTGGAACTTTTGTAATGGTTTTTATAGTGAAATTTTTGACTTTTTTAACATGAAACTTTTGTTAGGGTCTTTGTAGTGAAATTTGTGAGTTTTTTTAACTTGTAACTTTTGTAATGGTCTATATAGAGAAATTGGTGTATTTTTTTACAATGAACTTTTGTTATTGTCTTTATAGTGAAATTGTGAGTTTTTTAACTCGGAACTTTTGTTATGCTTTTTCGAGTAAAATTTGTAAGTTTTTTAATTTGGAACTTTTGTTGTTGTATTTATCGTGAAATCGGTGATTTTTAGCTTGAAACTTTTTATTTTGGTTTTTTTAGTAACATTGGTGATTTTTTTTATCTTGGAATTTTGTTATGGTACTTATAGTGAAATTTTTTGGTTTTTTAATTTGGAACTTTTTTTTTTAATGTGGTTAAATTTGTGAGTTTTTTAACTTGGAACTTTGTTATGGTTTTTAAAGGGAAACTGGGGAGTTTTTTCACTTTGAACTTTTGGTATGATCATTACAGTGAAATTGGTGAGTTTTTTTAACTTTTAGGTTTTGTAATGGTTTTATAGTGAACTCGGTGAGTTTTTTAACTTGGAACTTTAGTTATTGTTTTTAAAGGGAAATTAGTGAGTTTTTTTTAACTTTGAACTTCTGTTTTTGATTTTATAGTGAAATGCGTGACTTTTTTAACTTGGAACTTTTGTTATGGTTTTTACAGTGAAATTGTTCTTTTTTTAACATGAAACTATTGGCATAATCTTTACAGTGAAATTTGTGAGTTTTTAAACTTGTAACATTTTTATTGTCTTTATAGTGAAATTGGTTAGTTTTTTATTTTAAAATTTTGTTATGGTATTTAGAGTGATATTTGTGAATTTTTTCGCTTTGAACTTTTGTTATAGTCTTTATAGTGAAATTGGTGTGTTTTTTAACTTGCAAATTCTGTTTTTCTTTTTACAATAAAATTTGTGAGTTTTTAAACTTGAAATTTTTGTTATGGTTCTTAGAATGAAATTGGTGAGTTTTTTTCACTTTGAACTTTTGATATGTTCATTATAGTGAAATTGGCGAGTTTTCTAACGTTTAGCTTTTGTGATTGTTTTATAGTGAAATTTATGAGTTTTTAGCTTAGAAATTTTATTGTTGTTTTTAAGGGTAACTGGTGAGTTTTTTCAACTTTGAACTTCTATTTTTCATTTAATATCGAAATGCGTGAGTTTTTTAAATTGGAACTTTAGTAATGGTTTTTATAGTGAAATTTTTGACTTTTTTGACATGAAACTTTTGTCAGGGTCTTTATAGTGAAACTTGTGAGTTTTTTTAACTTGTAACTTTTGTAATGGTCTATATAGAGAAATTGGTGTATTTTTTTAAAATGAACTTTTGTTATTGTCTTTATAGTGAAATTGTGAGTTTTTTAACTCGGAACTTTTGTTATGTTTTTTCGAGTAAAATTTGTAAGTTTTTTAATTTGGAACTTTTGCTGTTGTATTTATCGTGAAATCGGTGATTTTTAGCTTGAAACTTTTTATTTTGGTTTTTTTAGTAACATTGGTGATTTTTTTTTATCTTGGAATTTTGTTATGGTACTTATAGTGAAATTTTTTGGTTTTTTAATTTGGAACTTTTTTTTTTTAATATGGTTAAATTTGTGAGTTTTTTAACTTGGAACTTTGTTATGGTTTTTAAAGGGAAACTGGGGAGTTTTTTCACTTTGAACTTTTGGTATGATCATTACAGTGAAATTGGTGAGTTTTTTTAACTTTTAGGTTTTGTAATGGTTTTATAGTGAACTCGGTGAGTTTTTTAACTTGGAACTTTAGTTATTGTTTTTAAAGGGAAATTAGTGAGTTTTTTTTAACTTTGAACTTCTGTTTTTGATTTTATAGTGAAATGCGTGACTTTTTTAACTTGGAACTTTTGTTATGGTTTTTACAGTGAAATTGTTCTTTTTTTAACATGAAACTATTGGCATAATCTTTACAGTGAAATTTGTGAGTTTTTAAACTTGTAACATTTTTGTTGTCTTTATAGTGAAATTGGTTAGTTTTTTATTTTAAAATTTTGTTATGGTATTTAGAGTGATATTTGTGAGTTTTTTCGCTTTGAACTTTTGTTATAGTCTTTATAGTGAAATTGGTGTGTTTTTTAACTTGGAAATTCTGTTTTTCTTTTTACAATAAAATTTGTGAGTTTTTAAACTTGAAATTTTTGTTATGGTTCTTAGAATGAAATTGGTGAGTTTTTTTCACTTTGAACTTTTGATATGTTCATTATAGTGAAATTGGCGAGTTTTCTAACGTTTAGCTTTTGTGATTGTTTTATAGTGAAATTTATGAGTTTTTAGCTTAGAAATTTTATTGTTGTTTTTAAGGGTAACTGGTGAGTTTTTTCAACTTTGAACTTCTATTTTTCATTTTATATCGAAATGCGTGAGTTTTTTAAATTGGAACTTTTGTAATGGTTTTTATAGTGAAATTTTTGACTTTTTTAACATGAAACTTTTGTTAGGGTCTTTGTAGTGAAATTTGTGAGTTTTTTTAACTTGTAACTTTTGTAATGGTCTATATAGAGAAATTGGTGTATTTTTTTACAATGAACTTTTGTTATTGTCTTTATAGTGAAATTGTGAGTTTTTTAACTCGGAACTTTTGTTATGCTTTTTCGAGTAAAATTTGTAAGTTTTTTAATTTGGAACTTTTGTTGTTGTATTTATCGTGAAATCGGTGATTTTTAGCTTGAAACTTTTTATTTTGGTTTTTTTAGTAACATTGGTGATTTTTTTTATCTTGGAATTTTGTTATGGTACTTATAGTGAAATTTTTTGGTTTTTTAATTTGGAACTTTTTTTTTTAATGTGGTTAAATTTGTGAGTTTTTTAACTTGGAACTTTGTTATGGTTTTTAAAGGGAAACTGGGGAGTTTTTTCACTTTGAACTTTTGGTATGATCATTACAGTGAAATTGGTGAGTTTTTTTAACTTTTAGGTTTTGTAATGGTTTTATAGTGAACTCGGTGAGTTTTTTAACTTGGAACTTTAGTTATTGTTTTTAAAGGGAAATTAGTGAGTTTTTTTTTAACTTTGAACTTCTGTTTTTGATTTTATAGTGAAATGCGTGACTTTTTTAACTTGGAACTTTTGTTATGGTTTTTACAGTGAAATTGTTCTTTTTTTAACATGAAACTATTGGCATAATCTTTACAGTGAAATTTGTGAGTTTTTAAACTTGTAACATTTTTATTGTCTTTATAGTGAAATTGGTTAGTTTTTTATTTTAAAATTTTGTTATGGTATTTAGAGTGATATTTGTGAATTTTTTCGCTTTGAACTTTTGTTATAGTCTTTATAGTGAAATTGTTGTGTTTTTTAACTTGCAAATTCTGTTTTTCTTTTTACAATAAAATTTGTGAGTTTTTAAACTTGAAATTTTTGTTATGGTTCTTAGAATGAAATTGGTGAGTTTTTTTCACTTTGAACTTTTGATATGTTCATTATAGTGAAATTGGCGAGTTTTCTAACGTTTAGCTTTTGTGATTGTTTTATAGTGAAATTTATGAGTTTTTAGCTTAGAAATTTTATTGTTGTTTTTAAGGGTAACTGGTGAGTTTTTTCAACTTTGAACTTCTATTTTTCATTTAATATCGAAATGCGTGAGTTTTTTAAATTGGAACTTTAGTAATGGTTTTTATAGTGAAATTTTTGACTTTTTTGACATGAAACTTTTGTCAGGGTCTTTATAGTGAAACTTGTGAGTTTTTTTAACTTGTAACTTTTGTAATGGTCTATATAGAGAAATTGGTGTATTTTTTTAAAATGAACTTTTGTTATTGTCTTTATAGTGAAATTGTGAGTTTTTTAACTCGGAACTTTTGTTATGTTTTTTCGAGTAAAATTTGTAAGTTTTTTAATTTGGAACTTTTGCTGTTGTATTTATCGTGAAATCGGTGATTTTTAGCTTGAAACTTTTTATTTTGGTTTTTTTAGTAACATTGGTGATTTTTTTTTATCTTGGAATTTTGTTATGGTACTTATAGTGAAATTTTTTGGTTTTTTAATTTGGAACTTTTTTTTTTTAATATGGTTAAATTTGTGAGTTTTTTAACTTGGAACTTTGTTATGGTTTTTAAAGGGAAACTGGGGAGTTTTTTCACTTTGAACTTTTGGTATGATCATTACAGTGAAATTGGTGAGTTTTTTTAACTTTTAGGTTTTGTAATGGTTTTATAGTGAACTCGGTGAGTTTTTTAACTTGGAACTTTAGTTATTGTTTTTAAAGGGAAATTAGTGAGTTTTTTTTAACTTTGAACTTCTGTTTTTGATTTTATAGTGAAATGCGTGACTTTTTTAACTTGGAACTTTTGTTATGGTTTTTACAGTGAAATTGTTCTTTTTTTAACATGAAACTATTGGCATAATCTTTACAGTGAAATTTGTGAGTTTTTAAACTTGTAACATTTTTGTTGTCTTTATAGTGAAATTGGTTAGTTTTTTATTTTAAAATTTTGTTATGGTATTTAGAGTGATATTTGTGAGTTTTTTCGCTTTGAACTTTTGTTATAGTCTTTATAGTGAAATTGGTGTGTTTTTTAACTTGGAAATTCTGTTTTTCTTTTTACAATAAAATTTGTGAGTTTTTAAACTTGAAATTTTTGTTATGGTTCTTAGAATGAAATTGGTGAGTTTTTTTCACTTTGAACTTTTGATATGTTCATTATAGTGAAATTGGCGAGTTTTCTAACGTTTAGCTTTTGTGATTGTTTTATAGTGAAATTTATGAGTTTTTAGCTTAGAAATTTTATTGTTGTTTTTAAGGGTAACTGGTGAGTTTTTTCAACTTTGAACTTCTATTTTTCATTTTATATCGAAATGCGTGAGTTTTTTAAATTGGAACTTTTGTAATGGTTTTTATAGTGAAATTTTTGACTTTTTTAACATGAAACTTTTGTTAGGGTCTTTGTAGTGAAATTTGTGAGTTTTTTTAACTTGTAACTTTTGTAATGGTCTATATAGAGAAATTGGTGTATTTTTTTACAATGAACTTTTGTTATTGTCTTTCTGGTGAAATTGTGAGTTTTTTAACTCGGAACTTTTGTTATGCTTTTTCGAGTAAAATTTGTAAGTTTTTTAATTTGGAACTTTTGTTGTTGTATTTATCGTGAAATCGGTGATTTTTAGCTTGAAACTTTTTATTTTGGTTTTTTTAGTAACATTGGTGATTTTTTTTATCTTGGAATTTTGTTATGGTACTTATAGTGAAATTTTTTGGTTTTTTAATTTGGAACTTTTTTTTTTAATATGGTTAAATTTGTGAGTTTTTTAACTTGGAACTTTGTTATGGTTTTTAAAGGGAAACTGGGGAGTTTTTTCACTTTGAACTTTTGGTATGATCATTACAGTGAAATTGGTGAGTTTTTTTAACTTTTAGGTTTTGTAATGGTTTTATAGTGAACTCGGTGAGTTTTTTAACTTGGAACTTTAGTTATTGTTTTTAAAGGGAAATTAGTGAGTTTTTTTTAACTTTGAACTTCTGTTTTTGATTTTATAGTGAAATGCGTGACTTTTTTAACTTGGAACTTTTGTTATGGTTTTTACAGTGAAATTGTTCTTTTTTTAACATGAAACTATTGGCATAATCTTTACAGTGAAATTTGTGAGTTTTTAAACTTGTAACATTTTTGTTGTCTTTATAGTGAAATTGGTTAGTTTTTTATTTTAAAATTTTGTTATGGTATTTAGAGTGATATTTGTGAGTTTTTTCGCTTTGAACTTTTGTTATAGTCTTTATAGTGAAATTGGTGTGTTTTTTAACTTGGAAATTCTGTTTTTCTTTTTACAATAAAATTTGTGAGTTTTTAAACTTGAAATTTTTGTTATGGTTCTTAGAATGAAATTGGTGAGTTTTTTTCACTTTGAACTTTTGATATGTTCATTATAGTGAAATTGGCGAGTTTTCTAACGTTTAGCTTTTGTGATTGTTTTATAGTGAAATTTATGAGTTTTTAGCTTAGAAATTTTATTGTTGTTTTTAAGGGTAACTGGTGAGTTTTTTCAACTTTGAACTTCTATTTTTCATTTTATATCGAAATGCGTGAGTTTTTTAAATTGGAACTTTTGTAATGGTTTTTATAGTGAAATTTTTGACTTTTTTAACATGAAACTTTTGTTAGGGTCTTTGTAGTGAAATTTGTGAGTTTTTTTAACTTGTAACTTTTGTAATGGTCTATATAGAGAAATTGGTGTATTTTTTTACAATGAACTTTTGTTATTGTCTTTATAGTGAAATTGTGAGTTTTTTAACTCGGAACTTTTGTTATGCTTTTTCGAGTAAAATTTGTAAGTTTTTTAATTTGGAACTTTTGTTGTTGTATTTATCGTGAAATCGGTGATTTTTAGCTTGAAACTTTTTATTTTGGTTTTTTTAGTAACATTGGTGATTTTTTTTATCTTGGAATTTTGTTATGGTACTTATAGTGAAATTTTTTGGTTTTTTAATTTGGAACTTTTTTTTTTAATGTGGTTAAATTTGTGAGTTTTTTAACTTGGAACTTTGTTATGGTTTTTAAAGGGAAACTGGGGAGTTTTTTCACTTTGAACTTTTGGTATGATCATTACAGTGAAATTGGTGAGTTTTTTTAACTTTTAGGTTTTGTAATGGTTTTATAGTGAACTCGGTGAGTTTTTTAACTTGGAACTTTAGTTATTGTTTTTAAAGGGAAATTAGTGAGTTTTTTTTAACTTTGAACTTCTGTTTTTGATTTTATAGTGAAATGCGTGACTTTTTTAACTTGGAACTTTTGTTATGGTTTTTACAGTGAAATTGTTCTTTTTTTAACATGAAACTATTGGCATAATCTTTACAGTGAAATTTGTGAGTTTTTAAACTTGTAACATTTTTATTGTCTTTATAGTGAAATTGGTTAGTTTTTTATTTTAAAATTTTGTTATGGTATTTAGAGTGATATTTGTGAATTTTTTCGCTTTGAACTTTTGTTATAGTCTTTATAGTGAAATTGGTGTGTTTTTTAACTTGCAAATTCTGTTTTTCTTTTTACAATAAAATTTGTGAGTTTTTAAACTTGAAATTTTTGTTATGGTTCTTAGAATGAAATTGGTGAGTTTTTTTCACTTTGAACTTTTGATATGTTCATTATAGTGAAATTGGCGAGTTTTCTAACGTTTAGCTTTTGTGATTGTTTTATAGTGAAATTTATGAGTTTTTAGCTTAGAAATTTTATTGTTGTTTTTAAGGGTAACTGGTGAGTTTTTTCAACTTTGAACTTCTATTTTTCATTTAATATCGAAATGCGTGAGTTTTTTAAATTGGAACTTTAGTAATGGTTTTTATAGTGAAATTTTTGACTTTTTTGACATGAAACTTTTGTCAGGGTCTTTATAGTGAAACTTGTGAGTTTTTTTAACTTGTAACTTTTGTAATGGTCTATATAGAGAAATTGGTGTATTTTTTTAAAATGAACTTTTGTTATTGTCTTTATAGTGAAATTGTGAGTTTTTTAACTCGGAACTTTTGTTATGTTTTTTCGAGTAAAATTTGTAAGTTTTTTAATTTGGAACTTTTGCTGTTGTATTTATCGTGAAATCGGTGATTTTTAGCTTGAAACTTTTTATTTTGGTTTTTTTAGTAACATTGGTGATTTTTTTTTATCTTGGAATTTTGTTATGGTACTTATAGTGAAATTTTTTGGTTTTTTAATTTGGAACTTTTTTTTTTTAATATGGTTAAATTTGTGAGTTTTTTAACTTGGAACTTTGTTATGGTTTTTAAAGGGAAACTGGGGAGTTTTTTCACTTTGAACTTTTGGTATGATCATTACAGTGAAATTGGTGAGTTTTTTTAACTTTTAGGTTTTGTAATGGTTTTATAGTGAACTCGGTGAGTTTTTTAACTTGGAACTTTAGTTATTGTTTTTAAAGGGAAATTAGTGAGTTTTTTTTAACTTTGAACTTCTGTTTTTGATTTTATAGTGAAATGCGTGACTTTTTTAACTTGGAACTTTTGTTATGGTTTTTACAGTGAAATTGTTCTTTTTTTAACATGAAACTATTGGCATAATCTTTACAGTGAAATTTGTGAGTTTTTAAACTTGTAACATTTTTGTTGTCTTTATAGTGAAATTGGTTAGTTTTTTATTTTAAAATTTTGTTATGGTATTTAGAGTGATATTTGTGAGTTTTTTCGCTTTGAACTTTTGTTATAGTCTTTATAGTGAAATTGGTGTGTTTTTTAACTTGGAAATTCTGTTTTTCTTTTTACAATAAAATTTGTGAGTTTTTAAACTTGAAATTTTTGTTATGGTTCTTAGAATGAAATTGGTGAGTTTTTTTCACTTTGAACTTTTGATATGTTCATTATAGTGAAATTGGCGAGTTTTCTAACGTTTAGCTTTTGTGATTGTTTTATAGTGAAATTTATGAGTTTTTAGCTTAGAAATTTTATTGTTGTTTTTAAGGGTAACTGGTGAGTTTTTTCAACTTTGAACTTCTATTTTTCATTTTATATCGAAATGCGTGAGTTTTTTAAATTGGAACTTTTGTAATGGTTTTTATAGTGAAATTTTTGACTTTTTTAACATGAAACTTTTGTTAGGGTCTTTGTAGTGAAATTTGTGAGTTTTTTTAACTTGTAACTTTTGTAATGGTCTATATAGAGAAATTGGTGTATTTTTTTACAATGAACTTTTGTTATTGTCTTTCTGGTGAAATTGTGAGTTTTTTAACTCGGAACTTTTGTTATGCTTTTTCGAGTAAAATTTGTAAGTTTTTTAATTTGGAACTTTTGTTGTTGTATTTATCGTGAAATCGGTGATTTTTAGCTTGAAACTTTTTATTTTGGTTTTTTTAGTAACATTGGTGATTTTTTTTATCTTGGAATTTTGTTATGGTACTTATAGTGAAATTTTTTGGTTTTTTAATTTGGAACTTTTTTTTTTAATATGGTTAAATTTGTGAGTTTTTTAACTTGGAACTTTGTTATGGTTTTTAAAGGGAAACTGGGGAGTTTTTTCACTTTGAACTTTTGGTATGATCATTACAGTGAAATTGGTGAGTTTTTTTAACTTTTAGGTTTTGTAATGGTTTTATAGTGAACTCGGTGAGTTTTTTAACTTGGAACTTTAGTTATTGTTTTTAAAGGGAAATTAGTGAGTTTTTTTTAACTTTGAACTTCTGTTTTTGATTTTATAGTGAAATGCGTGACTTTTTTAACTTGGAACTTTTGTTATGGTTTTTACAGTGAAATTGTTCTTTTTTTAACATGAAACTATTGGCATAATCTTTACAGTGAAATTTGTGAGTTTTTAAACTTGTAACATTTTTATTGTCTTTATAGTGAAATTGGTTAGTTTTTTATTTTAAAATTTTGTTATGGTATTTAGAGTGATATTTGTGAGTTTTTTCGCTTTGAACTTTTGTTATAGTCTTTATAGTGAAATTGGTGTGTTTTTTAACTTGCAAATTCTGTTTTTCTTTTTACAATAAAATTTGTGAGTTTTTAAACTTGAAATTTTTGTTATGGTTCTTAGAATGAAATTGGTGAGTTTTTTTCACTTTGAACTTTTGATATGTTCATTATAGTGAAATTGGCGAGTTTTCTAACGTTTAGCTTTTGTGATTGTTTTATAGTGAAATTTATGAGTTTTTAGCTTAGAAATTTTATTGTTGTTTTTAAGGGTAACTGGTGAGTTTTTTCAACTTTGAACTTCTATTTTTCATTTAATATCGAAATGCGTGAGTTTTTTAAATTGGAACTTTAGTAATGGTTTTTATAGTGAAATTTTTGACTTTTTTGACATGAAACTTTTGTCAGGGTCTTTATAGTGAAACTTGTGAGTTTTTTTAACTTGTAACTTTTGTAATGGTCTATATAGAGAAATTGGTGTATTTTTTTAAAATGAACTTTTGTTATTGTCTTTATAGTGAAATTGTGAGTTTTTTAACTCGGAACTTTTGTTATGTTTTTTCGAGTAAAATTTGTAAGTTTTTTAATTTGGAACTTTTGCTGTTGTATTTATCGTGAAATCGGTGATTTTTAGCTTGAAACTTTTTATTTTGGTTTTTTTAGTAACATTGGTGATTTTTTTTTATCTTGGAATTTTGTTATGGTACTTATAGTGAAATTTTTTGGTTTTTTAATTTGGAACTTTTTTTTTTTAATATGGTTAAATTTGTGAGTTTTTTAACTTGGAACTTTGTTATGGTTTTTAAAGGGAAACTGGGGAGTTTTTTCACTTTGAACTTTTGGTATGATCATTACAGTGAAATTGGTGAGTTTTTTTAACTTTTAGGTTTTGTAATGGTTTTATAGTGAACTCGGTGAGTTTTTTAACTTGGAACTTTAGTTATTGTTTTTAAAGGGAAATTAGTGAGTTTTTTTTAACTTTGAACTTCTGTTTTTGATTTTATAGTGAAATGCGTGACTTTTTTAACTTGGAACTTTTGTTATGGTTTTTACAGTGAAATTGTTCTTTTTTTAACATGAAACTATTGGCATAATCTTTACAGTGAAATTTGTGAGTTTTTAAACTTGTAACATTTTTATTGTCTTTATAGTGAAATTGGTTAGTTTTTTATTTTAAAATTTTGTTATGGTATTTAGAGTGATATTTGTGAGTTTTTTCGCTTTGAACTTTTGTTATAGTCTTTATAGTGAAATTGGTGTGTTTTTTAACTTGCAAATTCTGTTTTTCTTTTTACAATAAAATTTGTGAGTTTTTAAACTTGAAATTTTTGTTATGGTTCTTAGAATGAAATTGGTGAGTTTTTTTCACTTTGAACTTTTGATATGTTCATTATAGTGAAATTGGCGAGTTTTCTAACGTTTAGCTTTTGTGATTGTTTTATAGTGAAATTTATGAGTTTTTAGCTTAGAAATTTTATTGTTGTTTTTAAGGGTAACTGGTGAGTTTTTTCAACTTTGAACTTCTATTTTTCATTTTATATCGAAATGCGTGAGTTTTTTAAATTGGAACTTTTGTAATGGTTTTTATAGTGAAAATTTTGACTTTTTTAACATGAAACTTTTGTTAGGGTCTTTGTAGTGAAATTTGTGAGTTTTTTTAACTTGTAACTTTTGTAATGGTCTATATAGAGAAATTGGTGTATTTTTTTACAATGAACTTTTGTTATTGTCTTTCTGGTGAAATTGTGAGTTTTTTAACTCGGAACTTTTGTTATGCTTTTTCGAGTAAAATTTGTAAGTTTTTTAATTTGGAACTTTTGTTGTTGTATTTATCGTGAAATCGGTGATTTTTAGCTTGAAACTTTTTATTTTGGTTTTTTTAGTAACATTGGTGATTTTTTTTATCTTGGAATTTTGTTATGGTACTTATAGTGAAATTTTTTGGTTTTTTAATTTGGAACTTTTTTTTTTAATATGGTTAAATTTGTGAGTTTTTTAACTTGGAACTTTGTTATGGTTTTTAAAGGGAAACTGGGGAGTTTTTTCACTTTGAACTTTTGGTATGATCATTACAGTGAAATTGGTGAGTTTTTTTAACTTTTAGGTTTTGTAATGGTTTTATAGTGAACTCGGTGAGTTTTTTAACTTGGAACTTTAGTTATTGTTTTTAAAGGGAAATTAGTGAGTTTTTTTTAACTTTGAACTTCTGTTTTTGATTTTATAGTGAAATGCGTGACTTTTTTAACTTGGAACTTTTGTTATGGTTTTTACAGTGAAATTGTTCTTTTTTTAACATGAAACTATTGGCATAATCTTTACAGTGAAATTTGTGAGTTTTTAAACTTGTAACATTTTTATTGTCTTTATAGTGAAATTGGTTAGTTTTTTATTTTAAAATTTTGTTATGGTATTTAGAGTGATATTTGTGAGTTTTTTCGCTTTGAACTTTTGTTATAGTCTTTATAGTGAAATTGGTGTGTTTTTTAACTTGCAAATTCTGTTTTTCTTTTTACAATAAAATTTGTGAGTTTTTAAACTTGAAATTTTTGTTATGGTTCTTAGAATGAAATTGGTGAGTTTTTTTCACTTTGAACTTTTGATATGTTCATTATAGTGAAATTGGCGAGTTTTCTAACGTTTAGCTTTTGTGATTGTTTTATAGTGAAATTTATGAGTTTTTAGCTTAGAAATTTTATTGTTGTTTTTAAGGGTAACTGGTGAGTTTTTTCAACTTTGAACTTCTATTTTTCATTTAATATCGAAATGCGTGAGTTTTTTAAATTGGAACTTTAGTAATGGTTTTTATAGTGAAATTTTTGACTTTTTTGACATGAAACTTTTGTCAGGGTCTTTATAGTGAAACTTGTGAGTTTTTTTAACTTGTAACTTTTGTAATGGTCTATATAGAGAAATTGGTGTATTTTTTTAAAATGAACTTTTGTTATTGTCTTTATAGTGAAATTGTGACTTTTTTAACTCGGAACTTTTGTTATGTTTTTTCGAGTAAAATTTGTAAGTTTTTTAATTTGGAACTTTTGCTGTTGTATTTATCGTGAAATCGGTGATTTTTAGCTTGAAACTTTTTATTTTGGTTTTTTTAGTAACATTGGTGATTTTTTTTTATCTTGGAATTTTGTTATGGTACTTATAGTGAAATTTTTTGGTTTTTTAATTTGGAACTTTTTTTTTAATATGGTTAAATTTGTGAGTTTTTTAACTTGGAACTTTGTTATGGTTTTTAAAGGGAAACTGGGGAGTTTTTTCACTTTGAACTTTTGGTATGATCATTACAGTGAAATTGGTGAGTTTTTTTAACTTTTAGGTTTTGTAATGGTTTTATAGTGAACTCGGTGAGTTTTTTAACTTGGAACTTTAGTTATTGTTTTTAAAGGGAAATTAGTGAGTTTTTTTTAACTTTGAACTTCTGTTTTTGATTTTATAGTGAAATGCGTGACTTTTTTAACTTGGAACTTTAGTTATGGTTTTTACAGTGAAATTGTTCTTTTTTTAACATGAAACTATTGGCATAATCTTTACAGTGAAATTTGTGAGTTTTTAAACTTGTAACATTTTTGTTGTCTTTATAGTGAAATTGGTTAGTTTTTTATTTTAAAATTTTGTTATGGTATTTAGAGTGATATTTGTGAGTTTTTTCGCTTTGAACTTTTGTTATAGTCTTTATAGTGAAATTGGTGTGTTTTTTAACTTGGAAATTCTGTTTTTCTTTTTACAATAAAATTTGTGAGTTTTTAAACTTGAAATTTTTGTTATGGTTCTTAGAATGAAATTGGTGAGTTTTTTTCACTTTGAACTTTTGATATGTTCATTATAGTGAAATTGGCGAGTTTTCTAACGTTTAGCTTTTGTGATTGTTTTATAGTGAAATTTATGAGTTTTTAGCTTAGAAATTTTATTGTTGTTTTTAAGGGTAACTGGTGAGTTTTTTCAACTTTGAACTTCTATTTTTCATTTTATATCGAAATGCGTGAGTTTTTTAAATTGGAACTTTTGTAATGGTTTTTATAGTGAAATTTTTGACTTTTTTAACATGAAACTTTTTTTAGGGTCTTTATAGTGAAATTGTGAGTTTTTTAACTCGGAACTTTTGTTATGCTTTTTCGAGTAAAATTTGTAAGTTTTTTAATTTGGAACTTTTGTTGTTGTATTTATCGTGAAATCGGTGATTTTTAGCTTGAAACTTTTTATTTTGGTTTTTTTAGTAACATTGGTGATTTTTTTTATCTTGGAATTTTGTTATGGTACTTATAGTGAAATTTTTTGGTTTTTTAATTTGGAACTTTTTTTTTTAATATGGTTAAATTTGTGAGTTTTTTAACTTAGAACTTTGTTATGGTTTTTAAAGGGAAACTGGGGAGTTTTTTCACTTTGAACTTTTGGTATGATCATTACAGTGAAATTGGTGAGTTTTTTTAACTTTTAGGTTTTGTAATGGTTTTATAGTGAACTCGGTGAGTTTTTTAACTTGGAACTTTAGTTATTGTTTTTAAAGGGAAATTAGTGAGTTTTTTTTAACTTTGAACTTCTGTTTTTGATTTTATAGTGAAATGCGTGACTTTTTTAACTTGGAACTTTTGTTATGGCTTTTACAGTGAAATTGTTCTTTTTTTAACATGAAACTATTGGCATAATCTTTACAGTGAAATCTGTGAGTTTTTAAACTTGTAACATTTTTATTGTCTTTATAGTGAAATTGGTTAGTTTTTTATTTTAAAATTTTGTTATGGTATTTAGAGTGATATTTGTGAGTTTTTTCGCTTTGAACTTTTGTTATAGTCTTTATAGTGAAATTGGTGTGTTTTTTAACTTGCAAATTCTGTTTTTCTTTTTACAATAAAATTTGTGAGTTTTTAAACTTGAAATTTTTGTTATGGTTCTTAGAATGAAATTGGTGAGTTTTTTTCACTTTGAACTTTTGATATGTTCATTATAGTGAAATTGGCGAGTTTTCTAACGTTTAGCTTTTGTGATTGTTTTATAGTGAAATTTATGAGTTTTTAGCTTAGAAATTTTATTGTTGTTTTTAAGGGTAACTGGTGAGTTTTTTCAACTTTGAACTTCTATTTTTCATTTAATATCGAAATGCGTGAGTTTTTTAAATTGGAACTTTAGTAATGGTTTTTATAGTGAAATTTTTGACTTTTTTGACATGAAACTTTTGTCAGGGTCTTTATAGTGAAACTTGTGAGTTTTTTTAACTTGTAACTTTTGTAATGGTCTATATAGAGAAATTGGTGTATTTTTTTAAAATGAACTTTTGTTATTGTCTTTATAGTGAAATTGTGAGTTTTTTAACTCGGAACTTTTGTTATGTTTTTTCGAGTAAAATTTGTAAGTTTTTTAATTTGGAACTTTTGCTGTTGTATTTATCGTGAAATCGGTGATTTTTAGCTTGAAACTTTTTATTTTGGTTTTTTTAGTAACATTGGTGATTTTTTTTTATCTTGGAATTTTGTTATGGTACTTATAGTGAAATTTTTTGGTTTTTTAATTTGGAACTTTTTTTTTTAATATGGTTAAATTTGTGAGTTTTTTAACTTGGAACTTTGTTATGGTTTTTAAAGGGAAACTGGGGAGTTTTTTCACTTTGAACTTTTGGTATGATCATTACAGTGAAATTGGTGAGTTTTTTTAACTTTTAGGTTTTGTAATGGTTTTATAGTGAACTCGGTGAGTTTTTTAACTTGGAACTTTAGTTATTGTTTTTAAAGGGAAATTAGTGAGTTTTTTTTAACTTTGAACTTCTGTTTTTGATTTTATAGTGAAATGCGTGACTTTTTTAACTTGGAACTTTTGTTATGGTTTTTACAGTGAAATTGTTCTTTTTTTAACATGAAACTATTGGCATAATCTTTACAGTGAAATTTGTGAGTTTTTAAACTTGTAACATTTTTGTTGTCTTTATAGTGAAATTGGTTAGTTTTTTATTTTAAAATTTTGTTATGGTATTTAGAGTGATATTTGTGAGTTTTTTCGCTTTGAACTTTTGTTATAGTCTTTATAGTGAAATTGGTGTGTTTTTTAACTTGGAAATTCTGTTTTTCTTTTTACAATAAAATTTGTGAGTTTTTAAACTTGAAATTTTTGTTATGGTTCTTAGAATGAAATTGGTGAGTTTTTTTCACTTTGAACTTTTGATATGTTCATTATAGTGAAATTGGCGAGTTTTCTAACGTTTAGCTTTTGTGATTGTTTTATAGTGAAATTTATGAGTTTTTAGCTTAGAAATTTTATTGTTGTTTTTAAGGGTAACTGGTGAGTTTTTTCAACTTTGAACTTCTATTTTTCATTTTATATCGAAATGCGTGAGTTTTTTAAATTGGAACTTTTGTAATGGTTTTTATAGTGAAATTTTTGACTTTTTTAACATGAAACTTTTTTTAGGGTCTTTATAGTGAAATTGTGAGTTTTTTAACTCGGAACTTTTGTTATGCTTTTTCGAGTAAAATTTGTAAGTTTTTTAATTTGGAACTTTTGTTGTTGTATTTATCGTGAAATCGGTGATTTTTAGCTTGAAACTTTTTATTTTGGTTTTTTTAGTAACATTGGTGATTTTTTTTATCTTGGAATTTTGTTATGGTACTTATAGTGAAATTTTTTGGTTTTTTAATTTGGAACTTTTTTTTTTAATATGGTTAAATTTGTGAGTTTTTTAACTTGGAACTTTGTTATGGTTTTTAAAGGGAAACTTGGGAGTTTTTTCACTTTGAACTTTTGGTATGATCATTACAGTGAAATTGGTGAGTTTTTTTAACTTTTAGGTTTTGTAATGGTTTTATAGTGAACTCGGTGAGTTTTTTAACTTGGAACTTTAGTTATTGTTTTTAAAGGGAAATTAGTGAGTTTTTTTTAACTTTGAACTTCTGTTTTTGATTTTATAGTGAAATGCGTGACTTTTTTAACTTGGAACTTTTGTTATGGTTTTTACAGTGAAATTGTTCTTTTTTTAACATGAAACTATTGGCATAATCTTTACAGTGAAATTTGTGAGTTTTTAAACTTGTAACATTTTTATTGTCTTTATAGTGAAATTGGTTAGTTTTTTATTTTAAAATTTTGTTATGGTATTTAGAGTGATATTTGTGAGTTTTTTCGCTTTGAACTTTTGTTATAGTCTTTATAGTGAAATTGGTGTGTTTTTTAACTTGCAAATTCTGTTTTTCTTTTTACAATAAAATTTGTGAGTTTTTAAACTTGAAATTTTTGTTATGGTTCTTAGAATGAAATTGGTGAGTTTTTTTCACTTTGAACTTTTGATATGTTCATTATAGTGAAATTGGCGAGTTTTCTAACGTTTAGCTTTTGTGATTGTTTTATAGTGAAATTTATGAGTTTTTAGCTTAGAAATTTTATTGTTGTTTTTAAGGGTAACTGGTGAGTTTTTTCAACTTTGAACTTCTATTTTTCATTTAATATCGAAATGCGTGAGTTTTTTAAATTGGAACTTTAGTAATGGTTTTTATAGTGAAATTTTTGACTTTTTTGACATGAAACTTTTGTCAGGGTCTTTATAGTGAAACTTGTGAGTTTTTTTAACTTGTAACTTTTGTAATGGTCTATATAGAGAAATTGGTGTATTTTTTTAAAATGAACTTTTGTTATTGTCTTTATAGTGAAATTGTGAGTTTTTTAACTCGGAACTTTTGTTATGTTTTTTCGAGTAAAATTTGTAAGTTTTTTAATTTGGAACTTTTGCTGTTGTATTTATAGTGAAATCGGTGATTTTTAGCTTGAAACTTTTTATTTTGGTTTTTTTAGTAACATTGGTGATTTTTTTTTATCTTGGAATTTTGTTATGGTACTTATAGTGAAATTTTTTGGTTTTTTAATTTGGAACTTTTTTTTTAATATTGTTAAATTTGTGAGTTTTTTAACTTGGAACTTTGTTATGGTTTTTAAAGGGAAACTGGGGAGTTTTTTCACTTTGAACTTTTGGTATGATCATTACAGTGAAATTGGTGAGTTTTTTTAACTTTTAGCTTTTGTAATGGTTTTATAGTGAACTTGGTGAGTTTTTTAACTTGGAACTTTAGTTATTGTTTTTAAAGGGAAATTAGTGAGTTTTTTTTAACTTTGAACTTTTGTTTTTGATTTTATAGTGAAATGCGTGACTTTTTTAACTTGGAACTTTTGTTATGGTTTTTACAGTGAAATTGTTCTTTTTTTAACATGAAACTATTGGCATAATCTTTACAGTGAAATTTGTGAGTTTTTAAACTTGTAACATTTTTATTGTCTTTATAGTGAAATTGGTTAGTTTTTTATTTTAAAATTTTGTTATGGTATTTAGAGTGATATTTGTGAGTTTTTTCGCTTTGAACTTTTGTTATAGTCTTTATAGTGAAATTGGTGTGTTTTTTAACTTGCAAATTCTGTTTTTCTTTTTACAATAAAATTTGTGAGTTTTTAAACTTGAAATTTTTGTTATGGTTCTTAGAATGAAATTGGTGAGTTTTTTTCACTTTGAACTTTTGATATGTTCATTATAGTGAAATTGGCGAGTTTTCTAACGTTTAGCTTTTGTGATTGTTTTATAGTGAAATTTATGAGTTTTTAGCTTAGAAATTTTATTGTTGTTTTTAAGGGTAAGTGGTGAGTTTTTTTAACTTTCAACTTCTATTTTTCATTTTATATCAAAATGCGTGAGTTTTTTAAATTGGAACTTTAGTAATGGTTTTTATAGTGAAATTGTTGACTTTTTTAACATGAAACTTTTCTCAGGGTCTTTATAGTGAAACTTGTGAGTTTTTTTAACTTGTAACTTTTGTAATGGTCTATATAGAGAAATTGGTGTATTTTTTTACAATGAACTTTTGTTATTGTCTTTATAGTGAAATTGTGAGTTTTTTAACTCGGAACTTTTGTTATGTTTTTTCGAGTAAAATTTGTAAGTTTTTTAATTTGGAACTTTTGCTGTTGTATTTATCGTGAAATCGGTGATTTTTAGCTTGAAAATTTTTATTTTGGTTTTTTTAGTAACATTGGTGATTTTTTTTATCTTGGAATTTTGTTATGCTACTTATAGTGAAATTTTTTGGTTTTTTAATTTGGAACTTTTTTTTGTTATATTGTTAAATTTGTGAGTTTTTTAACTTGGAACTTTGTTATGGTTTTTAAAGGAAAACTGGGGAGTTTTTTCACTTTGAAGTTTTGATATGATCATTACAGTGAAATGGGTGAGTTTTTTTTAACTTTTAGCTTTTGTAATGGTTTTATAGAGAACTTGGTGAGTTTTTTAACTTTGAACTTTAGTTATTGTTTTTAAAGGGAAATTAGTGAGTTTTTTTTAACTTTGAACTTCTGTTTTTGATTTTATAGTGAAATGCGCGACTTTTTTAACTTGGAACTTTTGTTATGGTTTTTACAGTGAAATTGTTCTTTTTTTAACATGAAACTATTGGCATAATCTTTACAGTGAAATTTGTGAGTTTTTAAACTTGTAACATTTTTATTGTCTTTAAAGTGAAATTGATTAGTTTTTTATTTTAAAATTTTGTTATGGTATTTAGAGTGATATTTGTGAGTTTTTTTGCTTTGAACTTTTGTTATAGTCTTTATAGTGAAATTGGTGTGTTTTTTAACTTGGAAATTCTGTTTTTCTTTTTACAATAAAATTTGTGAGTTTTTAAACTTGAAACTTTTGTTATGGTTCTTAGAATGAATTTGGTGAGTTTTTATCACTTTGAACTTTTGATATGTTCATTATAGTGAAATTGGCGAGTTTTCTAACGTTTAGCTTTTGTGATTGTTTTATAGTGAAATTTATGAGTTTTTAGCTTAGAAATTTTATTGTTGTTTTTAAGGGTAACTGGTGAGTTTTTTTAACTTTGAACTTCTATTTTTCATTTTATATCGAAATGCGAGAGTTTTTTAAATTGGAAATTTTGTAATGGTTTTTATAGTGAAATTGTTGACTTTTTTAACATGAAACTTTTGTCAGGGTCTTTATAGTGAAACTTGTGAGTTTTTTTAACTTGTAACTTTTGTAATGGTCTATATAGAGAAATTGGTGTATTTTTTTAAAATGAACTTAAGTTATTGTCTTTATAGTGAAATTGTGAGTTTTTTAACTCGGAACTTTTGTTATGTTTTTTCGAGTAAAAGTTGTAAGTTTTTTAATTTGGAACTTTTGCTGTTGTATTTATCGTGAAATCGGTGATTTTTAGCTTGAAACTTTTTATTTTGGTTTTTTTAGTAACATTGGTGATTTTTTTTTATCTTGGAATTTTGTTATGGTACTTATAGTGAAATTTTTTGGTTTTTTAATTTGGAACTTTTTTTTTAATATTGTTAAATTTGTGAGTTTATTAACTTGGAACTTTGTTATGGTTTTTAAAGGGAAACTGTGGAGTTTTTTCACTTTGAACTTTTGATATGATCATTACAGTGAAATTGGTGAGTTTTTTTTTAACTTTTAGCTTTTGTAATGGTTTTATAGAGAACTTGGTAAGTTTTTTAACTTTGAACTTTAGTTATTGTTTTTAAAGGGAAATTAGTGAGTTTTTTTTAACTTTGAACTTCTGTTTTTGATTTTATAGTGAAATGCGTGACTTTTTTAACTTGGAACTTTTGTTATGGTTTTTACAGTGAAATTGTTCTTTTTTTAACATGAAACTATTGGCATAATCTTTATAGTGAAATTTGTGAGTTTTTAAACTTGTAACATTTTTATTGTCTTTATAGTGAAATTGGTTAGTTTTTTTATTTTAAAATTTTGTTATGGTATTTAGAGTGATATTTGTGAGTTTTTTCGCTTTGAACTTTTGTTATAGTCTTTATAGTGAAATTGGTGTGTTTTTTAACTTGGAAATTCTGTTTTTCTTTTTACAATAAAATTTGTGAGTTTTTAAACTTGAAACTTTTGTTATGGTTCTTAGAATGAAATTGGTGAGTTTTTTTCACTTTGAACTTTTGATATGTTCATTAAAGTTAAATTGGCGAGTTTTCTAACGTTTAGCTTTTGTGATTGTTTTATAGTGAAATTTATGAGTTTTTAGCTTAGAAATTTTATTGTTGTTTTTAAGGGTAACTGGTGAGTTTTTTTAACTTTGAACTTCTATTTTTCATTTTATATCGAAATGCCTGAGTTTTTTAAATTGGAACTTTTGTAATGGTTTTTATAGTGAAATTGTTGACTTTTTTAACATGAAACTTTTCTCAGGGTCTTTATAGTGAAACTTGTGAGTTTTTTTAACTTGTAACTTTTGTAATGGTCTATATAGAGAAATTGGTGTATTTTTTTACAATGAACTTTTGTTATTGTCTTTATAGTGAAATTGTGAGTTTTTTAACTCGGAACTTTTGTTATGTTTTTTCGAGTAAAATTTGTAAGTTTTTTAATTTGGAACTTTTGCTGTTGTATTTATCGTGAAATCGGTGACTTTTAGCTTGAAACTTTTTATTTTGGTTTTTTTAGTAATATTGGTGATTTTTTTTTTAATCTTGGAATTTTGTTATGGTACTTATAGTGAAATTTTTTGGTTTTTTAATTTGGAACTTTTTTTTTAATATTGTTAAATTTGTGAGTTTTTTAACTCGGGACTTTGTTATGGGTTTTAAAGGGAAACTGGGGAGTTTTTTCACTTTGAACTTTTGGTATGATCATTACAGTGAAATTGGTGAGTTTTTTTTTAACTTTTAGCTTTTGTAATGGTTTTATAGTGAACTTGGTGAGTTTTTTAACTTGGAACTTTAGTTATTGTTTTTAAAGGGAAATTAGTGAGTTTTTTTTTTAACTTTGAACTTCTGTTTTTGATTTTATAGTGAAATGCGTGACTTTTTTAACTTGGAACTTTTGTTATGGTTTTTACAGTGAAATTGTTCTTTTTTTAACATGAAACTATTGGCATAATCTTTACAGTGAAATTTGTGAGTTTTTAAACTTGCAACATTTTTATTGTCTTTATAGTGAAATTGGTTAGTTTTTTTATTTTAAAATTTTGTTATGGTATTTAGAGTGATATTTGTGAGTTTTTTTGCTTTGAACTTTTGTTATAGTCTTTATAGTGAAATTGGTGTGTTTTTTAACTTGGAAATTCTGTTTTTCTATTTACAATAAAATTTGTGAGTTTTTAAACTTGAAACTTTTGTTATGGTTCTTAGAATGAATTTGGTGAGTTTTTATCACTTTGAACTTTTGATATGTTCATTATAGTGAAATTGGCGAGTTTTCTAACGTTTAGCTTTTGTGATTGTTTTATAGTGAAATTTATGAGTTTTTAGCTTAGAAACTTTATTGTTGTTTTTAAGGGTAACTGGTGAGTTTTTTCAACTTTGAACTTCTATTTTTCATTTAATATCGAAATGCGTGAGTTTTTTAAATTGGAACTTTAGTAATGGTTTTTATAGTGAAATTGTTGACTTTTTTAACATGAAACTTTTGTCAGGGTCTTTATAGTGAAACTTGTGAGTTTTTTTAACTTGTAACTTTTGTAATGGTCTATATAGAGAAATTGGTGTATTTTTTTAAAATGAACTTTTGTTATTGTCTTTATAGTGAAATTGTGAGTTTTTTAACTCGGAACTTTTGTTATGTTTTTTCGAGTAAAATTTGTAAGTTTTTTAATTCGGAACTTTTGCTGTTGTATTTATCGTGAAATCGGTGATTTTTAGCTTGAAACTTTTTATTTTGGTTTTTTTAGTAACATTGGTGATTTTTTTTATCTTGGAATTTTGTTATGGTACTTATAGTGAAATTTTTTGGTTTTTTAATTTGGAACTTTTTTTTTTAATATTGTTAAATTTGTGAGTTTTTTAACTTGGAACTTTATTATGGTTTTTAAAGGGAAACTGTGGAGTTTTTTCACTTTGAACTTTTGATATGATCATTACAGTGAAATTGGTGAGTTTTTTTTTTAACTTTTAGCTTTTGTAATGGTTTTATAGAGAACTTGGTAAGTTTTTTAACTTTGAACTTTAGTTATTGTTTTTAAAGGGAAATTAGTGAGTTTTTTTTAACTTTGAACTTCTGTTTTTGATTTTATAGTGAAATGCGTGACTTTTTTAATTTGGAACTTTTGTTATGGTTTTTACAGTGAAATTGTTCTTTTTTTAACATGAAACTATTGGCATAATCTTTACAGTGAAATTTGTGAGTTTTTAAACTTGTAACATTTTTATTGTCTTTATAGTGAAATTGGTTAGTTTTTTTATTTTAAAATTTTGTTATGGTATTTAGAGTGATATTTGTGAGTTTTTTTGCTTTGAACTTTTGTTATAGTCTTTATAGTGAAATTGGTGTGTTTTTTAACTTGGAAATTCTGTTTTTCTTTTTACAATAAAATTTGTGAGTTTTTAAACTTGAAACTTTTGTTATGGTTCTTAGAATGAAATTGGTGAGTTTTTTTCACTTTGAACTTTTGATATGTTCATTAAAGTTAAATTGGCGAGTTTTCTAACGTTTAGCTTTTGTGATTGTTTTATAGTGAAATTTATGAGTTTTTAGCTTAGAAATTTTATTGTTGTTTTTAAGGGTAACTGGTGAGTTTTTTTAACTTTGAACTTCTATTTT
Source organism: Lathyrus sativus (assembly GCA_963859935.3). Lineage (NCBI taxonomy): Eukaryota > Viridiplantae > Streptophyta > Magnoliopsida > Fabales > Fabaceae > Lathyrus > Lathyrus sativus. The sequence continues at coordinate 251,043,545 of OZ012740.1, read as the reverse complement.
TCATTTTATATCGAAATGCCTGAGTTTTTTAAATTGGAACTTTTGTAATGGTTTTTATAGTGAAATTGTTGACTTTTTTAACATGAAACTTTTCTCAGGGTCTTTATAGTGAAACTTGTGAGTTTTTTTAACTTGTAACTTTTGTAATGGTCTATATAGAGAAATTGGTGTATTTTTTTACAATGAACTTTTGTTATTGTCTTTATAGTGAAATTGTGAGTTTTTTAACTCGGAACTTTTGTTATGTTTTTTCGAGTAAAATTTGTAAGTTTTTTAATTTGGAACTTTTGCTGTTGTATTTATCGTGAAATCGGTGACTTTTAGCTTGAAACTTTTTATTTTGGTTTTTTTAGTAATATTGGTGATTTTTTTTTTAATCTTGGAATTTTGTTATGGTACTTATAGTGAAATTTTTTGGTTTTTTAATTTGGAACTTTTTTTTTAATATTGTTAAATTTGTGAGTTTTTTAACTCGGGACTTTGTTATGGGTTTTAAAGGGAAACTGGGGAGTTTTTTCACTTTGAACTTTTGGTATGATCATTACAGTGAAATTGGTGAGTTTTTTTTTAACTTTTAGCTTTTGTAATGGTTTTATAGTGAACTTGGTGAGTTTTTTAACTTGGAACTTTAGTTATTGTTTTTAAAGGGAAATTAGTGAGTTTTTTTTAACTTTGAACTTCTGTTTTTGATTTTATAGTGAAATGCGTGACTTTTTTAACTTGGAACTTTTGTTATGGTTTTTACAGTGAAATTGTTCTTTTTTTAACATGAAACTATTGGCATAATCTTTACAGTGAAATTTGTGAGTTTTTAAACTTGTAAAATTTTTATTGTCTTTATAGTGAAATTGGTTAGTTTTTTTATTTTAAAATTTTGTTATGGTATTTAGAGTGATATTTGTGAGTTTTTTTGCTTTGAACTTTTGTTATAGTCTTTATAGTGAAATTGGTGTGTTTTTTAACTTGGAAATTATGTTTTTCTTTTTACAATAAAATTTGTGAGTTTTTAAACTTGAAACTTTTGTTATGGTTCTTAGAATGAATTTGGTGAGTTTTTATCACTTTGAACTTTTGATATGTTCATTATAGTGAAATTGGCGAGTTTTCTAACGTTTAGCTTTTGTGATTGTTTTATAGTGAAATTTATGAGTTTTTAGCTTAGAAACTTTATTGTTGTTTTTAAGGGTAACTGGTGAGTTTTTTTTAACTTTGAACTTCTATTTTTCATTTTATATCGAAATGCGAGAGTTTTTTAAATTGGAAATTTTGTAATGGTTTTTATAGTGAAATTGTTGACTTTTTTAACATGAAACTTTTGTCAGGGTCTTTATAGTGAAACTTGTGAGTTTTTTTAATTTGTAACTTTTGTAATGGTATATATAGAGAAATTGGTGTATTTTTTTAAAATGAACTTTTGTTATTGTCTTTATAGTGAAATTGTGAGTTTTTTAACTCGGAACTTTTGTTATGTTTTTTCGAGTAAAATTTGTAAGTTTTTTAATTTGGAACTTTTGCTGTTGTTTTTATCGTGAAATCGGTGATTTTTAGCTTGAAACTTTTTATTTTGGTTTTTTTAGTAACATTGGTGATTTTTTTATCTTGGAATTTTGTTATGGTACTTATAGTGAAATTTTTTGGTTTTTTAATTTGGAACTTTTTTTTTTAATATTGTTAAATTTGTGAGTTTTTTAACTTGGAACTTTGTTATGGTTTTTAAAGGGAAACTGGGGAGTTTTTTCACTTTGAACTTTTGATATGATCATTACAGTGAAATTACCAATTTTTTTTTTAACTTTTAGCTTTTGTAATGGTTTTATAGAGAACTTGGTAAGTTTTTTAACTTTGAACTTTAGTTATTTTTTTTAAAGGGAAATTAGTGAGTTTTTTTTAACTTTGAACTTCTGTTTTTGATTTTATAGTGAAATGCGTGACTTTTTTAACTTGGAACTTTTGTTATGGTTTTTAAAGTGAAATTGTTCTTTTTTTAACATGAAACTATTGGCATAATCTTTACAGTGAAATTTGTGAGTTTATAAACTTGTAACATTTTTATTGTCTTTATAGTGAAATTGGTTAGTTTTTTATTTTAAAATTTTGTTATGGTATTCAGAGTGATATTTGTGAGTTTTTTCGCTTTGAACTTTTGTTATAGTCTTTATAGTGAAATTGGTGTGTTTTTTAACTTGGAAATTCTGTTTTTCTTTTTACAATAAAATTTGTGAGTTTTTAAACTTGAAACTTTTGTTATGGTTCTTAGAATGAAATTGGTGAGTTTTTTTCACTTTGAACTTTTGATATGTTCATTATAGTGAAATTGGCGAGTTTTCTAACGTTTAGCTTTTGTGATTGTTTTATAGTGAAATTTATGAGTTTTTAGCTTAGAAATTTTATTGTTGTTTTTAAGGGTAACTGGTGAGTTTTTTTAACTTTGAAACTCTATTTTTCATTTTATATCGAAATGCCTGAGTTTTTTAAATTGGAACTTTTTTAATGGTTTTTATAGTGAAATTGTTGACTTTTTTAACATGAAACTTTTGTCAGGGTCTTTATAGTGAAACTTGTGAGTTTTTTTAACTTGTAACTTTTGTAATGGTCTATATAGAAAAAATTGGTGTATTTTTTTACAATGAACTTTTGTTATCGTCTTTATAGTGAAATTGTGAGTTTTTTAACTCGGAACTTTTGTTATGTTTTTTCGAGTAAAATTTGTAAGTTTTTTAATTTGGAACTTTTGCTGTTGTATTTATCGTGAAATCGGTGATTTTTAGCCTGAAACTTTTTATTTTGGTTTTTTTAGTAATATTGGTGATTTTTTTTATCTTGGAATTTTGTTATGGTACTTATAGTGAAATTTTTTGGTTTTTTAGTTTGGAACTTTTTTTGTTATATTGTTAAATTTGTGAGTCTTTTAACTTGGAACTTTGTTATGGTTTTTAAAGGGAAACTGGGGAGTTTTTTCACTTTGAACTTTTGATATGATTATTACAGTGAAATTGGTGAGTTTTTTTTTAACTTTTAGCTTTTGTAATGGTTTTATAGTGAACTTGGTGAGTTTTTTAACTTGGAACTTTAGTTATTGTTTTTAAAGGGAAATTAGGGAGTTTTTTTTTAACTTTGAACTTCTGTTTTTGACTTTATAGTGAAATGCGTGACTTTTTAAACTTGGAACTTTTGTTATGGTTTTTACAGTGAAATTGTTCTTTTTTTAACATGAAACTATTGGCATAATCTTTACAGTGAAATTTTTGAGTTTTTAAACTTGTAACATTTTTATTGTCTTTATAGTGAAATTGGTTAGTTTTTTTATTTCAAAATTTTGTTATGGTATTTAGAGTGATATTTGTGAGTTTTTTCGCTTTGAACTTTTGTTATAGACTTTATAGTGAAATTGGTGTGTTTTTTAACTTGGAAATTCTGTTTTTCTTTTTACAATAAAATTTGTGAGTTTTTAAACTTGAAACTTTTGTTATGGTTCTTAGAATGAAATTGGTGAGTTTTTTTCACTTTGGACTTTTGATATGTTCATTATAGTGAAATTGGCGAGTTTTGTAACGTTTAGCTTTTGTGATTGTTTTATAGTGAAATTTATGAGTTTTTAGCTTAGAAATTTTATTGTTGTTTTTAAGGGTAACTGGTGAGTTTTTTTAACTTTGAAACTCTATTTTTCATTTTATATCGAAATGCCTGAGTTTTTTAAATTGGAACTTTTTTAATGGTTTTTATAGTGAAATTGTTGACTTTTTTAACATGAAACTTTTGTCAGGGTCTTTATAGTGAAACTTGTGAGTTTTTTTAACTTGTAACTTTTGTAATGGTCTATATAGAAAAAATTGGTGTATTTTTTTACAATGAACTTTTGTTATCGTCTTTATAGTGAAATTGTGAGTTTTTTAACTCGGAACTTTTGTTATGTTTTTTCGAGTAAAATTTGTAAGTTTTTTAATTTGGAACTTTTGCTGTTGTATTTATCGTGAAATCGGTGATTTTTAGCCTGAAACTTTTTATTTTGGTTTTTTTAGTAATATTGGTGATTTTTTTTATCTTGGAATTTTGTTATGGTACTTATAGTGAAATTTTTTGGTTTTTTAGTTTGGAACTTTTTTTGTTATATTGTTAAATTTGTGAGTCTTTTAACTTGGAACTTTGTTATGGTTTTTAAAGGGAAACTGGGGAGTTTTTTCACTTTGAACTTTTGATATGATCATTACAGTGAAATTGGTGAGTTTTTTTTAACTTTTAGCTTTTGTAATGGTTTTATAGTGAACTTGGTGAGTTTTTTAACTTGGAACTTTAGTTATTGTTTTTAAAGGGAAATTAGTGAGTTTTTTTTAACTTCGAACTTCTGTTTTTGATTTTATAGTGAAATGCGTGACTTTTTAAACTTGGAACTTTTGTTATGGTTTTTACAGTGAAATTGTTCTTTTTTTAACATGAAACTATTGGCATAATCTTTACAGTGAAATTTGTGAGTTTTTAAACTTGTAACATTTTTATTGTCTTTATAGTGAAATTGGTTAGTTTTTTTTATTTTAAAATTTGTTATGGTATTTAGAGTGATATTTGTGAGTTTTTTCGCTTTGAACTTTTGTTATAGTCTTTATAGTGAAATTCGTGTGTTTTTTAACTTGGAAATTCTGTTTTTCATTTTACAATAAAATTTGTGAGTTTTTAAACTTGAAACTTTTGTTATGGTTCTTAGAATGAAATTGGTGAATTTTTTCACTTTGAACTTTTGATATGTTCATTATAGTGAAATTGGTGAGTTTTCTAACGTTTAGCTTTTGTGATTGTTTTATAGTGAAATTTATGAGTTTTTAGCTTAGAAATTTTATTGTTGTTTTTAAGGGTAACTGGTGAGTTTTTTTAACTTTGAACTTCTATTTTTCATTTTATATCGAAACGCCTGAGTTTTTTAAATTGGAACTTTTCTAATGGTTTTTATAGTGAAATTGTTGACTTTTTTAACATGAAACTTTTGTCAGGGTCTTTATAGTGAAACTTGTGAGTTTTTTTAACTTGTAACTTTTGTAATGGTCTATATAGAGAAATTGGTGTGTTTTTTTACAATGAACTTTTGTTATTGTCTTTATAGTGAAATTGTGAGTTTTTTAACTCGGAACTTTTGTTATGTTTTTCGAGTAAAATTTGTATGTTATTTAATTTGGAACTTTTGCTGTTGTATTTATCGTGAAATCGGTAATTTTTAGCTTGAAACTTTTTATTTTGGTTTTTTTAATAATATTGGTGATTTTTTTATCTTGGAATTTTGTTATGCTACTTATAGTGAAATTTTTTGGTTTTTTAATTTGGAACTTTTTTTTGTTATATTGTTAAATTTGTGAGTTTTTTAACTTGGAACTTTGTTATGGTTTTTAAAGGGAAACTGGGGAGTTTTTTCACTTTGAACTTTTGATATGATCATTACAGTGAAATTGGTGAGTTTTTTTTAACTTTTAGCTTTTGTAATGGTTTTATATAGAACTTGGTGAGTTTTTTAACTTTGAACTTTAGTTATTGTTTTTAAAGGGAAATTAGTGAGTTTTTTTTTAACTTTGAACTTCTATTTTTGATTTTATAGTGAAATGCGTGACTTTTTTAACTTGGAACTTTTGTTATGGTTTTTACAGTGAAATTGTTCTTTTTTTAACATGAAACTATTGGCATAATCTTTACAATGAAATTTGTGAGTTTATAAACTTGTAACATTTTTATTGTCTTTATAGTGAAATTGGTTAGTTTTTTATTTTAAAATTTTGTTATGGTATTCAGAGTGATATTTGTGAGTTTTTTCGCTTTGAACTTTTGTTATAGTCTTTATAGTGAAATTGGTGTGTTTTTTAACTTGGATATTCCGTTTTTCTTTTTACAATAAAATTTGTGAGTTTTTAAACTTGAAACTTTTGTTATGGTTCTTAGAATGAAATTGGTGAGTTTTTTTCACTTTGAACTTTTGATATGTTCATTATAGTGAAATTGGCGAGTTTTCTAACGTTTAGCTTTTGTGATTGTTTTATAGTGAAATTTATGAGTTTTTAGCTTAGAAATTTTATTGTTGTTTTTAAGGGTAACTGGTGAGTTTTTTTAACTTTGAAACTCTATTTTTCATTTTATATCGAAATGCCTGAGTTTTTTAAACTGGAACTTTTTTAATGGTTTTTATAGTGAAATTGTTGACTTTTTTAACATGAAACTTTTTTCAGGGTCTTTATAGTGAAACTTGTGAGTTTTTTTAACTTGTAACTTTTGTAATGGTCTATATAGAAAAAATTGGTGTATTTTTTTACAATGAACTTTTGTTATTGTCTTTATAGTGAAATTGTGAGTTTTTTAACTCGGAACTTTTGTTATGTTTTTTCGAGTAAAATTTGTAAGTTTTTTAATTTGGAACTTTTGCTGTTGTATTTATCGTGAAATCGGTGATTTTTAGCTTGAAAATTTTTATTTTGGTTTTTTTAGTAATATTGCTGATTTTTTTTATCTTGGAATTTTGTTATGGTACTTATAGTGAAATTTTTTGGTGTTTTAGTTTGGAACTTTTTTTTTAATATTGTAATATTTGTGAGTTTTTTAACTTGGAACTTTATTATGGTTTTTAAAGGGAAACTGGGGAGTTTTTTCACTTTGAACTTTTGATATGATCATTACAGTGAAATTGGTGAGTTTTTTTTTAACTTTTAGCTTTTGTAATGGTTTTATAGTGAACTTGGTGAGTTTTTTAACTTGGAACTTTAGTTATTGTTTTTAAAGGGAAATTAGGGAGTTTTTTTTTAACTTTGAACTTCTTTTTTGATTTTATAGTGAAATGCGTGACTTTTTAAACTTGGAACTTTTGTTATGGTTTTTACAACGAAATTGTTCTTTTTTTAACATGAAACTATTGGCATAATCTTTACAGTGAAATTTGTGAGTTTTTAAACTTGTAACATTTTTATTGTCTTTATAGTGAAATTGGTTAGTTTTTTTTATTTTAAAATTTGTTATGGTATTTAGAGTGATATTTGTGAGTGTTTTCGCTTTGAACTTTTGTTATAGTCTTTATAGTGAAATTGGTGTGTTTTTTAACTTGGAAATTTTGTTTTTCTTTTTACAATAAAATTTGTGAGTTTTTAAACTTGAAACTTTTGTTATGGTTCTTAGAATGAAATTGGTGAATTTTTTTCACTTTGAACTTTTGATATGTTCATTATAGTGAAATTGGTGAGTTTTCTAACGTTTAGCTTTTGTGATTGTTTTATAGTGAAATTTATGAGTTTTTAGCTTAGAAATTTTATTGTTGTTTTTAAGGGTAACTGGTGAGTTTTTTTAACTTTGAACTTCTATTTTTCATTTTATATCGAAACGCCTGAGTTTTTTAAATTGGAACTTTTCTAATGGTTTTTATAGTGAAATTGTTGACTTTTTTAACATGAAACTTTTGTCAGGGTCTTTATAGTGAAACTTGTGAGTTTTTTTAACTTGTAACTTTTGTAATGGTCTATATAGAGAAATTGGTGTGTTTTTTTACAATGAACTTTTGTTATTGTCTTTATAGTGAAATTGTGAGTTTTTTAACTCGGAACTTTTGTTATGTTTTTCGAGTAAAATTTTTATGTTATTTAATTTGGAACTTTTGCTGTTGTATTTATCGTGAAATCGGTAATTTTTAGCTTGAAACTTTTTATTTTGGTTTTTTTAGTAATATTGGTGATTTTTTTATCTTGGAATTTTGTTATGCTACTTATAGTGAAATTTTTTGGTTTTTTAATTTGGAACTTTTTTTTGTTATATTGTTAAATTTGTGAGTTTTTTAACTTGGAACTTTGTTATGGTTTTTAAAGGGAAACTGGGGAGTTTTTTCACTTTGAACTTTTGATATGATCATTACAGTGAAATTGGTGAGTTTTTTTTAACTTTTAGCTTTTGTAATGGTTTTATATAGAACTTGGTGAGTTTTTTAACTTTGAACTTTAGTTATTGTTTTTAAAGGGAAATTAGTGAGTTTTTTTTTAACTTTGAACTTCTATTTTTGATTTTATAGTGAAATGCGTGACTTTTTTAACTTGGAACTTTTGTTATGGTTTTTACAGTGAAATTGTTCTTTTTTTAACATGAAACTATTGGCATAATCTTTACAATGAAATTTGTGAGTTTATAAACTTGTAACATTTTTATTGTCTTTATAGTGAAATTGGTTAGTTTTTTATTTTAAAATTTTGTTATGGTATTCAGAGTGATATTTGGGAGTTTTTTCGCTTTGAACTTTTGTTATAGTCTTTATAGTGAAATTGGTGTGTTTTTTAACTTGGAAATTCTGTTTTTCTTTTTACAATAAAATTTGTGAGTTTTTAAACTTGAAACTTTTTGTTATGGTTCTTAGAATGAAATTGGTGAGTTTTTATCACTTTGAACTTTTGATATGTTCATTATAGTGAAATTGGCGAGTTTTCTAACGTTTAGCTTTTGTGATTGTTTTATAGTGAAATTTATGAGTTTTTAGCTTAGAAATTTTATTGTTGTTTTTAAGGGTAACTGGTGAGTTTTTTTAACTTTGAAATTCTATTTTTCATTTTATATCGAAATGCCTGAGTTTTTTAAATTGGAACTTTTGTAATGGTTTTTATAGTGAAATTGTTGACTTTTTTAATATGAAACTTTTGTCAGGGTCTTTATAGTGAAACTTGTGAGTTTTTTTAACTTGTAACTTTTGTAATGGTCTATATAGAGAAATTGGTGTATTTTTTTACAATGAACTTTTGTTATTGTCTTTATAGTGAAATTGTGAGTTTTTTAACTCGGAACTTTTGTTATGTTTTTTCGAGTAAAATTTGTAAGTTTTTTAATTTGGAACTTTTGTTGTTGTATTTATCGTGAAATCGGTGATTTTTAGCTTGAAACTTTTTATTTTGGTTTTTTTAGTAATATTGGTGATTTTTTTTTTATCTTGGAATTTTGTTATGGTACTTATAGTGAAATTTTTTAGTTTTTTAGTTTGGAACTTTTTTTTTTAATATTGTTAAATTTGTGAGTTTTTTAACTTGGAACTTTGTTATGGTTTTTAAAGGGAAACTGGGGAATTTTTTCACTTTGAACTTTTGATATAATCATTACAGTGAAATTGGTGAATTTTTTTTTTAACTTTTAGCTTTTGTAATGGTTTTATAGTGAACTTGGTGAGTTTTTTAACTTGGAACTTTAGTTATTGTTTTTAAAGGGAAATTAGTGAGTTTTTTTTTTAACTTTGAACTTCTGTTTTTAATTTTATAGTGAAATGCGTGACTTTTTTAACTTGGAACTTTTGTTATTGTTTTTACAGTGAAATTGTTCTTTTTTTAACATGAAACTATTGGCATAATCTTTACAGTGAAATTTGTGAGTTTTTAAACTTGTAACATTTTTATTGTCTTTATAGTGATATTGGTTAGTTTTTTTATTTTAAATTTTTGTTATGGTATTTAGAGTGATATTTGTGAGTTTTTTCGCTTTGAAATTTTGTTATAGTCTTTATAGTGAAATTGGTTTGTTTTTTAACTTGGATATTCCGTTTTTCTTTTTACAATAAAATTTGTGAGTTTTTAAACTTGAAACTTTTGTTATGGTTCTTAGAATGAAATTGGTGAGTTTTTTTCACTTTGAACTTTTGATATGTTCATTATAGTGAAATTGGCGAGTTTTCTAACGTTTAGCTTTTGTGATTGTTTTATAGTGAAATTTATGAGTTTTTAGCTTAGAAATTTTATTGTTGTTTTTAAGGGTAACTGGTGAGTTTTTTTAACTTTGAAACTCTATTTTTCATTTTATATCGAAATGCCTGAGTTTTTTAAACTGGAACTTTTTTAATGGTTTTTATAGTGAAATTGTTGACTTTTTTAACATGAAACTTTTTTCAGGGTCTTTATAGTGAAACTTGTGAGTTTTTTTAACTTGTAACTTTTGTAATGGTCTATATAGAAAAAATTGGTGTATTTTTTTACAATGAACTTTTGTTATTGTCTTTATAGTGAAATTGTGAGTTTTTTAACTCGGAACTTTTGTTATGTTTTTTCGAGTAAAATTTGTAAGTTTTTTAATTTGGAACTTTTGCTGTTGTATTTATCGTGAAATCGGTGATTTTTAGCTTGAAAATTTTTATTTTGGTTTTTTTAGTAATATTGCTGATTTTTTTTATCTTGGAATTTTGTTATGGTACTTATAGTGAAATTTTTTGGTGTTTTAGTTTGGAACTTTTTTTTTAATATTGTAATATTTGTGAGTTTTTTAACTTGGAACTTTATTATGGTTTTTAAAGGGAAACTGGGGAGTTTTTTCACTTTGAACTTTTGATATGATCATTACAGTGAAATTGGTGAGTTTTTTTTAACTTTTAGCTTTTGTAATGGTTTTATAGTGAACTTGGTGAGTTTTTTAACTTGGAACTTTAGTTATTGTTTTTAAAGGGAAATTAGGGAGTTTTTTTTTAACTTTGAACTTCTGTTTTTGATTTTATAGTGAAATGCGTGACTTTTTAAACTTGGAACTTTTGTTATGGTTTTTACAACGAAATTGTTCTTTTTTTAACATGAAACTATTGGCATAATCTTTACAGTGAAATTTGTGAGTTTTTAAACTTGTAACAGTTTTATTGTCTTTATAGTGAAATTGGTTAGTTTTTTTTATTTTAAAATTTGATATGGTATTTAGAGTGATATTTGTGAGTGTTTTCGCTTTGAACTTTTGTTATAGTCTTTATAGTGAAATTGGTGTGTTTTTTAACTTGGAAATTTTGTTTTTCTTTTTACAATAAAATTTGTGAGTTTTTAAACTTGAAACTTTTTGTTATGGTTCATAGAATGAAATTGGTGAGTTTTTTTCACTTTGAACTTTTGATATGTTCATTATAGTGAAATTGGCGGGTTTTCTAACGTTTAGCTTTTGTGATTGTTTTATAGTGAAATTTATGAGTTTTTAGCTTAGAAATTTTATTGTTGTTTTTAAGGGTAACTGGTAAGTTTTTTTAACTTTGAAATTCTATTTTTCATTTTATATCGAAATGCCTGAGTTTTTTAAATTGGAACTTTTGTAATGGTTTTTATAGTGAAATTGTTGACTTTTTTAATATGAAACTTTTGTCAGGGTCTTTATAGTGAAACTTGTGAGTTTTTTTAACTTGTAACTTTTGTAATGGTCTATATAGAGAAATTGGTGTGTTTTTTTACAATGAACTTTTGTTATTGTCTTTATAGTGAAATTGTGAGTTTTTTAACTCGGAACTTTTGTTATGTTTTTCGAGTAAAATTTGTATGTTATTTAATTTGGAACTTTTGCTGTTGTATTTATCGTGAAATCGGTAATTTTTAGCTTGAAACTTTTTATTTTGGTTTTTTTAGTAATATTGGTGATTTTTTTATCTTGGAATTTTGTTATGCTACTTATAGTGAAATTTTTTGGTTTTTTAATTTGGAACTTTTTTTTGTTATATTGTTAAATTTGTGAGTTTTTTAACTTGGAACTTTGTTATGGTTTTTAAAGGGAAACTGGGGAGTTTTTTCACTTTGAACTTTTGATATGATCATTACAGTGAAATTGGTGAGTTTTTTTTAACTTTTAGCTTTTGTAATGGTTTTATATAGAACTTGGTGAGTTTTTTAACTTTGAACTTTAGTTATTGTTTTTAAAGGGAAATTAGTGAGTTTTTTTTTAACTTTTAACTTCTATTTTTGATTTTATAGTGAAATGCGTGACTTTTTTAACTTGGAACTTTTGTTATGGTTTTTACAGTGAAATTGTTCTTTTTTTAACATGAAACTATTGGCATAATCTTTACAATGAAATTTGTGAGTTTATAAACTTGTAAAATTTTTATTGTCTTTATAGTGAAATTGGTTAGTTTTTTATTTTAAAATTTTGTTATGGTATTCAGAGTGATATTTGTGAGTTTTTTCGCTTTGAACTTTTGTTATAGTCTTTATAGTGAAATTGGTGTGTTTTTTAACTTGGAAATTCTGTTTTTCTTTTTACAATAAAATTTGTGAGTTTTTAAACTTGAAACTTTTTGTTATGGTTCTTAGAATGAAATTGGTGAGTTTTTTTCACTTTGAACTTTTGATATGTTCATTATAGTGAAATTGGCGGGTTTTCTAACGTTTAGCTTTTGTAATTGTTTTATAGTGAAATTTATGAGTTTTTAGCTTAGAAATTTTATTGTTGTTTTTAAGGGTAACTGGTGAGTTTTTTTAACTTTGAAATTCTATTTTTCATTTTATATCGAAATGCCTGAGTTTTTTAAATTGGAACTTTTGTAATGGTTTTTATAGTGAAATTGTTGACTTTTTTAATATGAAACTTTTGTCAGGGTCTTTATAGTGAAACTTGTGAGTTTTTTTAACTTGTAACTTTTGTAATGGTCTATATAGAGAAATTGGTGTATTTTTTTACAATGAACTTTTGTTATTGTCTTTATAGTGAAATTGTGAGTTTTTTAACTCGGAACTTTTGTTATGTTTTTTCGAGTAAAATTTGTAAGTTTTTTAATTTGGAACTTTTGTTGTTGTATTTATCGTGAAATCGGTGATTTTTAGCTTGAAACTTTTTATTTTGGTTTTTTTAGTAATATTGGTGATTTTATTTATCTTGGAATTTTGTTATGGTACTTATAGTGAAATTTTTTGGTTTTTTAGTTTGGAACTTTTTTTTGTTATATTGTTAAATTTGTGAGTTTTTTAACTTGGAAATTTGTTATGGTTTTTAAAGGGAAACTGGGGAGTTTTTTCACTTTGAACTTTTGATATGATCATTACAGTGAAATTGGTGAGTTTTTTTTAACTTTTAGCTTTTGTAATGGTTTTATAGTGAACTTGGTGAGTTTTTTAACTTGGAACTTTAGTTATTGTTTTTAAAGGGAAATTAGTGAGTTTTTTTTAACTTCAAACTTCTGTTTTTGATTTTATAGTGAAATGCGTGACTTTTTAAACTTGGAACTTTTGTTATGGTTTTTACAGTGAAATTGTTCTTTTTTTAACATGAAACTATTGGCATAATCTTTACAGTGAAATTTGTGAGTTTTTAAACTTGTAACATTTTTATTGTCTTTATAGTGAAATTGGTTAGTTTTTTTTATTTTAAAATTTGTTATGGTATTTAGAGTGATATTTGTGAGTTTTTTCGCTTTGAACTTTTGTTATAGTCTTTATAGTGAAATTCGTGTGTTTTTTAACTTGGAAATTCTGTTTTTCTTTTTACAATAAAATTTGTGAGTTTTTAAACTTGAAACTTTTGTTATGGTTCTTAGAATGAAATTGGTGAATTTTTTTCACTTTGAACTTTTGATATGTTCATTATAGTGAAATTGGTGAGTTTTCTAACGTTTAGCTTTTGTGATTGTTTTATAGTGAAATTTATGAGTTTTTAGCTTAGAAATTTTATTGTTGTTTTTAAGGGTAAATGGTGAGTTTTTTTAACTTTGAACTTCTATTTTTCATTTTATATCGAAACGCCTGAGTTTTTTAAATTGGAACTTTTCTAATGGTTTTTATAGTGAAATTGTTGACTTTTTTAACATGAAACTTTTGTCAGGGTCTTTATAGTGAAACTTGTGAGTTTTTTTAACTTGTAACTTTTGTAATGGTCTATATAGAGAAATTGGTGTGTTTTTTTACAATGAACTTTTGTTATTGTCTTTATAGTGAAATTGTGACTTTTTTAACTCGGAACTTTTGTTATGTTTTTCGAGTAAAATTTGTATGTTATTTAATTTGGAACTTTTGCTGTTGTATTTATCGTGAAATCGGTAATTTTTAGCTTGAAACTTTTTATTTTGGTTTTTTTAGTAATATTGGTGATTTTTTTATCTTGGAATTTTGTTATGCTACTTATAGTGAAATTTTTTGGTTTTTTAGTTTGGAACTTTTTTTTGTTATATTGTTAAATTTGTGAGTTTTTTAACTTGGAAATTTGTTATGGTTTTTAAAGGGAAACTGGGGAGTTTTTTCACTTTGAACTTTTGATATGATCATTACAGTGAAATTGGTGAGTTTTTTTTAACTTTTAGCTTTTGTAATGGTTTTATAGTGAACTTGGTGAGTTTTTTAACTTGGAACTTTAGTTATTGTTTTTAAAGGGAAATTAGTGAGTTTTTTTTAACTTCAAACTTCTGTTTTTGATTTTATAGTGAAATGCGTGACTTTTTAAACTTGGAACTTTTGTTATGGTTTTTACAGTGAAATTGTTCTTTTTTTAACATGAAACTATTGGCATAATCTTTACAGTGAAATTTGTGAGTTTTTAAACTTGTAACATTTTTATTGTCTTTATAGTGAAATTGGTTAGTTTTTTTTATTTTAAAATTTGTTATGGTATTTAGAGTGATATTTGTGAGTTTTTTCGCTTTGAACTTTTGTTATAGTCTTTATAGTGAAATTCGTGTGTTTTTTAACTTGGAAATTCTGTTTTTCTTTTTACAATAAAATTTGTGAGTTTTTAAACTTGAAACTTTTGTTATGGTTCTTAGAAAGAAATTGGTGAATTTTTTTCACTTTGAACTTTTGATATGTTCATTATAGTGAAATTGGTGAGTTTTCTAACGTTTAGCTTTTGTGATTGTTTTATAGTGAAATTTATGAGTTTTTAGCTTAGAAATTTTATTGTTGTTTTTAAGGGTAAATGGTGAGTTTTTTTAACTTTGAACTTCTATTTTTCATTTTATATCGAAACGCCTGAGTTTTTTAAATTGGAACTTTTCTAATGGTTTTTATAGTGAAATTGTTGACTTTTTTAACATGAAACTTTTGTCAGGGTCTTTATAGTGAAACTTGTGAGTTTTTTTAACTTGTAACTTTTGTAATGGTCTATATAGAGAAATTGGTGTGTTTTTTTACAATGAACTTTTGTTATTGTCTTTATAGTGAAATTGTGACTTTTTTAACTCGGAACTTTTGTTATGTTTTTCGAGTAAAATTTGTATGTTATTTAATTTGGAACTTTTGCTGTTGTATTTATCGTGAAATCGGTAATTTTTAGCTTGAAACTTTTTATTTTGGTTTTTTTAGTAATATTGGTGATTTTTTTATCTTGGAATTTTGTTATGCTACTTATAGTGAAATTTTTTGGTTTTTTAATTTGGAACTTTTTTTTGTTATATTGTTAAATTTGTGAGTTTTTTAACTTGGAACTTTGTTATGGTTTTTAAAGGGAAACTGGGGAGTTTTTTCACTTTGAACTTTTGATATGATCATTACAGTGAAATTGGTGAGTTTTTTTTAACTTTTAGCTTTTGTAATGGTTTTATATAGAACTTGGTGAGTTTTTTAACTTTGAACTTTAGTTATTGTTTTTAAAGGGAAATTAGTGAGTTTTTTTTAACTTTGAACTTCTATTTTTGATTTTATAGTGAAATGCGTGACTTTTTTAACTTGGAACTTTTGTTATGGTTTTTACAGTGAAATTGTTCTTTTTTTAACATGAAACTATTGGCATAATCTTTACAATGAAATTTGTGAGTTTATAAACTTGTAAAATTTTTATTGTCTTTATAGTGAAATTGGTTAGTTTTTTATTTTAAAATTTTGTTATGGTATTCAGAGTGATATTTGTGAGTTTTTTCGCTTTGAACTTTTGTTATAGTCTTTATAGTGAAATTGGTGTGTTTTTTAACTTGGAAATTCTGTTTTTCTTTTTACAATAAAATTTGTGAGTTTTTAAACTTGAAACTTTTTGTTATGGTTCTTAGAATGAAATTGGTGAGTTTTTTTCACTTTGAACTTTTGATATGTTCATTATAGTGAAATTGGCGGGTTTTCTAACGTTTAGCTTTTGTGATTGTTTTATAGTGAAATTTATGAGTTTTTAGCTTAGAAATTTTATTGTTGTTTTTAAGGGTAACTGGTGAGTTTTTTTAACTTTGAAATTCTATTTTTCATTTTATATCGAAATGCCTGAGTTTTTTAAATTGGAACTTTTGTAATGGTTTTTATAGTGAAATTGTTGACTTTTTTAATATGAAACTTTTGTCAGGGTCTTTATAGTGAAACTTGTGAGTTTTTTTAACTTGTAACTTTTGTAATGGTCTATATAGAGAAATTGGTGTATTTTTTTACAATGAACTTTTGTTATTGTCTTTATAGTGAAATTGTGAGTTTTTTAACTCGGAACTTTTGTTATGTTTTTTCGAGTAAAATTTGTAAGTTTTTTAATTTGGAACTTTTGTTGTTGTATTTATCGTGAAATCGGTAATTTTTAGCTTGAAACTTTTTATTTTGGTTTTTTTAGTAATATTGGTGATTTTTTTTTATCTTGGAATTTTGTTATGGTACTTATAGTGAAATTTTTTAGTTTTTTAGTTTGGAACTTTTTTTTTAATATTGTTAAATTTGTGAGTTTTTTAACTTGGAACTTTGTTATGGTTTTTAAAGGGAAACTGGGGAATTTTTTCACTTTGAACTTTTGATATAATCATTACAGTGAAATTGGTGAATTTTTTTTTTAACTTTTAGCTTTTGTAATGGTTTTATAGTGAACTTGGTGAGTTTTTTAACTTGGAACTTTAGTTATTGTTTTTAAAGGGAAATTAGTGAGTTTTTTTTTTAACTTTGAACTTCTGTTTTTGATTTTATAGTGAAATGCGTGACTTTTTTAACTTGGAACTTTTGTTATTGTTTTTACAGTGAAATTGTTCTTTTTTTAACATGAAACTATTGGCATAATCTTTACAGTGAAATTTGTGAGTTTTTAAACTTGTAACATTTTTATTGTCTTTATAGTGAAATTGGTTAGTTTTTTTTATTTTAAAATTTTGTTATGGTATTTAGAGTGATATTTGTGAGTTTTTTCGCTTTGAACTTTTGTTATAGTCTTTATAGTGAAATTGGTGTGTTTTTTAACTTGGATATTCCGTTTTTCTTTTTACAATAAAATTTGTGAGTTTTTAAACTTGAAACTTTTGTTATGGTTCTTAGAATGAAATTGGTGAGTTTTTTTCACTTTGAACTTTTGATATGTTCATTATAGTGAAATTGGCGAGTTTTCTAACGTTTAGCTTTTGTGATTGTTTTATAGTGAAATTTATGAGTTTTTAGCTTAGAAATTTTATTGTTGTTTTTAAGGGTAACTGGTGAGTTTTTTTAACTTTGAAACTCTATTTTTCATTTTATATCGAAATGCCTGAGTTTTTTAAACTGGAACTTTTGTAATGGTTTTTATAGTGAAATTGTTGACTCTTTTAACATGAAACTTTTGTCAGGGTCTTTATAGTGAAACTTGTGAGTTTTTTTAACTTGTAACTTTTGTAATGGTCTATATAGAGAAATTGGTGTATTTTTTTACAATGAACTTTTGTTATTGTCTTTATAGTGAAATTGTGAGTTTTTTAACTCGGAACTTTTGTTATGTTTTTTCGAGTAAAATTTGTAAGTTTTTTAATTTGGAACTTTTGCTGTTGTATTTATCGTGAAATCGGTGATTTTTAGCTTGAAACTTTTTATTTTGGTTTTTTTAGTAATATTGGTGATTTTTTTTTTATCTTGGAATTTTGTTATGGTACTTATAGTGAAATTTTTTAGTTTTTTAGTTTGGAACTTTTTTTTTTAATATTGTTAAATTTGTGAGTTTTTTAACTTGGAACTTTGTTATGGTTTTTAAAGGGAAACTGGGGAATTTTTTCACTTTGAACTTTTGATATAATCATTACAGTGAAATTGGTGAATTTTTTTTTTAACTTTTAGCTTTTGTAATGGTTTTATAGTGAACTTGGTGAGTTTTTTAACTTGGAACTTTAGTTATTGTTTTTAAAGGGAAATTAGTGAGTTTTTTTTTTTAACTTTGAACTTCTGTTTTTGATTTTATAGTGAAATGCGTGACTTTTTAAACTTGGAACTTTTGTTATGGTTTTTACAACGAAATTGTTCTTTTTTAACATGAAACTATTGGCATAATCTTTACAGTGAAATTTGTGAGTTTTTAAACTTGTAACATTTTTATTGTCTTTATAGTGAAATTGGTTAGTTTTTTTTATTTTAAAATTTGTTATGGTATTTAGAGTGATATTTGTGAGTGTTTTCGCTTTGAACTTTTGTTATAGTCTTTATAGTGAAATTGGTGTGTTTTTTAACTTGGAAATTTTGTTTTTCTTTTTACATTAAAATTTGTGAGTTTTTAAACTTGAAACTTTTGTTATGGTTCTTAGAATGAAATTGGTGAATTTTTTTCACTTTGAACTTTTGATATGTTCATTATAGTGAAATTGGTGAGTTTTCTAACGTTTAGCTTTTGTGATTGTTTTATAGTGAAATTTATGAGTTTTTAGCTTAGAAATTTTATTGTTGTTTTTAAGGGTAACTGGTGAGTTTTTTTAACTTTGAACTTCTATTTTTCATTTTATATCGAAACGCCTGAGTTTTTTAAATTGGAACTTTTCTAATGGTTTTTATAGTGAAATTGTTGACTTTTTTAACATGAAACTTTTGTCAGGGTCTTTATAGTGAAACTTGTGAGTTTTTTTAACTTGTAACTTTTGTAATGGTCTATATAGAGAAATTGGTGTGTTTTTTTACAATGAACTTTTGTTATTGTCTTTATAGTGAAATTGTGAGTTTTTTAACTCGGAACTTTTGTTATGTTTTTCGAGTAAAATTTGTATGTTATTTAATTTGGAACTTTTGTTGTTGTATTTATCGTGAAATCGGTAATTTTTGGCTTGAAACTTTTTATTTTGGTTTTTTTAGTAATATTGGTGATTTTTTTATCTTGGAATTTTGTTATGCTACTTATAGTGAAATTTTTTGGTTTTTTAATTTGGAACTTTTTTTTGTTATATTGTTAAATTTGTGAGTTTTTTAACTTGGAACTTTGTTATGGTTTTTAAAGGGAAACTGGGGAGTTTTTTCACTTTGAACTTTTGATATGATCATTACAGTGAAATTGGTGAGTTTTTTTTAACTTTTAGCTTTTGTAATGGTTTTATATAGAACTTGGTGAGTTTTTTAACTTTGAACTTTAGTTATTGTTTTTAAAGGGAAATTAGTGAGTTTTTTTTTAACTTTGAACTTCTATTTTTGATTTTATAGTGAAATGCGTGACTTTTTTAACTTGGAACTTTTGTTATGGTTTTTACAGTGAAATTGTTCTTTTTTTAACATGAAACTATTGGCATAATCTTTACAATGAAATTTGTGAGTTTATAAACTTGTAAAATTTTTATTGTCTTTATAGTGAAATTGGTTAGTTTTTTATTTTAAAATTTTGTTATGGTATTCAGAGTGATATTTGTGAGTTTTTTCGCTTTGAACTTTTGTTATAGTCTTTATAGTGAAATTGGTGTGTTTTTTAACTTGGAAATTCTGTTTTTCTTTTTACAATAAAATTTGTGAGTTTTTAAACTTGAAACTTTTTGTTATGGTTCTTAGAATGAAATTGGTGAGTTTTTTTCACTTTGAACTTTTGATATGTTCATTATAGTGAAATTGGCGGGTTTTCTAACGTTTAGCTTTTGTGATTGTTTTATAGTGAAATTTATGAGTTTTTAGCTTAGAAATTTTATTGTTGTTTTTAAGGGTAACTGGTGAGTTTTTTTAACTTTGAAATTCTATTTTTCATTTTATATCGAAATGCCTGAGTTTTTTAAATTGGAACTTTTGTAATGGTTTTTATAGTGAAATTGTTGACTTTTTTAATATGAAACTTTTGTCAGGGTCTTTATAGTGAAACTTGTGAGTTTTTTTAACTTGTAACTTTTGTAATGGTCTATATAGAGAAATTGGTGTATTTTTTTACAATGAACTTTTGTTATTGTCTTTATAGTGAAATTGTGAGTTTTTTAACTCGGAACTTTTGTTATGTTTTTTCGAGTAAAATTTGTAAGTTTTTTAATTTGGAACTTTTGTTGTTGTATTTATCGTGAAATCGGTGATTTTTAGCTTGAAACTTTTTATTTTGGTTTTTTTAGTAATATTGGTGATTTTTTTTTATCTTGGAATTTTGTTATGGTACTTATAGTGAAATTTTTTAGTTTTTTAGTTTGGAACTTTTTTTTTTAATATTGTTAAATTTGTGAGTTTTTTAACTTGGAACTTTGTTATGGTTTTTAAAGGGAAACTGGGGAATTTTTTCACTTTGAACTTTTGATATAATCATTACAGTGAAATTGGTGAATTTTTTTTTTAACTTTTAGCTTTTGTAATGGTTTTATAGTGAACTTGGTGAGTTTTTTAACTTGGAACTTTAGTTATTGTTTTTAAAGGGAAATTAGTGAGTTTTTTTTTTTAACTTTGAACTTCTGTTTTTGACTTTATAGTGAAATGCGTGACTTTTTAAACTTGGAACTTTTGTTATGGTTTTTACAGTGAAATTGTTCTTTTTTTAACATGAAACTATTGGCATAATCTTTACAGTGAAATTTGTGAGTTTTTAAACTTGTAACATTTTTATTGTCTTTATAGTGAAATTGGTTAGTTTTTTTTATTTTAAAATTTGTTATGGTATTTAGAGTGATATTTGTGAGTGTTTTCGCTTTGAACTTTTGTTATAGTCTTTATAGTGAAATTGGTGTGTTTTTTAACTTGGAAATTTTGTTTTTCTTTTTACAATAAAATTTGTGAGTTTTTAAACTTGAAACTTTTGTTATGGTTCTTAGAATGAAATTGGTGAATTTTTTTCACTTTGAACTTTTGATATGTTCATTATAGTGAAATTGGTGAGTTTTCTAACGTTTAGCTTTTGTGATTGTTTTATAGTGAAATTTATGAGTTTTTAGCTTAGAAATTTTATTGTTGTTTTTAAGGGTAACTGGTGAGTTTTTTTAACTTTGAACTTCTATTTTTCATTTTATATCGAAACGCCTGAGTTTTTTAAATTGGAACTTTTCTAATGGTTTTTATAGTGAAATTGTTGACTTTTTTATCATGAAACTTTTGTCAGGGTCTTTATAGTGAAACTTGTGACTTTTTTTAACTTGTAACTTTTGTAATGGTCTATATAGAGAAATTGGTGTATTTTTTTACAATGAACTTTTGTTATTGTCTTTATAGTGAAATTGTGAGTTTTTTAACTCGGAACTTTTGTTATGTTTTTCGAGTAAAATTTGTATGTTATTTAATTTGGAACTTTTGTTGTTGTATTTATCGTGAAATCGGTGATTTTTAGCTTGAAACTTTTTATTTTGGTTTTTTTAGTAATATTGGTGATTTTTTTTTATCTTGGAATTTTGTTATGCTACTTATAGTGAAATTTTTTGGTTTTTTAATTTGGAACTTTTTTTTGTTATATTGTTAAATTTGTGAGTTTATTAACTTGGAACTTTGTTATGGTTTTTAAAGGGAAACTGGGGAGTTTTTTCACTTTGAACTTTTGATATGATCATTATAGTGAAATTGGTGAGTTTTTTTTAACTTTTAGCTTTTGTAACGGTTTTATAGTGAACTTGGTGAGTTTTTTAACTTGGAACTTTAGTTATTGTTTTTAAAGGGAAATTAGTGAGTTTTTTTTAACTTCGAACTTCTGTTTTTGATTTTATAGTGAAATGCGTGACTTTTTAAACTTTGAACTTTTGTTATGGTTTTTACAGTGAAATTGTTCTTTTTGTAACATGAAACTATTGGCATAATCTTTACAGTGAAATTTGTGAGTTTTTAAACTTGTAACATTTTTATTGTCTTTATAGTGAAATTGGTTAGTTTTTTTTATTTTAAAATTTGTTATGGTATTTAGTGTGATATTTGTGAGTTTTTTCGCTTTGAACTTTTGTTATAGTCTTTATAGTGAAATTGGTTTGTTTTTTAACTTGAAAATTCTGTATTTCTTTTTACAATAAAATTTGTGAGTTTTTAAACTTGAAACTTTTGTTATGGTTCTTAGAATGAAATTGGTGAATTATTTTCACTTTGAACTTTTGATATGTTCATTATTGTGAAATTGGTGAGTTTTCTAACGTTTAGCTTTTGTGATTGTTTTATAGTGAAATTTATGAGTTTTTAGCTTAGAAATTTTATTGTTGTTTTTAAGGGTAACTCGTGAGTTTTTTTAACTTTGAACTTCTATTTTTCATTTTATATCGAAACGCCTGAGTTTTTTAAATTGGAACTTTTTTAATGGTTTTTATAGTGAAATTGTTGACTTTTTTAACATGAAACTTTTGTCAGGGTCTTTATAGTAAAACTTGTGAGTTTTTTTAACTTGTAACTTTTGTAATGGTCTATATAGAGAAATTGGTGTATTTTTTTACAATGAACTTTTGTTATTGTCTTTATAGTGAAATTGTGAGTTTTTTAACTCGGAACTTTTGTTATGTTTTTCGAGTAAAATTTGTATGTTTTTTAATTTGGAACTTTTGCTGTTGTATTTATCGTGAAATTAGTGATTTTTAGCTTGAAACTTTTTATTTTGGTTTTTTTAGTAATATTGGTGTTTTTTTTTTATCTTGGAATTTTGTTATGCTACTTATAGTGAAATTTTTTGGTTTTTTAATTTGGAACTTTTTTTTGTTATATTGTTAAATTTGTGAGTTTTTTAACTTGGAACTTTGTTATGGTTTTTAAAGGGAAACTGGGGAGTTTTTTTCACTTTGAACTTTTGATATGATCATTACAGTGAAATTGGTGAGTTTTTTTTAACTTTTAGCTTTTGTAATGGTTTTATAGTGAACTTGGTGAGTTTTTTAACTTGGAACTTTAGTTATTGTTTTTAAAGGGAAATTAGTGAGTTTTTTTTAACTTTGAACTTCTGTTTTTGATTTTATAGTGAAATGCGTGACTTTTTAAACTTGGAACTTTTGTTATGGTTTTTACAGTGAAATTGTTCTTTTTTAAACATGAAACTATTGGCATAATCTTTACAGTGAAATTTGTGAGTTTTTAAACTTGTAACATTTTTATTGTCTTTATAGTGAAATTGGTTAGTATTTTTTATTTTAAAATTTTGTTATGGTATTTAGTATGATATTTGTGAGTTTTTTTCGCTTTGAACTTTTGTTATAGTCTTTATAGTGAAATTGGTGTGTTTTTTAACTTGGAAATTCTGTTTTTCTTTTTACAATAAAATTTGTGAGTTTTTAAACTTGAAACTTTTGTTATGGTTCTTAGAATGAAATTGGTGAGTTTTTTTCACTTTGAACTTTTGATATGTTCATTATAGTGAAATTGGCGACTTTTCTAACGTTTAGCTTTTGTGATTGTTTTATAGTGAAATTTATGAGTTTTTAGCTTAGAAATTTTATTGTTGTTTTTAAGGGTAACTGGTGAGTTTTTTTAACTTTGAACTTCTATTTTTCATTTTATATCGAAACGCCTGAGTTTTTTAAATTGGAAC
Organism: Lathyrus sativus; assembly: GCA_963859935.3. Taxonomy (NCBI): domain Eukaryota; kingdom Viridiplantae; phylum Streptophyta; class Magnoliopsida; order Fabales; family Fabaceae; genus Lathyrus; species Lathyrus sativus. The sequence continues at coordinate 251,020,301 of OZ012740.1, read as the reverse complement.
TTTTCTAATGGTTTTTATAGTGAAATTGTTGACTTTTTTAACATGAAACTTTTGTCAGGGTCTTTATAGTGAAACTTGTGAGTTTTTTTAACTTGTAACTTTTGTAATGGTCTATATAGAGAAATTGGTGTATTTTTTTACAATGAACTTTTGTTATTGTCTTTATAGTGAAATTGTGAGTTTTTTAACTCGGAACTTTTGTTATGTTTTTTCGAGTAAAATTTGTAAGTTTTTTAATTTGGAACTTTTGTTGTTGTATTTATCGTGAAATCGGTGATTTTTAGCTTGAAACTTTTTATTTTGGTTTTTTTAGTAATATTGCTGATTTTTTTTTATCTTGGAATTTTGTTATGCTACTTATAGTGGAATTTTTTGGTTTTTTAATTTGGAACTTTGTTATGGTTTTTAAAGGGAAACTGGGGAGATTTTTCACTTTGAACTTTTGATATGATCATTACAGTGAAATTGGTGATTTTTTTTATAACTTTTAGCTTTTGTAATGGTTTTATAGTGAACTTGGTGAGTTTTTTAACTTGGAACTTTAGTTATTGTTTTTAAAGGGAAATTAGTGAGTTTTTTTTAACTTTGAACTTCTGTTTTTCATTTTATCGTGAAATGCGTGACTTTTTAAACTTGGAACTTTTGTTATGGTTTTTACAGTGAAATTGTTCTTTTTTTAACATGAACCTATTGGCATAATCTTTACAGTGAAATTTGTGAAACTTTTTATGTTGGTTTTTTTAGTAATATTGGTGATTTTTTTTATCTTGAAATTTTGTTATGGTACTTATAGTGAAATTTTTTGGTTTTTTAATTTGGAACTTTTGTTTTTTTATATTGTTAAATTTGTGAGTTTTTTAACTTGGAACTTTGTTATTGTTTTTAAAGGGAAACTGGGGAGTTTTTTCACTTTGAACTTTTGATATGATCATTACAGTGAAATTGGTGAGTTTTTCTTAACTTTTAGCTTTTGTAATGGTTTTATAGTGAACTTGGTGAGTTTTTTAACTTGGAACTTTAGTTATTGTTTTTAAAGGGAAATTAGTGAGTTTTTTTTTTAACTTTGAACTTTTGTTTTTGATTTTATAATGAAATGCGTGACTTTTTTAACTTGGAACTTTTGTTATGGTTTTTACAGTGAAATTGTTCTTTTTTTAACATGAAACCATTGGCATAACCTTTATAGTGAAATTTGTAAGTTTTTAAACTTGTTGTAACATTTTTATTGTCTTTATAGTGAAATTGGTTAGTTTTTTATTTTAAAATTTTGTTATGGTATTTATAGTGATATTTGTGAGTTTTTTCGCTTTGAACTTTTGTTATAGTCTTTATAGTGAAATTGGTGTGTTTTTTAACTTGGAAATTCTATTTTTCTTTTTATAAAAAAATTTGTGAGTTTTTAAACTTGAAACTTTTGTTATGGTTTTTAGAATGAAATTGGTTAGTTTTTTCACTTTAAACTTTTGATATGTTCATTATAGTGAAATTGGCGAGTTTTCTAACGTTTAGCTTTTGTGATTGTTTTATAGTTAAATTTATGAGTTTTTAGCTTAGAAATTTTATTGTTGTTTTTAAGGGTAACTGGTGAGTTTTTTTAACTTTGAACTTCTATTTTTCATTTTATATCGAAATGCGTGAGTTTTTTAAATTGGAACTTTTGTAATGGTTTTTATAGTGAAATTGTTGACTCTTTTAACATGAAACTTTTGTCAGGGTCTTTATAGTGAAACTTGTGAGTTTTTTTAACTTGTAACTTTTGTAATGGTCTATATAGAGAAATTGGTGTATTTTTTTACAATGAACTTTTGTTATTGTCTTTTTAGTGAAATTTTGAGTTTTTTAACTCGGAACTTTTGTTATGTTTTTTCGAGTAAAATTTGTAAGTTTTTTAATTTGGAACTTTTGATGTTGTATTTATCGTGAAATTGGTGATTTTTAGCTTGAAACTTTTTATTTTGGTTTTTTTAGTAATATTGGTGATTTTTTTTTATCTTGAAATTTTGTTATGGTACTTATAGTGAAATTTTTTGGTTTTTTAATTTGGAACTTTTGTTTTTTTTTTATATTGTTTAATTTGTGAGTTTTTTAACTTGGAACTTTGTTATTGTTTTTAAAGGGAAACTGGGGAGTTTTTTCACTTTGAACTTTTGATATGATCATTACAGTGAAATTGGTGAGTTTTTCTTAACTTTTAGCTTTTGTAATGGTTTTATAGTGAACTTGGTGAGTTTTTTAACTTGGAACTTTAGTTATTGTTTTTAAAGGGAAATTAGTGAGTGTGTTTTTAACTTTGAACTTTTGTTTTTGATTTTATAATGAAATGCGTGACTTTTTTAACTTGGAACTTTTGTTATGGTTTTTACAGTGAAATTGTTCTTTTTTTAACATGAAACCATTGGCATAACCTTTATAGTGAAATTTGTGAGTTTTTAAACTTGTTGTAACATTTTTATTGTCTTTATAGTGAAATGGTTAGTTTTTTATTTTAAAATTTTGTTATGGTATTTATAGTGATATTTGTGAGTTTTTTCGCTTTGAACTTTTGTTATAGTCTTTATAGTGAAATTGGTGTGTTTTTTAACTTGGAAATTCTATTTTTCTTTTTATAAAAAAATTTGTGAGTTTTTAAACTTGAAACTTTTGTTATGGTTTTTAGAATGAAATTGGTTAGTTTTTTTCACTTTAAACTTTTGATATGTTCATTATAGTGAAATTGGCGAGTTTTCTAACGTTTAGCTTTTGTGACTGTTTTATAGTTAAATTTATGAGTTTTTAGCTTAGAAATTTTATTGTTGTTTTTAAGTGTAACTGGTGAGTTTTTTTAACTTTGAACTTCTATTTTTCATTTTATATCGAAATGCGTGAGTTTTTTAAATTGGAACTTTTGTAATGGTTTTTATAGTGAAATTGTTGACTCTTTTAACATGAAACTTTTGTCAGGGTCTTTATAGTGAAACTTGTGAGTTTTTTTAACTTGTAACTTTTGTAATGGTCTATATAGAGAAATTGGTGTATTTTTTTACAATGAACTTTTGTTATTGTCTTTATAGTGAAATTGTGAGTTTTTTAACTCGGAACTTTTGTTATGTTTTTTCGAGTAAAATTTGTAAGTTTTTTAATTTGGAACTTTTGATGTTGTTTTTATCGTGAAATTGGTGATTTTTAGCTTGAACCTTTTTATTTTGGTTTTTTTAGTAATATTGGTGATTTTTTTTATCTTGAAATTTTGTTATGGTACTTATAGTGAAATTTTTTGGTTTTTTAATTTGGAACTTTTGTTTTTTTTTATATTGTTAAATTTGTGAGTTTTTTAACTTGGAACTTTGTTATTGTTTTTAAAGGGAAACTGGGGAGTTTTTTCACTTTGAACTTTTGATATGATCATTACAGTGAAATTGGTGAGTTTTTCTTAACTTTTAGCTTTTGTAATGGTTTTATAGTGAACTTGGTGAGTTTTTTAACTTGGAACTTTAGTTATTGTTTTTAAAGGGAAATTAGTGAGTTTTTTTTTAACTTTGAAATTTTGTTTTTGATTTTATTGTGAAATGCGTGACTTTTTTAACTTGGAACTTTTGTTATGGTTTTTACAGTGAAATTGTTCTTTTTTTAACATGAAACCATTGGCATAACCTTTATAGTGAAATTTGTGAGTTTTTAAACTTGTTGTAACATTTTTATCGTCTTTATAGTGAAATTGGTTAGTTTTTTTATTTTAAAATTTTGTTATGGTATTTATAGTGATATTTGTGAGTTTTTTCGCTTTGAACTTTTGTTATAGTCTTTATAGTGAAATTGGTGTGTTTTTTAACTTGGAAATTCTATTTTTCTTTTTATAATAAAATTTGTGAGTTTTTAAACTTGAAACTTTTGTTACGGTTTTTAGAATGAAATTGGTTAGTTTTTTTCACTTCAAACTTTTGATATGTTCATTATAGTGAAATTGGCGAGTTTTCTAACGTTTAGCTTTTGTGATTGTTTTATAGTGAAATTTATGAGTTTTTAGCTTAGAAATTTTATTGTTGTTTTTAAGGGTAACTGGTGAGTTTTTTTAACTTTGAACTACTATTTTTCATTTTATATCGAAATGCCTGAGTTTTTTAAATTGGAACTTTTGTAATGGTTTTTATAGTGAAATTGTTGACTTTTTTAATATGAAACTTTTGTCAGGGTCTTTATAGTGAAACTTGTGAGTTTTTTTAACTTATAACTTTTGTAATGGTCTATATAGAGAAATTGGTGTATTTTTTTACAATGAACTTTTGTTATTGTCTTTATAGTGAAATTGTGAGTTTTTTAACTCGGGACTTTTGTTATGTTTTTTCGAGTAAAATTTGTAAGTTTTTTAATTTGGAACTTTTGCTGTTGTATTTATCGTGAAATCGGTGATTTTTAGCTTGAAACTTTTTATTTTGGTTTTTTTAGTAATATTGGTGATTTTTTTTTATCTTGGAATTTTGTTATGGTACTTATAGTGAAATTTTTTGGTTTTTTAGTTTGGAACTTTTTTTTTTAATATTGTTAAATTTGTGAGTTTTTTAACTTGGAACTTTGTTATGGTTTTTAAAGGGAAACTGGGGAATTTTTTCACTTTGAACTTTTGATATTATCTTTACAGTGAAATTGGTGAATTTTTTTTTAACTTTTAGCTTTTGTAATGGTTTTATAGTGAACTTGGTGAGTTTTTTAACTTGGAACTTTAGTTATTGTTTTTAAAGGGAAATTAGTGAGTGTTTTTTTAACTTTGAACTTTTGTTTTTGATTTTATAATGAAATGCGTGACTTTTTTAACTTGGAACTTTTGTTATGGTTTTTATAGTGAAATTGTTCTTTTTTTAACATGAAACCATTGGCATAACCTTTATAGTGAAATTTGTAAGTTTTTAAACTTGTTGTAACATTTTTATTGTCTTTATAGTGAAATTGGTTAGTTTTTTATTTTAAAATTTTGTTATGGTATTTATAGTGATATTTGTGAGTTTTTTCGCTTTGAACTTTTGTTATAGTCTTTATAGTGAAATTGGTGTGTTTTTTAACTTGGAAATTCTATTTTTCTTTTTATAAAAAAATTTGTGAGTTTTTAAACTTGAAACTTTTGTTATGGTTTTTAGAATGAAATTGGTTAGTTTTCTTCACTTTAAACTTTTGATATGTTCATTATAGTGAAATTGGCGAGTTTTCTAACGTTTAGCTTTTGTGATTGTTTTATAGTGAAATTTATGAGTTTTTAGCTTAGAAATTTTATTGTTGTTTTTAAGGGTAACTGGTGAGTTTTTTTAACTTTGAACTTCTATTTTTCATTTTATATCGAAACGCCTGAGTTTTTTAAATTGGAACTTTTCTAATGGTTTTTATAGTGAAATTGTTGACTTTTTTAACATGAAAATTTTGTCAGGGTCTTTATAGTGAAACTTGTGAGTTTTTTTAACTTGTAACTTTTGTAATGGTCTATATAGAGAAATTGGTGTATTTTTTTACAATGAACTTTTGTTATTGTCTTTATACTGAAATTGTGAGTTTTTTAACTCGGAACTTTTGTTATGTTTTTCGAGTAAACTTTGTATGTTTTTTAATTTGGAACTTTTGCTGTTGTATTTATCGTGAAATCGGTGATTTTTAGCTTGAAACTTTTTATTTTGGTTTTTTTAGTAATATTGGTGATTTTTTTATCTTGGAATTTTGTTATGCTACTTATAGTGAAATTTTTTGGTTTTTTAATTTGGAACTTTTTTTTGTTATATTGTTAAATTTGTGAGTTTTTTAACTTGGAACTTTGTTATGGTTTTTAAAGGGAAACTGGGGAGTTTTTTCACTTTGAACTTTTGATATGATCATTACAGTGAAATTGGTGAGTTTTTTTTAACTTTTAGCTTTTGTAATGGTTTTATATAGAACTTGGTGAGTTTTTTAACTTTGAACTTTAGTTATTGTTTTTAAAGGGAAATTAGTGAGTTTTTTTTTAACTTTGAACTTCTATTTTTGATTTTATAGTGAAATGCGTGACTTTTTAACTTGGAACTTTTGTTATGGTTTTTACAGTGAAATTGTTCTTTTTTTAACATGAAACTATTGGCATAATCTTTACAATGAAATTTGTAAGTTTATAAACTTGTAACATTTTTATTGTCTTTATAGTGAAATTGGTTAGTTTTTTATTTTAAAATTTTGTTATGGTATTCAGAGTGATATTTGTGAGTTTTTTCGCTTTGAACTTTTGTTATAGTCTTTATAGTGAAATTGGTGTGTTTTTTAACTTGGAAATTCTGTTTTTCTTTTTACAATAAAATTTGTGAGTTTTTAAACTTGAAACTTTTTGTTATGGTTCTTAGAATGAAATTGGTGAGTTTTTTTCACTTTGAACTTTTGATATGTTCATTATAGTGAAATTGGCGAGTTTTCTAACGTTTAGCTTTTGTGATTGTTTTATAGTGAAATTTATGAGTTTTTAGCTTAGAAATTTTATTGTTGTTTTTAAGGGTAACTGGTGAGTTTTTTTAACTTTGAACTTCTATTTTTCATTTTATATCGAAACGCCTGAGTTTTTTAAATTGGAACTTTTCTAATGGTTTTTATAGTGAAATTGTTGACTTTTTTAACATGAAAATTTTGTCAGGGTCTTTATAGTGAAACTTGTGAGTTTTTTTAACTTGTAACTTTTGTAATGGTCTATATAGAGAAATTGGTGTATTTTTTTACAATGAACTTTTGTTATTGTCTTTATAGTGAAATTGTGAGTTTTTTAACTCGGAACTTTTGTTATGTTTTTTCGAGTAAAATTTGTAAGTTTTTTAATTTGGAACTTTTGCTGTTGTATTTATCGTGAAATCGGTGATTTTTAGCTTGAAACTTTTTATTTTGGTTTTTTTAGTAATATTGGTGATTTTTTTTTTATCTTGGAATTTTGTTATGGTACTTATAGTGAAATTTTTTGGTTTTTTAGTTTGGAACTTTTTTTTTTAATATTGTTAAATTTGTGAGTTTTTTAACTTGGAACTTTGTTATGGTTTTTAAAGGGAAACTGGGGAATTTTTTCACTTTGAACTTTTGATATAATCATTACAGTGAAATTGGTGGATTTTTTTTTTAACTTTTAGCTTTTGTAATGGTTTTATAGTGAACTTGGTGAGTTTTTTAACTTGGAACTTTAGTTATTGTTTTTAAAGGGAAATTAGTGAGTTTTTTTTTTAACTTTGAACTTCTGTTTTTGATTTTATAGTGAAATGCTTGACTTTTTTAACTTGGAACTTTTGTTATTGTTTTTACAGTGAAATTGTTCTTTTTTTAACATGAAACTATTGGCATAATCTTTACGGTGAAATTTGTGAGTTTTTAAACTTGTAACATTTTTATTGTCTTTATAGTGAAATCGGTTAGTTTTTTTATTTTAAAATTTTGTTATGGTATTTAGAGTGATATTTGTGAGTTTTTTCGCTTTGAACTTTTGTTATAGTCTTTATAGTGAAATTGGTGTGTTTTTTAACTTGGAAATTCCGTTTTTCTTTTTACAATAAAATTTGTGAGTTTTTAAACTTGAAACTTTTGTTATGGTTCTTAGAATGAAATTGGTGAGTTTTTTTCACTTTGAACTTTTGATATGTTCATTATAGTGAAATTGGCGAGTTTTCTAACGTTTAGCTTTTGTGATTGTTTTATAGTGAAATTTATGAGTTTTTAGCTTAGAAATATTATTGTTGTTTTTAAGGGTAACTGGTGAGTTTTTTTAACTTTGAAACTCTATTTTTCATTTTATAGGAGTTTTTTAAATTGGAACTTTTTTAATAGTTTTTATAGTGAAATTGTTGACTTTTTTAACATGAAACTTTTGTCAGGGTCTTTATAGTGAAACTTGTGAGTTTTTTTAACTTGTAACTTTTGTAATGGTCTATATAGAAAAAATTGGTGTATTTTTTTACAATGAACTTTTGTTATTGTCTTTATAGTGAAATTGTGAGTTTTTTAACTCGGAACTTTTGTTATGTTTTTTCGAGTAAAATTTGTAAGTTTTTTAATTTGGAACTTTTGTTGTTGTATTTATCGTGAAATCAGTGATTTTTAGCTTGAAACTTTTTATTTTGGTTTTTTTAGTAATATTGCTGATTTTTTTTTATCTTGGAATTTTGTTATGCTACTTATAGTGAAATTTTTTGGTTTTTTAATTTGGAACTTTATTATGGTTTTTAAAGGGAAACTGGGGAGTTTTTTCACTTTGAACTTTTGATATGATCATTACAGTGAAATTGGTGAGTTTTTTTTTAACTTTTAGCTTTTGTAATGGTTTTATAGTGAACTTGGTGAATTTTTTAACTTGGAACTTTAGTTATTGTTTTTAAAGGGAAATTAGGGAGTTTTTTTTTAACTTTGAACTTCTGTTTTTGATTTTATAGTGAAATGCGTGACTTTTTAAACTTGGAACTTTTGTTATGGTTTTTACAGTGAAATTGTTCTTTTTTTAACATGAAACTATTGGCATAATCTTTACAGTGAAATTTGTGAGTTTTTAAACTTGTAACATTTTTATTGTCTTTATAGTGAATTTGGTTAAGTTTTTTTATTTTAAAATTTTTTATGGTATTTAGAGTGATATTTGTGAGTGTTTTCGCTTTGAACTTTTTTTATAGTCTTTATAGTGAAATTGGTGTGTTTTTTAACTTGGAAATTCTGTTTTTCTTTTTACAATAAAATTTGTGAGTTTTTAAACTTGAAACTTTTGTTATGGTTCTTAGAATGAAATTGGTGAATTTTTTTCACTTTGAACTTTTGATATGTTCATTATAGTAAAATTGGTGAGTTTTCTAACGTTTAGCTTTTGTGATTGTTTTATAGTGAAATTTATGAGTTTTTAGCTTAGAAATTTTATTGTTGTTTTTAAGGGTAACTGGTGAGTTTTTTTAACTTTGAACTTCTATTTTTCATTTTATATCGAAACGCCTGAGTTTTTTAAATTGGAACTTTTCTAATGGTTTTTTTAGTGAAATTGTTGACTTTTTTAACATGAAACATTTGTCAGGGTCTTTATAGTGAAACTTGTGAGTTTTTTTAACTTGTAACTTTTGTAATGGTCTATATAGAGAAATTGGTGTATTTTTTTACAATGAACTTTTGTTATTGTCTTTATAGTGAAATTGTGAGTTTTTTAACTCGGAACTTTTGTTATGTTTTTCGAGTAAAATTTGTATGTTATTTAATTTGGAACTTTTGTTGTTGTATTTATCGTGAAATCGGTGATTTTTAGCTTGAAACTTTTTATTTTGGTTTTTTTAGTAATATTGGTGATTTTTTTTTATCTTGGAATTTTGTTATGCTACTTATAGTGAAATTTTTTGGTTTTTTAATTTGGAACTTTTTTTTGTTATATTGTTAAATTTGTGAGTTTATTAACTTGGAACTTTGTTATGGTTTTTAAAGGGAAACTGGGGAGTTTTTTCACTTTGAACTTTTGATATGATCATTACAGTGAAATTGGTGAGTTTTTTTTTAACTTTTAGCTTTTGTAATGGTTTTATAGTGAACTTGGTGAGTTTTTTAACTTGGAACTTTAGTTATTGTTTTTAAAGGGAAATTAGTGAGTTTTTTTTAACTTCGAACTTCTGTTTTTGATTTTATAGTGAAATGCGTGACTTTTTAAACTTGGAACTTTTGTTATGGTTTTTACAGTGAAATTGTTCTTTTTTTAACATGAAACTATTGGCATAATCTTTACAGTGAAATTTGTGAGTTTTTAAACTTGTAACATTTTTATTGTCTTTATATTGAAATTGGTTAGTTTTTTTTATTTTAAAATTTTGTTATGGTATTTAGTGTGATATTTGTGAGTTTTTTTCGCTTTGAACTTTTGTTATAGTCTTTATAGTGAAATTGGTGTGTTTTTTAACTTGGAAATTCTGTTTTTCTTTTTACAATAAAATTTGTGAGTTTTTAAACTTGAAACTTTTGTTATGGTTCTTAGAATGAAATTGGTGAGTTTTTTTCACTTTGAACTTTTGATATGTTCATTATATAGTGAAATTGGCGAGTATTCTAACGTTTAGCTTTTGTGATTGTTTTATAGTGAAATTTATGAGTTTTTAGCTTAGAAATTTTATTGTTGTTTTTAAGGGTAACTGGTGAGTTTTTTTAACTTTGAACTTCTATTTTTCATTTTATATCGAAACGCCTGAGTTTTTTAAATTGGAACTTTTCTAATGGTTTTTATAGTGAAATTGTTGACTTTTTTAACATGAAACTTTTGTCAGGGTCTTTATAGTGAAACTTGTGAGTTTTTTTAACTTGTAACTTTTGTAATGGTCTATATAGAGAAATTGGTGTATTTTTTTTACAATGAACTTTTGTTATTGTCTTTATAGTGAAATTGTGAGTTTTTTAACTCGGAACTTTTGTTATGTTTTTTCGAGTAAAATTTGTAAGTTTTTTAATTTGGAACTTTTGTTGTTGTATTTATCGTGAAATCGGTGATTTTTAGCTTGAAACTTTTTATTTTGGTTTTTTTAGTAATATTGGTGATTTTTTTTTATCTTGGAATTTTGTTATGCTACTTATAGTGGAATTTTTTGGTTTTTTAATTTGGAACTTTTTTTTGTTATATTGTTAAATTTGTGAGTTTTTTAACTTGGAACTTTGTTATGGTTTTTAAAGGGAAACTGGGGAGTTTTTTCACTTTGAACTTTTGATATGATCATTACAGTGAAATTGGTGAGTTTTTTTTTAAACTTTTAGCTTTTGTAATGGTTTTATAGTGAACTTGGTGAGTTTTTTAACTTGGAACTTTAGTTATTGTTTTTAAAGGGAAATTAGTGATTTTTTTTTAAACTTTGAACTTCTGTTTTTGATTTTATAGTGAAATGCGTGACTTTTTAAACTTGGAACTTTTGTTATGGTTTTTACAGTGAAATTGTTCTTTTTTTAACATGAAACTATTGGCATAATCTTTACAGTGAAATTTGTGAGTTTTTAAACTTGTAACATTTTTATTGTCTTTATAGTGAAATTGGTTAGTATTTTTATTTTAAAATTTGTTATGGTATTTAGAGTGATATTTGTGAGTTTTTTTCGCTTTGAACTTTTGTTATAGTCTTTATAGTGGAATTGGTGTGTTTTTTAACTTGGAAATTCAGTTTTTCTTTTTACAATAAAATTTGTGAGTTTTTAAACTTGAAACTTTTGTTATGGTTCTTAGAATGAAATTGGTGAGTTTTTTTCACTTTGAACTTTTGATATGTTCATTATAGTGAAATTGGCGAGTTTTCTAACGTTTAGCTTTTGTGATTGTTTTATAGTGAAATTTATGAGTTTTTAGCTTACAAATTTTATTGTTGTTTTAAAGGGTAACTGGTGAGTTTTTTTAACTTTGAACTTCTATTTTTCATTTTATATCGAAACGCCTGAGTTTTTTAAATTGGAACTTTTGTAATGGTTTTTATAGTGAAATTGTTGACTTTTTTAACATGAAACTTTTGCCAGGGTCTTTATAGTGAAACTTGTGAGTTTTTTTAACTTGTAACTTTTGTAATGGTCTATATAGAGAAATTGGTGTATTTTTTTACAATGAACTTTTGTTATGTTTTTTCGAGTAAAATTTGTAAGTTTTTTAATTTGGAACTTTTGCTGTTGTATTTATCGTGAAATTGGTGATTTTTAGCTTGAAACTTTTTATTTTGGGTTTTTTAGTAATATTGATGATTTTTTTTTTATCTTGGAATTTTGTTATGCTACTTATAGTGAAATTTTTTGGTTTTTTAATTTGGAACTTTGTTATGGTTTTTAAAGGGAAACTGGGGAGTTTTTTCACTTTGAACTTTTGATATGATCATTACAGTGAAATTGGTGAGTTTTTTTTTAACTTTTAGCTTTTATAATGGTTTTATAGTGAACTTGGTGAGTTTTTTAACTTGGAACTTTAGTTATTGTTTTTAAAGGGAAATTAGTGAGTTTTTTCTTAACTTTGAACTTCTGTTTTTCATTTTATCGTGAAATGCGTGACTTTTTAAACCTTGAACTTTTGTTATGGTTTTTACAGTGAAATTGTTCTTTTTTTAACATGAAACTATTGGCATAATCTTTACAGTGAAATTTGTGAGTTTTTAAACTTGTAACATTTTTATTGTCTTTATAGTGAAATTGGTTAGTTTTTTTATTTTAAAATTTGTTATGGTATTTAGAGTGATATTTGTGAGTTTTTTCGCTTTGAACTTTTGTTATAGTCTTTATAGTGAAATTGGTGTGTTTTTTAACTTGGAAATTCTGTTTTTCTTTTTACAATAAAATTTGTGAGTTTTTAAACTTGAAACTTTTGTTATGGTTCTTAGAATGAAATTGGTGAATTTTTTTCACTTTGAACTTTTGATATGTTCATTATAGTGAAATTGGCGAGTTTTCTAACGTTTAGCTTTTGTGATTGTTTTATAGTGAAATTTATAAGTTTTTAGCTTAGAAATTTTCTTGTTGTTTTTAAGGGTAACTGGTGAGTTTTTTTAACTTTGAACTTCTATTTTTCATTTTATATCGAAACGCCTGAGTTTTTTAAATTGGAACTTTTCTAATGGTTTTTATAGTGAAATTGTTGACTTTTTTAACATGAAACTTTTGTCAGGGTCTTTATAGTGAAACTTGTGACTTTTTCTAACTTGTAACTTTTGTAATGGTCTATATAGAGAAATTGGTGTATTTTTTTACAATGAACTTTTGTTATTGTCTTTATACTGAAATTGTTAGTTTTTTAACTCGGAACTTTTGTTATGTTTTTCGAGTAAAATTTGTATGTTTTTTAATTTGGAACTTTTGCTGTTGTATTTATCGTGAAATCGGTGATTTTTAGCTTGAAACTTTTTATTTTGGTTTTTTTAGTAATATTGGTGATTTTTTTTTATCTTGGAATTTTGTTATGCTACTTATAGTGAAATTTTTTGGTTTTTTAATTTGGAACTTTTTTTTGTTATATTGTTAAATTTGTGAGTTTTTTAACTTGGAACTTTGTTATGGTTTTTAAAGGGAAACTGGGGAGTTTCTTCACTTTGAACTTTTGATATGATCATTACAGTGAAATTGGTGAGTTTTTTTTTACTTTTAGCTTTTGTAATGGTTTTATAGTGAACTTGGTGAGTTTTTAAACTTGGAACTTTAGTTATTGTTTTTAAAGGGAAACTATTGAGTTTTTTTTAACTTTGAACTTCTGTTTTTCATTTTATCGTGAAATGCGTGACTTTTTAAACTTGGAACTTTTGTTATGGTTTTTACAGTGAAATTGTTCTTTTTTTAACATGAAACTATTGGCATAATCTTTACAATGAAATTTGTGAAACTTTTTATGTTGGTTTTTTTAGTAATATTGGTGATTTTTTTTTATCTTGGAATTTTGTTATGGTACTTATAGTGAAATTTTTTGGTGGAACTTTTTTTTTAATATTGTTAAATTTGTGAGTTTTTTAACTTGGAACTTTGTTATGGTTTTTAAAGGGAAACTGGGGAGTTTTTTCACTTTGAACTTTTGATATGATCATTACAGTGAAATTGGTGAGTTTTTTTTTTTAACTTTTAGCTTTTGTAATGGTTTTATAGTGAACTTGGTGAGTTTTTTAACTTGAAAGTTTAGTTGTTGTTTTTAAAGGGAAATTAGTGAGTTTTTTTTAACTTTGAACTTCTGTTTTTGATTTTATAGTGAAATGCGTGACTTTTTAAACTTGGAACTTTTGTTATGGTTTTTACAGTGAAATTGTTCTTTTTTAACATGAAACTATTGGCATAATCTTTACAGTGAAATTTGTGAGTTTTTAAACTTGTAACATTTTTATTGTCTTTATAGTGAAATTGGTTAGTTTTTTTATTTTAAAATTTGTTATGGTATTTAGAGTGATATTTGTGAGTTTTTTCGCTTTGAACTTTTGTTATAGTCTTTATAGTGAAATTGGTGTGTTTTTTAACTTGGAAATTCTGTTTTTCTTTTTACAATAAAATTTGTGAGTTTTTAAACTTGAAACTTTTGTTATGGTTCTTAGAATGAAATTGGTGAATTTTTTTCACTTTGAACTTTTGATATGTTCGTTATAGTGAAATTGGCGAGTTTTCTAACGTTTAGCTTTTGTGATTGTTTTATAGTGAAATTTATGAGTTTTTAGCTTAGAAATTTTATTGTTGTTTCTAAGGGTAACTGGTGAGTTTTTTAAACTTTGAACTTCTATTTTTCATTTTATATCCAAACGCCTTAGTTTTTTTAATTGGAACTTTTCTAATGGTTTTTATAGTGAAATTGTTGACTTTTTTAACATGAAACTTTTGTCAAGGTCTTTATAGTGAAACTTGTGAGTTTTTTTAACTTGTAACTTTTGTAATGGTCTATATAGAGAAATTGGTGTATTTTTTTACAACGAACTTTTGTTATTGTCTTTATAGTGAAATTGTGAGTTTTTTAACTCGTAACTTTTGTTATGTTTTTCGAGTAAAATTTGTATGTTTTTTAATTTGGAACTTTTGCTGTTGTATTTATCGTGAAATCCGTTATTTTTAGCTTGAAACTTTTTATTTTGGTTTTTTTAGTAATATTGGTGATTTTTTTTTTCTCTTGGAATTTTGTTATGCTACTTATAGTGATTTTTTTTGGTTTTTTAATTTGGAACTTTTTTTTGTTATATTATTAAATTTGTGAGTTTTTTAACTTGGAACTTTGTTATGGTTTTTAAAGGGAAACTGGGGAGTTTTTTCACTTTGAACTTTTGATATGATCATTAAGTGAAATTGGTGAGTTTTTTTTTTAACTTTTAGCTTTTGTAATGGTTTTATAGTGAACTTGGTGAGTTTTTTAACTTGGAACTTTAGTTATTGTTTTTAAAGGGAAATTAGTGAGTTTTTTTTTTAACTTTGAACTTCTGTTTTTGATTTTATAGTGAAATGCGTGACTTTTTAAACTTGGAACTTTTGTTATGGTTTTTACAGTGAAATTGTTCTTTTTTTAACATGAAACTATTGGCATAATCTTTACAGTGAAATTTGTGAGTTTTTCAACTTGAAACATTTTTATTGTCTTTATAGTGAAATTGGTTAGTTTTTTTATTTTAAAATTTGTTATGGTATTTAGAGTGATATTTGTGAGTTTTTTCGCTTTGAACTTTTGTTGTAGTCTTTATAGTGAAATTGGTGTGTTTTTTAACTTGGAAATTCTGTTTTTCTTTTTACAATAAAATTTGTGAGTTTTTAAACTTGAAACTTTTGTTATGGTTCTTAGAATGAAATTGGTGAATTTTTTTCACTTTGAACTTTTGATATGTTCATTATAGTGAAATTGGCGAGTTTTCTAACGTTTAGCTTTTGTGATTGTTTTATAGTGAAATTTATGAGTTTTTAGCTTAGAAATTTTATTGTTGTTTTTAAGGGTAACTGGTGAGTTTTTTAAACTTTGAACTTCTATTTTTCATTTTATATCGAAACGCCTGAGTTTTTTTAATTGGAACTTTTCTAATGGTTTTTATAGTGAAATTGTTGACTTTTTTAACATGAAACTTTTGTCAGGGTCTTTATAGTGAAACTTGTGAGTTTTTTTAACTTGTAACTTTTGTAATGGTCTATATAGAGAAATTGGTGTATTTTTTTACAATGAACTTTTGTTATTGTCTTTATAGTGAAATTGTGAGTTTTTTAACTCGGAACTTTTGTTATGTTTTTCAAGTAAAATTTGTATGTTTTTTAATTTGGAACTTTTGCTGTTGTATTTATCGTGAAATCGGTTATTTTTAGCTTGAAACTTTTTATTTTGGTTTTTTTAGTAATATTGGTGATTTTTTTTTATCTTGGAATTTTGTTATGCTACTTATAGTGAAATTTTTTGGTTTTTTAATTTGGAACTTTTTTTTGTTATATTGTTAAATTTGTGAGTTTTTTAACTTGGAACTTTGTTATGGTTTTTAAAGGGAAACTGGGGAGTTTTTTCACTTTGAACTTTTGATATGATCATTACAGTGAAATTGGTGAGTTTTTTTTTTTAACTTTTAGCTTTTGTAATGGTTTTATAGTGAACTTGGTGAGTTTTTTAACTTGGAACTTTAGTTATTGTTTTTAAAGGGAAATTAGTGAGTTTTTCTTTTAACTTTGAACTTCTGTTTTTGATTTTATAGTGAAATGCGTGACTTTTTAAACTTGGAACTTTTGTTATGGTTTTTACAGTGAAATTGTTCTTTTTTTAACATGAAACTATTGGCATAATCTTTACAGTGAAATTTGTGAGTTTTTAAACTTGTAACATTTTTATTAGCTTTATAGTGAAATTGGTTAGTTTTTTTATTTTAAAATTTGTTATGGTATTTAGAGTGATATTTGTGAGTTTTTTCGCTTTGAACTTTTGTTATAGTCTTTATAGTGAAATTGGTGTGTTTTTTAACTTGGAAATTCTGTTTTTCTTTTTACAATAAAATTTGTGAGTTTTTAAACTTGAAACTTTTGTTATGGTTCTTAGAATGAAATTGGTGAATTTTTTTCACTTTGAACTTTTGATATGTTCGTTATAGTGAAATTGGCGAGTTTTCTAACGTTTAGCTTTTGTGATTGTTTTATAGTGAAATTTATGAGTTTTTAGCTTAGAAATTTTATTGTTGTTTCTAAGGGTAACTGGTGAGTTTTTTAAACTTTGAACTTCTATTTTTCATTTTATATCGAAACGCCTTAGTTTTTTTAATTGGAACTTTTCTAATGGTTTTTATAGTGAAATTGTTGACTTTTTTAACATGAAACTTTTGTCAAGGTCTTTATAGTGAAACTTGTGAGTTTTTTTAACTTGTAACTTTTGTAATGGTCTATATAGAGAAATTGGTGTATTTTTTTACAACGAACTTTTGTTATTGTCTTTATAGTGAAATTGTGAGTTTTTTAACTCGTAACTTTTGTTATGTTTTTCGAGTAAAATTTGTATGTTTTTTAATTTGGAACTTTTGCTGTTGTATTTATCGTGAAATCGGTTATTTTTAGCTTGAAACTTTTTATTTTGGTTTTTTTAGTAATATTGGTGATTTTTTTTTTCTCTTGGAATTTTGTTATGCTACTTATAGTGAATTTTTTTGGTTTTTTAATTTGGAACTTTTTTTTGTTATATTATTAAATTTGTGAGTTTTTTAACTTGGAACTTTGTTATGGTTTTTAAAGGGAAACTGGGGAGTTTTTTCACTTTGAACTTTTGATATGATCATTAAGTGAAATTGGTGAGTTTTTTTTTTAACTTTTAGCTTTTGTAATGGTTTTATAGTGAACTTGGTGAGTTTTTTAACTTGGAACTTTAGTTATTGTTTTTAAAGGGAAATTAGTGAGTTTTTTTTTTAACTTTGAACTTCTGTTTTTGATTTTATAGTGAAATGCGTGACTTTTTAAACTTGGAACTTTTGTTATGGTTTTTACAGTGAAATTGTTCTTTTTTTAACATGAAACTATTGGCATAATCTTTACAGTGAAATTTGTGAGTTTTTCAACTTGAAACATTTTTATTGTCTTTATAGTGAAATTGGTTAGTTTTTTTATTTTAAAATTTGTTATGGTATTTAGAGTGATATTTGTGAGTTTTTTCGCTTTGAACTTTTGTTGTAGTCTTTATAGTGAAATTGGTGTGTTTTTTAACTTGGAAATTCTGTTTTTCTTTTTACAATAAACTTTGTGAGTTTTTAAACTTGAAACTTTTGTTATGGTTCTTAGAATGAAATTGGTGAATTTTTTTCACTTTGAACTTTTGATATGTTCATTATAGTGAAATTGGCGAGTTTTCTAACGTTTAGCTTTTGTGATTGTTTTATAGTGAAATTTATGAGTTTTTAGCTTAGAAATTTTATTGTTGTTTTTAAGGGTAACTGGTGAGTTTTTTAAACTTTGAACTTCTATTTTTCATTTTATATCGAAACGCCTGAGTTTTTTTAATTGGAACTTTTCTAATGGTTTTTATAGTGAAATTGTTGACTTTTTTAACATGAAACTTTTGTCAGGGTCTTTATAGTGAAACTTGTGAGTTTTTTTAACTTGTAACTTTTGTAATGGTCTATATAGAGAAATTGGTGTATTTTTTTACAATGAACTTTTGTTATTGTCTTTATAGTGAAATTGTGAGTTTTTTAACTCGTAACTTTTGTTATGTTTTTCGAGTAAAATTTGTATGTTTTTTAATTTGGAACTTTTGTTGTTGTATTTATCGTGAAATCGGTTATTTTTAGCTTGAAACTTTTTATTTTGGTTTTTTTAGTAATATTGGTGATTTTTTTTTATCTTGGAATTTTGTTATGCTACTTATAGTGAAATTTTTTGGTTTTTTAATTTGGAACTTTTTTTTGTTATATTGTTAAATTTGTGAGTTTTTTAACTTGGAACTTTGTTATGGTTTTTAAAGGGAAACTGGGGAGTTTTTTCACTTTGAACTTTTGATATGATCATTACAGTGAAATTGGTGAGTTTTTTTTTTAACTTTTAGCTTTTGTAATGGTTTTATAGTGAACTTGGTGAGTTTTTTAACTTGGAACTTTAGTTATTGTTTTTAAAGGGAAATTAGTGAGTTTTTCTCTTAACTTTGAACTTCTGTTTTTGATTTTATAGTGAAATGCGTGACTTTTTAAACTTGGAACTTTTGTTATGGTTTTTACAGTGAAATTGTTCTTTTTTTAACATGAAACTATTGGCATAATCTTTACAGTGAAATTTGTGAGTTTTTAAACTTGTAACATTTTTATTAGCTTTATAGTGAAATTGGTTAGTTTTTTTATTTTAAAATTTGTTATGGATTTAGAGTGATATTTGTGAGTTTTTTCGCTTTGAACTTTTGTTATAGTCTTTATAGTGAAATTGGTGTGTTTTTTAACTTGGAAATTCTGTTTTTCTTTTTACAATAAAATTTGTGAGTTTTTAAACTTGAAACTTTTGTTATGGTTCTTAGAATGAAATTGGTGAATTTTTTTCACTTTGAACTTTTGATATGTTCATTATAGTGAAATTGGCGAGTTTTCTAACGTTTAGCTTTTGTGATTGTTTTATAGTGAAATTTATGAGTTTTTAGCTTAGAAATTTTATTGTTGTTTTTAAGGGTAACTGGTGAGTTTTTTAAACTTTGAACTTCTATTTTTCATTTTATATCGAAACGCCTGAGTTTTTTTAATTGGAACTTTTCTAATGGTTTTTATAGTGAAATTGTTGACTTTTTTAACATGAAACTTTTGTCAGGGTCTTTATAGTGAAACTTGTGAGTTTTTTTAACTTGTAACTTTTGTAATGGTCTATATAGAGAAATTGGTGTATTTTTTTACAATGAACTTTTGTTATTGTCTTTATAGTGAAATTGTGAGTTTTTTAACTCGGAACTTTTGTTATGTTTTTCGAGTAAAATTTGTATGTTTTTTAATTTGGAACTTTTGCTGTTGTATTTATCGTGAAATCGGTTATTTTTAGCTTGAAACTTTTTATTTTGGTTTTTTTAGTAATATTGGTGATTTTTTTTTTATCTTGGAATTTTGTTATGCTACTTATAATGAATTTTTTTGGTTTTTTAATTTGGAACTTTTTTTTGTTATATTATTAAATTTGTGAGTTTTTTAACTTGGAACTTTGTTATGGTTTTTAAAGGGAAACTGGGGAGTTTTTTCACTTTGAACTTTTGATATGATCATTACAGTGAAATTGGTGAGTTTTTTTTTTAACTTTTAGCTTTTGTAATGGTTTTATAGTGAACTTGGTGAGTTTTTTAACTTGGAACTTTAGTTATTGTTTTTAAAGGGAAATTAGTGAGTTTTTTTTTTAACTTTGAACTTCTGTTTTTGATTTTATAGTGAAATGCGTGACTTTTTAAACGTGGAACTTTTGTTATGGTTTTTAAAGTGAAATTGTTCTTTTGTTATTGGCATAATCTTTACAGTGAAATTTGTGAGTTTTTAAACTTGTAACATTTTTATTGTCTTTATAGTGAAATTGGTTAGTTTTTTTATTTTAAAATTTGTTATGGTATTTAGAGTGATATTTGTGAGTTTTTTCGCTTTGAACTTTTGTTATAGTCTTTATAGTGGAATTGGTGTGTTTTTTAACTTGCAAATTCTGTTTTTCTTTTTACAATAAAATTTGTGAGTTTTTAAACTTGAAACTTTTGTTATGGTTCTTAGAATGAAATTGGTGAGTTTTTTTCACTTTGAACTTTTAATATGTTCATTATAGTGAAATTGGCGAGTTTTCTATCGTTTAGCTTTTGTGATTGTTTTATAGTGAAATTTATGAGTTTTTAGCTTAGAAATTTTATTGTTGTTTTTAAGGGTAACTGGTGAGTTTTTTTAACTTTGAACTTCTATTTTTCATTTTATATCGAAACGCCTGAGTTTTTTAAATTGGAACTTTTCTAATGGTTTTTATAGTGAAATTGTTGACCTTTTTAAAATGAAACTTTTGTCAGGGTCTTTATAGTGAAACTTGTGAGTTTTTTTAACTTGTAACTTTTATAATGGTCTATATAGAGAAATTGGTGTATTTTTTTACAATGAACTTTTGTTATTGTCTTTATAGTGAAATTGTGAGTTTTTTAACTCGGAACTTTTGTTATGTTTTTTCGAGTAAAATTGGTAAGTTTTTTAATTTGGAACTTTTGCTGTTGTATTTATCGTGAAATTGGTGATTTTTAGCTTGAAACTTTTTATTTTGGTTTTTTTAGTAATATTGGTGATTTTTTTTTATCTTGGAATTTTGTTATGCTACTTATAGTGAAATTTTTTGGTTTTTTAATTTGGAACTGTTATGGTTTTTAAAGGGAAACTGGGGAGTTTTTTCACTTTGAACTTTTGATATGATCATTACAATGAAATTGGTGAGTTTTTTTTAACTTTTAGCTTTTGTAATGGTTTTATAGTGAACTTGGTGAGTTTTTTAACTTGGAACTTTAGTTATTGTTTTTAAAGGGAAATTAGTGAGTTTTTTTTAACTTTGAACTTCTGTTTTTCATTTTATCGTGAAATGCGTGACTTTTTAAACTTGGAACTTTTGTTATGGTTTTTACAGTGAAATTGTTCTTTTTTTAACATGAAACTATTGGCATAATCTTTACAGTGAAATTTATGAAACTTTTTATGTTGGTTTTTTTAGTAATATTGGTGATTTTTTTTTATCTTGGAATTTTGTTATGGTACTTATAGTGAAATTTTTTGGTTTTTTAGTTTGGAACTTTTTTTTAATATTGTTAAATTTGTGAGTTTTTTAACTTGGAACTTTGTTATGGTTTTTAAAGGGAAACTGGGGAGTTTTTTCACTTTGAACTTTTGATATGATCATTACAGTGAAATTGGTGAGTTTTTTTTAACTTTTAGCTTTTGTAATGGTTTTATAGTGAACTTGGTGAGTTTTTTAACTTGGAACTTTAGTTATTGTTTTAAAAGAGAAATTAGTGAGTTTTTTTTTAACTTTGAACTTCTGTTTTTGATTTTATAGTGAAATGCGTGACTTTTAAAACTTGGAACTTTTGTTATGGTTTTTACAGTGAAATTGTTCTTTTTTTAACATGAAACTATTGGCATAATCTTTACAGTGAAATTTGTGAGTTTTTAAACTTGTAACATTTTTATTGTCTTTATAGTGAAATTGGTTAGTTTTTTTATTTTAAAATTTGTTATGGTATTTAGAGTGATATTTGTGAGTTTTTTTGCTTTGAACTTTTGTTATAGTCTTTATAGTGAAATTGGTGTGTTTTTTAAATTGGAAATTCTGTTTTTCTTTTTACAATAAAATTTGTGAGTTTTTAAACTTGAAACTTTTGTTATGGTTCTTAGAATGAAATTGGTGAATTTTTTTCACTTTGAACTTTTGATATGTTCATTATAGTGAAATTGGCGAGTTTTCTAACGTTTAGCTTTTGTGATTGTTTTATATGAAATTTATGAGTTTTTAGCTTAGAAATTTTATTGTTGTTTTTAAGGGTAACTGGTGAGTTTTTTTAACTTTGAACTTCTATTTTTCATTTTATATCGAAACGCAATAGTTTTTTAAATTGGAACTTTTCTAATGGTTTTTATAGTGAAATTGTTGACTTTTTTAACATGAAACTTTTGTCAGGGTCTTTATAGTGAAACTTGTGAGTTTTTTTAACTTGTAACTTTTGTAATGGTCTATATAGAGAAATTGGTGTATTTTTTTACAATGAACTTTTGTTATTGTCTTTATACTGAAATTGTGAGTTTTTTAACTCGAAACTTTTGTTATGTTTTTCGAGTAAAATTTGTATGTTTTTTAATTTGGAACTTTTGCTGTTGTATTTATCGTGAAATCGGTGATTTTTAGCTTGAAACTTTTTATTTTGGTTTTTTTAGTAATATTGGTGATTTTTTTTATCTTGGAATTTTGTTATGCTACTTATAGTGAAATTTTTTGGTTTTTTAATTTGGAACTTTTTTTTGTTATATTGTTAAATTTGTGAGTTTTTTAACTTGGAACTTTGTTATGGTTTTAAAAGGGAAACTGGGGAGTTTTTTCACTTTGAACTTTTGATATGATCATTACAGTGAAATTGGTGAGTTTTTTTTTAACTTTTAGCTTTTGTAATTGTTTTATAGTGAACTTGGTGAGTTTTTTAACTTGGAACTTTAGTTATTGTTTTTAAATGGAAATTAGTGAGTTTTTCTTTTAACTTTGAACTCCTGTTTTTGATTTTATAGTGAAATGCGTGACTTTTAAAACTTGGAACTTATGTTATGGTTTTTACAGTGAAATTTTTCTTTTTTTAACATAAAACTATTGGCATAATCTTTACAGTGAAATTTGTGAGTTTTTAAACTTGTAACATTTTTATTGTCTTTATAGTGAAATTGGTTAGTTTTTTTTATTTTAAAATTTGTTATGGTATTTAGAGTGATATTTGTGAGTTTTTTCGCTTTGAACTTTTGTTATAGTCTTTATAGTGGAATTGGTGTGTTTTTTAACTTGGAAATTCTGTTTTTCTTTTTACAATAAAATTTGTGAGTTTTTAAACTTGAAACTTTTGTTATGGTTCTTAGAATGAAATTGGTGAGTTTTTTTCACTTTGAACTATTGATATGTTCATTATAGTGAAATTGGCGAGTTTTCTATCGTTTAGCTTTTGTGATTGTTTTATAGTGAAATTTATGAGATTTTAGCTTAGAAATTTTATTGTTGTTTTTAAGGGTAACTGGTGAGTTTTTTTAACTTTGAACTTCTATTTTTCATTTTATATCGAAACGCCTGAGTTTTTTAAATTGGAACTTTTCTAATGGTTTTTATAGTGAAATTGTTGACTTTTTTAACATGAAACTTTTGTCAGGGTCTTTATAGTGAAACTTGTGAGGTTTTTTAACTTGTAACTTTTATAATGGTCTATATAGAGAAATTGGTGTATTTTTTTACAATGAACTTTTGTTATTGTCTTTATAGTGAAATTGTGAGTTTTTTAACTCGGAACTTTTGTTATGTTTTTTCGAGTAAAATTGGTAAGTTTTTTAATTTGGAACTTTTGTTATTGTATTTATCGTGAAATTGGTGATTTTTAGCTTGAAACTTTTTATTTTGGTTTTTTTAGTAATATTGGTGATTTTTTTTTATCTTGGAATTTTGTTATGCTACTTATAGTGAAATTTTTTGGTTTTTTAATTTGGAACTTTGTTATGGTTTTTAAAGGGAAACTAGGGAGTTTTTTCACTTTGAACATTTGATATGATCATTACAGTGAAATTGGTGAGTTTTTTTTTAACTTTTAGCTTTTGTAATGGTTTTATAGTGAACTTGGTGTGTTTTTTAACTTGGAACTTTAGTTATTGTTTTTAAAGGGAAATTAGTGAGTTTTTTTAACTTTGAACTTCTGCTTTTCATTTTATCGTGAAATGCGTGACTTTTTAAACTTGGAACTTTTGTTATGGTTTTTACAGTGAAATTGTTCTTTTTTTAACATGAAACTATTGGCATAATCTTTACAGTGAAATTTGTGAGTTTTTAAACTTGTAACATTTTTATTGTCTTTATAGTGAAATTGGTTAGTTTTTTATTTTAAAATTTGTTATGGTATTTAGAGTGATATTTGTGAGTTTTTTCGCTTTGAACTTTTGTTATAGTCTTTATCGTGAAATTGGTGTGTTTTTTAACTTGGAAATTCTGTTTTTCTTTTTACAATAAAATTTGTGAGTTTTTAAACTTGAAACTTTTGTTATGGTTCTTAGAATGAAATTGGTGAATTTTTTTCACTTTGAACTTTTGATATGTTCATTATAGTGAAATTGGCGAATTTTCTAACGTTTAGCTTTTGTGATTGTTTTATAGTGAAATTTATGAGTTTTTAGCTTAGAAATTTTATTGTTGTTTTTAAGGGTAACTGGTGAGTTTTTTTAACTTTGAACTTCTATTTTTCATTTTATATCGAAACGCCTGAGTTTTTTAAATTGGAACTTTTCTAATGGTTTTTATAGTGAAATTGTTGACTTTTTTAACATGAAACTTTTGTCAGGGTCTTTATAGTGAAACTTGTGAGTTTTTTTAACTTGTAACTTTTGTAATGGTCTATATAGAGAAATTGGTGTATTTTTTTACAATGAACTTTTGTTATTGTCTTTATAGTGAAATTGTGAGTTTTTTAACTCGGAACTTTTGTTATGTTTTTCGAGTAAAATTTGTATGTTATTTAATTTGGAACTTTTGTTGTTGTATTTATCGTGAAATCGGTGATTTTTAGCTTGAAACTTTTTATTTTGGTTTTTTTAGTAATATTGGTGATTTTTTTTTATCTTGGAATTTTGTTATGCTACTTATAGTGAAATTTTTTGGTTTTTTAATTTGGAACTTTTTTTTGTTATATTGTTAAATTTGTGAGTTTATTAACTTGGAACTTTGTTATGGTTTTTAAAGGGAAACTGGGGAGTTTTTTCACTTTGAACTTTTGATATGATCATTACAGTGAAATTGGTGAGTTTTTTTTAACTTTTAGCTTTTGTAATGGTTTTATAGTGAACTTGGTGAGTTTTTTAACTTGGAACTTTAGTTATTGTTTTTAAAGGGAAATTAGTGAGTTTTTTTTAACTTCGAACTTCTGTTTTTGATTTTATAGTGAAATGCGTGACTTTTTAAACTTGGAACTTTTGTTATGGTTTTTACAGTGAAATTGTTCTTTTTGTAACATGAAACTATTGGCATAATCTTTACAGTGAAATTTGTGAGTTTTTAAACTTGTAACATTTTTATTGTCTTTATACTGAAATTGGTTAGTTTTTTTTATTTTAAAATTTTGTTATGGTATTTAGTGTGATATTTGTGAGTTTTTTTCGCTTTGAACTTTTGTTATAGTCTTTATAGTGAAATTGGTGTGTTTTTTAACTTGGAAATTCTGTTTTTCTTTTTACAATAAAATTTGTGAGTTTTTAAACTTGAAACTTTTGTTATGGTTCTTAGAATGAAATTGGTGAGTTTTTTTCACTTTGAACTTTTAATATGTTCATTATATAGTGAAATTGGCGAGTTTTCTAACGTTTAGCTTTTGTGATTGTTTTATAGTGAAATTTATGAGTTTTTAGCTTAGAAATTTTATTGTTGTTTTTAAGGGTAACTGGTGAGTTTTTTTAACTTTGAACTTCTATTTTTCATTTTATATCGAAACGCCTGAGTTTTTTAAATTGGAACTTTTCTAATGGTTTTTATAGTGAAATTGTTGACTTTTTTAACATGAAACTTTTGTCAGGGTCTTTATAGTGAAACTTGTGAGTTTTTTTAACTTGTAACTTTTGTAATGGTCTATATAGAGAAATTGGTGTATTTTTTTACAATGAACTTTTGTTATTGTCTTTATAGTGAAATTGTGAGTTTTTTAACTCGGAACTTTTGTTATGTTTTTCGAGTAAAATTTGTATGTTTTTTAATTTGGAACTTTTGCTGTTGTATTTATCGTGAAATCGGTGATTTTTAGCTTGAAACTTTTTATTTTGGTTTTTTTAGTAATATTGGTGATTTTTTTTTATCTTGGAATTTTGTTATGCTACTTATAGTGAAATTTTTTGGTTTTTTAATTTGGAACTTTTTTTTGTTATATTGTTAAATTTGTGAGTTTTTTAACTTGGAACTTTGTTATGGTTTTTAAAGGGAAACTGGGGAGTTTTTTCACTTTGAACTTTTGATATGATCATTACAGTGAAATTGGTGAGTTTTTTTTTTTAACTTTTAGCTTTTGTAATGGTTTTATAGTGAACTTTGTGAGTTTTTTAACTTGGAACTTTAGTTATTGTTTTTAAAGGGAAATTAGTGAGTTTTTTTTTAACTTTAAACTTCTGTTTTTGATTTTATAGTGAAATGCGTGACTTTTTAACTTGGAACTTTTGTTATGGTTTTTACAGTGAAATTGTTCTTTTTTTAACATGAAACTATTGGCATAATCTTTACAGTGAAATTTATGAGTTTTTAAACTTGTAACATTTTTATTGTCTTTATAGTGAAATTGGTTAGTTTTTTTTATTTTAAAATTTGTTATGGTATTTAGAGTGATATTTGTGAGTTTTTTCGCTTTGAACTTTTGTTATAATCTTTATAGTGGAATTGGTGTGTTTTTTTAACTTGGAAATTCTGTTTTTCTTTTTACAATAAAATTTGTGAGTTTTTAAACTTGAAACTTTTGTTATGGTTCTTAGAATGAAATTGGTGAGTTTTTTTCACTTTTAACTTTTGATATGTTCATTATAGTGAAATTGGTTAGTTTTCTATCGTTTAGCTTTTGTGATTGTTTTATAGTGAAATTTATGAGTTTTTAGCTTAGAAATTTTATTGTTGTTTTTAAGGGTAACTGGTGAGTTTTTTTAACTTTGAACTTCTATTTTTCATTTTATATCGAAACGCCTGAGTTTTTTAAATTGGAACTTTTCTAATGGTTTTTATAGTGAAATTGTTGACTTTTTTAACATGAAACTTTTGTCAGGGTCTTTATAGTGAAACTTGTGAGTTTTTTTAACTTGTAACTTTTGTAATGGTCTATATAGAGAAATTGGTGTATTTTTTTACAATGAACATTTGTTATTGTCTTTATAGTGAAATTGTGAGTTTTTTAACTCGGAACTTTTGTTATGTTTTTCGAGTAAAATTTGTATGTTATTTAATTTGGAACTTTTGTTGTTGTATTTATCGTGAAATCGGTGATTTTTAGCTTGAAACTTTTTATTTTGGTTTTTTTAGTAATATTGGTGATTTTTTTTTATCTTGGAATTTTGTTATGCTACTTATAGTGAAATTTTTTGGTTTTTTAATTTGGAACTTTTTTTTGTTATATTGTTAAATTTGTGAGTTTATTAACTTGGAACTTTGTTATGGTTTTTAAAGGGAAACTGGGGAGTTTTTTCACTTTGAACTTTTGATATGATCATTACAGTGAAATTGGTGAGTTTTTTTTAACTTTTAGCTTTTGTAATGGTTTTATAGTGAACTTGGTGAGTTTTTTAACTTGGAACTTTAGTTATTGTTTTTAAAGGGAAATTAGTGAGTTTTTTTTAACTTCGAACTTCTGTTTTTGATTTTATAGTGAAATGCGTGACTTTTTAAACTTGGAACTTTTGTTATGGTTTTTACAGTGAAATTGTTCTTTTTGTAACATGAAACTATTGGCATAATCTTTACAGTGAAATTTGTGAGTTTTTAAACTTGTAACATTTTTATTGTCTTTATACTGAAATTGGTTAGTTTTTTTTATTTTAAAATTTTGTTATGGTATTTAGTGTGATATTTGTGAGTTTTTTTCGCTTTGAACTTTTGTTATAGTCTTTATAGTGAAATTGGTGTGTTTTTTAACTTGGAAATTCTGTTTTTCTTTTTACAATAAAATTTGTGAGTTTTTAAACTTGAAACTTTTGTTATGGTTCTTAGAATGAAATTGGTGAGTTTTTTTCACTTTGAACTTTTAATATGTTCATTATATAGTGAAATTGGCGAGTTTTCTAACGTTTAGCTTTTGTGATTGTTTTATAGTGAAATTTATGAGTTTTTAGCTTAGAAATTTTATTGTTGTTTTTAAGGGTAACTGGTGAGTTTTTTTAACTTTGAACTTCTATTTTTCATTTTATATCGAAACGCCTGAGTTTTTTAAATTGGAACTTTTCTAATGGTTTTTATAGTGAAATTGTTGACTTTTTTAACATGAAACTTTTGTCAGGGTCTTTATAGTGAAACTTGTGAGTTTTTTTAACTTGTAACTTTTGTAATGGTCTATATAGAGAAATTGGTGTATTTTTTTACAATGAACTTTTGTTATTGTCTTTATAGTGAAATTGTGAGTTTTTTAACTCGGAACTTTTGTTATGTTTTTCGAGTAAAATTTGTATGTTTTTTAATTTGGAACTTTTGCTGTTGTATTTATCGTGAAATCGGTGATTTTTAGCTTGAAACTTTTTATTTTGGTTTTTTTAGTAATATTGGTGATTTTTTTTTATCTTGGAATTTTGTTATGCTACTTATAGTGAAATTTTTTGGTTTTTTAATTTGGAACTTTTTTTTGTTATATTGTTAAATTTGTGAGTTTTTTAACTTGGAACTTTGTTATGGTTTTTAAAGGGAAACTGGGGAGTTTTTTCACTTTGAACTTTTGATATGATCATTACAGTGAAATTGGTGAGTTTTTTTTTTTAACTTTTAGCTTTTGTAATGGTTTTATAGTGAACTTTGTGAGTTTTTTAACTTGGAACTTTAGTTATTGTTTTTAAAGGGAAATTAGTGAGTTTTTTTTTAACTTTAAACTTCTGTTTTTGATTTTATAGTGAAATGCGTGACTTTTTAACTTGGAACTTTTGTTATGGTTTTTACAGTGAAATTGTTCTTTTTTTAACATGAAACTATTGGCATAATCTTTACAGTGAAATTTATGAGTTTTTAAACTTGTAACATTTTTATTGTCTTTATAGTGAAATTGGTTAGTTTTTTTTATTTTAAAATTTGTTATGGTATTTAGAGTGATATTTGTGAGTTTTTTCGCTTTGAACTTTTGTTATAATCATTATAGTGGAATTGGTGTGTTTTTTTAACTTGGAAATTCTGTTTTTCTTTTTACAATAAAATTTGTGAGTTTTTAAACTTGAAACTTTTGTTATGGTTCTTAGAATGAAATTGGTGAGTTTTTTTCACTTTTAACTTTTGATATGTTCATTATAGTGAAATTGGTTAGTTTTCTATCGTTTAGCTTTTGTGATTGTTTTATAGTGAAATTTATGAGTTTTTAGCTTAGAAATTTTATTGTTGTTTTTAAGGGTAACTGGTGAGTTTTTTTAACTTTGAACTTCTATTTTTCATTTTATATCGAAATGCCTGAGTTTTTTAAATTGGAACTTTTCTAATGGTTTTTATAGTGAAATTGTTGACTTTTTTAACATGAAACTTTTGTCAGGGCCTTTATAGTGAAACTTGTGAGTTTTTTTAACTTGTAACTTTTATAATGGTCTATATAGAGAAATTGGTGTATTTTTTTACAATGAACTTTTGTTATTGTCTTTATAGTGAAATTGTGAGTTTTTTAACTCGGAACTTTTGTTATGTTTTTTCGGGTAAAATTTGTAAGTTTTTTAATTTGGAACTTTTGCTGTTGTATTTATCGTGAAATTGGTGATTTTTAGCTTGAAACTTTTTATTTTGGTTTTTTAGTAATATTGGTGATTTTTTTTTATCTTGTAATTTTGTTATGCTACTTATAGTGAAATTTTTTGGTTTTTTAATTTGGAACTTTGTTATGGTTTTTCAAGGGAAACTGGGAAGTTTTTTCACTTTGAACTTTTGATATGATCATTACAGTGAAATCGGTGAGTTTTTTTTAACTTTTAGCTTTTGTAATGGTTTTATAGTGAACTTGGTGAGTTTTTTAACTTGGAACTTTAGTTATTGTTTTTAAAGGGAAACTATTGAGTTTTTTTTAACTTTGAACTTCTGTTTTTCATTTTATCGTGAAATGCGTGACTTTTTAAACTTGGAACTTTTGTTATGGTTTTTACAGTGAAATTGTTCTTTTTTTAACATGAAACTATTGGCATAATCTTTACAGTGAAATTTGTGAAACTTTTTATGTTGGTTTTTTTAGTAATATTGGTGATTTTTTTTATCTTGGAATTTTGTTATGGTACTTATAGTGAAATTTTTTGGTTTTTTAGTTTGGAACTTTTTTTTTAATATTGTTAAATTTGTGAGTTTTTTAACTTGGAACTTTGTTATGGTTTTTAAAGGGAAACTGGGGAGTTTTTTCACTTTAAACTTTTGATATGATCATTACAGTGAAATTGGTGAGTTTTTTTAACTTTTAGCTTTTGTAATGGTTTTATAGTGAACTTGGTGAGTTTTTTAACTTGGAACTTTAGTTATTGTTTTTAAAGGGAAATTAGTGAGTTTTTTTTAACTTTGAACTTCTGTTTTTGATTTTATAGTGAAATGCGTGACTTTTTAAACTTGGAACTTTTGTTATGGTTTTTACAGTGAAATTGTTCTTTTTTTAACATGAAACTATTGGCATAATCTTTACAGTGAAATTTGTGAGTTTTTAAACTTGTAACATTTTTATTGTCTTTATAGTGAAATTGGTTAGTTTTTTTATTTTAAAATTTGTTATGGTATATAGAGTGATATTTGTGAGTTTTTTCGCTTTGAACTTTTGTTATAGTCTTTATAGTGAAATTGGTGTGTTTTTTAACTTGGAAATTCTGTTTTTCTTTTTACAATAAAATTTGTGAGTTTTTAAACTTGAAACTTTTGTTATGGTTCTTAGAATGAAATTGGTGAATTTTTTTCACTTTGAACTTTTGATATGTTCATTATAGTGAAATTGGCGAGTTTTCTAACGTTTAGCTTTTGTGATTGTTTTATAGTGAAATTTATGAGTTTTTAGCTTAGAAATTTTATTGTTGTTTTTAAGGGTAACTGGTGAGTTTGTTTAACATTGAACTTCTATTTTTCATTTTATATCGAAGCGCCTGAGTTTTTAAATTGGAACTTTTCTAATGGTTTTTATAGTGAAATTGTTGACTTTTTTAACATGAAACTTTTGTCAGGGTCTTTATAGTGAAACTTGTGAGTTTTTTTAACTTGTAACTTTTGTAATGGTCTATATAGAGAAATTGGTGTATTTTTTTACAATGAACTTTTGTTATTGTCTTTATAGTGAAATTGTGAGTTTTTTAACTCGGAACTTTTGTTATGTTTTTCGAGTAAAATTTGTATGTTTTTTAATTTGGAACTTTTGTTGTTGTATTTATCGTGAAATCGGTGATTTTTAGCTTGAAACTTTTTATTTTGGTTTTTTTAGTAATATTGGTGATTTGTTTTTATCTTGGAATTTTGTTATGCTACTTATAGTGAAATTTTTTGGTTTTTTAATTTGGAACTTTTTTTTGTTATATTGTTAAATTTGTGAGTTTTTTAACTTGGAACTTTGTTATGGTTTTTAAAGGGAAACTGGGGAGTTTTTTCACTTTGAACTTTTGATATGATCATTACAGTGAAATTGGTGAGTTTTTTTTTTAACTTTCAGCTTTTGTAATGGTTTTATAGTGAACTTAGTGAGTTTTTTAACTTGGAACTTTAGTTATTGTTTTTAAAGGGAAATTAGTGAGTTTTTTTTTAACTTTGAACTTCTGTTTTTGATTTTATAGTGAAATGCGTGACTTTTTAAACTTGGAACTTTTGTTATTGTTTTTACAGTGAAATTGTTCTTTTTTTAACATGAAACTATTGGCATAATCTTTACAGTGAAATTTGTGAGTTTTTAAACTTGTAACATTTTTATTGTCTTTATAGTGAAATTGGTTAGTTTTTTTATTTTAAAATTTGTTATGGTATTTAGAGTGATATTTGTGAGTTTTTTCGCTTTGAACTTTTGTTATAGTCTTTATAGTGAAATTGGTGTGTTTTTTAACTTGGAAATTCTGTTTTTCTTTTTACAATAAAATTTGTGAGTTTTTAAACTTGAAACTTTTGTTATGGTTCTTAGAATGAAATTGGTGAATTTTTTTCACTTTGAACTTTTGATATGTTCATTATAGTGAAATTGGCGAGTTTTCTAACGTTTAGCTTTTGTGATTGTTTTATAGTGAAATTTATGAGTTTTTAGCTTAGAAATTTTATTGTTGTTTTTAAGGGTAACTGGTGAGTTTTTTTAACTTTGAACTTTTATTTTTCATTTTATATCGAAACGCCTGAGTTTTTTAAATTGGAACTTTTCTAATGGTTTTTATAGTGAAATTGTTGACTTTTTTAAAATGAAACTTTTGTCAGGGTCTTTATAGTGAAACTTGTGAGTTTTTTTAACTTGTAACTTTTGTAATGGTCTATATAGAGAAATTGGTGTATTTTTTTACAATGAACTTTTGTTATTGTCTTTATAGTGAAATTGTGAGTTTTTTAACTCGGAACTTTTGTTATGTTTTTCGAGTAAAATTTGTATGTTTTTTAATTTGGAACTTTTGTTGTTGTATTTATCGTGAAATCGGTGATTTTTAGCTTGAAACTTTTTATTTTGGTTTTTTTAGTAATATTGGTGATTTTTTTTTTATCTTGGAATTTTGTTATGCTACTTATAGTGAGATTTTTTGGTTTTTTAATTTGGAACTTTTTTTTGTTATATTGTTAAATTTGTGAGTTTTTTAACTTGGAACTTTGTTATGGTTTTTAAAGGGAAACTGGGGAGTTTTTTCACTTTGAACTTTTGATATGATCATTACAGTGAAATTGGTGAGTTTTTTTTTAACTTT
Organism: Lathyrus sativus; assembly: GCA_963859935.3. Taxonomy (NCBI): domain Eukaryota; kingdom Viridiplantae; phylum Streptophyta; class Magnoliopsida; order Fabales; family Fabaceae; genus Lathyrus; species Lathyrus sativus. Next base: position 250,987,647 of record OZ012740.1, on the reverse strand, counting down.
TAGATTTTGTAATGGTTTTATAGTGAACTTGGTGAGTTTTTTAACTTGGAACTTTAGTTATTGTTTTTAAAAGGAAATTAGTGAGTTTTTTTTTAACTTTGAACTTCTGTTTTTGATTTTATAGTGAAATGCGTGACTTTTTAAACTTGGAACTTTTGTTATGGTTTTTACAGTGAAATTGTTCTTTTTTTAACATGAAACTATTGGCATAATCTTTACAGTGAAATTTGTGAGTTTTTAAACTTGTAACATTTTTATTGTCTTTATAGTGAAATTGGTTAGTTTTTTTATTTTAAAATTTGTTATGGTATTTAGAGTGATATTTGTGAGTTTTTTCGCTTTGAACTTTTGTTATAGTCTTTATAGTGGAATTGGTGTGTTTTTTAACTTGGAAATTCTGTTTTTCTTTTTACAATAAAATTTGTGAGTTTTTAAACTTGAAACTTTTGTTATGGTTCTTAGAATGAAATTGGTGAGTTTTTTTCACTTTGAACTTTTGATATGTTCATTATAGTGAAATTGGCGAGTTTTCTAACGTTTAGCTTTTGTGATTGTTTTATAGTGAAATTTATGAGTTTTTAGCTTAGAAATTTTATTGTTGTTTTTAAGGGTAACTGGTGAGTTTGTTTAACATTGAACTTCTATTTTTCATTTTATATCGAAACGCCTGAGTTTTTTAAATTGGAACTTTTCTAATGGTTTTTATAGTGAAATTGTTGACTTTTTTAACATGAAACTTTTGTCAGGGTCTTTATAGTGAAACTTGTGAGTTTTTTTAACTTGTAACTTTTGTAATGGTCTATATAGAGAAATTGGTGTATTTTTTTACAATGAACTTTTGTTATTGTCTTTATACTGAAATTGTGAGTTTTTTAACTCGGAACTTTTGTTATGTTTTTCGAGTAAAATTTGTATGTTTTTTAATTTGGAACTTTTGCTGTTGTATTTATCGTGAAATCGGTGATTTTTAGCTTGAAACTTTTTATTTTGGTTTTTTTAGTAATATTGGTGATTTTTTTTTATCTTGGAATTTTGTTATGCTACTTATAGTGAAATTTTTTGGTTTTTTAATTTGGAACTTTTTTTTGTTATATTGTTAAATTTGTGAGTTTTTTAACTTGGAACTTTGTTATGGTTTTTAAAGGGAAACTGGGGAGTTTTTTCACTTTGAACTTTTGATATGATCATTACAGTGAAATTGGTGAGCTTTTTTTTTAACTTTTAGCTTTTGTAATGGTTTTATAGTGAACTTAGTGAGTTTTTTAACTTGTAACTTTAGTTATTGTTTTTAAAGGGAAATTAGTGAGTTTTTTTTTAACTTTGAACTTCTGTTTTTGATTTTATAGTGAAATGCGTGACTTTTTAAACTTGGAACTTTTGTTATGGTTTTTACAGTGAAATTGTTCTTTTTTTAACATGAAACTATTGGCATAATCTTTACAGTGAAATTTGTGAGTTTTTAAACTTGTAACATTTTTATTGTCTTTATAGTGAAATTGGTTAGTTTTTTTATTTTAAAATTTGTTATGGTATTTAGAGTGATATTTGTGAGTTTTTTCGCTTTGAACTTTTGTTATAGTCTTTATAGTGAAATTGGTGTGTTTTTTAACTTGGAAATTCTGTTTTTCTTTTTACAATAAAATTTGTGAGTTTTTAAACTTGAAACTTTTGTTATGGTTCTTAGAATGAAATTGGTGAATTTTTTTCACTTTGAACTTTTGATATGTTCATTATAGTGAAATTGGCGAGTTTTCTAACGTTTAGCTTTTGTGATTGTTTTATAGTGAAATTTATGAGTTTTTAGCTTAGAAATTTTATTGTTGTTTTTAAGGGTAACTGGTGAGTTTTTTTAACTTTGAACTTTTATTTTTCATTTTATATCGAAACGCCTGAGTTTTTTAAATTGGAACTTTTCTAATGGTTTTTATAGTGAAATTGTTGACTTTTTTAACATGAAACTTTTGTCAGGGTCTTTATAGTGAAACTTGTGAGTTTTTTTAACTTGTAACTTTTGTAATGGTCTATATAGAGAAATTGGTGTATTTTCTTACAATGAACTTTTGTTATTTTCTTTATACTGAAATTGTGAGTTTTTTAACTCAAAACTTTTGTTATGTTTTTCGAGTAAAATTTGTATGTTTTTTAATTTGGAACTTTTGCTGTTGTATTTATCGTGAAATCGGTGATTTTTAGCTTGAAACTTTTTATTTTGGTTTTTTTAGTAATATTGGTGATTTTTTTTATCTTGGAATTTTGTTATGCTACTTATAGTGAAATTTTTTGGTTTTTTAATTTGGAACTTTTTTTTGTTATATTGTTAAATTTGTGAGTTTTTTAACTTGGAACTTTGTTATGGTTTTTAAAGGGAAACTGGGGAGTTTTTTCACTTTGAACTTTTGATATGATCATTACAGTGAAATTGGTGAGTTTTTTTTTTAACTTTTAGCTTTTGTAATGGTTTAATAGTGAACTTGGTGAGTTTTTTAACTTGGAACTTTAGTTATTGTTTTTAAAGGGAAATTAGTGAGTTTTTCTTTTAACTTTGAACTTCTGTTTTTGATTTTATAGTGAAATGCGTGACTTTTAAAACTTGGAACTTTTGTTATGGTTTTTACAGTGAAATTGTTCTTTTTTTAACATGAAACTATTGGCATAATGTTTACAGTGAAATTTGTGAGTTTTTAAACTTGTAACATTTTTATTATCTTTATAGTGAAATTGGTTAGTTTTTTTATTTTAAAATTTGTTATGGTATTTAGAGTGATATTTGTGAGTTTTTTCGCTTTGAACTTTTGTTATAGTCTTTATAGTGGAATTGGTGTGTTTTTTAACTTGGAAATTTTGTTTTTCTTTTTACAATAAAATTTGTGAGTTTTTAAACTTGAAACTTTTGTTATGGTTCTTAGAATGAAATTGGGGAATTTTTTTCACTTTGAACTTTTGATATGTTCATTATAGTGAAATTGGCGAGTTTTCTAACGTTTAGCTTTTGTGATTGTTTTATAGTGAAATTTATGAGTTTTTAGCTTAGAAATTTTATTGTTGTTTTTAAGGGTAACTGGTGAGTTTGTTTAACATTGAACTTCTATTTTTCATTTTATATCGAAACGCCTGAGTTTTTTAAATTGGAACTTTTCTAATGGTTTTTATAGTGAAATTGTTGACTTTTTTAACATGAAACTTTTGTCAGGGTCTTTATAGTGAAACTTGTGAGTTTTTATAACTTGTAACTTTTGTAATGGTCTATATAGAGAAATTGGTGTATTTTTTTACAATGAACTTTTGTTATTATCTTTATAGTGAAATTGTGAGTTTTTTAACTCGGAACTTTTGTTATGTTTTTCGAGTAAAATTTGTATGTTTTTTAATTTGGAACTTTTGCTGTTGTATTTATCGTGAAATCGGTGATTTTGAGCTTGAAACTTTTTATTTTGGTTTTTTTAGTAATATTGGTGATTTTTTTTATCTTGGAATTTTGTTATGCTACTTATAGTGAAATTTTTTGGTTTTTTAATTTGGAACTTTTTTTTGTTATATTGTTAAATTTGTGAGTTTTTTAACTTGGAACTTTGTTATGGTTTTTAAAGGGAAACTGGGGAGTTTTTTCACTTTGAACTTTTGATATGATCATTACAGTGAAATTGGTGAGTTTTTTTTTAACTTTTAGCTTTTGTAATGGTTTTATAGTGAACTTGGTGAGTTTTTTAACTTGGAACTTTAGTTATTGTTTTTAAAAGGAAATTAGTGAGTTTTTTTTTAACTTTGAACTTCTGTTTTTGATTTTATAGTGAAATGCGTGACTTTTAAAACTTGGAACTTTTGTTATGGTTTTTACAGTGAAATTGTTCTTTTTTTAACATGAAACTATTGGCATAATCTTTACAGTGAAATTTATGAGTTTTTAAACTTGTAACATTTTTATTGTCTTTATAGTGAAATTGGTTAGTTTTTTATTTTAAAATTTGTTATGGTATTTAGAGTGATATTTGTGAGTTTTTCCTTTTTGAACTTTTGTTATAGTCTTTATAGTGAAATTGGTGTGTTTTTTAACTTGGAAATTCTGTTTTTCTTTTTACAATAAAATTTGTGAGTTTTTAAACTTGAAACTTTTGTTATGGTTCTTAGAATGAAATTGGTGAATTTTTTTCACTTTGAACTTTTGATATGTTCATTATAGTGAAATTGGCGAGTTTTCTAACATTTAGCTTTTGTGATTGTTTTATAGTGAAATTTATGAGTTTTTAGCTTAGAAATTTTATTGTTGTTTTTAAGGGTAACTGGTGAGTTTTTTTAACTTTGAACTTCTATTTTTCATTTTATATCGAAACGCCTGAGTTTTTTAAATTGGAACTTTTCTAATGGTTTTTATAGTGAAATTGTTGACTTTTTTAACATGAAACTTTTGTCAGGGTCTTTATAGTGAAACTTGTGAGTTTTTTTAACTTGTAACTTTTGTAATGGTCTATATAGAGAAATTGGTGTATTTTTTTACAATGAACTTTTGTTATTGTCTTTATAGTGAAATTGTGAGTTTTTTAACTCGGAACTTTTGTTATGTTTTTCGAGTAAAATTTGTATGTTTTTTAATTTGGAACTTTTGCTGTTGTATTTATCGTGAAATCGGTGATTTTTAGCTTGAAACTTTTTATTTTGGTTTTTTTAGTAATATTGGTGATTTTTTTTTTTATCTTGGAATTTTGTTATGCTACTTATAGTGAAATTTTTTGGTTTTTTAATTTGGAACTTTTTTTTGTTATATTGTTAAATTTGTGAGTTTTTTAACTTGGAACTTTGTTATGGTTTTTAAAGGGAAACTGGGGAGTTTTTTCACTTTGAACTTTTGATATGATCATTACAGTGAAATTGGTGAGTTTTTTTTTAACTTTTAGCTTTTGTAATGGTTTTATAGTGAACTTGGTGAGTTTTTTAACTTGGAACTTTAGTTATTGTTTTTAAAAGGAAATTAGTGAGTTTTTTTTTAACTTTGAACTTCTGTTTTTGATTTTATAGTGAAATGCGTGACTTTTTAAACTTGGAACTTTTGTTATGGTTTTTACAGTGAAATTGTTCTTTTTTTAACATGAAACTATTGGCATAATCTTTACAGTGAAATTTGTGAGTTTTTAAACTTGTAACATTTTTAATGTCTTTATAGTGAAATTGGTTAGTTTTTTATTTTAAAATTTGTTATGGTATTTTGAGTGATATTTGTGAGTTTTTCCTTTTTGAACTTTTGTTATAGTCTTTATAGTGAAATTGGTGTGTTTTTTAACTTGGAAATTCTGTTTTTCTTTTTACAATAAAATTTGTGAGTTTTTAAACTTGAAACTTTTGTTATGGTTCTTAGAATGAAATTGGTGAATTTTTTTCACTTTGAACTTTTGATATGTTCATTATAGTGAAATTGGCGAGTTTTCTAACATTTAGCGTTTGTGATTGTTTTATAGTGAAATTTATGAGTTTTTAGCTTAGAAATTTTATTGTTGTTTTTAAGGGTAACTGGTGAGTTTTTTTAACTTTGAACTTCTATTTTTCATTTTATATCGAAACGCCTGAGTTTTTTGAACTGGAACTTTTCTAATGGTTTTTATAGTGAAATTGTTGACTTTTTTAACATGAAACTTTTGTCAGGGTCTTTATAGTGAAACTTGTGAGTTTTTTTAACTTGTAACTTTTGTAATGGTCTATATAGAGAAATTGGTGTATTTTTTTACAATGAACATTTGTTATTGTCTTTATAGTGAAATTGTGAGTTTTTTAACTCGGAACTTTTGTTATGTTTTTCGAGTAAAATTATTATGTTTTTTAATTTGGAACTTTTGCTGTTGTATTTATCGTGAAATCGGTGATTTTTAGCTTGAAACTTTTTATTTTGGTTTTTTTAGTAATATTGGTGATTTTTTTTTTATCTTGGAATTTTGTTATGCTACTTATAGTGAAATTTTCTGGTTTTTTAATTTGGAACTTTTTTTTGTTATATGTTAAATTTGTGAGTTTTTTTAACTTGGACATTTGTTATGGTATTTAAAGGGAAACTGGGGAGTTTTTTCACTTTGAACTTTTGATATGATCATTACAGTGAAATTGGTGAGTTTTTTAACTTTTAGCTTTTGTAATGGTTTTATAGTGAACTTGGTCAGTTTTTTAACTTGGAACTTTAGTTATTTTTTTTAAAGGGAAATTAGTGAGTTTTTTTAACTTTGAAATTCTGTTTTTGATTTTATAGTGAAATGCGTGACTTTTTAAACTTGGAACTTTTGTTATGGTTTTTACAGTAAAATTGTTCTTTTTTTAACATGAAACTATTGGCATAATCTTTACAGTGAAATTTGTGAGTTTTTAAACTTGTAACATTTTTATTGTCTTTATAGTGAAATTGGTTAGTTTTTTTATTTTAAAATTTGTTATGGTATTTAGAGTGATATTTGTGAGTTTTTCCGCTTTGAACTTTTGTTATAGTCTTTATAGTGAAATTGGTGTGTTTTTTAACTTGGAAATTCTGTTTTTCTTTTTACAATAAAATTTGTGAGTTTTTAAACTTGAAACTTTTGTTATGGTTCTTAGAATGAAATTGGTGAATTTTTTTCACTTTGAACTTTTGATATGTTCATTATAGTGAAATTGGCGAGTTTTCTAACGTTTAGCTTTTGTGATTGTTTTATAGTGAAATTTATGAGTTTTTAGCTTAGAAATTTTATTGTTGTTTTTAAGGGTAACTGGTGAGTTTTTTGAACTTTGAACTTCTATTTTTCATTTTATATCGAAACGCCTGAGTTTTTTGAACTGGAACTTTTCTAATGGTTTTTATAGTGAAATTGTTGACTTTTTTAACATGAAACTTTTGTCAGGGTCTTTATAGTGAAACTTGTGAGTTTTTTTAACTTGTAACTTTTGTAATGGTCTATATAGAGAAATTGGTGTATTTTTTTACAATGAACATTTGTTATTGTCTTTATAGTGAAATTGTGAGTTTTTTAACTCGGAACTTTTGTTATGTTTTTCGAGTAAAATTATTGTTTTTTAATTTGGAACTTTTGCTGTTGTATTTATCGTGAAATCGGTGATTTTTAGCTTGAAACTTTTTATTTTGGTTTTTTTAGTAATATTGGTGATTTTTTTTTTATCTTGGAATTTTGTTATGCTACTTATAGTGAAATTTTCTGGTTTTTTAATTTGGAACTTTTTTTTGTTATATGTTAAATTTGTGAGTTTTTTTAACTTGGACATTTGTTATGGTATTTAAAGGGAAACTGGGGAGTTTTTTCACTTTGAACTTTTGATATGATCATTACAGTGAAATTGGTGAGTTTTTTTTTAACTTTTAGCTTTTGTAATGGTTTTATAGTGAACTTGGTCAGTTTTTTAACTTGGAACTTTAGTTATTTTTTTTAAAGGGAAATTAGTGAGTTTTTTTAACTTTGAAATTCTGTTTTTGATTTTATAGTGAAATGCGTGACTTTTTAAACTTGGAACTTTTGTTATGGTTTTTACAGTAAAATTGTTCTTTTTTTAACATGAAACTATTGGCATAATCTTTACAGTGAAATTTGTGAGTTTTTAAACTTGTAACATTTTTATTGTCTTTATAGTGAAATTGGTTAGTTTTTTTATTTTAAAATTTGTTATGGTATTTAGAGTGATATTTGTGAGTTTTTCCGCTTTGAACTTTTGTTATAGTCTTTATAGTGAAATTGGTGTGTTTTTTAACTTGGAAATTCTGTTTTTCTTTTTACAATAAAATTTGTGAGTTTTTAAACTTGAAACTTTTGTTATGGTTCTTAGAATGAAATTGGTGAATTTTTTTCACTTTGAACTTTTGATATGTTCATTATAGTGAAATTGGCGAGTTTTCTAACGTTTAGCTTTTGTGATTGTTTTATAGTGAAATTTATGAGTTTTTAGCTTAGAAATTTTATTGTTGTTTTTAAGGGTAACTGGTGAGTTTTTTGAACTTTGAACTTCTATTTTTCATTTTATATCGAAACGCCTGAGTTTTTTAAATTGGAACTTTTCTAATGGTTTTTATAGTGAAATTGTTGACTTTTTTAACATGAAACTTTTGTCGGGGTCTTTATAGTGAAACTTGTGAGTTTTTTTAACTTGTAACTTTTATAATGGTCTATATAGAGAAATTGGTGTATTTTTTTACAATGAACTTTTGTTATTGTCTTTATAGTGAAATAGTGAGTTTTTTAACTCGGAACTTTTGTTATGTTTTTTCGAGTAAAATTTGTAAGTTTTTTAATTTGGAACTTTTGCTGTTGTATTTATCGTGAAATCGGTGATTTTTAGCTTGAAACTTTTTATTTTGGTTTTTTTAGTAATATTGGTGATTTTTTTTATCTTGGAATTTTGTTATGCTACTTATAGTGAAATTTTTTGGTTTTTTAATTTGGAACTTTGTTATGGTTTTTCAAGGGAAACTGGGAAGTTTTTTCACTTTGAACTTTTGATATGATCATTACAGTGAAATCGGTGAGTTTTTTTTTTTAACTTTTAACTTTTGTAATGGTTTTATAGTGAACTTGGTGAGTTTTTTAACTTGGAACTTTAGTTATTGTTTTTAAAGGGAAACTATTGAGTTTTTTTTAACTTTGAACTTTTGTTTTTCATTTTATCGTGAAATGCGTGACTTTTTAAACTTGGAACTTTTGTTATGGTTTTTACAGTGAAATTGTTCTTTTTTTAACATGAAACTATTGGCATAATCTTTACAGTGAAATTTGTGAAACTTTTTATGTTGGTTTTTTTAGTAATATTGGTGATTTTTTTTTATCTTGGAATTTTGTTATGGTACTCATAGTGAAATTTTCTGGTTTTTTAGTTTGGAACTTTTTTTTTAATATTGTTAAATTTGTGAGTTTTTTAACTTGGAACTTTGTTATGGTTTTTAAAGGGAAACTGGAGAGTTTTTTCACTTTGAACTTTTGATATGATCATTACAGTGAAATTGGTGAGTTTTTTTTTTAACTTTTAGCTTTTGTAATGGTTTTATAGTGAACTTGGTGAGTTTTTTAACTTGGAACTTTAGTTATTGTTTTTAAAGGGAAATTAATGAGTTTTTTTTAACTTTGAACTTCTTTTTTTGATTTTATAGTGAAATGCGTGACTTTTTAAACTTGGAACTTTTGTTATGGTTTTTACAGTGAAATTGTTCTTTTTTTAACATGAAACTATTGGCATAATCTTTACAGTGAAATTTTTGAGTTTTTAAACTTGTAACATTTTTATTGTCTTTATAGTGAAAATGGTTAGTTTTTTTATTTTAAAATTTATTATGGTATTTAGAGTGATATTTGTGAGTTTTTTCGCTTTGAACTTTTGTTATAGTCTTTATAGTGAAATTGGTGTGTTTTTTAACTTGGAAATTCTGTTTTTCTTTTTACAATAAAATTTGTGAGTTTTTAAACTTGAAACTTTTGTTATGGTTCTTAGAATGAAATTGGTGAATTTTTTTCACTTTGAACTTTTGATATGTTCATTATAGTGAAATTGGCGAGTTTTCTAACGTTTAGCTTTTGTGATTGTTTTATAGTGAAATTTATGAGTTTTTAGCTTAGAAATTTTATTGTTGTTTTTAAGGGTAATTGGTGAGTTTTTTTAACTTTGAACTTCTATTTTTCATTTTATATCGAAACGCCTGAGTTTTTTAAATTGGAACTTTTCTAATGGTTTTTATAGTGAAATTGTTGACTTTTTTAACATGAAACTTTTGCCAGGGTCTTTATAGTGAAACTTGTGAGTTTTTTTAACTTGTAACTTTTGTAATGGTCTATATAGAGAAATTGGTGTATTTTTTTACAATGAACTTTTGTTATTGTCTTTATAGTGAAATTGTGAGTTTTTTAACTCGGAACTTTTGTTATGTTTTTCGAGTAAAATTTGTATGTTTTTTAATTTGGAACTTTTGTTGTTGTATTTATCGTGAAAGCGGTGATTTTTAGCTTGAAACTTTTTATTTTGGTTTTTTTAGTAATATTGGTGATTTTTTTTTTATCTTGGAATTTTGTTATGGTACTTATAGTGAAATTTTTTGGTTTTTTAGTTTGGAACTTTTTTTTTAATATTGTTAAATTTGTGAGTTTTTTAACTTGGAACTTTGTTATGGTTTTTAAAGGGAAACTGGGGAGTTTTTTCACTTTGAACTTTTGATATGATCATTACAGTGAAATTGGTGAGTTTTTTTTTAACTTTTAGCTTTTGTAATGGTTTTATAGTGATCTTGGTGAGTTTTTTAACTTGGAACTTTAGTTATTGGTTTTAAAGGGAAATTAGTGAGTTTTTTTTAACTTTGAACTTCTGTTTTTGATTTTATAGTGAAATGCGTGACTTTTTAAACTTGGAACTTTTGTTATTGTTTTTACAGTGAAATTGTTCTTTTTTTAACATGAAACTATTGGCATAATCTTTACAGTGAAATTTGTGAGTTTTTAAACTTGTAACATTTTTATTGTCTTTATAGTGAAATTGGTTAGTTTTTTTATTTTAAAATTTGTTATGGTTTTTAGAGTGATATTTGTGAGTTTTTTCGCTTTGAACTTTTGTTATAGTCTTTATAGTGGAATTGGTGTGTTTTTTAACTTGGAAATTCTGTTTTTCTTTTTACAATAAAATTTGTGAGTTTTTAAACTTGAAACTTTTGTTATGGTTCTTAGAATGAAATTGGTGAGTTTTTTTCACTTTGAACTTTTGATATGTTCATTATAGTGAAATTGGCTAGTTTTCTATCGTTTAGCTTTTGTGATTGTTTTATAGTGAAATTTATGAGTTTTTAGCTTAGAAATTTTATTGTTGTTTTTAAGGGTAACTGGTGAGTTTTTTTAACTTTGAACTTCTATTTTTCATTTTATATCGAAACACCTGAGTTTTTTAAATTGGAACTTTTCTAATGGTTTTTATAGTGAAATTGTTGACTTTTTTAGCATGAAACTTTTGTCATGGTCTTTATAGTGAAACTTGTGAGTTTTTTTAACTTGTAACTTTTATAATGGTCTATATAGAGAAATTGGTGTATTTTTTTACAATGAACTTTTGTTATTGTCTTTATAGTGAAATAGTGAGTTTTTTAACTCGGAACTTTTGTTATGTTTTTTCGAGTAAAATTTGTAAGTTTTTTAATTTGGAACTTTTGCTGTTGTATTTATCGTGAAATTGGTGATTTTTAGCTTGAAACTTTTTATTTTGGTTTTTTTAGTAATATTGGTGATTTTTTTTATCTTGGAATTTTGTTATGCTACTTATAGTGAAATTTTTTGGTTTTTTAATTTGGAACTTTGTTATGGTTTTTCAAGGGAAACTGGGAAGTTTTTTCACTTTGAACTTTTGATATGATCATTACAGTGAAATCGGTGAGTTTTTTTTTTAACTTTTAACTTTTGTAATGGTTTTATAGTGAACTTGGTGAGTTTTTTAACTTGGAACTTTAGTTATTGTTTTTAAAGGGAAACTATTGAGTTTTTTTTAACTTTGAACTTCTGTTTTTCATTTTATCGTGAAATGCGTGACTTTTTAAACTTGGAACTTTTGTTATGGTTTTTACAGTGAAATTGTTCTTTTTTTAACATGAAACTATTGGCATAATCTTTACAGTGAAATTTGTGAAACTTTTTATGTTGGTTTTTTTAGTAATATTGGTGATTTTTTTTATCTTGGAATTTTGTTATGGTACTCATAGTGAAATTTTCTGGTTTTTTAGTTTGGAACTTTTTTTTTAATATTGTTAAATTTGTGAGTTTTTTAACTTGGAACTTTGTTATGGTTTTTAAAGGGAAACTGGAGAGTTTTTTCACTTTGAACTTTTGATATGATCATTACAGTGAAATTGGTGAGTTTTTTTTAACTTTTAGCTTTTGTAATGGTTTTATAGTGAACTTGGTGAGTTTTTTAACTTGGAACTTTAGTTATTGTTTTTAAAGGGAAATTAATGAGTTTTTTTTAACTTTGAACTTCTTTTTTTGATTTTATAGTGAAATGCGTGACTTTTTAAACTTGGAACTTTTGTTATGGTTTTTACAGTGAAATTGTTCTTTTTTTAACATGAAACTATTGGCATAATCTTTACAGTGAAATTTTTGAGTTTTTAAACTTGTAACATTTTTATTGTCTTTATAATGAAAATGGTTAGTTTTTTTATTTTAAAATTTGTTATGGTATTTAGAGTGATATTTGTGAGTTTTTTCGCTTTGAACTTTTGTTATAGTCTTTATAGTGAAATTGGTGTGTTTTTTAACTTGGAAATTCTGTTTTTCTTTTTACAATAAAATTTGTGAGTTTTTAAACTTGAAACTTTTGTTATGGTTCTTAGAATGAAATTGGTGAATTTTTTTCACTTTGAACTTTTGATATGTTCATTATAGTGAAATTGGCGAGTTTTCTAACGTTTAGCTTTTGTGATTGTTTTATAGTGAAATTTATGAGTTTTTAGCTTAGAAATTTTATTGTTGTTTTTAAGGGTAACTGGTGAGTTTTTTTAACTTTGAACTTCTATTTTTCATTTTATATCGAAACGCCTGAGTTTTTTAAATTGGAACTTTTCTAATGGTTTTTATAGTGAAATTGTTGACTTTTTTAACATGAAACTTTTGCCAGGGTCTTTATAGTGAAACTTGTGAGTTTTTTTAACTTGTAACTTTTGTAATGGTCTATATAGAGAAATTGGTGTATTTTTTTACAATGAACTTTTGTTATTGTCTTTATAGTGAAATTGTGAGTTTTTTAACTCGGAACTTTTGTTATGTTTTTCGAGTAAAATTTGTATGTTTTTTAATTTGGAACTTTTGTTGTTGTATTTATCGTGAAATCGGTGATTTTTAGCTTGAAACTTTTTATTTTGGTTTTTTTAGTAATATTGGTGATTTTTTTTTTATCTTGGAATTTTGTTATGGTACTTATAGTGAAATTTTTTGGTTTTTTAGTTTGGAACTTTTTTTTTAATATTGTTAAATTTGTGAGTTTTTTAACTTGGAACTTTGTTATGGTTTTTAAAGGGAAACTGGGGAGTTTTTTCACTTTGAACTTTTGATATGATCATTACAGTGAAATTGGTGAGTTTTTTTTTAACTTTTAGCTTTTGTAATGGTTTTATAGTGAACTTGGTGAGTTTTTTAACTTGGAACTTTAGTTATTGGTTTTAAAGGGAAATTAGTGAGTTTTTTTTAACTTTGAACTTCTGTTTTTGATTTTATAGTGAAATGCGTGACTTTTTAAACTTGGAACTTTTGTTATTGTTTTTACAGTGAAATTGTTCTTTTTTTAACATGAAACTATTGGCATAATCTTTACAGTGAAATTTGTGAGTTTTTAAACTTGTAACATTTTTATTGTCTTTATAGTGAAATTGGTTAGTTTTTTTATTTTAAAATTTGTTATGGTTTTTAGAGTGATATTTGTGAGTTTTTTCGCTTTGAACTTTTGTTATAGTCTTTATAGTGGAATTGGTGTGTTTTTTAACTTGGAAATTCTGTTTTTCTTTTTACAATAAAATTTGTGAGTTTTTAAACTTGAAACTTTTGTTATGGTTCTTAGAATGAAATTGGTGAGTTTTTTTCACTTTGAACTTTTGATATGTTCATTATAGTGAAATTGGCTAGTTTTCTATCGTTTAGCTTTTGTGATTGTTTTATAGTGAAATTTATGAGTTTTTAGCTTAGAAATTTTATTGTTGTTTTTAAGGGTAACTGGTGAGTTTTTTTAACTTTGAACTTCTATTTTTCATTTTATATCGAAACGCCTGAGTTTTTTAAATTGGAACTTTTCTAATGGTTTTTATAGTGAAATTGTTGACTTTTTTAACATGAAACTTTTGTCATGGTCTTTATAGTGAAACTTGTGAGTTTTTTTAACTTGTAACTTTTATAATGGTCTATATAGAGAAATTGGTGTATTTTTTTACAATGAACTTTTGTTATTGTCTTTATAGTGAAATAGTGAGTTTTTTAACTCGGAACTTTTGTTATGTTTTTTCGAGTAAAATTTGTAAGTTTTTTAATTTGGAACTTTTGCTGTTGTATTTATCGTGAAATTGGTGATTTTTAGCTTGAAACTTTTTATTTTGGTTTTTTTAGTAATATTGGTGATTTTTTTTATCTTGGAATTTTGTTATGCTACTTATAGTGAAATTTGTGAGTTTTTTTAACTTGGAACTTTGTTATGGTTTTTAAAGGGAAACTGGGGAGTTTTTTCACTTTGAACTTTTGATATGATCATTACAGTGAAATTGGTGAGTTTTTTTTAACTTTTAGCTTTTATAATGGTTTTATAGTGAACTTGGTCAGTTTTTTAACTTGAAACTTTAGTTATTGTTTTTAAAGGGAAATTAGTAAGTTTTTTTAACTTTGAAATTCTGTTTTTGATTTTATAGTGAAATACGTGACTTTTTAAACTTGGAACTTTTGTTATGGTTTTTACAGTGAAATTGTTCTTTTTTTAACATGAAACTATTGGCATAATCTTTACAGTGAAATTTGTGAAACTTTTTATGTTGGTTTTTTTAGTAATACTGGTGATTTTTTTTTATCTTGGAATTTTGTTATGGTACTCATAGTGAAATTTTCTGGTTTTTTAGTTTGGAACTTTTTTTTTAATATTGTTAAATTTGTGAGTTTTTTAACTTGGAACTTTGTTATGGTTTTTAAAGGGAAACTGGAGAGTTTTTTCACTTTGAACTTTTGATATGATCATTACAGTGAAATTGGTGAGTTTTTTTTAACTTTTAGCTTTTGTAATGGTTTTATAGTGAACTTGGTGAGTTTTTTAACTTGGAACTTTAGTTATTGTTTTTAAAGGGAAATTAATGAGTTTTTTTTAACTTTGAACTTCTTTTTTTGATTTTATAGTGAAATGCGTGACTTTTTAAACTTGGAACTTTTGTTATGGTTTTTACAGTGAAATTGTTCTTTTTTTAACATGAAACTATTGGCATAATCTTTACAGTGAAATTTTTGAGTTTTTAAACTTGTAACATTTTTATTGTCTTTATAGTGAAAATGGTTAGTTTTTTTATTTTAAAATTTGTTATGGTATTTAGAGTGATATTTGTGAGTTTTTTCGCTTTGAACTTTTGTTATAGTCTTTATAGTGAAATTGGTGTGTTTTTTAACTTGGAAATTCTGTTTTTCTTTTTACAATAAAATTTGTGAGTTTTTAAACTTGAAACTTTTGTTATGGTTCTTAGAATGAAATTGGTGAATTTTTTTCACTTTGAACTTTTGATATGTTCATTATAGTGAAATTGGCGAGTTTTCTAACGTTTAGCTTTTGTGATTGTTTTATAGTGAAATTTATGAGTTTTTAGCTTAGAAATTTTATTGTTGTTTTTAAGGGTAACTGGTGAGTTTTTTTAACTTTGAACTTCTATTTTTCATTTTATATCGAAACGCCTGAGTTTTTTAAATTGGAACTTTTCTAATGGTTTTTATAGTGAAATTGTTGACTTTTTTAACATGAAACTTTTGTCAGGGTCTTTATAGTGAAACTTGTGAGTTTTTTTAACTTGTAACTTTTGTAATGGTCTATATAGAGAAATTGGTGTATTTTTTTACAATGAACTTTTGTTATTGTCTTTATAGTGAAATTGTGAGTTTTTTAACTCGGAACTTTTGTTATGTTTTTCGAGTAAAATTTGTATGTTTTTTAATTTGGAACTTTTGTTGTTGTATTTATCGTGAAATCGGTGATTTTTAGCTTGAAACTTTTTATTTTGGTTTTTTTAGTAATATTGGTGATTTTTTTTTATCTTGGAATTTTGTTATGCTACTTATAGTGAAATTTTTTGGTTTTTTAATTTGGAACTTTCTTTTGTTATATTGTTAAATTTGTGAGTTTTTTAACTTGGAACTTTGTTATGGTTTTTAAAGGGAAACTGGGGAGTTTTTTCACTTTGAACTTTTGATATGATCATTAAAGTGAAATTGGTGAGTTTTTTTTTAACTTTTAGCTTTTGTAATGGTTTTATAGTGAACTTGGTGAGTTTTTTAACTTGGAACTTTAGTTATTGTTTTTAAAAGGAAATTAGTGAGTTTTTTTTTAACTTTGAACTTTTGTTTTTGATTTTATAGTGAAATGCGTGACTTTTTAAACTTGGAACTTTTGTTATGGTTTTTACAGTGAAATTGTTCTTTTTTTAACATGAAACTATTGGCATAATCTTTACAGTGAAATTTGTGAGTTTTTAAACTTGTAACATTTTTATTGTCTTTATAGTGAAATTGGTTAGTTTTTTTATTTTAAAATTTGTTATGGTATTTAGAGTGATATTTGTGAGTTTTTCCGCTTTGAACTTTTGTTATAGTCTTTATAGTGAAATTGGTGTGTTTTTTAACTTGGAAATTCTGTTTTTCTTTTTACAATAAAATTTGTGAGTTTTTAAACTTGAAACCTTTGTTATGGTTCTTAGAATTAAATTGGTGAATTTTTTTCACTTTGAACTTTTGATATGTTCATTATAGTGAAATTGGCGAGTTTTCTAACGTTTAGCTTTTGTGATTGTTTTATAGTGAAATTTATGAGTTTTTAGCTTAGAAATTTTATTGTTGTTTTTAAGGGTAACTGGTGAGTTTTTTTAACTTTGAACTTCTATTTTTCATTTTATATCGAAACGCCTGAGTTTTTTAAATTGGAACTTTTCTAATGGTTTTTATAGTGAAATTGTTGACTTTTTTAACATGAAACTTTTGTCAGGGTCTTTATAGTGAAACTTGTGAGTTTTTTTAACTTGTAACTTTTGTAATGGTCTATATAGAGAAATTGGTGTATTTTTTTACAATGAACATTTGTTATTGTCTTTATAGTGAAATTGTGAGTTTTTTAACTCAGAACTTTTGTTATGTTTTTTCGAGTAAAATTGGTAAGTTTTTTAATTTGGAACTTTTGCTGTTGTATTTATCGTGAAATTGGTGATTTTTAGCTTGAAACTTTTTATTTTGGTTTTTTTAGTAATATTGGTGATTTTTTTTATCTTGGAATTTTGTTATGCTACTTATAGTGAAATTTTTTGGTTTTTTAATTTGGAACTTTTTTTTGTTATATTGTTAAATTTGTGAGTTTTTTAACTTGGAACTTTGTTATGGTTTTTAAAGGGAAACTGGGGAGTTTTTTCACTTTGAACTTTTGATATGATCATTACAGTGAAATTGGTGAGTTTTTTTTTAACTTTTAGCTTTTATAATGGTTTTATAGTGAACTTGGTCAGTTTTTTAACTTGGAACTTTAGTTATTGTTTTTAAAGGGAAATTAGTGAGTTTTTTTAACTTTGAAATTCTGTTTTTGATTTTATAGTGAAATGCGTGACTTTTTAAACTTGGAACTTTTGTTATGGTTTTTACAGTGAAATTGTTCTTTTTTTAACATGAAACTATTGGCATAATCTTTACAGTGAAATTTGTGAAACTTTTTATGTTGGTTTTTTTAGTAATATTGGTGATTTTTTTTTATCTTGGAATTTTGTTATGGTACTTATAGTGAAATTTTTTGGTTTTTTAGTTTGGAACTTTTTTTTTAATATTGTTAAATTTGTGAGTTTTTTAACTTGGAACTTTGTTATGGTTTTTAAAGGGAAACTGGGGAGTTTTTTCACTTTGAACTTTTGATATGATCATTACAGTGAAATTGGTGAGTTTTTTTTAACTTTTAGCGTTTGTAATGGTTTTATAGTGAACTTGGTGAGTTTTTTAACTTGGAACTTTAGTTATTGTTTTTAAAGGGAAATTAGTGAGTTTTTTTTTAACTTTGAACATCTGTTTTTGATTTTATAGTGAAATGCGTGACTTTTTTAACTTGGAACTTTTGTTATGGTTTTTACAGTGAAATTGTTCTTTTTTTAACATGAAACTATTGGCATAATCTTTACAGTGAAATTTTTGAGTTTTTAAACTTGTAACATTTTTATTATCTTTATAGTGAAATTGGTTAGTTTTTTATTTTAAAATTTGTTATGGTATTTAGAGTGATATTTGTGAGTTTTTTCGCTTTGAACTTTTGTTATAGTCTTTATAGTGGAATTGGTGTGTTTTTTAACTTGGAAATTCTGTTTTTCTTTTTACAATAAAATTTGTGAGTTTTTAAACTTGAAACTTTTGTTATGGTTCTTAGAATGAAATTGGTGAGTTTTTTTCACTTTGAACTTTTGATATGTTCATTATAGTGAAATTGGCAAGTTTTCTATCGTTTAGCTTTTGTGATTGTTTTATAGTGAAATTTATGAGTTTTTAGCTTAGAAATTTTATTGTTGTTTTTAAGGGTAACTGGTGAGTTTTTTTAACTTTGAACTTCTATTTTTCATTTTATATCGAAACGCCTGAGTTTTTTAAATTGGAACTTTTCTAATGGTTTTTATAGTGAAATTGTTGACTTTTTTAACATGAAACTTTTGTCAGGGTCTTTATAGTGAAACTTGTGAGTTTTTTTAACTTGTAACTTTTATAATGGTCTATATAGAGAAATTGGTGTATTTTTTTACAATGAACTTTTGTTATTGTCTTTATAGTGAAATTGTGAGTTTTTTAACTCAGAACTTTTGTTATGTTTTTTCGAGTAAAATTGGTAAGTTTTTTAATTTGGAACTTTTGCTGTTGTATTTATCGTGAAATTGGTGATTTTTAGCTTGAAACTTTTTATTTTGGTTTTTTTAGTAATATTGGTGATTTTTTTTATCTTGGAATTTTGTTATGCTACTTATAGTGAAATTTGTGAGTTTTTTTAACTTGGAACTTTGTTATGGTTTTTAAAGGGAAACTGGGGAGTTTTTTCACTTTGAACTTTTGATATGATCATTACAGTGAAATTGGTGAGTTTTTTTTAACTTTTAGCTTTTATAATGGTTTTATAGTGAACTTGGTCAGTTTTTTAACTTGAAACTTTAGTTATTGTTTTTAAAGGGAAATTAGTAAGTTTTTTTAACTTTGAAATTCTGTTTTTGATTTTATAGTGAAATACGTGACTTTTTAAACTTGGAACTTTTGTTATGGTTTTTACAGTGAAATTGTTCTTTTTTTAACATGAAACTATTGGCATAATCTTTACAGTGAAATTTGTGAAACTTTTTATGTTGGTTTTTTTAGTAATACTGGTGATTTTTTTTTATCTTGGAATTTTGTTATGGTACTCATATTGAAATTTTCTGGTTTTTTAGTTTGGAACTTTTTTTTTAATATTGTTAAATTTGTGAGTTTTTTAACTTGGAACTTTGTTATGGTTTTTAAAGGGAAACTGGAGAGTTTTTTCACTTTGAACTTTTGATATGATCATTACAGTGAAATTGGTGAGTTTTTTTTAACTTTTAGCTTTTGTAATGGTTTTATAGTGAACTTGGTGAGTTTTTTAACTTGGAACTTTAGTTATTGTTTTTAAAGGGAAATTAATGAGTTTTTTTTAACTTTGAACTTCTTTTTTTGATTTTATAGTGAAATGCGTGACTTTTTAAACTTGGAACTTTTGTTATGGTTTTTACAGTGAAATTGTTCTTTTTTTAACATGAAACTATTGGCATAATCTTTACAGTGAAATTTTTGAGTTTTTAAACTTGTAACATTTTTATTGTCTTTATAGTGAAAATGGTTAGTTTTTTTATTTTAAAATTTGTTATGGTATTTAGAGTGATATTTGTGAGTTTTTTCGCTTTGAACTTTTGTTATAGTCTTTATAGTGAAATTGGTGTGTTTTTTAACTTGGAAATTCTGTTTTTCTTTTTACAATAAAATTTGTGAGTTTTTAAACTTGAAACTTTTGTTATGGTTCTTAGAATGAAATTGGTGAATTTTTTTCACTTTGAACTTTTGATATGTTCATTATAGTGAAATTGGCGAGTTTTCTAACGTTTAGCTTTTGTGATTGTTTTATAGTGAAATTTATGAGTTTTTAGCTTAGAAATTTTATTGTTGTTTTTAAGGGTAACTGGTGAGTTTTTTTAACTTTGAACTTCTATTTTTCATTTTATATCGAAACGCCTGAGTTTTTTAAATTGGAACTTTTCTAATGGTTTTTATAGTGAAATTGTTGACTTTTTTAACATGAAACTTTTGTCAGGGTCTTTATAGTGAAACTTGTGAGTTTTTTTAACTTGTAACTTTTGTAATGGTCTATATAGAGAAATTGGTGTATTTTTTTACAATGAACTTTTGTTATTGTCTTTATAGTGAAATTGTGAGTTTTTTAACTCGGAACTTTTGTTATGTTTTTCGAGTAAAATTTGTATGTTTTTTAATTTGGAACTTTTGTTGTTGTATTTATCGTGAAATCGGTGATTTTTAGCTTGAAACTTTTTATTTTGGTTTTTTTAGTAATATTGGTGATTTTTTTTTATCTTGGAATTTTGTTATGCTACTTATAGTGAAATTTTTTGGTTTTTTAATTTGGAACTTTCTTTTGTTATATTGTTAAATTTGTGAGTTTTTTAACTTGGAACTTTGTTATGGTTTTTAAAGGGAAACTGGGGAGTTTTTTCACTTTGAACTTTTGATATGATCATTAAAGTGAAATTGGTGAGTTTTTTTTTTAACTTTTAGCTTTTGTAATGGTTTTATAGTGAACTTGGTGAGTTTTTTAACTTGGAACTTTAGTTGTTGTTTTTAAAAGGAAATTAGTGAGTTATTTTTTAACTTTGAACTTCTGTTTTTGATTTTATAGTGAAATGCGTGACTTTTTAAACTTGGAACTTTTGTTATGGTTTTTACAGTGAAATTGTTCTTTTTTTAACATGAAACTATTGGCATAATCTTTACAGTGAAATTTGTGAGTTTTTAAACTTGTAACATTTTTATTGTCTTTATAGTGAAATTGGTTAGTTTTTTTATTTTAAAATTTGTTATGGTATTTAGAGTGGTATTTGTGAGTTTTTCCGCTTTGAACTTTTGTTATAGTCTTTATAGTGAAATTGGTGTGTTTTTTAACTTGGAAATTCTGTTTTTCTTTTTACAATAAAATTTGTGAGTTTTTAAACTTGAAACTTTGTTATGGTTCTTAGAATGAAATTGGTGAATTTTTTTCACTTTGAACTTTTGATATGTTCATTATAGTGAAATTGGCGAGTTTTCTAACGTTTAGCTTTTGTGATTGTTTTATAGTGAAATTTATGAGTTTTTAGCTTAGAAATTTTATTGTTGTTTTTAAGGGTAACTGGTGAGTTTTTTTAACTTTGAACTTCTATTTTTCATTTTATATCGAAACGCCTGAGTTTTTTAAATTGGAACTTTTCTAATGGTTTTTATAGTGAAATTGTTGACTTTTTTAACATGAAACTTTTGTCATGGTCTTTATAGTGAAACTTGTGAGTTTTTTTAACTTGTAACTTTTATAATGGTCTATATAGAGAAATTGGTGTATTTTTTTACAATGAACTTTTGTTATTGTCATAATAGTGAAATTGTGAGTTTTTTAACTCAGAACTTTTGTTATGTTTTTTCGAGTAAAATTGGTAAGTTTTTTAATTTGGAACTTTTGCTGTTGTATTTATCGTGAAATTGGTGATTTTTAGCTTGAAACTTTTTATTTTGGTTTTTTTAGTAATATTGGTGATTTTTTTTATCTTGGAATTTTGTTATGCTACTTATAGTGAAATTTGTGAGTTTTTTTAACTTGGAACTTTGTTATGGTTTTTAAAGGGAAACTGGGGAGTTTTTTCACTTTGAACTTTTGATATGATCATTACAGTGAAATTGGTGAGTTTTTTTTTAACTTTTAGCTTTTATAATGGTTTTATAGTGAACTTGGTCAGTTTTTTAACTTGAAACTTTAGTTATTGTTTTTAAAGGGAAATTAGTAAGTTTTTTTAACTTTGAAATTCTGTTTTTGATTTTATAGTGAAATACGTGACTTTTTAAACTTGGAACTTTTGTTATGGTTTTTACAGTGAAATTGTTCTTTTTTTAACATGAAACTATTGGCATAATCTTTACAGTGAAATTTGTGAAACTTTTTATGTTGGTTTTTTTAGTAATACTGGTGATTTTTTTTATCTTGGAATTTTGTTATGGTACTCATAGTGAAATTTTCTGGTTTTTTAGTTTGGAACTTTTTTTTTAATATTGTTAAATTTGTGAGTTTTTTAACTTGGAACTTTGTTATGGTTTTTAAAGGGAAACTGGAGAGTTTTTTCACTTTGAACTTTTGATATGATCATTACAGTGAAATTGGTGAGTTTTTTTTAACTTTTAGCTTTTGTAATGGTTTTATAGTGAACTTGGTGAGTTTTTTAACTTGGAACTTTAGTTATTGTTTTTAAAGGGAAATTAATGAGTTTTTTTTTAACTTTGAACTTCTTTTTTTGATTTTATAGTGAAATGCGTGACTTTTTAAACTTGGAACTTTTGTTATGGTTTTTACAGTGAAATTGTTCTTTTTTTAACATGAAACTATTGGCATAATCTTTACAGTGAAATTTTTGAGTTTTTAAACTTGTAACATTTTTATTGTCTTTATAGTGAAAATGGTTAGTTTTTTTATTTTAAAATTTGTTATGGTATTTAGAGTGATATTTGTGAGTTTTTTCGCTTTGAACTTTTGTTATAGTCTTTATAGTGAAATTGGTGTGTTTTTTAACTTGGAAATTCTGTTTTTCTTTTTACAATAAAATTTGTGAGTTTTTAAACTTGAAACTTTTGTTATGGTTCTTAGAATGAAATTGGTGAATTTTTTTCACTTTGAACTTTTGATATGTTCATTATAGTGAAATTGGCGAGTTTTCTAACGTTTAGCTTTTGTGATTGTTTTATAGTGAAATTTATGAGTTTTTAGCTTAGAAATTTTATTGTTGTTTTTAAGGGTAACTGGTGAGTTTTTTTAACTTTGAACTTCTATTTTTCATTTTATATCGAAACGCCTGAGTTTTTTAAATTGGAACTTTTCTAATGGTTTTTATAGTGAAATTGTTGACTTTTTTAACATGAAACTTTTGTCAGAGTCTTTATAGTGAAACTTGTGAGTTTTTTTAACTTGTAACTTTTGTAATGGTCTATATAGAGAAATTGGTGTATTTTTTTACAATGAACTTTTGTTATTGTCTTTATAGTGAAATTGTGAGTTTTTTAACTCGGAACTTTTGTTATGTTTTTCGAGTAAAATTTGTATGTTTTTTAATTTGGAACTTTTGTTGTTGTATTTATCGTGAAATCGGTGATTTTTAGCTTGAAACTTTTTATTTTGGTTTTTTTAGTAATATTGGTGATTTTTTTTTATCTTGGAATTTTGTTATGCTACTTATAGTGAAATTTTTTGGTTTTTTAATTTGGAACTTTCTTTTGTTATATTGTTAAATTTGTGAGTTTTTTAACTTGGAACTTTGTTATGGTTTTTAAAGGGAAACTGGGGAGTTTTTTCACTTTGAACTTTTGATATGATCATTAAAGTGAAATTGGTGAGTTTTTTTTTAACTTTTAGCTTTTGTAATGGTTTTATAGTGAACTTGGTGAGTTTTTTAACTTGGAACTTTAGTTATTGTTTTTAAAAGGAAATTAGTGAGTTTTTTTTTAACTTTGAACTTCTGTTTTTGATTTTATAGTGAAATGCGTGACTTTTTAAACTTGGAACTTTTGTTATGGTTTTTACAGTGAAATTGTTCTTTTTTTAACATGAAACTATTGGCATAATCTTTACAGTGAAATTTGTGAGTTTTTAAACTTGTAACATTTTTATTGTCTTTATAGTGAAATTGGTTAGTTTTTTTATTTTAAAATTTGTTATGGTATTTAGAGTGATATTTGTGAGTTTTTCCGCTTTGAACTTTTGTTATAGTCTTTATAGTGAAATTGGTGTGTTTTTTAACTTGGAAATTCTGTTTTTCTTTTTACAATAAAATTTGTGAGTTTTTAAACTTGAAACCTTTGTTATGGTTCTTAGAATGAAATTGGTGAATTTTTTTCACTTTGAACTTTTGATATGTTCATTATAGTGAAATTGGCGAGTTTTCTAACGTTTAGCTTTTGTGATTGTTTTATAGTGAAATTTATGAGTTTTTAGCTTAGAAATTTTATTGTTGTTTTTAAGGGTAACTGGTGAGTTTTTTTAACTTTGAACTTCTATTTTTCATTTTATATCGAAACGCCTGAGTTTTTTAAATTGGAACTTTTCTAATGGTTTTTATAGTGAAATTGTTGACTTTTTTAACATGAAACTTTTGTCAGGGTCTTTATAGTGAAACTTGTGAGTTTTTTTAACTTGTAACTTTTGTAATGGTCTATATAGAGAAATTGGTGTATTTTTTTACAATGAACATTTGTTATTGTCTTTATAGTGAAATTGTGAGTTTTTTAACTCGGAACTTTTGTTATGTTTTTCGAGTAAAATTTGTATGTTTTTTAATTTGGAACTTTTCATGTTGTATTTATCGTGAAATCGGTGATTTTTAGCTTGAAACTTTTTATTTTGGTTTTTTTAGTAATATTGGTGATTTTTTTTTATCTTGGAATTTTGTTATGCTACTTATAGTGAAATTTTTTGGTTTTTTAATTTGGAACTTTTTTTTGTTATATTGTTAAATTTGTGAGTTTTTTAACTTGGAACTTTGTTATGGTTTTTAAAGGGAAACTGGGGAGTTTTTTCACTTTGAACTTTTGATATGATCACTACAGTGAAATCGGTGAGTTTTTTTTTTAACTTTTAACTTTTGTAATGGTTTTATAGTGAACTTGGTCAGTTTTTTAACTTGGAACTTTAGTTATTGTTTTTAAAGGGAAACTATTGAGTTTTTTTTAACTTTGAACTTCTGTTTTTCATTTTATCGTGAAATGCGTGACTTTTTAAACTTGGAACTTTTGTTATGGTTTTTACAGTGAAATTGTTCTTTTTTTCACATGAAACTATTGGCATAATCTTTACAGTGAAATTTGTGAAACTTTTTATGTTGGTTTTTTTAGTAATATTGGTGATTTTTTTTTTATCTTGGAATTTTGTTATGGTACTCATAGTGAAATTTTCTGGTTTTTTAGTTTGGAACTTTTTTTTTAATATTGTTAAATTTGTGAGTTTTTTAACTTGGAACTTTGTTATGGTTTTTAAAGGGAAACTGGAGAGTTTTTTCACTTTGAACTTTTGATATGATCATTACAGTGAAATTGGTGAGTTTTTTTTAACTTTTAGCTTTTGTAATGGTTTTATAGTGAACTTGGTGAGTTTTTTAACTTGGAACTTTAGTTATTGTTTTTAAAGGGAAATTAATGAGTTTTTTTTTAACTTTGAACTTCTTTTTTTTGATTTTATAGTGAAATGCGTGACTTTTTAAACTTGGAACTTTTGTTATGGTTTTTACAGTGAAATTGTTCTTTTTTTAACATGAAACTATGAGCATAATCTTTACAGTGAAATTTTTGAGTTTTTAAACTTGTAACATTTTTATTGTCTTTATAGTGAAAATGGTTAGTTTTTTTATTTTAAAATTTGTTATGGTATTTAGAGTGATATTTGTGAGTTTTTTCGCTTTGAACTTTTGTTATAGTCTTTATAGTGAAATTGGTGTGTTTTTTAACTTGGAAATTCTGTTTTTCTTTTTACAATAAAATTTGTGAGTTTTTAAACTTGAAACTTTTGTTATGGTTCTTAGAATGAAATTGGTGAATTTTTTTCACTTTGAACTTTTGATATGTTCATTATAGTGAAATTGGCGAGTTTTCTAACGTTTAGCTTTTGTGATTGTTTTATAGTGAAATTTATGAGTTTTTAGCTTAGAAATTTTATTGTTGTTTTTAAGGGTAACTGGTGAGTTTTTTTAACTTTGAACTTCTATTTTTCATTTTATATCGAAACGCCTGAGTTTTTTAAATTGGAACTTTTCTAATGGTTTTTATAGTGAAATTGTTGACTTTTTTAACATGAAACTTTTGCCAGGGTCTTTATAGTGAAACTTGTGAGTTTTTTTAACTTGTAACTTTTGTAATGGTCTATATAGAGAAATTGGTGTATTTTTTTACAATGAACTTTTGTTATTGTCTTTATAGTGAAATTGTGAGTTTTTTAACTCGGAACTTTTGTTATGTTTTTCGAGTAAAATTTGTATGTTTTTTAATTTGGAACTTTTGTTGTTGTATTTATCGTGAAATCGGTGATTTTTAGCTTGAAACTTTTTATTTTGGTTTTTTTAGTAATATTGGTGATTTTTTTTTTATCTTGGAATTTTGTTATGGTACTTATAGTGAAATTTTTTGGTTTTTTAATTTGGAACTTTGTTATGGTTTTTCAAGGGAAACTGGGGAGTTTTTTCACTTTGAACTTTTGATATGATCATTACAGTGAAATCGGTGAGTTTTTTTTAACTTTTAGCTTTTGTAATGGTTTTATAGTGAACTTGGTGAGTTTTTTAACTTGGAACTTTAGTTATTGTTTTTAAAGGGAAACTATTGAGTTTTTTTTAACTTTGAACTTCTGTTTTTCATTTTATCATGAAACGCGTGACTTTTTAAACTTGGAACTTTTGTTATGGTTTTTATAGTGAAATTGTTCTTTTTTTAACATGAAACTATTGGCATAATCTTTACAGTGAAATTTGTGAGTTTTTAAACTTGTAACATTTTTATTGTCTTTATAGTGAAATTGGTTAGTTTTTTTATTTTAAAATTTGTTATGGTATTTAGAGTGATATTTGTGAGTTTTTTCGCTTTGAACTTTTGTTATAGTCTTTATAGTGGAATTGGTGTGTTTTTTAACTTGGAAATTCTGTTTTTCTTTTTACAATAAAATTTGTGAGTTTTTAAACTTGAAACTTTTGTTATGGTTCTTAGAATGAAATTGGTGAGTTTTTTTCACTTTGAACTTTTGATATGTTCATTATAGTGAAATTGGCGAGTTTTCTATCGTTTAGCTTTTGTGATTGTTTTATAGTGAAATTTATGAGTTTTTAGCTTAGAAATTTTATTGTTGTTTTTAAGGGTAACTGGTGAGTTTTTTTAACTTTGAACTTCTATTTTTCATTTTATATCGAAACGCCTGAGTTTTTTAAATTGGAACTTTTCTAATGGTTTTTATAGTGAAATTGTTGACTTTTTTAACATGAAACTTTTGTCATGGTCTTTATAGTGAAACTTGTGAGTTTTTTTAACTTGTAACTTTTGTAATGGTCTATATAGAGAAATTGGTGTATTTTTTTACAATGAACTTTTGTTATTGTCTTTATAGTGAAATAGTGAGTTTTTTAACTCGGAACTTTTGTTATGTTTTTTCGAGTAAAATTTGTAAGTTTTTTAATTTGGAACTTTTGTTGTTGTATTTATCGTGAAATTGGTGATTTTTAGCTTGAAACTTTTTATTTTGGTTTTTTTAGTAATATTGGTGATTTTTTTTATCTTGGAATTTTGTTATGCTACTTATAGTGAAATTTTTTGGTTTTTTAATTTGGAACTTTGTTATGGTTTTTCAAGGGAAACTGGGGAGTTTTTTCACTTTGAACTTTTGATATGATCACTACAGTGAAATCGGTGAGTTTTTTTTTTAACTTTTAACTTTTGTAATGGTTTTATAGTGAACTTGGTCAGTTTTTTAACTTGGAACTTTAGTTATTGTTTTTAAAGGGAAACTATTGAGTTTTTTTTAACTTTGAACTTCTGTTTTTCATTTTATCGTGAATTGCGTGACTTTTTAAACTTGGAACTTTTGTTATGGTTTTTACAGTGAAATTGTTCTTTTTTTCACATGAAACTATTGGCATAATCTTTACAGTGAAATTTGTGAAACTTTTTATGTTGGTTTTTTTAGTAATATTGGTGATTTTTTTTTATCTTGGAATTTTGTTATGGTACTCATAGTGAAATTTTCTGGTTTTTTAGTTTGGAACTTTTTTTTTAATATTGTTAAATTTGTGAGTTTTTTAACTTGGAACTTTGTTATGGTTTTTAAAGGGAAACTGGAGAGTTTTTTCACTTTGAACTTTTGATATGATCATTACAGTGAAATTGGTGAGTTTTTTTTAACTTTTAGCTTTTGTAATGGTTTTATAGTGAACTTGGTGAGTTTTTTAACTTGGAACTTTAGTTATTGTTTTTAAAGGGAAATTAATGAGTTTTTTTTAACTTTGAACTTCTTTTTTTTGATTTTATAGTGAAATGCGTGACTTTTTAAACTTGGAACTTTTGTTATGGTTTTTACAGTGAAATTGTTCTTTTTTTAACATGAAACTATTGGCATAATCTTTACAGTGAAATTTTTGAGTTTTTAAACTTGTAACATTTTTATTGTCTTTATAGTGAAAATGGTTAGTTTTTTTATTTTAAAATTTGTTATGGTATTTAGAGTGATATTTGTGAGTTTTTTCGCTTTGAACTTTTGTTATAGTCTTTATAGTGAAATTGGTGTGTTTTTTAACTTGGAAATTCTGTTTTTCTTTTTACAATAAAATTTGTGAGTTTTTAAACTTGAAACTTTTGTTATGGTTCTTAGAATGAAATTGGTGAATTTTTTTCACTTTGAACTTTTGATATGTTCATTATAGTGAAATTGGCGAGTTTTCTAACGTTTAGCTTTTGTGATTGTTTTATAGTGAAATTTATGAGTTTTTAGCTTAGAAATTTTATTGTTGTTTTTAAGGGTAACTGGTGAGTTTTTTTAACTTTGAACTTCTATTTTTCATTTTATATCGAAACGCCTGAGTTTTTTAAATTGGAACTTTTCTAATGGTTTTTATAGTGAAATTGTTGACTTTTTTAACATGAAACTTTTGCCAGGGTCTTTATAGTGAAACTTGTGAGTTTTTTTAACTTGTAACTTTTGTAATGGTCTATATAGAGAAATTGGTGTATTTTTTTACAATGAACTTTTGTTATTGTCTTTATAGTGAAATTGTGAGTTTTTTAACTCGGAACTTTTGTTATGTTTTTCGAGTAAAATTTGTATGTTTTTTAATTTGGAACTTTTGTTGTTGTATTTATCGTGAAATCGGTGATTTTTAGCTTGAAACTTTTTATTTTGGTTTTTTTAGTAATATTGGTGATTTTTTTTTTTATCTTGGAATTTTGTTATGGTACTTATAGTGAAATTTTTTGGTTTTTTAATTTGGAACTTTGTTATGGTTTTTCAAGGGAAACTGGGGAGTTTTTTCACTTTGAACTTTTGATATGATCATTACAGTGAAATCGGTGAGTTTTTTTTAACTTTTAGCTTTTGTAATGGTTTTATAGTGAACTTGGTGAGTTTTTTAACTTGGAACTTTAGTTATTGTTTTTAAAGGGAAACTATTGAGTTTTTTTTAACTTTGAACTTCTGTTTTTCATTTTATCATGAAATGCGTGACTTTTTAAACTTGGAACTTTTGTTATGGTTTTTACAGTGAAATTGTTCTTTTTTTAACATGAAACTATTGGCATAATCTTTACAGTGAAATTTTTGAGTTTTTAAACTTGTAACATTTTTATTGTCTTTATAGTGAAAATGGTTAGTTTTTTTATTTTAAAATTTGTTATGGTATTTAGAGTGATATTTGTGAGTTTTTTCGCTTTGAACTTTTGTTATAGTCTTTATAGTGAAATTGGTGTGTTTTTTAACTTGGAAATTCTGTTTTTCTTTTTACAATAAAATTTGTGAGTTTTTAAACTTGAAACTTTTGTTATGGTTCTTAGAATGAAATTGGTGAATTTTTTTCACTTTGAACTTTTGATATGTTCATTATAGTGAAATTGGCGAGTTTTCTAACGTTTAGCTTTTGTGATTGTTTTATAGTGAAATTTATGAGTTTTTAGCTTAGAAATTTTATTGTTGTTTTTAAGGGTAACTGGTGAGTTTTTTTAACTTTGAACTTCTATTTTTCATTTTATATCGAAACGCCTGAGTTTTTTAAATTGGAACTTTTCTAATGGTTTTTATAGTGAAATTGTTGACTTTTTTAACATGAAACTTTTGTCATGGTCTTTATAGTGAAACTTGTGAGTTTTTTTAACTTGTAACTTTTGTAATGGTCTATATAGAGAAATTGGTGTATTTTTTTACAATGAACTTTTGTTATTGTCTTTATAGTGAAATAGTGAGTTTTTTAACTCGGAACTTTTGTTATGTTTTTTCGAGTAAAATTTGTAAGTTTTTTAATTTGGAACTTTTGCTGTTGTATTTATCGTGAAATTGGTGATTTTTAGCTTGAAACTTTTTATTTTGGTTTTTTTAGTAATATTGGTGATTTTTTTTATCTTGGAATTTTGTTATGCTACTTATAGTGAAATTTTTTGGTTTTTTAATTTGGAACTTTGTTATGGTTTTTCAAGGGAAACTGGGGAGTTTTTTCACTTTGAACTTTTGATATGATCACTACAGTGAAATCGGTGAGTTTTTTTTTAACTTTTAACTTTTGTAATGGTTTTATAGTGAACTTGGTGAGTTTTTTAACTTGGAACTTTAGTTATTGTTTTTAAAGGGAAACTATTGAGTTTTTTTTTAACTTTGAACTTCTGTTTTTCATTTTATCGTGAAATGCGTGACTTTTTAAACTTGGAACTTTTGTTATGGTTTTTACAGTGAAATTGTTCTTTTTTTAACATGAAACTATTGGCATAATCTTTACAGTGAAATTTGTGAAACTTTTTATGTTGGTTTTTTTAGTAATATTGGTGATTTTTTTTTATCTTGGAATTTTGTTATGGTACTCATAGTGAAATTTTCTGGTTTTTTAGTTTGGAACTTTTTTTTTAATATTGTTAAATTTGTGAGTTTTTAAACTTGGAACTTTGTTATGGTTTTTAAAGGGAAACTGGAGAGTTTTTTCACTTTGAACTTTTGATATGATCATTACAGTGAAATTGGTGAGTTTTTTTTAACTTTTAGCTTTTGTAATGGTTTTATAGTGAACTTGGTGAGTTTTTTAACTTGGAACTTTAGTTATTGTTTTTAAAGGGAAATTAATGAGTTTTTTTTAACTTTGAACTTCTTTTTTTTGATTTTATAGTGAAATGCGTGACTTTTTAAACTTGGAACTTTTGTTATGGTTTTTACAGTGAAATTGTTCTTTTTTTAACATGAAACTATTGGCATAATCTTTACAGTGAAATTTTTGAGTTTTTAAACTTGTAACATTTTTATTGTCTTTATAGTGAAAATGGTTAGTTTTTTTATTTTAAAATTTGTTATGGTATTTAGAGTGATATTTGTGAGTTTTTTCGCTTTGAACTTTTGTTATAGTCTTTATAGTGAAATTGGTGTGTTTTTTAACTTGGAAATTCTGTTTTTCTTTTTACAATAAAATTTGTGAGTTTTTAAACTTGAAACTTTTGTTATGGTTCTTAGAATGAAATTGGTGAATTTTTTTCACTTTGAACTTTTGATATGTTCATTATAGTGAAATTGGCGAGTTTTCTAACGTTTAGCTTTTGTGATTGTTTTATAGTGAAATTTATGAGTTTTTAGCTTAGAAATTTTATTGTTGTTTTTAAGGGTAACTGGTGAGTTTTTTTAACTTTGAACTTCTATTTTTCATTTTATATCGAAACGCCTGAGTTTTTTAAATTGGAACTTTTCTAATGGTTTTTATAGTGAAATTGTTGACTTTTTTAACATGAAACTTTTGCCAGGGTCTTTATAGTGAAACTTGTGAGTTTTTTTAACTTGTAACTTTTGTAATGGTCTATATAGAGAAATTGGTGTATTTTTTTACAATGAACTTTTGTTATTGTCTTTATAGTGAAATTGTGAGTTTTTTAACTCGGAACTTTTGTTATGTTTTTCGAGTAAAATTTGTATGTTTTTTAATTTGGAACTTTTGTTGTTGTATTTATCGTGAAATCGGTGATTTTTAGCTTGAAACTTTTTATTTTGGTTTTTTTTAGTAATATTGGTGATTTTTTTTTTATCTTGGAATTTTGTTATGGTACTTATAGTGAAATTTTTTGGTTTTTTAATTTGGAACTTTGTTATGGTTTTTCAAGGGAAACTGGGGAGTTTTTTCACTTTGAACTTTTGATATGATCATTACAGTGAAATCGGTGAGTTTTTTTTAACTTTTAGCTTTTGTAATGGTTTTATAGTGAACTTGGTGAGTTTTTTAACTTGGAACTTTAGTTATTGTTTTTAAAGGGAAACTATTGAGTTTTTTTAAACTTTGAACTTCTGTTTTTCATTTTATCATGAAATGCGTGACTTTTTAAACTTGGAACTTTTGTTATGGTTTTTACAGTGAAATTGTTCTTTTTTTAACATGAAACTATTGGCATAATCTTTACAGTGAAATTTTTGAGTTTTTAAACTTGTAACATTTTTATTGTCTTTATAGTGAAAATGGTTAGTTTTTTTATTTTAAAATTTGTTATGGTATTTAGAGTGATATTTGTGAGTTTTTTCGCTTTGAACTTTTGTTATAGTCTTTATAGTGAAATTGGTGTGTTTTTTAACTTGGAAATTCTGTTTTTCTTTTTACAATAAAATTTGTGAGTTTTTAAACTTGAAACTTTTGTTATGGTTCTTAGAATGAAATTGGTGAATTTTTTTCACTTTGAACTTTTGATATGTTCATTATAGTGAAATTGGCGAGTTTTCTAACGTTTAGCTTTTGTGATTGTTTTATAGTGAAATTTATGAGTTTTTAGCTTAGAAATTTTATTGTTGTTTTTAAGGGTAACTGGTGAGTTTTTTTAACTTTGAACTTCTATTTTTCATTTTATATCGAAACGCCTGAGTTTTTTAAATTGGAACTTTTCTAATGGTTTTTATAGTGAAATTGTTGACTTTTTTAACATGAAACTTTTGTCATGGTCTTTATAGTGAAACTTGTGAGTTTTTTTAACTTGTAACTTTTGTAATGGTCTATATAGAGAAATTGGTGTATTTTTTTACAATGAACTTTTGTTATTGTCTTTATAGTGAAATAGTGAGTTTTTTAACTCGGAACTTTTGTTATGTTTTTTCGAGTAAAATTTGTAAGTTTTTTAATTTGGAACTTTTGCTGTTGTATTTATCGTGAAATTGGTGATTTTTAGCTTGAAACTTTTTATTTTGGTTTTTTTAGTAATATTGGTGATTTTTTTTATCTTGGAATTTTGTTATGCTACTTATAGTGAAATTTTTTGGTTTTTTAATTTGGAACTTTGTTATGGTTTTTCAAGGGAAACTGGGGAGTTTTTTCACTTTGAACTTTTGATATGATCACTACAGTGAAATCGGTGAGTTTTTTTTTAACTTTTAACTTTTGTAATGGTTTTATAGTGAACTTGGTGAGTTTTTTAACTTGGAACTTTAGTTATTGTTTTTAAAGGGAAACTATTGAGTTTTTTTTTAACTTTGAACTTCTGTTTTTCATTTTATCGTGAAATGCGTGACTTTTTAAACTTGGAACTTTTGTTATGGTTTTTACAGTGAAATTGTTCTTTTTTAACATGAAACTATTGGCATAATCTTTACAGTGAAATTTGTGAAACTTTTTATGTTGGTTTTTTTAGTAATATTGGTGATTTTTTTTTATCTTGGAATTTTGTTATGGTACTCATAGTGAAATTTTCTGGTTTTTTAGTTTGGAACTTTTTTTTTAATATTGTTAAATTTGTGAGTTTTTTAACTTGGAACTTTGTTATGGTTTTTAAAGGGAAACTGGAGAGTTTTTTCACTTTGAACTTTTGATATGATCATTACAGTGAAATTGGTGAGTTTTTTTTAACTTTTAGCTTTTGTAATGGTTTTATAGTGAACTTGGTGAGTTTTTTAACTTGGAACTTTAGTTATTGTTTTTAAAGGGAAATTAATGAGTTTTTTTTAACTTTGAACTTCTTTTTTTGATTTTATAGTGAAATGCGTGACTTTTTAAACTTGGAACTTTTGTTATGGTTTTTACAGTGAAATTGTTCTTTTTTTAACATGAAACTATTGGCATAATCTTTACAGTGAAATTTTTGAGTTTTTAAACTTGTAACATTTTTATTGTCTTTATAGTGAAAATGGTTAGTTTTTTTATTTTAAAATTTGTTATGGTATTTAGAGTGATATTTGTGAGTTTTTTCGCTTTGAACTTTTGTTATAGTCTTTATAGTGAAATTGGTGTGTTTTTTAACTTGGAAATTCTGTTTTTCTTTTTACAATAAAATTTGTGAGTTTTTAAACTTGAAACTTTTGTTATGGTTCTTAGAATGAAATTGGTGAATTTTTTTCACTTTGAACTTTTGATATGTTCATTATAGTGAAATTGGCGAGTTTTCTAACGTTTAGCTTTTGTGATTGTTTTATAGTGAAATTTATGAGTTTTTAGCTTAGAAATTTTATTGTTGTTTTTAAGGGTAACTGGTGAGTTTTTTTAACTTTGAACTTCTATTTTTCATTTTATATCGAAACGCCTGAGTTTTTTAAATTGGAACTTTTCTAATGGTTTTTATAGTGAAATTGTTGACTTTTTTAACATGAAACTTTTGTCATGGTCTTTATAGTGAAACTTGTGAGTTTTTTTAACTTGTAACTTTTGTAATGGTCTATATAGAGAAATTGGTGTATTTTTTTACAATGAACTTTTGTTATTGTCTTTATAGTGAAATAGTGAGTTTTTTAACTCGGAACTTTTGTTATGTTTTTTCGAGTAAAATTTGTAAGTTTTTTAATTTGGAACTTTTGCTGTTGTATTTATCGTGAAATTGGTGATTTTTAGCTTGAAACTTTTTATTTTGGTTTTTTTAGTAATATTGGTGATTTTTTTTATCTTGGAATTTTGTTATGCTACTTATAGTGAAATTTTTTGGTTTTTTAATTTGGAACTTTGTTATGGTTTTTCAAGGGAAACTGGGGAGTTTTTTCACTTTGAACTTTTGATATGATCACTACAGTGAAATCGGTGAGTTTTTTTTTAACTTTTAACTTTTGTAATGGTTTTATAGTGAACTTGGTGAGTTTTTTAACTTGGAACTTTAGTTATTGTTTTTAAAGGGAAACTATTGAGTTTTTTTTAACTTTGAACTTCTGTTTTTCATTTTATCGTGAAATGCGTGACTTTTTAAACTTGGAACTTTTGTTATGGTTTTTACAGTGAAATTGTTCTTTTTTTAACATGAAACTATTGGCATAATCTTTACAGTGAAATTTGTGAAACTTTTTATGTTGGTTTTTTTAGTAATATTGGTGATTTTTTTTTATCTTGGAATTTTGTTATGGTACTCATAGTGAAATTTTCTGGTTTTTTAGTTTGGAACTTTTTTTTTAATATTGTTAAATTTGTGAGTTTTTTAACTTGGAACTTTGTTATGGTTTTTAAAGGGAAACTGGAGAGTTTTTTCACTTTGAACTTTTGATATGATCATTACAGTGAAATTGGTGAGTTTTTTTTAACTTTTAGCTTTTGTAATGGTTTTATAGTGAACTTGGTGAGTTTTTTAACTTGGAACTTTAGTTATTGTTTTTAAAGGGAAATTAATGAGTTTTTTTTAACTTTGAACTTCTTTTTTTTGATTTTATAGTGAAATGCGTGACTTTTTAAACTTGGAACTTTTGTTATGGTTTTTACAGTGAAATTGTTCTTTTTTTAACATGAAACTATTGGCATAATCTTTACAGTGAAATTTTTGAGTTTTTAAACTTGTAACATTTTTATTGTCTTTATAGTGAAAATGGTTAGTTTTTTTATTTTAAAATTTGTTATGGTATTTAGAGTGATATTTGTGAGTTTTTTCGCTTTGAACTTTTGTTATAGTCTTTATAGTGAAATTGGTGTGTTTTTTAACTTGGAAATTCTGTTTTTCTTTTTACAATAAAATTTGTGAGTTTTTAAACTTGAAACTTTTGTTATGGTTCTTAGAATGAAATTGGTGAATTTTTTTCACTTTGAACTTTTGATATGTTCATTATAGTGAAATTGGCGAGTTTTCTAACGTTTAGCTTTTGTGATTGTTTTATAGTGAAATTTATGAGTTTTTAGCTTAGAAATTTTATTGTTGTTTTTAAGGGTAACTGGTGAGTTTTTTTAACTTTGAACTTCTATTTTTCATTTTATATCGAAACGCCTGAGTTTTTTAAATTGGAACTTTTCTAATGGTTTTTATAGTGAAATTGTTGACTTTTTTAACATGAAACTTTTGCCAGGGTCTTTATAGTGAAACTTGTGAGTTTTTTTAACTTGTAACTTTTGTAATGGTCTATATAGAGAAATTGGTGTATTTTTTTACAATGAACTTTTGTTATTTTCTTTATACTGAAATTGTGAGTTTTTTAACTCAAAACTTTTGTTATGTTTTTCGAGTAAAATTTGTATGTTTTTTAATTTGGAACTTTTGCTGTTGTATTTATCGTGAAATCGGTGATTTTTAGCTTGAAACTTTTTATTTTGGTTTTTTTAGTAATATTGGTGATTTTTTTTTATCTTGGAATTTTGTTATGCTACTTATAGTGAAATTATTTGGTTTTTTAATTTGGAACTTTTTTTTGTTATGTTGTTAAATTTGTGAGTTTTTTAACTTGGAACTTTGTTATGGTTTTTAAAGGGAAACTGGGGAGTTTTTTCACTTTGAACTTTTGATATGATCATTAAAGTGAAATTGGTGAGTTTTTTTTTAACTTTTAGCTTTTGTAATGGTTTTATAGTGAACTTGGTGAGTTTTTTAACTTGGAACTTTAGTTATTGTTTTTAAAAGGAAATTAGTGAGTTTTTTTTTAACTTTGAACTTCTGTTTTTGATTTTATAGTGAAATGCGTGACTTTTTAAACTTGGAACTTTTGTTATGGTTTTTACAGTGAAATTGTTCTTTTTTTAACATGAAACTATTGGCATAATCTTTACAGTGAAATTTGTGAGTTTTTAAACTTGTAACATTTTTATTGTCTTTATAGTGAAATTGGTTAGTTTTTTTATTTTAAAATTTGTTATGGTATTTAGAGTGATATTTGTGAGTTTTTCCGCTTTGAACTTTTGTTATAGTCTTTATAGTGAAATTGGTGTGTTTTTTAACTTGGAAATTATGTTTTTCTTTTTACAATAAAATTTGTGAGTTTTTAAACTTGAAACCTTTGTTATGGTTCTTAGAATGAAATTGGTGAATTTTTTTCACTTTGAACTTTTGATATGTTCATTATAGTGAAATTGGCGAGTTTTCTAACGTTTAGCTTTTGTTATTGTTTTGTAGTGAAATTTATGAGTTTTTAGCTTAGAAATTTTATTGTTGTTTTTAAGGGTAACTGGTGAGTTTTTTTAACTTTGAACTTCTATTTTTCATTTTATATCGAAACGCCTGAGTTTTTTAAATTGGAACTTTTCTAATGGTTTTTATAGTGAAATTGTTGACTTTTTTAACATGAAACTTTTGTCAGGGTCTTTATAGTGAAACTTGTGAGTTTTTTTAACTTTTAACTTTTGTAATGGTCTATATAGAGAAATTGGTGTATTTTTTTACAATGAACATTTTTTATTGTCTTTATAGTGAAATTGTGAGTTTTTTAACTCGGAACTTTTGTTATGTTTTTCGAGTAAAATTTGTATGTTTTTTAATTTGGAACTTTTGCTGTTGTATTTATCGTGAAATCGGTGATTTTTAGCTTGAAACTTTTTATTTTGGTTTTTTTAGTAATATTGGTGATTTTTTTTTATCTTGGAATTTTGTTATGCTACTTATAGTGAAATTTTTTGGTTTTTTAATTTGGAACTTTTTTTTGTTATATTGTTAAATTTGTGAGTTTTTTTAACTTGGAACTTTGTTATGGTTTTTAAAGGGAAACTGGGGAGTTTTTTCACTTTGAACTTTTGATATGATCATTACAGTGCAATTGGTGAGTTTTTTTTTTAACTTTTAGCTTTTATAATGGTTTTATAGTGAACTTGGTCAGTTTTTTAACTTGGAACTTTAGTTATTGTTTTTAAAGGGAAATTAGTGAGTTTTTTTAACTTTGAAATTCTGTTTTTGATTTTATAGTGAAATGCGTGACTTTTTAAACTTGGAACTTTTGTTATGGTTTTTACAGTGAAATTGTTCTTTTTTTAACATGAAACTATTGGCATAATCTTTACAGTGAAATTTGTGAAACTTTTTATGTTGGTTTTTTTAGTAATATTGGTGATTTTTTTTTATCTTGGAATTTTGTTATGGTACTTATAGTGAAATTTTTTGGTTTTTTAGTTTGGAACTTTTTTTTAAATATTGTTAAATTTGTGAGTTTTTTAACTTGGAACTTTGTTATGGTTTTTAAAGGGAAACTGGGGAGTTTTTTCACTTTGAACTTTTGATATGATCATTACAGTGAAATTGGTGAGTTTTTTTGAACTTTTAGCGTTTGTAATGGTTTTATAGTGAACTTGGTGAGTTTTTTAACTTGGAACTTTAGTTATTGTTTTTAAAGGGAAATTAATGAGTTTTTTTTAACTTTGAACTTCTTTTTTTGATTTTATAGTGAAATGCGTGACTTTTTAAACTTGGAACTTTTGTTATGGTTTTTACAGTGAAATTGTTCTTTTTTTAACATGAAACTATTGGCATAATCTGTACAGTGAAATTTGTGAGTTTTTAAACTTGTAACATTTTTATTGTCTTTATAGTGAAAATGGTTTGTTTTTTTATTTTAAAATTTGTTATGGTATTTAGAGTGATATTTGTGAGTTTTTTCGCTTTGAACTTTTGTTATAGTCTTTATAGTGAAATTGGTGTGTTTTTTAACTTGGAAATTCTGTTTTTCTTTTTACAATAAAATTTGTGAGTTTTTAAACTTGAAACTTTTGTTATGGTTCTTAGAATGAAATTGGTGAATTTTTTTCACTTTGAACTTTTGATATGTTCATTATAGTGAAATTGGCGAGTTTTCTAACGTTTAGCTTTTGTGATTGTTTTATAGTGAAATTTATGAGTTTTTAGCTTAGAAATTTTATTATTTTTTTTAAGGGTAACTGGTGAGTTTTTTTAACTTTGAACTTCTATTTTTCATTTTATATCGAAACGCCTGAGTTTTTTAAATTGGAACTTTTCTAATGGTTTTTATAGTGAAATTGTTGACTTTTTTAACATGAAACTTTTGTCAGGGTCTTTATAGTGAAACTTGTGAGTTTTTTTAACTTGTAACTTTTGTAATGGTCTATATAGAGAAATTGGTGTATTTTTTTACAATGAACTTTTGTTATTGTCTTTATAGTGAAATTGTGAGTTTTTTAACTCGGAACTTTTGTTATGTTTTTTGAGTAAAATTTGTATGTTTTTTAATTTGGAACTTTTGCTGTTGTATTTATCGTGAAATCGGTGATTTTTAGCTTGAAACTTTTTATTTTGGTTTTTTTAGTAATATTGGTGATTTTTTTTTATCTTGGAATTTTGTTATGCTACTTATAGTGAAATTTTTTGGTTTTTTAATTTGGAACTTTTTTTTGTTATATTGTTAAATTTGTGAGTTTTTTAACTTGGAACTTTGTTATGGTTTTTAAAGGGAAACTGGGGAGTTTTTTCACTTTGAACTTTTGATATGATCATTACAGTGAAATTGGTGAGTTTTTTTTTTAACTTTGAACTTCTGTAATGGTTTTATAGTGAACTTGGTGAGTTTTTTAACTTGGAACTTTAGTTATTGTTTTTAAAGGGAAATTAGTGAGTTTTTTTTTAACTTTGAACTTCTGTTTTTGATTTTATAGTGAAATGCGTGACTTTTTAAACTTGGAACTTTATTTATGGTTTTTACAGTGAAATTGTTCTTTTTTAACATGAAACTATTGGCATAATCTTTACAGTGAAATTTGTGAGTTTTTAAACTTGTAACATTTTTATTGTCTTTATAGTGAAATTGGTTAGTTTTTTTATTTTAAAATTTGTTATGGTATTTAGAGTGATATTTGTGAGTTTTTTCGCTTTGAACTTTTGTTATAGTCTTTATAGTGAAGTTGGTGTGTTTTTTAACTTGGAAATTCTGTTTTTCTTTTTACAATAAAATTTGTGAGTTTTTAAACATGAAACTTTTGTTATGGTTCTTAGAATGAAATTGGTGAATTTTTTTCACTTTGAACTTTTGATATGTTCATTATAGTGAAATTGGCGAGTTTTCTAACGTTTAGCTTTTATGATTGTTTTATAGTGAAATTTATGAGTTTTTAGCTTAGAAATTTTATTGTTGTTTTTAAGGGTAACTGGTGAGTTTTTTTAACTTTGAACTTCTATTTTTCATTTTATATCGAAACGCCTGAGTTTTTTAAATTGGAACTTTTCTAATGGTTTTTATAGTGATATTGTTGACTTTTTTAACATGAAACTTTTGTCAGGGTCTTTATAGTGAAACTTGTGAGTTTTTTTAACTTGTAACTTTTGTAATGGTATATATAGAGAAATTGGTGTATTTTTTTACAATGAACATTTGTTATTGTCTTTATAGTGAAATTGTGAGTTTTTTAACTCGGAACTTTTGTTATGTTTTTCGAGTAAAATTTGTATGTTTTTTAATTTGGAACTTTTGCTGTTGTATTTATCGTGAAATCGGTGATTTTAAGCTTGAAACTTTTTATTTTGGATTTTTTAGTAATATTGGTGATTTTTTTTATCTTGGAATTTTGTTATGCTACTTATAGTGAAATTTTTTGGTTTTTTAATTTGGAACTTTTTTTTGTTATATTGTTAAATTTGTGAGTTTTTTAACTTGGAACTTTGTTATGGTTTTTAAAGGGAAACTGGGGAGTTTTTTCACTTTGAACTTTTGATATGATCATTACAGTGAAATTGGTGAGTTTTTTTTTTAACTTTTAGCTTTTGTAATGGTTTTATAGTGAACTTGGTGAGTTTTTTAACTTGGAACTTTAGTTATTGTTTTTAAAAGGAAATTAGTGAGTTTTTTTTTAACTTTGAACTTCTGTTTTTGATTTTATAGTGAAATGCGTGACTTTTTTAACTTGGAACTTTTGTTATGGTTTTTACAGTGAAATTGTTCTTTTTTTAACATGAAACTATTGGCATAATCTTTACAGTGAAATTTGTGAGTTTTTAAACTTGTAACATTTTTATTATCTTTATAGTGAAATTGGTTAGTTTATTTATTTTAAAATTTGTTATGGTATTTATAGTGATATTTGTGAGTTTTTTCGCTTTGAACTTTTGTTATAGTCTTTATAGTGGAATTGGTGTGTTTTTTAACTTGGAAATTCTGTTTTTCTTTTTACAATAAAATTTGTGAGTTTTTAAACTTGAAACTTTTGTTATGGTTCTTAGAATGAAATTGGTGAGTTTTTTTCACTTTGAACTTTTGATAT
Source organism: Lathyrus sativus (assembly GCA_963859935.3). NCBI lineage: Eukaryota > Viridiplantae > Streptophyta > Magnoliopsida > Fabales > Fabaceae > Lathyrus > Lathyrus sativus. The sequence continues at coordinate 250,946,597 of OZ012740.1, read as the reverse complement.
GTTCATTATAGTGAAATTGGCGAGTTTTCTATCGTTTAGCTTTTGTGATTGTTTTATAGTGAAATTTATGAGTTTTTAGCTTAGAAATTTTATTGTTGTTTTTAAGGGTAACTGGTGAGTTTTTTTAACTTTGAACTTCTATTTTTCATTTTATATCGAAACGCCTGAGTTTTTTAAATTGGAACTTTTCTAATGGTTTTTATAGTGAAATTGTTAACTTTTTTAACATGAAACTTTTGTCAGGGTCTTTATAATGAAACTTGTGAGTTTTTTTAACTTGTAACTTTTATAATGGTCTATATAGAGAAATTGGTGTATTTTTTTACAATGAACTTTTGTTATTGTCTTTATAGTGAAATTGTGAGTTTTTTAACTCAGAACTTTTGTTATGTTTTTTCGAGTCAAATTGGTAAGTTTTTTAATTTGGAACTTTTGCTGTTGTATTTATCGTGAAATTGGTGATTTTTAGCTTGAAACTTTTTATTTTGGTTTTTTTAGTAATATTGGTGATTTTTTTTATCTTGGAATTTTGTTATGCTACTTATAGTGAAATTTTTTGGTTTTTTAATTTGGAACTTTGTTATGGTTTTTCAAGGGAAACTGGGGAGTTTTTTCACTTTGAACTTTTGATATGATCATTACAGTGAAATCGGTGAGTTTTTTTTTAACTTTTAGCTTTTGTAATGGTTTTATAGTGAACTTGGTGAGTTTTTTAACTTGGAACTTTAGTTATTGTTTTTAAAGGGAAACTATTGAGTTTTTTTTAACTTTGAACTTCTGTTTTTCATTTTATCATGAAACGCGTGACTTTTTAAACTTGGAACTTTTGTTATGGTTTTTACAGTGAAATTGTTCTTTTTTTAACATGAAACTATTGGCATAATCTTTACAGTGAAATTTGTGAGTTTTTAAACTTGTAACATTTTTATTGTCTTTATAGTGAAATTGGTTAGTTTTTTTATTTTAAAATTTGTTATGGTATTTAGAGTGATATTTGTGAGTTTTTTCGCTTTGAACTTTTGTTATAGTCTTTATAGTGGAATTGGTGTGTTTTTTAACTTGGAAATTCTGTTTTTCTTTTTACAATAAAATTTGTGAGTTTTTAAACTTGAAACATTTGTTATGGTTCTTAGAATGAAATTGGTGAGTTTTTTTCACTTTGAACTTTTGATATGTTCATTATAGTGAAATTGGCCAGTTTTCTAACGTTTAGCTTTTATGATTGTTTTATAGTGAAATTTATGTGTTTTTAGCTTAGAAATTTTATTGTTGTTTTTAAGGGTAACTGGTGAGTTTTTTTAACTTTGAACTTCTATTTTTCATTTTATATCGAAACGCCTGAGTTTTTTAAATTGGAACTTTTCTAATGGTTTTTATAGTGAAATTGTTGACTTTTTTAACATGAAACTTTTGTCAGGGTCTTTATAGTGAAACTTGTGAGTTTTTTTTTACTTGTAACTTTTGTAATGGTCTATATAGAGAAATTGGTGTATTTTTTTACAATGAACATTTGTTATTGTCTTTATAGTGAAATTGTGAGTTTTTTAACTCGGAACTTTTGTTATGTTTTTCGAGTAAAATTTGTATGTTTTTTAATTTGGAACTTTTGCTGTTGTATTTATCGTGAAATCGGTGATTTTTAGCTTGAAACTTTTTATTTTGGTTTTTTTTAGTAATATTGGTGATTTTTTTTTATCTTGGAATTTTGTTATGCTACTTATAGTGAAATTTTTTGGTTTTTTAATTTGGAACTTTTTTTTGTTATATTGTTAAATTTGTGAGTTTTTTAACTTGGAACTTTGTTATGGTTTTTAAAGGGAAACTGGGGAGTTTTTTCACTTTGAACTTTTGATATGATCATTACAGTGAAATTGGTGACTTTTTTTTTAACTTTTAGCTTTTATAATGGTTTTATAGTGAACTTGGTCAGTTTTTTAACTTGGAACTTTAGTTATTGTTTTTAAAGGGAAACTATTGAGTTTTTTTTAACTTTGAACTTCTGTTTTTCATTTTATCGTGAAATGCGTGACTTTTTAAACTTGGAACTTTTGTTATGGTTTTTACAGTGAAATTGTTCTTTTTTTAACATGAAACTATTGGCATAATCTTTACAGTGAAATTTGTGAAACTTTTTATGTTGGGTTTTTTAGTAATATTGGTGATTTTTTTTTATCTTGGAATTTTGTTATGGTACTTATAGTGAAATTTTTTGGTTTTTTAGTTTGGAACTTTTTTTTTAATATTGTTAAATTTGTGAGTTTTTTAACTTGGAACTTTGTTATGGTTTTTAAAGGGAAACTGGGGAGTTTTTTCACTTTGAACTTTTGATATGATCATTACAGTGAAATTGGTGAGTTTTTTTTAACTTTTAGCTTTTGTAATGGTTTTATAGTGAACTTGGTGAGTTTTTTAACTTGGAACTTTAGTTATTGTTTTTAAAGGGAAATTAATGAGTTTTTTTTAACTTTGAACTTCTTTTTTTGATTTTATAGTGAAATGCGTGACTTTTTAAACTTGGAACTTTTGTTATGGTTTTTATAGTGAAATTGTTCTTTTTTTAACATGAAACTATTGGCATAATCTTTACAGTGAAATACGTGAGTTTTTAAACTTGTAACATTTTTATTGTCTTTATAGTGAAATTGGTTAGTTTTTTTATTTTAAAATTTGTTATGGTATTTAGAGTGATATTTGTGAGTTTTTTCGCTTTGAACTTTTGTTATAGTCTTTATAGTGAAATTGGTGTGTTTTTTAACTTGGAAATTCTGTTTTTCTTTTTACAATAAAATTTGTGAGTTTTTAAACTTGAAACTTTTGTTATGGTTCTTAGAATGAAATTGGTGAATTTTTTTCACTTTGAACTTTTGATATGTTCATTATAGTGAAATTGGCGAGTTTTCTAACGTTTAGCTTTTGTGATTGTTTTATAGTGAAATTTATGAGTTTTTAGCTTAGAAATTTTATTGTTGTTTTTAAGGGTAACTGGTGAGTTTTTTTAACTTTGAACTTCTATTTTTCATTTTATATCGAAACGCCTGAATTTTTTAAATTGGAACTTTTCTAATGGTTTTTATAGTGAAATTGTTAACTTTTTTAACATGAAACTTTTGTCAGGGTCTTTATAGTGAAACTTGTGAGTTTTTTTAACTTGTAACTTTTGTAATGGTCTATATAGAGAAATTGGTGTATTTTTTTACAATGAACTTTTGTTATTGTCTTTATAGTGAAATTGTGAGTTTTTTAACTCGGAACTTTTGTTATGTTTTTCGAGTAAAATTTGTATGTTTTTTAATTTGGAACTTTTGCTGTTGAATTTATCGCGAAATCGGTGATTTTTAGCTTGAAACTTTTTATTTTGGTTTTTTTAGTAATATTGGTGATTTTTTTTTATCTTGGAATTTTGTTATGCTACTTATAGTGAAATTTTTTGGTTTTTTAATTTGGAACTTTTTTTTGTTATATTGTTAAATTTGTGAGTTTTTTAACTTGGAACTTTGTTATGGTTTTTAAAGGGAAACTGGGGAGTTTTTTCACTTTGAACTTTTGATATGATCATTACAGTGAAATTGGTGAGTTTTTTTTTTAACTTTTAGCTTTTGTAATGGTTTTATAGTGAACTTGGTCAGTTTTTTTAACTTGGAACTTTAGTTATTGTTTTTAAAGGGAAATTAGTGAGTTTTTTAACTTTGAACTTCTGTTTTTGATTTTATAGTGAAATGCGTGACTTTTTAAACTTGGAACTTTTGTTATGGTTTTTACAGTGAAATTGTTCTTTTTTTAACATGAAACTATTGGCATAATCTTTACAGTGAAATTTGTGAAACTTTTTATGTTGGTTTTTTTAGTAATATTGGTGATTTTTTTTTATCTTGGAATTTTGTTATGCTACTTATAGTGAAATTTTTTGGTTTTTTAATTTGGAACTTTGTTATGGTTTTTAAAGGGAAACTAGGGAGTTTTTTCACTTTGAACTTTTGATATATTCATTACAGTGAAATTGGTGAGTTTTTTTTTAACTTTTAGCTTTTGTAATGGTTTTATAGTGAACTTGGTGAGTTTTTTAACTTGGAACTTTAGTTATTGTTTTTAAAGGGAAATTAGTGAGTTTTTTTTTTTTTAACTTTGAACTTCTGTTTTTGATTTTATAGTGAAATGCGTGACTTTTTAAACTTGGAACTTTTGTTATGGTTTTTATAGTGAAATTGTTCTTTTTTTAACATGAAACTATTGGCATAATCTTTACAGTGAAATACGTGAGTTTTTAAACTTGTAACATTTTTATTGTCTTTATAGTGAAATTGGTTAGTTTTTTTATTTTAAAATTTGTTATGGTATTTAGAGTGATATTTGTGAGTTTTTTCGCTTTGAACTTTTGTTATAGTCTTTATAGTGAAATTGGTGTGTTTTTTAACTTGGAAATTCTGTTTTTCTTTTTACAATAAAATTTGTGAGTTTTTAAACTTGAAACTTTTGTTATGGTTCTTAGAATGAAATTGGTGAATTTTTTTCACTTTGAACTTTTGATATGTTCATTATAGTGAAATTGGCGAGTTTTCTAACGTTTAGCTTTTGTGATTGTTTTATAGTGAAATTTATGAGTTTTTAGCTTAGAAATTTTATTGTTGTTTTTAAGGGTAACTGGTGAGTTTTTTTAACTTTGAACTTCTATTTTTCATTTTATATCGAAACGCCTGAGTTTTTTAAATTGGAACTTTTCTAATGGTTTTTATAGTGAAATTGTTGACTTTTTTAACATGAAACTTTTGTCAGGGTCTTTATAGTGAAACTTGTGAGTTTTTTTAACTTGTAACTTTTGTAATGGTCTATATAGAGAAATTGGTGTATTTTTTTACAATGAACTTTTGTTATTGTCTTTATAGTGAAATTGTGAGTTTTTTAACTCGGAACTTTTGTTATGTTTTTCGAGTAAAATTTGTATGTTTTTTAATTTGGAACTTTTGCTGTTGTATTTATCGCGAAATCGGTGATTTTTAGCTTGAAACTTTTTATTTTGAATTTTTTAGTAATATTGGTGATTTTTTTTTATCTTGGAATTTTGTTATGCTACTTATAGTGAAATTTTTTGGTTTTTTAATTTGGAACTTTTTTTTGTTATATTGTTAAATTTGTGAGTTTTTTAACTTGGAACTTTGTTATGGTTTTTAAAGGGAAACTGGGGAGTTTTTTCACTTTGAACTTTTGATATGATCATTACAGTGAAATTGGTGAGTTTTTTTTTTAACTTTTAGCTTTTGTAATGGTTTTATAGTGAACTTGGTCAGTTTTTTTAACTTGGAACTTTAGTTATTGTTTTTAAAGGGAAATTAGTGAGTTTTTTAACTTTGAACTTCTGTTTTTGATTTTATAGTGAAATGCGTGACTTTTTAAACTTGGAACTTTTGTTATGGTTTTTACAGTGAAATTGTTCTTTTTTTAACATGAAACTATTGGCATAATCTTTACAGTGAAATTTGTGAAACTTTTTATGTTGGTTTTTTTAGTAATATTGGTGATTTTTTTTTATCTTGGAATTTTGTTATGCTACTTATAGTGAAATTTTTTGGTTTTTTAATTTGGAACTTTGTTATGGTTTTTAAAGGGAAACTAGGGAGTTTTTTCACTTTGAACTTTTGATATATTCATTACAGTGAAATTGGTGAGTTTTTTTTTAACTTTTAGCTTTTGTAATGGTTTTATAGTGAACTTGGTGAGTTTTTTAACTTGGAACTTTAGTTATTGTTTTTAAAGGGAAATTAGTGAGTTTTTTTTTTTTAACTTTGAACTTCTGTTTTTGATTTTATAGTGAAATGCGTGACTTTTTAAACTTGGAACTTTTGTTATGGTTTTTATAGTGAAATTGTTCTTTTTTTAACATGAAACTATTGGCATAATCTTTACAGTGAAATACGTGAGTTTTTAAACTTGTAACATTTTTATTGTCTTTATAGTGAAATTGGTTAGTTTTTTTATTTTAAAATTTGTTATGGTATTTAGAGTGATATTTGTGAGTTTTTTCGCTTTGAACTTTTGTTATAGTCTTTATAGTGAAATTGGTGTGTTTTTTAACTTGGAAATTCTGTTTTTCTTTTTACAATAAAATTTGTGAGTTTTTAAACTTGAAACTTTTGTTATGGTTCTTAGAATGAAATTGGTGAATTTTTTTCACTTTGAACTTTTGATATGTTCATTATAGTGAAATTGGCGAGTTTTCTAACGTTTAGCTTTTGTGATTGTTTTATAGTGAAATTTATGAGTTTTTAGCTTAGAAATTTTATTGTTGTTTTTAAGGGTAACTGGTGAGTTTTTTTAACTTTGAACTTCTATTTTTCATTTTATATCGAAACGCCTGAGTTTTTTAAATTGGAACTTTTCTAATGGTTTTTATAGTGAAATTGTTGACTTTTTTAACATGAAACTTTTGTCAGGGTCTTTATAGTGAAACTTGTGAGTTTTTTTAACTTGTAACTTTTGTAATGGTCTATATAGAGAAATTGGTGTATTTTTTTACAATGAACTTTTGTTATTGTCTTTATAGTGAAATTGTGAGTTTTTTAACTCGGAACTTTTGTTATGTTTTTCGAGTAAAATTTGTATGTTTTTTAATTTGGAACTTTTGCTGTTGTATTTATCGCGAAATCGGTGATTTTTAGCTTGAAACTTTTTATTTTGGTTTTTTTAGTAATATTGGTGATTTTTTTTTATCTTGGAATTTTGTTATGCTACTTATAGTGAAATTTTTTGGTTTTTTAATTTGGAACTTTTTTTTGTTATATTGTTAAATTTGTGAGTTTTTTAACTTGGAACTTTGTTATGGTTTTTAAAGGGAAACTGGGGAGTTTTTTCACTTTGAACTTTTGATATGATCATTACAGTGAAATTGGTGAGTTTTTTTTTTAACTTTTAGCTTTTGTAATGGTTTTATAGTGAACTTGGTCAGTTTTTTTAACTTGGAACTTTAGTTATTGTTTTTAAAGGGAAATTAGTGAGTTTTTTAACTTTGAACTTCTGTTTTTGATTTTATAGTGAAATGCGTGACTTTTTAAACTTGGAACTTTTGTTATGGTTTTTACAGTGAAATTGTTCTTTTTTTAACATGAAACTATTGGCATAATCTTTACAGTGAAATTTGTGAAACTTTTTATGTTGGTTTTTTTAGTAATATTGGTGATTTTTTTTTATCTTGGAATTTTGTTATGCTACTTATAGTGAAATTTTTTGGTTTTTTAATTTGGAACTTTGTTATGGTTTTTAAAGGGAAACTAGGGAGTTTTTTCACTTTGAACTTTTGATATATTCATTACAGTGAAATTGGTGAGTTTTTTTTTAACTTTTAGCTTTTGTAATGGTTTTATAGTGAACTTGGTGAGTTTTTTAACTTGGAACTTTAGTTATTGTTTTTAAAGGGAAATTAGTGAGTTTTTTTTTTTTAACTTTGAACTTCTGTTTTTGATTTTATAGTGAAATGCGTGACTTTTTAAACTTGGAACTTTTGTTATGGTTTTTATAGTGAAATTGTTCTTTTTTTAACATGAAACTATTGGCATAATCTTTACAGTGAAATACGTGAGTTTTTAAACTTGTAACATTTTTATTGTCTTTATAGTGAAATTGGTTAGTTTTTTTATTTTAAAATTTGTTATGGTATTTAGAGTGATATTTGTGAGTTTTTTCGCTTTGAACTTTTGTTATAGTCTTTATAGTGAAATTGGTGTGTTTTTTAACTTGGAAATTCTGTTTTTCTTTTTACAATAAAATTTGTGAGTTTTTAAACTTGAAACTTTTGTTATGGTTCTTAGAATGAAATTGGTGAATTTTTTCCACTTTGAACTTTTGATATGTTCATTATAGTGAAATTGGCGAGTTTTCTAACGTTTAGCTTTTGTGATTGTTTTATAGTGAAATTTATGAGTTTTTAGCTTAGAAATTTTATTGTTGTTTTTAAGGGTAACTGGTGAGTTTTTTTAACTTTGAACTTCTATTTTTCATTTTATATCGAAACGCCTGAGTTTTTTAAATTGGAACTTTTCTAATGGTTTTTATAGTGAAATTGTTGACTTTTTTAAAATGAAACTTTTGTCAGGGTCTTTATAGTGAAACTTGTGAGTTTTTTTAACTTGTAACTTTTGTAATGGTCTATATAGAGAAATTGGTGTATTTTTTTACAATGAACTTTTGTTATTGTCTTTATAGTGAAATTGTGAGTTTTGTAATTCGGAACTTTTGTTATGTTTTTCGAGTAAAATTTGTATGTTTTTTAATTTGGAACTTTTGCTGTTGTATTTATCGTGAAATCGGTGATTTTTAGCTTGAAACTTTTTATTTTGGTTTTTTTAGTAATATTGGTGATTTTTTTTTATCTTGGAATTTTGTTATGCTACTTATAGTGAAATTTTTTGGCTTTTTAATTTGGAACTTTTTTTTGTTATATTGTTAAATTTGTGAGTTTTTTAACTTGGAACTTTGTTATGGTTTTTAAAGGGAAACTGGGGAGTTTTTTCACTTTGAACTTTTGATATGATCATTACAGTGAAATTGGTGAGTTTTTTTTTTAACTTTTAGCTTTTGTAATGGTTTTATAGTGAACTTGGTGAGTTTTTTAACTTGGAACTTTAGTTATTGTTTTTAAAAGGAAATTAGTGAGTTTTTTTTTTAACTTTGAACTTCTGTTTTTGATTTTATATTGAAATGCGTGACTTTTTAAACTTGGAACTTTTGTTATGGTTTTTACAGTGAAATGGTTCTTTTTTTAACATGAAACTATTGGCATAATCTTTACAGTGAAATTTGTGAGTTTTTAAACTTGTAACATTTTTATTGTCTTTATAGTGAAATTGGTTAGTTTTTTTATTTTAAAATTTGTTATGGTATTTAGAGTGATATTTGTGAGTTATTTCGCTTTGAACTTTTGTTATAGTCTTTATAGTGAAATTGGTGTGTTTTTTAACTTGGAAATTCTGTTTTTCTTTTTACAATAAAATTTGTGAGTTTTTAAACTTGAAACTTTTGTTATGGTTCTTAGAATGAAATTGGTGAATTTTTTTCACTTTGAACTTTTGATATGTTCATTATAGTGAAATTGGCGAGTTTTCTAACGTTTAGCTTTTGTGATTGTTTTATAGTGAAATTTATGAGTTTTTAGCTTAGAAATTTTATTGTTGTTTTTAAGGGTAACTGGTGAGTTTTTTTAACTTTGAACTTCTATTTTTCATTTTATATCGAAACGCCTGAGTTTTTTAAATTGGAACTTTTCTAATGGTTTTTATAGTGAAATTGTTGACTTTTTTAACATGAAACTTTTGTCAGGGTCTTTATAGTGAAACTTGTGAGTTTTTTTAACTTGTAACTTTTGTAATGGTCTATATAGAGAAATTGGTGTATTTTTTTACAATGAACTTTTGTTATTGTCTTTATAGTGAAATTGTGAGTTTTTTAACTCGGAACTTTTGTTATGTTTTTCGAGTAAAATTTGTATGTTTTTTAATTTGGAACTTTTGCTGTTGTATTTATCGTGAATTCGGTGATTTTTAGCTTGAAACTTTTTATTTTGGTTTTTTTAGTAATATTGGTGATTTTTTTTTTATCTTGGAATTTTGTTATGCTACTTATAGTGAAATTTTTTGGTTTATTAATTTGGAACTTTTTTTTGTTATATTGTTAAATTTGTGAGTTTTTTAACTTGGAACTTTGTTATGGTTTTTAAAGGGAAACTAAGGAGTTTTTTCACTTTGAACTTTTGATGTGATCATTACAGTGAAATTGGTGAGTTTTTTTTTTTAACTTTTAGCTTTTGTAATGGTTTTATAGTGAACTTGGTCAGTTTTTTTAACTTGGAACTTTAGTTATTGTTTTTAAAGGGAAATTAGTGAGTTTTTTAACTTTGAACTTCTGTTTTTGATTTTATAGTGAAATGCGTGACTTTTTAAACTTGGAACTTTTGTTATGGTTTTTACAGTGAAATTGTTCTTTTTTTAACATGAAACTATTGGCATAATCTTTACAGTGAAATTTGTGAAACTTTTTATGTTGGTTTTTTTAGTAATATTGGTGATTTTTTTTTTATCTTTGAATTTTGTTATGGTACTTATAGTGAAATTTTTTGGTTTTTTAGTTTGGAACTTTTTTTTTAATATTGTTAAATTTGTGAGTTTTTTAACTTGGAACTTTGTTATGGTTTTTAAAGGGAAACTGGGGAGCTTTTTCACTTTGAACTTTTGATATGATCATTACAGTGAAATTGGTGAGTTTTTTTTTTTAACTTTTAGCTTTTGTAATGGTTTTATAGTGAACTTGGTGAGTTTTTTAACTTGGAACTTTAGTTATTGTTTTTAAAAGGAAATTAGTGAGTTTTTTTTTTAACTTTGAACTTCTGTTTTTGATTTTATAGTGAAATGCGTGACTTTTTAAACTTGGAACTTTTGTTATGGTTTTTACAGTGAAATTGTTCTTTTTTTAACATGAAACTATTGGCATAATCTTTACAGTGAAATTTGTGAGTTTTTAAACTTGTAACATTTTTATTGTCTTTATAGTGAAATTGGTTAGTTTTTTTATTTTAAAATTTGTTATGGTATTTAGAGTGATATTTGTGAGTTTTTTCGCTTTGAACTTTTGTTATAGTCTTTATAGTGAAATTGGTGTGTTTTTTGACTTGGAAATTCTGTTTTTCTTTTTACAATAAAATTTGTGAGTTTTTAAACTTGAAACTTTTGTTATGGTTCTTAGAATGAAATTGGTGAATTTTTTTCACTTTGAACTTTTGATATGTTCATTATAGTGAAATTGGCGAGTTTTCTAACGTTTAGCTTTTGTGATTGTTTTATAGTGAAATTTATGAGTTTTTAGCTTAGAAATTTTATTGTTGTTTTTAAGGGTAACTGGTGAGTTTTTTTAACTTTGAACTTCTATTTTTCATTTTATATCGAAACGCCTGAGTTTTTTAAATTGGAACTTTTCTAATGGTTTTTATAGTGAAATTGTTGACTTTTTTAACATGAAACTTATGTCAGGGTCTTTATAGTGAAACTTGTGAGTTTTTTTAACTTGTAACTTTTGTAATGGTCTATATAGAGAAATTGGTGTATTTTTTTACAATGAACTTTTGTTATTGTCTTTATAGTGAAATTGTGAGTTTTTTAACTCGGAACTTTTGTTATGTTTTTCGAGTAAAATTTGTATGTTTTTTAATTTGGAACTTTTGCTGTTGTATTTATCGTGAAATCGGTGATTTTTAGCTTGAAACTTTTTATTTTGGTTTTTTTAGTAATATTGGTGATTTTTTTTTTTATATTGGAATTTTGTTATGCTACTTATAGTGAAATTTTTTGGTTTTTTAATTTGGAACTTTTTTTTGTTATATTGTTAAATTTGTGAGTTTTTTAACTTGGAACTTTGTTATGGTTTTTAAAGGGAAACTGGGGAGTTTTTTCACTTTGAACTTTTGATATGATCATTACAGTGAAATTGGTGAGTTTTTTTTTAACTTTTAGCTTTTGTAATGGTTTTATAGTGAACTTGGTCAGTTTTTTAACTTGGAACTTTAGTTATTATTTTTAAATGGAAATTAGTGAGTGAGTTTTTTAACTTTGAACTTCTGTTTCTGATTTTATAGTGAAATGCGTGACTTTTTAAACTTGGAACTTTTGTTATGGTTTTTACAGTGAAATTGTTCTTTTTTTAACATGAAACTATTGGCATAATCTTTACAGTGAAATTTGTGAAACTTTTTATGTTGGTTTTTTTAGTAATATTGGTGATTTTTTTTTATCTTGGAATTTTGTTATGGTACTTATAGTGAAATTTTTTGGTTTTTTAGTTTGGAACTTTTTTTTTAATATTGTTAAATTTGTGAGTTTTTTAACTTGGAACTTTGTTATGGTTTTTAAAGGGAAACTGGGGAGTTTTTTCACTTTGAACTTTTGATATGATCATTACAGTGAAATTGGTGAGTTGTTTTTAACTTTTAGCTTTTGTAATGGTTTTATAGTGAACTTGGTGAGTTTTTTAACTTGGAACTTTAGTTATTGTTTTTAAAGGGAAATTAGTGAGTTTTTTTTTTTAACTTTGAACTTCTGTTTTTGATTTTATAGTGAAATGCGTGACTTTTTAAACTTGGAACTTTTGTTATGGTTTTTATAGTGAAATTGTTCTTTTTTTAACATGAAACTATTGGCATAATCTTTACAGTGAAATACGTGAGTTTTTAAACTTGTAACATTTTTATTGTCTTTATAGTGAAATTGGTTAGTTTTTTTATTTTAAAATTTGTTATGGTATTTAGAGTGATATTTGTGAGTTTTTTCGCTTTGAACTTTTGTTATAGTCTTTATAGTGAAATTGGTGTGTTTTTTAACTTGGAAATTCTGTTTTTCTTTTTACAATAAAATTTGTGAGTTTTTAAACTTGAAACTTTTGTTATGGTTCTTAGAATGAAATTGGTGAATTTTTTTCACTTTGAACTTTTGATATGTTCATTATAGTGAAATTGGCGAGTTTTCTAACGTTTAGCTTTTGTGATTGTTTTATAGTGAAATTTATGAGTTTTTAGCTTAGAAATTTTATTGTTGTTTTTAAGGGTAACTGGTGAGTTTTTTTAACTTTGAACTTCTATTTTTCATTTTATATCGAAACGCCTGAGTTTTTTAAATTGGAACTTTTGTAATGGTTTTTATAGTGAAATTGTTGACTTTTTTAACATGAAACTTTTGTCAGGGTCTTTATAGTGAAGCTTGTGAGTTTTTTTAACTAGTAACTTTTGTAATGGTCTATATAGAGAAATTGGTGTATTTTTTTACAATGAACTTTTGTTATTGTCTTTATAGTGAAATTGTGAGTTTTGTAACTCGAAACTTTTGTTATGTTTTTCGAGTAAAATTTGTATGTTTTTTAATTTGGAACTTTTGCTGTTGTATTTATCGTGAAATCGGTGATTTTTAGCTTGAAACTTTTTATTTTGGTTTTTTTAGTAATATTGGTGATTTTTTTTTATCTTACAATTTTGTTATGCTACTTATAGTGAAATTTTTTGGTTTTTTAATTTGGAACTTTTTTTTGTGATACTGTTAAATTTGTGAGTTTTTTAACTTGGAACTTTGTTAGGGTTTTTAAAGGGAAACTGGGGAGTTTTTTCACTTTGAACTTTTGATATGATCATTACAGTGAAATTGGTGAGTTTGTTTTTTAACTTTTAGCTTTTGTAATGGTTTTATAGTGAACTTGGTGAGTTTTTTAACTTGGAACTTTAGTTATTGTTTTTAAAAACGAAATTAGTGAGTATTTTTTAACTTTGAACTTCTGTTTTTGATTTTATAGTGAAATGCGTGACTTTTTAAACTTGGAACTTTTGTTATGGTTTTTACAGTGAAATTGTTCTTTTTTTAACATGAAACTATTGGCATAATCTTTACAGTGAAATTTGTGAGTTTTTAAACTTGTAACATTTTTATTGTCTTTATAGTGAAATTGGTTAGTTTTTTATTTTAAAATTTGTTATGGTATTTAGAGTGATATTTGTGAGTTTTTTCGCTTTGAACTTTTGTTATAGTCTTTATAGTGAAATTGGTGTGTTTTTTAACTTGGAAATTCTGTTTTTCTTTTTACAATAAAATTTGTGAGTTTTTAAACTTGAAACTTTTGTTATGGTTCTTAGAATGAAATTGGTGAATTTTTTTCACTTTGAACTTTTGATATGTTCATTATAGTGAAATTGGCGAGTTTTCTAACGTTTAGCTTTTGTGATTGTTTTATAGTGAAATTTATGAGTTTTTAGCTTAGAAATTTTATTGTTGTTTTTAAGGGTAACTGGTGAGTTTTTTTAACTTTGAACTTTTATTTTTCATTTTATATCGAAACGCCTGAGTTTTTTAAATTGGAACTTTTCTAATGGTTTTTATAGTGAAATTGTTGACTTTTTTAACATGAAACTTTTGTCAGGGTCTTTATAGTGAAACTTGTGAGTTTTTTTAACTTGTAACTTTTGTAATGGTCTATATAGAGAAATTGGTGTATTTTTTTACAATGAACTTTTGTTATTGTCTTTATAGTGAAATTGTGAGTTTTTTAACTCGGAACTTTTGTTATGTTTTTCGAGTAAAATTTGTATCTTTTTTAATTTGGAACTTTTGCTGTTGTATTTATCGTGAAATCGGTGATTTTTAGCTTGAAACTTTTTATTTTGGTTTTTTTAGTAATATTGGTGATTTTTTTTTTATCTTGGAATTTTGTTATGCTACTTATAGTGAAATTTTTTGGTTTTTTAATTTGGAACTTTTTTTTGTTATATTGTTAAATTTGTGAGTTTTTTAACTTGGAACTTTGTTATGGTTTTTAAAGGGAAACTGGGGAGTTTTTTCACTTTGAACTTTTGATATGATCATTACAGTGAAATTGGTGAGTTTTTTTTTTAACTTTTAGCTTTTGTAATGGTTTTATAGTGAACTTGGTCAGTTTTTTTAACTTGGAACTTTAGTTATTGTTTTTAAAGGGAAATTAGTGAGTTTTTTAACTTTGAACTTCTGTTTTTGATTTTATAGTGAAATGCGTGACTTTTTAAACTTGGAACTTTTGTCATGGTTTTTACAGTGAAATTGTTCTTTTTTTAACATGAAACTATTGGCATAATCTTTACAGTGAAATTTGTGAAACTTTTTATTTTGGTTTTTTTAGTAATATTGGTGATTTTTTTTATTTTGGAATTTTGTTATGGTACTTATAGTGAAATTTTTTGGTTTTTTAGTTTGGAACTTTTTTTTGTTATATTGTTAAATTTGTGAGTTTTTTAACTTGGAACTTTGTTATGGTTTTTAAAGGGAAACTGGGGAGTTTTTTCACTTTGAACTTTTGATATGATCATTACAGTGAAATTGGTGAGTTTTTTTTAACTTTTAGCTTTTGTAATGGTTTTATAGTGAACTTGGTGAGTTTTTTAACTTGGAACTTTTGTTATTGTTTTCAAAGGGAAATTAGTGAGTTTTTTTAAACTTTGAACTTCTGTTTTTGATTTTATAGTGAAATGCGTGACTTTTTAAACTTGGAACTTTTGTTATGGTTTTTACAGTGAAATTGTTCTTTTTTTAACATGAAACTATTGGCATAATCTTTACAGTGAAATTTGTGAGTTTTTAAACTTGTAACATTTTTATTGTCTATTATAGTGAAATTGGTTAGTTTTTTTATTTTAAAATTTTGTTTTGGTATTTAGAGTGATATTTGTGAGTTTTTTCGCTTTGAACTTTTGTTATAGTCTTTATAGTGAAATTGGTGTGTTTTTTAACTTGGAAATTCTGTTTTTCTTTTTACAATAAAATTTGTGAGTTTTTAAACTTGAAACTTTTATTATGGTTCTTAGAATGAAATTGGTGAGTTTTTTTCACTTTGAACTTTTGATATGTTAATTATAGTGAAATTGGCGAGTTTTCTAACATTTAGCTTTTGTGATTGTTTTATAGTGAAATTTATGAGTTTTTAGCTTAGAAATTTTATTGTTGTTTTTAAGGGTAACTAGTGAGTTTTTTTAACTTTGAACTTCTATTTTTCATTTTATATCGAAACGCCTGAGTTTTTTAAATTGGAACTTTTGTAATGGTTTTTATAGTGAAATTGTTGACTTTTTTTAACATGAAACTTTTGTCAGGGTCTTTATAGTGAAACTTGTGAGTTTTTTTAACTTGTAACTTTTGTAATGGTCTATATAGAGAAATTGGTGTATTTTTTTACAATGAACTTTTGTTATTGTCTTTATAGTGAAATTGTGAGTTTTTTAACTCGGAACTTTTGTTATGTTTTTTCGAGTAAAATTTGTAAGTTTTTTAATTTGGAACTTTTGCTGTTGTATTTATCGTGAAATCGGTGATTTTTAGCTTGAAACTTTTTATTTTGGTTTTTTTAGTAATATTGGTGATTTTTTTTATCTTGGAATTTTGTTATGGTACTTATAGTGAAATTTTTTGGTTTTTTAGTTTGGAACTTTTTTTTGTTATATTGTTAAATTTGTGAGTTTTTTAACTTGGAACTTTGTTATGGTTTTTAAAGGGAAACTGGGGAGTTTTTTCACTTTGAACTTTTGATATGATCATTACAGTGAAATTGGTGAGTTTTTTTTAACTTTTAGCTTTTGTAATGGTTTTATAGTGAACTTGGTGAGTTTTTTAACTTGGAACTTTTGTTATTGTTTTCAAAGGGAAATTAGTGAGTTTTTTTAAACTTTGAACTTCTGTTTTTGATTTTATAGTGAAATGCGTGACTTTTTAAACTTGGAACTTTTGTTATGGTTTTTAGAGTGAAATTGTTCTTTTTTTTAACATGAAACTATTGGCATAATCTTTACAGTGAAATTTGTGAGTTTTTAAACTTGTAACATTTTTATTGTCTTTATAGTGAAATTGGTTAGTTTTTTTATTTTAAAATTTTGTTTTGGTATTTAGAGTGATATTTGTGAGTTTTTTCGCTTTGAACTTTTGTTATAGTCTTTATAGTGAAATTGGTGTGTTTTTTAACTTGGAAATTCTGTTTTTCTTTTTACAATAAAATTTGTGAGTTTTTAAACTTGAAACTTTTATTATGGTTCTTAGAATGAAATTGGTGAGTTTTTTTCACTTTGAACTTTTGATATGTTAATTATAGTGAAATTGGCGAGTTTTCTAACATTTAGCTTTTGTGATTGTTTTATAGTGAAATTTATGAGTTTTTAGCTTAGAAATTTTATTGTTGTTTTTAAGGGTAACTGGTGAGTTTTTTTAACTTTGAACTTCTATTTTTCATTTTATATCGAAACGCCTGAGTTTTTTAAATTGGAACTTTTGTAATGGTTTTTATAGTGAAATTGTTAACTTTTTTTAACATGAAACTTTTGTCAGGGTCTTTATAGTGAAACTTGTGAGTTTTTTTAACTTGTAACTTTTGTAATGGTCTATATAGAGAAATTGGTGTATTTTTTTACAATGAACTTTTGTTATTGTCTTTATAGTGAAATTGTGAGTTTTTTAACTCGGAACTTTTGTTATGTTTTTTCGAGTAAAATTTGTAAGTTTTTTAATTTGGAACTTTTGCTGTTGTATTTATCGTGAAATCGGTGATTTTTAGCTTGAAACTTTTTATTTTGGTTTTTTTAGTAATATTGGTGATTTTTTTTATCTTGGAATTTTGTTATGGTACTTATAGTGAAATTTTTTGGTTTTTTAGTTTGGAACTTTTTTTTGTTATATTGTTAAATTTGTGAGTTTTTTAACTTGGAACTTTGTTATGGTTTTTAAAGGGAAACTGGGGAGTTTTTTCACTTTGAACTTTTGATATGATCATTACAGTGAAATTGGTGAGTTTTTTTAACTTTTAGCTTTTGTAATGGTTTTATAGTGAACTTGGTGAGTTTTTTAACTTGGAAGTTTTGTTATTGTTTTCAAAGGGAAATTAGTGAGTTTTTTTAAACTTTGAACTTCTGTTTTTGATTTTATAGTGAAATGCGTGACTTTTTAAACTTGGAACTTTTGTTATGGTTTTTACAGTGAAATTGTTCTTTTTTTAACATGAAACTATTGGCATAATCTTTACAGTGAAATTTGTGAGTTTTTAAACTTGTAACATTTTTATTGTCTTTATAGTGAAATTGGTTAGTTTTTTTATTTTAAAATTTTGTTTTGGTATTTAGAGTGATATTTGTGAGTTTTTTCGCTTTGAACTTTTGTAATAGTCTTTATAGTGAAATTGGTGTGTTTTTTCACTTGGAAATTCTGTTTTTCTTTTTACAATAAAATTTGTGAGTTTTTAAACTTGAAACTTTTGTTATGGTTCTTAGAATGAAATTGGTGAATTTTTTTCACTTTGAACTTTTGATATGTTCATTATAGTGAAATTGGCGAGTTTTCTAACGTTTAGCTTTTGTGATTGTTTTATAGTGAAATTTATGAGTTTTTAGCTTAGAAATTTTATTGTTGTTTTTAAGGGTAACTGGTGAGTTTTTTTAACTTTGAACTTCTATTTTTCATTTTATATCGAAACGCCTGAGTTTTTTAAATTGGAACTTTTCTAATGGTTTTTATAGTGAAATTGTTGACTTTTTTAACATGAAACTTTTGTCAGGGTCTTTATAGTGAAACTTGTGAGTTTTTTTAACTTGTAACTTTTGTAATGGTCTATATAGAGAAATTGGTGTATTTTTTTACAATGAACTTTTGTTATTGTCTTTATAGTGAAATTGTGAGTTTTTTAACTCGGAACTTTTGTTATGTTTTTCGAGTAAAATTTGTATGTTTTTTAATTTGGAACTTTTGCTGTTGTATTTATCGTGAAATCGGTGATTTTTAGCTTGAAACTTTTTATTTTGGTTTTTTTAGTAATATTGGTGATTTTTTTTATCTTGGAATTTTGTTACGCTACTTATAGTGAAATTTTTTGGTTTTTTAATTTGGAACTTTTTTTTGTTATATTGTTAAATTTGTGAGTTTTTTAACTTGGAACTTTGTTATGGTTTTTAAAGGGAAACTGGGGAGTTTTTTCACTTTGAACTTTTGATATGATCATTACAGTGAAATTGGTGAGTTTTTTTTTTAACTTTTAGCTTTTGTAATGGTTTTATAGTGAACTTGGTGAGTTTTTTAATTTGGAACTTTAGTTATTGTTTTTAAAAGGAAATTAGTGAGTTTTTTTTTAACTTTGAACTTCTGTTTTTGATTTTATATTGAAATGCGTGACTTTTTAAACTTGGAACTTTTGTTATGGTTTTTACAGTGAAATGGTTCTTTTTTTAACATGAAACTATTGGCATAATCTTTACAGTGAAATTTGTGAGTTTTTAAACTTGTAACATTTTTATTGTCTTTATAGTGAAATTGGTTAGTTTTTTTATTTTAAAATTTGTTATGGTATTTAGAGTGATATTTGTGAGTTTTTTCGCTTTGAACTTTTGTTATAGTCTTTATGGTGAAATTGGTGTGTTTTTTAACTTGGAAATTCTGTTTTTCTTTTTACAATAAAATTTGTGAGTTTTTAAACTTGAAACTTTTGTTATGGTTCTTAGAATGAAATTGGTGAATTTTTTTCACTTTGAACTTTTGATATGTTCATTATAGTGAAATTGGCGAGTTTTCTAACGTTTAGCTTTTGTGATTGTTTTATAGTGAAATTTATGAGTTTTTAGCTTAGAAATTTTATTGTTGTTTTTAAGGGTAACTAGTGAGTTTTTTTAACTTTGAACTTCTATTTTTCATTTTATATCGAAACGCCTGAGTTTTTTAAATTGGAACTTTTCTAATGGTTTTTATAGTGAAATTGTTGACTTTTTTAACATGAAACTTTTGTCAGGGTCTTTATAGTGAAACTTGTGAGTTTTTTTAACTTGTAACTTTTGTAATGGTCTATATAGAGAAATTGGTGTATTTTTTTACAATGAACTTTTGTTATTGTCTTTATAGTGAAATTGTGAGTTTTTTAACTCGGAACTTTTGTTATGTTTTTCGAGTAAAATTTGTAAGTTTTTTAATTTGGAACTTTTGCTGTTGTATTTATCGTGAAATCGGTGATTTTTAGCTTGAAACTTTTTATTTTGGTTTTTTTAGTAATATTGGTGATTTTTTTTTTTATCTTGGAATTTTGTTATGCTACTTATAGTGAAATTTTTTGGTTTTTTAATTTGGAACTTTTTTTTGTTATATTGTTAAATTTGTGAGTTTTTTAACTTGGAACTTTGTTATGGTTTTTAAAGGGAAACTGGGGAGTTTTTTCACTTTGAACTTTTGATATGATCATTACAGTGAAATTGGTGAGTTTTTTTTTAACTTTTAGCTTTTGTAATGGTTTTATAGTGAACTTGGTCAGTTTTTTAACTTGGAACTTTTGTTATTGTTTTTAAAGGGAAATTAGTGAGTTTTTTTAAACTTTGAACTTCTGTTTTTGATTTTATAGTGAAATGCGTGACTTTTTAAACTTGGAACTTTTGTTATGGTTTTTACAGTGAAATTGTTCTTTTTTTAACATGAAACTATTGGCATAATCTTTACAGTGAAATTTGTGAGTTTTTAAACTTGTAACATTTTTATTGTCTTTATAGTGAAATTGGTTAGTTTTTTTATTTTAAAATTTTGTTTTGGTATTTAGAGTGATATTTGTGAGTTTTTTCGCTTTGAACTTTTGTTATAGTCTTTATAGTGAAATTGGTGTGTTTTTTAACTTGGAAATTCTGTTTTTCTTTTTACAATAAAATTTGTGAGTTTTTAAACTTGAAACTTTTGTTATGGTTCTTAGAATGAAATTGGTGAGTTTTTTTCACTTTGAACTTTTGATATGTTAATTATAGTGAAATTGGCGAGTTTTCTAACATTTAGCTTTTGTGATTGTTTTATAGTGAAATTTATGAGTTTTTAGCTTAGAAATTTTATTGTTGTTTTTAAGGGTAACTGGTGAGTTTTTTTAACTTTGAACTTCTATTTTTCATTTTATATCGAAACGCCTGAGTTTTTTAAATTGGAACTTTTGTAATGGTTTTTATAGTGAAATTGTTGACTTTTTTTAACATGAAACTTTTGTCAGGGTCTTTATAGTGAAACTTGTGAGTTTTTTTAACTTGTAACTTTTGTAATGGTCTATATAGAGAAATTGGTGTATTTTTTTACAATGAACTTTTGTTATTGTCTTTATAGTGAAATCGTGAGTTTTTTAACTCGGAACTTTTGTTATGTTTTTTCGAGTAAAATTTGTAAGTTTTTTAATTTGGAACTTTTGCTGTTGTATTTATCGTGAAATCGGTGATTTTTAGCTTGAAACTTTTTATTTTGGTTTTTTTAGTAATATTGGTGATTTTTTTTATCTTGGAATATTGTTATGGTACTTATAGTGAAATTTTTTGGTTTTTTAGTTTGGAACTTTTTTTTGTTATATTGTTAAATTTGTGAGTTTTTTAACTTGGAACTTTGTTATGGTTTTTAAAGGGAAACTGGGGAGTTTTTTCACTTTGAACTTTTGATATGATCATTACAGTGAAATTGGTGAGTTTTTTTTTAACTTTTAGCTTTTGTAATGGTTTTATAGTGAACTTGGTGAGTTTTTTAACTTGGAACTTTTGTTATTGTTTTTAAAGGGAAATTAGTGAGTTTTTTTAAACTTTGAACTTCTGTTTTTGATTTTATAGTGAAATGCGTGACTTTTTAAACTTGGAACTTTTGTTATGGTTTTTACAGTGAAATTGTTCTTTTTTTAACATGAAACTATTGGCATAATCTTTACAGTGAAATTTGTGAGTTTTTAAACTTGTAACATTTTTATTGTCTTTATAGTGAAATTGGTTAGTTTTTTTATTTTAAAATTTTGTTTTGGTATTTAGAGTGATATTTGTGAGTTTTTTCGCTTTGAACTTTTGTTATAGTCTTTATAGTGAAATTGGTGTGTTTTTTAACTTGGAAATTCTGTTTTTCTTTTTACAATAAAATTTGTGAGTTTTTAAACTTGAAACTTTTGTTATGGTTCTTAGAATGAAATTGGTGAGTTTTTTTCACTTTGAACTTTTGATATGTTAATTATAGTGAAATTGGCGAGTTTTCTAACATTTAGCTTTTGTGATTGTTTTATAGTGAAATTTATGAGTTTTTAGCTTAGAAATTTTATTGTTGTTTTTAAGGGTAACTGGTGAGTTTTTTTAACTTTGAACTTCTATTTTTCATTTTATATCGAAACGCCTGAGTTTTTTAAATTGGAACTTTTGTAATGGTTTTTATAGTGAAATTGTTGACTTTTTTTAACATGAAACTTTTGTCAGGGTCTTTATAGTGAAACTTGTGAGTTTTTTTAACTTGTAACTTTTGTAATGGTCTATATAGAGAAATTGGTGTATTTTTTTACAATGAACTTTTGTTATTGTCTTTATAGTGAAATTGTGAGTTTTTTAACTCGGAACTTTTGTTATGTTTTTTCGAGTAAAATTTGTAAGTTTTTTAATTTGGAACTTTTGCTGTTGTATTTATCGTGAAATCGGTGATTTTTAGCTTGAAACTTTTTATTTTGGTTTTTTTAGTAATATTGGTGATTTTTTTTATCTTGGAATTTTGTTATGGTACTTATAGTGAAATTTTTTGGTTTTTTAGTTTGGAACTTTTTTTTGTTATATTGTTAAATTTGTGAGTTTTTTAACTTGGAACTTTGTTATGGTTTTTAAAGGGAAACTGGGGAGTTTTTTCACTTTGAACTTTTGATATGATCATTACAGTGAAATTGGTGAGTTTTTTTTTTTAACTTTTAGCTTTTGTAATGGTTTTATAGTGAACTTGGTGAGTTTTTTAACTTGGAACTTTTGTTATTGTTTTCAAAGGGAAATTAGTGAGTTTTTTTAAACTTTGAACTTCTGTTTTTGATTTTATAGTGAAATGCGTGACTTTTTAAACTTGGAACTTTTGTTATGGTTTTTACAGTGAAATTGTTCTTTTTTTAACATGAAACTATTGGCATAATCTTTACAGTGAAATTTGTGAGTTTTTAAACTTGTAACATTTTTATTGTCTTTATAGTGAAATTGGTTAGTTTTTTTATTTTAAAATTTTGTTTTGGTATTTAGAGTGATATTTGTGAGTTTTTTCGCTTTGAACTTTTGTTATAGTCTTTATAGTGAAATTGGTGTGTTTTTTAACTTGGAAATTCTGTTTTTCTTTTTACAATAAAATTTGTGAGTTTTTAAACTTGAAACTTTTGTTATGGTTCTTAGAATGAAATTGGTGAGTTTTTTTCACTTTGAACTTTTGATATGTTCATTATAGTGAAATTGACGAGTTTTCTAACATTTAGCTTTTGTGATTGTTTTATAGTGAAATTTATGAGTTTTTAGCTTAGAAATTTTATTGTTGTTTTTAAGGGTAACTGGTGAGTTTTTTTAACTTTGAACTTCTATTTTTCATTTTATATCGAAACGCCTGAGTTTTTTAAATTGGAACTTTTGTAATGGTTTTTATAGTGAAATTGTTGACTTTTTTTAACATGAAACTTTTGCCAGGGTCTTTATAGTGAAACTTGTGAGTTTTTTTAACTTGTAACTTTTGTAATGGTCAATATAGAGAAATTGGTGTATTTTTTTACAATGAACTTTTGTTATTGTCTTTATAGTGAAATTGTGAGTTTTTTAACTCGGAACTTTTGTTATGTTTTTTCGAGTAAAATTTGTAAGTTTTTTAATTTGGAACTTCTGCTGTTGTATTTATCGTGAAATCAGTGATTTTTAGCTTGAAACTTTTTATTTTGGTTTTTTTAGTAATATTGGTGATTTTTTTTATCTTGGAATTTTGTTATGGTACTTATAGTGAAATTTTTTGGTTTTTTAGTTTGGAACTTTTTTTTGTTATATTGTTAAATTTGTGAGTTTTTTAACTTGGAACTTTGTTATGGTTTTTAAAGGGAAACTGGGGAGTTTTTTCACTTTGAACTTTTGATATGATCATTACAGTGAAATTGGTGAGTTTTTTTTAACTTTTAGCTTTTGTAATGGTTTTATAGTGAACTTGGTGAGTTTTTTAACTTGGAACTTTTGTTATTGTTTTTAAAGGGAAATTAGTGAGTTTTTTTAAACTTTGAACTTCTGTTTTTGATTTTATAGTGAAATGCGTGACTTTTTAAACTTGGAAATTTTGTTATGGTTTTTACAGTGAAATTGTTCTTTTTTTAACATGAAACTATTGGCATAATCTTTACAGTGAAATTTGTGAGTTTTTAAACTTGTAACATTTTTATTGTCTTTATAGTGAAATTGGTTAGTTTTTTTATTTTAAAATTTTGTTTTGGTATTTAGAGTGATATTTGTGAGTTTTTTCGCTTTGAACTTTTGTTATAGTCTTTATAGTGAAATTGGTGTGTTTTTTAACTTGGAAATTCTGTTTTTCTTTTTACAATAAAATTTGTGAGTTTTTAAACTTGAAACTTTTGTTATGGTTCTTAGAATGAAATTGGTGAGTTTTTTTCACTTTGAACTTTTGATATGTTCATTATAGTGAAATTGGCGAGTTTTCTAACATTTAGCTTTTGTGATTGTTTTATAGTGAAATTTATGAGTTTTTAGCTTAGAAATTTTATTGTTGTTTTTAAGGGTAACTGGTGAGTTTTTTTAACTTTGAACTTCTATTTTTCATTTTATATCGAAACGCCTGAGTTTTTTAAATTGGAGCTTTTGTAATGGTTTTTATAGTGAAATTGTTGACTTTTTTTAACATGAAACTTTTGTCAGGGTCTTTATAGTGAAACTTGTGAGTTTTTTTAACTTGTAACTTTTGTAATGGTCTATATAGAGAAATTGGTGTATTTTTTTACAATGAACTTTTGTTATTGTCTTTATAGTGAAATTGTGAGTTTTTTAACTCGGAACTTTTGTTATGTTTTTTCGAGTAAAATTTGTAAGTTTTTTAATTTGGAACTTTTGCTGTTGTATTTATCGTGAAATCGGTGATTTTTAGCTTGAAACTTTTTATTTTGGTTTTTTTAGTAATATTGGTGATTTTTTTTATCTTGGAATTTTGTTATGGTACTTATAGTGAAATTTTTTGGTTTTTTAGTTTGGAACTTTTTTTTGTTATATTGTTAAATTTGTGAGTTTTTTAACTTGGAACTTTGTTATGGTTTTTAAAGGGAAACTGGGGAGTTTTTTCACTTTGAACTTTTGATATGATCATTACAGTGAAATTGGTGAGTTTTTTTTAACTTTTAGCTTTTTTAATGGTTTTATAGTGAACTTGGTGAGTTTTTTTAACTTGGAACTTTTGTTATTGTTTTTAAAGGGAAATTAGTGAGTTTTTTTAAACTTTGAACTTCTGTTTTTGATTTTATAGTGAAATGCGTGACTTTTTAAACTTGGAACTTTTGTTATGGTTTTTACAGTGAAATTGTTCTTTTTTTAACATGAAACTATTGGCATAATCTTTACAGTGAAATTTGTGAGTTTTTAAACTTGTAACATTTTTATTGTCTTTATAGTGAAATTGGTTAGTTTTTTTATTTTAAAATTTTGTTTTGGTATTTAGAGTGATATTTGTGAGTTTTTTCGCTTTGAACTTTTGTTATAGTCTTTATAGTGAAATTGGTGTGTTTTTTAACTTGGAAATTCTGTTTTTCTTTTTACAATAAAATTTGTGAGTTTTTAAACTTGAAACTTTTGTTATGGTTCTTAGAATGAAATTGGTGAGTTTTTTTCACTTTGAACTTTTGATATGTTAATTATAGTGAAATTGGCAAATTTTCTAACATTTAGCTTTTGTGATTGTTTTATAGTGAAATTTATGAGTTTTTAGCTTAGAAATTTTATTGTTGTTTTTAAGGGTAACTGGTGAGTTTTTTTAACTTTGAACTTCTATTTTTCATTTTATATCGAAACGCTTGAGTTTTTTAAATTGGAACTTTTGTAATGGTTTTTATAGTGAAATTGTTGACTTTTTTTAACATGAAACTTTTGTCAGGGTCTTTATAGTGAAACTTGTGAGTTTTTTTAACTTGTAACTTTTGTAATGGTCTATATAGAGAAATTGGTGTAT
This sequence comes from Lathyrus sativus, assembly GCA_963859935.3. Classification (NCBI taxonomy): domain Eukaryota; kingdom Viridiplantae; phylum Streptophyta; class Magnoliopsida; order Fabales; family Fabaceae; genus Lathyrus; species Lathyrus sativus. Next base: position 250,921,119 of record OZ012740.1, on the reverse strand, counting down.
TTTTTTACAATGAACTTTTGTTATTGTCTTTATAGTGAAATTGTGAGTTTTTTAACTCGGAACTTTTGTAATGTTTTTTCGAGTAAAATTTGTAAGTTTTTTAATTTGGAACTTTTGCTGTTGTATTTATCGTGAAATCGGTGATTTTTAGCTTGAAACTTTTTATTTTGGTTTTTTTAGTAATATTGGTGATTTTTTTTATCTTGGAATTTTGTTATGGTACTTATAGTGAAATTTTTTGGTTTTTTAGTTTGGAACTTTTTTTTGTTATATTGTTAAATTTGTGAGTTTTTTAACTTGGAACTTTGTTATGGTTTTTAAAGGGAAACTGGGGAGTTTTTTCACTTTGAACTTTTGATATGATCATTACAGTGAAATTGGTGAGTTTTTTTTAACTTTTAGCTTTTGTAATGGTTTTATAGTGAACTTGGTGAGTTTTTTGACTTGGAACTTTTGTTATTGTTTTTAAAGGGAAATTAGTGAGTTTTTTTAAACTTTGAACTTCTGTTTTTGATTTTATAGTGAAATGCGTGACTTTTTAAACTTGGAACTTTTGTTATGGTTTTTACAGTGAAATTGTTCTTTTTTTAACATGAAACTATTGGCATAATCTTTACAGTGAAATTTGTGAGTTTTTAAACTTGTAACATTTTTATTGTCTTTATAGTGAAATTGGTTAGTTTTTTTATTTTAAAATTTTGTTTTGGTATTTAGAGTGATATTTGTGAGTTTTTTCGCTTTGAACTTTTGTTATAGTCTTTATAGTGAAATTGGTGTGTTTTTTAACTTGGAAATTCTGTTTTTCTTTTTACAATAAAATTTGTGAGTTTTTAAACTTGAAACTTTTGTTATGGTTCTTAGAATGAAATTGGTGAGTTTTTTTCACTTTGAACTTTTGATATGTTAATTATAGTGAAATTGGCGAGTTTTCTAACATTTAGCTTTTGTGATTGTTTTATAGTGAAATTTATGAGTTTTTAGCTTAGAAATTTTATTGTTGTTTTTAAGGGTAACTGGTGAGTTTTTTTAACTTTGAACTTCTATTTTTCATTTTATATCGAAACGCCTGAGTTTTTTAAATTGGAACTTTTGTAATGGTTTTTATAGTGAAATTGTTGACTTTTTTTAACATGAAACTTTTGTCAGGGTCTTTATAGTGAAACTTGTGAGTTTTTTTAACTTGTAACTTTTGTAATGGTCTATATAGAGAAATTGGTGTATTTTTTTACAATGAACTTTTGTTATTGTCTTTATAGTGAAATTGTGAGTTTTTTAACTCGGAACTTTTGTTATGTTTTTTCGAGTAAAATTTGTAAGTTTTTTAATTTGGAACTTTTGCTGTTGTATTTATCGTGAAATCGGTGATTTTTAGCTTGAAACTTTTTATTTTGGTTTTTTTAGTAATATTGGTGATTTTTTTTATCTTGGAATTTTGTTATGGTACTTATAGTGAAATTTTTTGGTTTTTTAGTTTGGAACTTTTTTTTGTTATATTGTTAAATTTGTGAGTTTTTTAACTTGGAACTTTGTTATGGTTTTTAAAGGGAAACTGGGGAGTTTTTTCACTTTGAACTTTTGATATGATCATTACAGTGAAATTGGTGAGTTTTTTTTTTTAACTTTTAGCTTTTGTAATGGTTTTATAGTGAACTTGGTGAGTTTTTTAACTTGGAACTTTTGTTATTGTTTTCAAAGGGAAATTAGTGAGTTTTTTTAAACTTTGAACTTCTGTTTTTGATTTTATAGTGAAATGCGTGACTTTTTAAACTTGGAACTTTTGTTATGGTTTTTACAGTGAAATTGTTCTTTTTTTAACATGAAACTATTGGCATAATCTTTACAGTGAAATTTGTGAGTTTTTAAACTTGTAACATTTTTATTGTCTTTATAGTGAAATTGGTTAGTTTTTTTATTTTAAAATTTTGTTTTGGTATTTAGAGTGATATTTGTGAGTTTTTTCGCTTTGAACTTTTGTTATAGTCTTTATAGTGAAATTGGTGTGTTTTTTAACTTGGAAATTCTGTTTTTCTTTTTACAATAAAATTTGTGAGTTTTTAAACTTGAAACTTTTGTTATGGTTCTTAGAATGAAATTGGTGAGTTTTTTTCACTTTGAACTTTTGATATGTTCATTATAGTGAAATTGACGAGTTTTCTAACATTTAGCTTTTGTGATTGTTTTATAGTGAAATTTATGAGTTTTTAGCTTAGAAATTTTATTGTTGTTTTTAAGGGTAACTGGTGAGTTTTTTTAACTTTGAACTTCTATTTTTCATTTTATATCGAAACGCCTGAGTTTTTTAAATTGGAACTTTTGTAATGGTTTTTATAGTGAAATTGTTGACTTTTTTTAACATGAAACTTTTGCCAGGGTCTTTATAGTGAAACTTGTGAGTTTTTTTAACTTGTAACTTTTGTAATGGTCAATATAGAGAAATTGGTGTATTTTTTTACAATGAACTTTTGTTATTGTCTTTATAGTGAAATTGTGAGTTTTTTAACTCGGAACTTTTGTTATGTTTTTTCGAGTAAAATTTGTAAGTTTTTTAATTTGGAACTTCTGCTGTTGTATTTATCGTGAAATCAGTGATTTTTAGCTTGAAACTTTTTATTTTGGTTTTTTTAGTAATATTGGTGATTTTTTTTATCTTGGAATTTTGTTATGGTACTTATAGTGAAATTTTTTGGTTTTTTAGTTTGGAACTTTTTTTTGTTATATTGTTAAATTTGTGAGTTTTTTAACTTGGAACTTTGTTATGGTTTTTAAAGGGAAACTGGGGAGTTTTTTCACTTTGAACTTTTGATATGATCATTACAGTGAAATTGGTGAGTTTTTTTTAACTTTTAGCTTTTGTAATGGTTTTATAGTGAACTTGGTGAGTTTTTTAACTTGGAACTTTTGTTATTGTTTTTAAAGGGAAATTAGTGAGTTTTTTTAAACTTTGAACTTCTGTTTTTGATTTTATAGTGAAATGCGTGACTTTTTAAACTTGGAAATTTTGTTATGGTTTTTACAGTGAAATTGTTCTTTTTTTAACATGAAACTATTGGCATAATCTTTACAGTGAAATTTGTGAGTTTTTAAACTTGTAACATTTTTATTGTCTTTATAGTGAAATTGGTTAGTTTTTTTATTTTAAAATTTTGTTTTGGTATTTAGAGTGATATTTGTGAGTTTTTTCGCTTTGAACTTTTGTTATAGTCTTTATAGTGAAATTGGTGTGTTTTTTAACTTGGAAATTCTGTTTTTCTTTTTACAATAAAATTTGTGAGTTTTTAAACTTGAAACTTTTGTTATGGTTCTTAGAATGAAATTGGTGAGTTTTTTTCACTTTGAACTTTTGATATGTTCATTATAGTGAAATTGGCGAGTTTTCTAACATTTAGCTTTTGTGATTGTTTTATAGTGAAATTTATGAGTTTTTAGCTTAGAAATTTTATTGTTGTTTTTAAGGGTAACTGGTGAGTTTTTTTAACTTTGAACTTCTATTTTTCATTTTATATCGAAACGCCTGAGTTTTTTAAATTGGAGCTTTTGTAATGGTTTTTATAGTGAAATTGTTGACTTTTTTTAACATGAAACTTTTGTCAGGGTCTTTATAGTGAAACTTGTGAGTTTTTTTAACTTGTAACTTTTGTAATGGTCTATATAGAGAAATTGGTGTATTTTTTTACAATGAACTTTTGTTATTGTCTTTATAGTGAAATTGTGAGTTTTTTAACTCGGAACTTTTGTTATGTTTTTTCGAGTAAAATTTGTAAGTTTTTTAATTTGGAACTTTTGCTGTTGTATTTATCGTGAAATCGGTGATTTTTAGCTTGAAACTTTTTATTTTGGTTTTTTTAGTAATATTGGTGATTTTTTTTATCTTGGAATTTTGTTATGGTACTTATAGTGAAATTTTTTGGTTTTTTAGTTTGGAACTTTTTTTTGTTATATTGTTAAATTTGTGAGTTTTTTAACTTGGAACTTTGTTATGGTTTTTAAAGGGAAACTGGGGAGTTTTTTCACTTTGAACTTTTGATATGATCATTACAGTGAAATTGGTGAGTTTTTTTTAACTTTTAGCTTTTTTAATGGTTTTATAGTGAACTTGGTGAGTTTTTTTAACTTGGAACTTTTGTTATTGTTTTTAAAGGGAAATTAGTGAGTTTTTTTAAACTTTGAACTTCTGTTTTTGATTTTATAGTGAAATGCGTGACTTTTTAAACTTGGAACTTTTGTTATGGTTTTTACAGTGAAATTGTTCTTTTTTTAACATGAAACTATTGGCATAATCTTTACAGTGAAATTTGTGAGTTTTTAAACTTGTAACATTTTTATTGTCTTTATAGTGAAATTGGTTAGTTTTTTTATTTTAAAATTTTGTTTTGGTATTTTGAGTGATATTTGTGAGTTTTTTCGCTTTGAACTTTTGTTATAGTCTTTATAGTGAAATTGGTGTGTTTTTTAACTTGGAAATTCTGTTTTTCTTTTTACAATAAAATTTGTGAGTTTTTAAACTTGAAACTTTTGTTATGGTTCTTAGAATGAAATTGGTGAGTTTTTTTCACTTTGAACTTTTGATATGTTAATTATAGTGAAATTGGCGAGTTTTCTAACATTTAGCTTTTGTGATTGTTTTATAGTGAAATTTATGAGTTTTTAGCTTAGAAATTTTATTGTTGTTTTTAAGGGTAACTGGTGAGTTTTTTTAACTTTGAACTTCTATTTTTCATTTTATATCGAAACGCCTGAGTTTTTTAAATTGGAACTTTTGTAATGGTTTTTATAGTGAAATTGTTGACTTTTTTTAACATGAAACTTTTGTCAGGGTCTTTATAGTGAAACTTGTGAGTTTTTTTAACTTGTAACTTTTGTAATGGTCTATATAGAGAAATTGGTGTATTTTTTACAATGAACTTTTGTTATTGTCTTTATAGGTAAATTGTGAGTTTTTTAACTCGGAACTTTTGTAATGTTTTTTCGAGTAAAATTTGTAAGTTTTTTAATTTGGAACTTTTGCTGTTGTATTTATCGTGAAATCGGTGATTTTTAGCTTGAAACTTTTTATTTTGGTTTTTTTAGTAATATTGGTGATTTTTTTTATCTTGGAATTTTGTTATGGTACTTATAGTGAAATTTTTTGGTTTTTTAGTTTGGAACTTTTTTTTGTTATATTGTTAAATTTGTGAGTTTTTTAACTTGGAACTTTGTTATGGTTTTTAAAGGGAAACTGGGGAGTTTTTTCACTTTGAACTTTTGATATGATCATTACAGTGAAATTGGTGAGTTTTTTTTTAACTTTTAGCTTTTGTAATGGTTTTATAGTGAACTTGGTGAGTTTTTTAACTTGGAACTTTTGTTATTGTTTTTAAAGGGAAATTAGTGAGTTTTTTTAAACTTTGAACTTCTGTTTTTGATTTTATAGTGAAATGCGTGACTTTTTAAACTTGGAACTTTTGTTATGGTTTTTACAGTGAAATTGTTCTTTTTTTAACATGAAACTATTGGCATAATCTTTACAGTGAAATTTGTGAGTTTTTAAACTTGTAACATTTTTATTGTCTTTATAGTGTAATTGGTTAGTTTTTTATTTTAAAATTTTGTTTTGGTATTTAGAGTGATATTTGTGAGTTTTTTCGCTTTGAACTTTTGTTATAGTCTTTATAGTGAAATTGGTGTGTTTTTTAACTTGGAAATTCTGTTTTTCTTTTTATAATAAAATTTGTGAGTTTTTAAACTTGAAACTTTTGTTATGGTTCTTAGAATGAAATTGGTGAGTTTTTTTCACTTTGAACTTTTGATATGTTCATTATAGTGAAATTGACGAGTTTTCTAACATTTAGCTTTTGTGATTGTTTTATAGTGAAATTTATGAGTTTTTAGCTTAGAAATTTTATTGTTGTTTTTAAGGGTAACTGGTGAGTTTTTTTAACTTTGAACTTCTATTTTTCATTTTATATCGAAACGCCTGAGTTTTTTAAATTGGAACTTTTGTAATGGTTTTTATAGTGAAATTGTTGACTTTTTTTAACATGAAACTTTTGCCAGGGTCTTTATAGTGAAACTTGTGAGTTTTTTTAACTTGTAACTTTTGTAATGGTCAATATAGAGAAATTGGTGTATTTTTTTACAATGAACTTTTGTTATTGTCTTTATAGTGAAATTGTGAGTTTTTTAACTCGGAACTTTTGTTATGTTTTTTCGAGTAAAATTTGTAAGTTTTTTAATTTGGAACTTTTGTTGTTGTATTTATCGTGAAATCGGTGATTTTTAGCTTGAAACTTTTTATTTTGGTTTTTTTAGTAATATTGGTGATTTTTTTTATCTTGGAATTTTGTTATGGTACTTATAGTGAAATTTTTTGGTTTTTTAGTTTGGAACTTTTTTTTGTTATATTGTTAAATTTGTGAGTTTTTTAACTTGGAACTTTGTTATGGTTTTTAAAGGGAAACTGGGGAGTTTTTTCACTTTGAACTTTTGATATGATCATTACAGTGAAATTGGTGAGTTTTTTTTAACTTTTAGCTTTTGTAATGGTTTTATAGTGAACTTGGTGAGTTTTTTAACTTGGAACTTTTGTTATTGTTTTTAAAGGGAAATTAGTGAGTTTTTTTAAACTTTGAACTTCTGTTTTTGATTTTATAGTGAAATGCGTGACTTTTTAAACTTGGAACTTTTGTTATGGTTTTTACAGTGAAATTGTTCTTTTTTTAACATGAAACTATTGGCATAATCTTTATAGTGAAATTTGTGAGTTTTTAAACTTGTAACATTTTTATTGTCTTTATAGTGAAATTGGTTAGTTTTTTTATTTTAAAATTTTGTTTTGGTATTTAGAGTGATATTTGTGAGTTTTTTCGCTTTGAACTTTTGTTATAGTCTTTATAGTGAAATTGGTGTGTTTTTTAACTTGGAAATTCTGTTTTTCTTTTTACAATAAAATTTGTGAGTTTTTAAACTTGAAACTTTTGTTATGGTTCTTAGAATGAAATTGGTGAGTTTTTTTCACTTTGAACTTTTGATATGTTCATTATAGTGAAATTGACGAGTTTTCTAACATTTAGCTTTTGTGATTGTTTTATAGTGAAATTTATGAGTTTTTAGCTTAGAAATTTTATTGTTGTTTTTAAGGGTAACTGGTGAGTTTTTTTAACTTTGAACTTCTATTTTTCATTTTATATCGAAACGCCTGAGTTTTTTAAATTGGAACTTTTGTAATGGTTTTTATAGTGAAATTGTTGACTTTTTTTAACATGAAACTTTTGTCAGGGTCTTTATAGTGAAACTTGTGAGTTTTTTTAACTTGTAACTTTTGTAATGGTCTATATAGAGAAATTGGTGTATTTTTTTACAATGAACTTTTGTTATTGTCTTTATCGTGAAATTGTGAGTTTTTTAACTCGGAACTTTTTTTATGTTTTTTCGAGTAAAATTTGTAAGTTTTTTAATTTGGAACTTTTGCTGTTGTATTTATCGTGAAATCGGTGATTTTTAGCTTGAAACTTTTTATTTTGGTTTTTTTAGTAATATTGGTGATTTTTTTTATCTTGGAATTTTGTTATGGTACTTATAGTGAAATTTTTTGGTTTTTTAGTTTGGAACTTTTTTTTGTTATATTGTTAAATTTGTGAGTTTTTTAACTTGGAACTTTGTTATGGTTTTTAAAGGGAAACTGGGGAGTTTTTTCACTTTGAACTTTTGATATGATCATTACAGTGAAATTGGTGAGTTTTTTTTAACTTTTAGCTTTTGTAATGGTTTTATAGTGAACTTGGTGAGTTTTTTAACTTGGAACTTTTGTTATTGTTTTTAAAGGGAAATTAGTGAGTTTTTTTAAACTTTGAACTTCTGTTTTTGATTTTATAGTGAAATGCGTGACTTTTTAAACTTGGAACTTTTGTTATGGTTTTTACAGTGAAATTGTTCTTTTTTTAACATGAAACTATTGGCATAATCTTTACAGTGAAATTTGTGAGTTTTTAAACTTGTAACATTTTTATTGTCTTTATAGTGAAATTGGTTAGTTTTTTTATTTTAAAATTTTGTTTTGGTATTTAGAGTGATATTTGTGAGTTTTTTCGCTTTGAACTTTTGTTATAGTCTTTATAGTGAAATTGGTGTGTTTTTTAACTTGGAAATTCTGTTTTTCTTTTTACAATAAAATTTGTGAGTTTTTAAACTTGAAACTTTTGTTATGGTTCTTAGAATGAAATTGGTGAGTTTTTTTCACTTTGAACTTTTGATATGTTAATTATAGTTAAATTGGCGAGTTTTCTAACATTTAGCTTTTGTGATTGTTTTATAGTGAAATTTATGAGTTTTTAGCTTAGAAATTTTATTGTTGTTTTTAAGGGTAACTGGTGAGTTTTTTTAACTTTGAACTTCTATTTTTCATTTTATATCGAAACGCCTGAGTTTTTTAAATTGGAACTTTTGTAATGGTTTTTATAGTGAAATTGTTGACTTTTTTTAACATGAAACTTTTGTCAGGGTCTTTATAGTGAAACTTGTGAGTTTTTTTAACTTGAAACTTTTGTAATGGTCTATATAGAGAAATTGGTGTATTTTTTTACAATGAACTTTTGTTATTGTCTTTATAGTGAAATTGTGAGTTTTTTAACTCGGAACTTTTGTTATGTTTTTTCGAGTAAAATTTGTAAGTTTTTTAATTTGGAACTTTTGCTGTTGTATTTATCGTGAAATCGGTGATTTTTAGCTTGAAACTTTTTATTTTGGTTTTTTTAGTAATATTGGTGATTTTTTTTATCTTGGAATTTTGTTATGGTACTTATAGTGAAATTTTTTGGTTTTTTAGTTTGGAACTTTTTTTTGTTATATTGTTAAATTTGTGAGTTTTTTAACTTGGAACTTTGTTATGGTTTTTAAAGGGAAACTGGGGAGTTTTTTCACTTTGAACTTTTGATATGATCATTACAGTGAAATTGGTGAGTTTTTTTTAACTTTTAGCTTTTGTAATGGTTTTATAGTGAACTTGGTGAGTTTTTTGACTTGGAACTTTTGTTATTGTTTTTAAAGGGAAATTAGTGAGTTTTTTTAAACTTTGAACTTCTGTTTTTGATTTTATAGTGAAATGCGTGACTTTTTAAACTTGGAACTTTTGTTATGGTTTTTACAGTGAAATTGTTCTTTTTTTAACATGAAACTATTGGCATAATCTTTACAGTGAAATTTGTGAGTTTTTAAATTTGTAACATTTTTATTGTCTTTATAGTGAAATTGGTTAGTTTTTTTATTTTAAAATTTTGTTTTGGTATTTAGAGTGATATTTGTGAGTTTTTTCGCTTTGAACTTTTGTTATAGTCTTTATAGTGAAATTGGTGTGTTTTTTAACTTGGAAATTCTGTTTTTCTGTTTACAATAAAATTTGTGAGTTTTTAAACTTGAAACTTTTGTTATGGTTCTTAGAATGAAATTGGTGAGTTTTTTTCATTTTGAACTTTTGATATGTTAATTATAGTGAAATTGGCGAGTTTTCTAACATTTAGCTTTTGTGATTGTTTTATAGTGAAATTTATGAGTTTTTAGCTTAGAAATTTTATTGTTGTTTTTAAGGGTAACTGGTGAGTTTTTTTAACTTTGAACTTCTATTTTTCATTTTATATCGAAACGCCTGAGTTTTTTAAATTGGAACTTTTGTAATGGTTTTTATAGTGAAATTGTTGACTTTTTTTAACATGAAACTTTTGTCAGGGTCTTTATAGTGAAACTTGTGAGTTTTTTTAACTTGTAACTTTTGTAATGGTCTATATAGAGAAATTGGTGTATTTTTTTACAATGAACTTTTGTTATTGTCTTTATAGTGAAATTGTGAGTTTTTTAACTCGGAACTTTTGTTATGTTTTTTCGAGTAAAATTTGTAAGTTTTTTAATTTGGAACTTTTGCTGTTGTATTTATCGTGAAATCGGTGATTTTTAGCTTGAAACTTTTTATTTTGGTTTTTTAGTAATATTGGTGATTTTTTTTATCTTGGAATTTTGTTATGGTACTTATAGTGAAATTTTTTGGTTTTTTAGTTTGGAACTTTTTTTTTTATATTGTTAAATTTGTGAGTTTTTTAACTTGGAACTTTGTTATGGTTTTTAAAGGGAAACTGGGGAGTTTTTTCACTTTGAACTTTTGATATGATCATTACAGTGAAATTGGTGAGTTTTTTTTTAACTTTTAGCTTTTGTAATGGTTTTATAGTGAACTTGGTGAGTTTTTTAACTTGGAACTTTTGTTATTGTTTTCAAAGGGAAATTAGTGAGTTTTTTTAAACTTTGAACTTCTGTTTTTGATTTTATAGTGAAATGCGTGACTTTTTAAACTTGGAACTTTTGTAATGGTTTTTACAGTGAAATTGTTCTTTTTTTAACATGAAACTATTGGCATAATCTTTACAGTGAAATTTGTGAGTTTTTAAACTTGTAACATTTTTATTGTCTTTATAGTGAAATTGGTTAGTTTTTTTATTTTAAAATTTTGTTTTGGTATTTAGAGTGATATTTGTGAGTTTTTTCGCTTTGAACTTTTGTTATAGTCTTTATAGTGAAATTGGTGTGTTTTTTAACTTGGAAATTCTGTTTTTCTTTTTACAATAAAATTTGTGAGTTTTTAAACTTGAAACTTTTGTTATGGTTCTTAGAATGAAATTGGTGAGTTTTTTTCACTTTGAACTTTTGATATGTTCATTATAGTGAAATTGGCGAGTTTTCTAACATTTAGCTTTTGTGATTGTTTTATAGTGAAATTTATGAGTTTTTAGCTTAGAAATTTTATTGTTGTTTTTAAGGGTAACTGGTGAGTTTTTTTAACTTTGAACTTCTATTTTTCATTTTATATCGAAACGCCTGAGTTTTTTAAATTGGAACTTTTGTAATGGTTTTTATAGTGAAATTGTTGACTTTTTTTAACATGAAACTTTTGTCAGGGTCTTTATAGTGAAACTTGTGAGTTTTTTTAACTTGTAACTTTTGTAATGGTCTATATAGAGAAATTGGTGTATTTTTTTACAATGAACTTTTGTTATTGTCTTTATAGTGAAATTGTGAGTTTTTTAACTCGGAACTTTTGTTATGTTTTTTCGAGTAAAATTTTTAAGTTTTTTAATTTGGAACTTTTGCTGTTGTATTTATCGTGAAATCGGTGATTTTTAGCTTGAAACTTTTTATTTTGGTTTTTTTAGTAATATTGGTGATTTTTTTTATCTTGGAATTTTGTTATGGTACTTATAGTGAAATTTTTTGGTTTTTTAGTTTGGAACTTTTTTTTGTTATATTGTTAAATTTGTGAGTTTTTTAACTTGGAACTTTGTTATGGTTTTTAAAGGGAAACTGGGGAGTTTTTTCACTTTGAACTTTTGATATGATCATTACAGTGAAATTGGTGAGTTTTTTTTTAACTTTTAGCTTTTGTAATGGTTTTATAGTGAACTTGGTGAGTTTTTTAACTTGGAACTTTTGTTATTGTTTTTAAAGGGAAATTAGTGAGTTTTTTTAAACTTTGAACTTCTGTTTTTGATTTTATAGTGAAATGCGTGACTTTTTAAACTTGGAACTTTTGTTATGGTTTTTACAGTGAAATTGTTCTTTTTTTAACATGAAACTATTGGCATAATCTTTACAGTGAAATTTGTGAGTTTTTAAACTTGTAACATTTTAATTGTCTTTATAGTGAAATTGGTTAGTTTTTTTATTTTAAAATTTTGTTTTGGTATTTAGAGTGATATTTGTGAGTTTTTTCGCTTTGAACTTTTGTTATAGTCTTTATAGTGAAATTGGTGTGTTTTTTAACTTGGAAATTCTGTTTTTCTGTTTACAATAAAATTTGTGAGTTTTTAAACTTGAAACTTTTGTTATGGTTCTTAGAATGAAATTGGTGAGTTTTTTTCATTTTGAACTTTTGATATGTTAATTATAGTGAAATTGGCGAGTTTTCTAACATTTAGCTTTTGTGATTGTTTTATAGTGAAATTTATGAGTTTTTAGCTTAGAAATTTTATTGTTGTTTTTAAGGGTAACTGGTGAGTTTTTTTAACTTTGAACTTCTATTTTTCATTTTATATCGAAACGCCTGAGTTTTTTAAATTGGAACTTTTGTAATGGTTTTTATAGTGAAATTGTTGACTTTTTTTAACATGAAACTTTTGTCAGGGTCTTTATAGTGAAACTTGTGAGTTTTTTTAACTTGTAACTTTTGTAATGGTCTATATAGAGAAATTGGTGTATTTTTTTACAATGAACTTTTGTTATTGTCTTTATAGTGAAATTGTGAGTTTTTTAACTCGGAACTTTTGTTATGTTTTTTCGAGTAAAATTTGTAAGTTTTTTAATTTGGAACTTTTGCTGTTGTATTTATCGTGAAATCGGTGATTTTTAGCTTGAAACTTTTTATTTTGGTTTTTTTAGTAATATTGGTGATTTTTTTTATCTTGGAATTTTGTTATGGTACTTATAGTGAAATTTTTTGGTTTTTTAGTTTGGAACTTTTTTTTTTATATTGTTAAATTTGTGAGTTTTTTAACTTGGAACTTTGTTATGGTTTTTAAAGGGAAACTGGGGAGTTTTTTCACTTTGAACTTTTGATATGATCATTACAGTGAAATTGGTGAGTTTTTTTTTAACTTTTAGCTTTTGTAATGGTTTTATAGTGAACTTGGTGAGTTTTTTAACTTGGAACTTTTGTTATTGTTTTCAAAGGGAAATTAGTGAGTTTTTTTAAACTTTGAACTTCTGTTTTTGATTTTATAGTGAAATGCGTGACTTTTTAAACTTGGAACTTTTGTAATGGTTTTTACAGTGAAATTGTTCTTTTTTTAACATGAAACTATTGGCATAATCTTTACAGTGAAATTTGTGAGTTTTTAAACTTGTAACATTTTTATTGTCTTTATAGTGAAATTGGTTAGTTTTTTTATTTTAAAATTTTGTTTTGGTATTTAGAGTGATATTTGTGAGTTTTTTCGCTTTGAACTTTTGTTATAGTCTTTATAGTGAAATTGGTGTGTTTTTTAACTTGGAAATTCTGTTTTTCTTTTTACAATAAAATTTGTGAGTTTTTAAACTTGAAACTTTTGTTATGGTTCTTAGAATGAAATTGGTGAGTTTTTTTCACTTTGAACTTTTGATATGTTCATTATAGTGAAATTGGCGAGTTTTCTAACATTTAGCTTTTGTGATTGTTTTATAGTGAAATTTATGAGTTTTTAGCTTAGAAATTTTATTGTTGTTTTTAAGGGTAACTGGTGAGTTTTTTTAACTTTGAACTTCTATTTTTCATTTTATATCGAAACGCCTGAGTTTTTTAAATTGGAACTTTTGTAATGGTTTTTATAGTGAAATTGTTGACTTTTTTTAACATGAAACTTTTGTCAGGGTCTTTATAGTGAAACTTGTGAGTTTTTTTAACTTGTAACTTTTGTAATGGTCTACATAGAGAAATTGGTGTATTTTTTTACAATGAACTTTTGTTATTGTCTTTATAGTGAAATTGTGAGTTTTTTAACTCGGAACTTTTGTTATGTTTTTTCGAGTAAAATTTTTAAGTTTTTTAATTTGGAACTTTTGCTGTTGTATTTATCGTGAAATCGGTGATTTTTAGCTTGAAACTTTTTATTTTGGTTTTTTTAGTAATATTGGTGATTTTTTTTATCTTGGAATTTTGTTATGGTACTTATAGTGAGATTTTTTGGTTTTTTAGTTTGGAACTTTTTTTTGTTATATTGTTAAATTTGTGAGTTTTTTAACTTGGAACTTTGTTATGGTTTTTAAAGGGAAACTGGGGAGTTTTTTCACTTTGAACTTTTGATATGATCATTACAGTGAAATTGGTGAGTTTTTTTTTAACTTTTAGCTTTTGTAATGGTTTTATAGTGAACTTGGTGAGTTTTTTAACTTGGAACTTTTGTTATTGTTTTTAAAGGGAAATTAGTGAGTTTTTTTAAACTTTGAACTTCTGTTTTTGATTTTATAGTGAAATGCGTGACTTTTTAAACTTGGAACTTTTGTTATGGTTTTTACAGTGAAATTGTTCTTTTTTTAACATGAAACTATTTGCATAATCTTTACAGTGAAATTTGTGAGTTTTTAAACTTGTAACATTTTTATTGTCTTTATAGTGAAATTGGTTAGTTTTTTTATTTTAAAATTTTGTTTTGGTATTTAGAGTGATATTTGTGAGTTTTTTCGCTTTGAACTTTTGTTATAGTCTTTATAGTGAAATTGGTGTGTTTTTTAACTTGGAAATTCTGTTTTTCTTTTTACAATAAAATTTGTGAGTTTTTAAACTTGAAACTTTTGTTATGGTTCTTAGAATGAAATTGGTGAGTTTTTTTCACTTTGAACTTTTGATATGTTCATTATAGTGAAATTGGCGAGTTTTCTAACATTTAGCTTTTGTGATTGTTTTATAGTGAAATTTATGAGTTTTTAGCTTAGAAATTTTATTGTTGTTTTTAAGGGTAACTGGTGAGTTTTTTTAACTTTGAACTTCTATTTTTCATTTTATATCGAAACGCCTGAGTTTTTTAAATTGGAACTTTTGTAATGGTTTTTATAGTGAAATTGTTGACTTTTTTTAACATGAAACTTTTGTCAGGGTCTTTATAGTGAAACTTGTGAGTTTTTTTAACTTGTAACTTTTGTAATGGTCTATATAGAGAAATTGGTGTATTTTTTTACAATGAACTTTTGTTATTGTCTTTATAGTGAAATTGTGAGTTTTTTAACTCGGAACTTTTGTTATGTTTTTTCGAGTAAAATTTTTAAGTTTTTTAATTTGGGAACTTTTGCTGTTGTATTTATCGTGAAATCGGTGATTTTTAGCTTGAAACTTTTTATTTTGGTTTTTTTAGTAATATTGGTGATTTTTTTTATCTTGGAATTTTGTTATGGTACTTATAGTGAGATTTTTTGGTTTTTTAGTTTGGAACTTTTTTTTGTTATATTGTTAAATTTGTGAGTTTTTTAACTTGGAACTTTGTTATGGTTTTTAAAGGGAAACTGGGGAGTTTTTTCACTTTGAACTTTTGATATGATCATTACAGTGAAATTGGTGAGTTTTTTTTTAACTTTTAGCTTTTGTAATGGTTTTATAGTGAACTTGGTGAGTTTTTTAACTTGGAACTTTTGTTATTGTTTTTAAAGGGAAATTAGTGAGTTTTTTTAAACTTTGAACTTCTGTTTTTGATTTTATAGTGAAATGCGTGACTTTTTAAACTTGGAACTTTTGTTATGGTTTTTACAGTGAAATTGTTCTTTTTTTAACATGAAACTATTTGCATAATCTTTACAGTGAAATTTGTGAGTTTTTAAACTTGTAACATTTTTATTGTCTTTATAGTGAAATTGGTTAGTTTTTTTATTTTAAAATTTTGTTTTGGTATTTAGAGTGATATTTGTGAGTTTTTTCGCTTTGAACTTTTGTTATAGTCTTTATAGTGAAATTGGTGTGTTTTTTAACTTGGAAATTCTGTTTTTCTTTTTACAATAAAATTTGTGAGTTTTTAAACTTGAAACTTTTGTTATGGTTCTTAGAATGAAATTGGTGAGTTTTTTTCACTTTGAACTTTTGATATGTTCATTATAGTGAAATTGGCGAGTTTTCTAACATTTAGCTTTTGTGATTGTTTTATAGTGAAATTTATGAGTTTTTAGCTTAGAAATTTTATTGTTGTTTTTAAGGGTAACTGGTGAGTTTTTTTAACTTTGAACTTCTATTTTTCATTTTATATCGAAACGCCTGAGTTTTTTAAATTGGAACTTTTGTAATGGTTTTTATAGTGAAATTGTTGACTTTTTTTAACATGAAACTTTTGTCAGGGTCTTTATAGTGAAACTTGTGAGTTTTTTTAACTTGTAACTTTTGTAATGGTCTATATAGAGAAATTGGTGTATTTTTTTACAATGAACTTTTGTTATTGTCTTTATAGTGAAATTGTGAGTTTTTTAACTCGGAACTTTTGTTATGTTTTTTCGAGTAAAATTTTTAAGTTTTTTAATTTGGGAACTTTTGCTGTTGTATTTATCGTGAAATCGGTGATTTTTAGCTTGAAACTTTTTATTTTGGTTTTTTTAGTAATATTGGTGATTTTTTTATCTTGGAATTTTGTTATGGTACTTATAGTGAGATTTTTTGGTTTTTTAGTTTGGAACTTTTTTTTGTTATATTGTTAAATTTGTGAGTTTTTTAACTTGGAACTTTGTTATGGTTTTTAAAGGGAAACTGGGGAGTTTTTTCACTTTGAACTTTTGATATGATCATTACAGTGAAATTGGTGAGTTTTTTTTTAACTTTTAGCTTTTGTAATGGTTTTATAGTGAACTTGGTGAGTTTTTTAACTTGGAACTTTTGTTATTGTTTTTAAAGGGAAATTAGTGAGTTTTTTAAAACTTTGAACTTCTGTTTTTGATTTTATAGTGAAATGCGTGACTTTTTAAACTTGGAACTTTTGTTATGGTTTTTACAGTGAAATTGTTCTTTTTTTAACATGAAACTATTGGCATAATCTTTACAGTGAAATTTGTGAGTTTTTAAACTTGTAACATTTTTATTGTCTTTATAGTGAAATTGGTTAGTTTTTTTATTTTAAAATTTTGTTTTGGTATTTAGAGTGATATTTGTGAGTTTTTTCGCTTTGAACTTTTGTTATAGTCTTTATAGTGAAATTGGTGTGTTTTTTTAACTTGGAAATTCTGTTTTTCTTTTTACAATAAAATTTGTGAGTTTTTAAACTTGAAACTTTTGTTATGGTTCTTAGAATGAAATTGGTGAGTTTTTTTCACTTTGAACTTTTGATATGTTAATTATAGTGAAATTGGCGAGTTTTCTAACATTTAGCTTTTGTGATTGTTTTATAGTGAAATTTATGAGTTTTTAGCTTAGAAATTTTATTGTTGTTTTTAAGGGTAACTGGTGAGTTTTTTTAACTTTGAACTTCTATTTTTCATTTTATATCGAAACGCCTGAGTTTTTTAAATTGGAACTTTTGTAATGGTTTTTATAGTGAAATTGTTGACTTTTTTTAACATGAAACTTTTGTCAGGGTCTTTATAGTGAAACTTGTGAGTTTTTTTAACTTGTAACTTTTGTAATGGTCTATATAGAGAAATTGGTGTATTTTTTTACAATGAACTTTTGTTATTGTCTTTATAGTGAAATTGTGAGTTTTTTAACTCGGAACTTTTGTTATGTTTTTTCGAGTAAAATTTTTAAGTTTTTTAATTTGGAACTTTTGCTGTTGTATTTATCGTGAAATCGGTGATTTTTAGCTTGAAACTTTTTATTTTGGTTTTTTTAGTAATATTGGTGATTTTTTTTATCTTGGAATTTTGTTATGGTACTTATAGTGAGATTTTTTGGTTTTTTAGTTTGGAACTTTTTTTTGTTATATTGTTAAATTTGTGAGTTTTTTAACTTGGAACTTTGTTATGGTTTTTAAAGGGAAACTGGGGAGTTTTTTCACTTTGAACTTTTGATATGATCATTACAGTGAAATTGGTGAGTTTTTTTTAACTTTTAGCTTTTGTAATGGTTTTATAGTGAACTTGGTGAGTTTTTTAACTTGGAACTTTTGTTATTGTTTTTAAAGGGAAATTAGTGAGTTTTTTTAAACTTTGAACTTCTGTTTTTGATTTTATAGTGAAATGCGTGACTTTTTAAACTTGGAACTTTTGTTATGGTTTTTACAGTGAAATTGTTCTTTTTTTAACATGAAACTATTGGCATAATCTTTACAGTGAAATTTGTGAGTTTTTAAACTTGTAACATTTTTATTGTCTTTATAGTGAAATTGGTTAGTTTTTTTATTTTAAAATTTTGTTTTGGTATTTAGAGTGATATTTGTGAGTTTTTTCGCTTTGAACTTTTGTTATATTCTTTATAGTGAAATTGGTGTGTTTTTTAACTTGGAAATTCTGTTTTTCTTTTTACAATAAAATTTGTGAGTTTTTAAACTTGAAACTTTTGTTATGGTTCTTAGAATGAAATTGGTGAGTTTTTTTCACTTTGAACTTTTGATATGTTCATTATAGTGAAATTGGCGAGTTTTCTAACATTTAGCTTTTGTGATTGTTTTATAGTGAAATTTATGAGTTTTTAGCTTAGAAATTTTATTTTTGTTTTTAAGGGTAACTGGTGAGTTTTTTTAACTTTGAACTTCTATTTTTCATTTTATATCGAAACGCCTGAGTTTTTTAAATTGGAACTTTTGTAATGGTTTTTATAGTGAAATTGTTGACTTTTTTTAACATGAAACTTTTGTCAGGGTCTTTATAGTGAAACTTGTGAGTTTTTTTAACTTGTAACTTTTGTAATGGTCTATATAGAGAAATTGGTGTATTTTTTTACAATGAACTTTTGTTATTGTCTTTATAGTGAAATTGTGAGTTTTTTAACTCGGAACTTTTGTTATGTTTTTTCGAGTAAAATTTTTAAGTTTTTTAATTTGGAACTTTTGCTGTTGTATTTATCGTGAAATCGGTGATTTTTAGCTTGAAACTTTTTATTTTGGTTTTTTTAGTAATATTGGTGATTTTTTTTATCTTGGAATTTTGTTATGGTACTTATAGTGAGATTTTTTGGTTTTTTAGTTTGGAACTTTTTTTTGTTATATTGTTAAATTTGTGAGTTTTTTAACTTGGAACTTTGTTATGGTTTTTAAAGGGAAACTGGGGAGTTTTTTCACTTTGAACTTTTGATATGATCATTACAGTGAAATTGGTGAGTTTTTTTTTAACTTTTAGCTTTTGTAATGGTTTTATAGTGAACTTGGTGAGTTTTTTAACTTGGAACTTTTGTTATTGTTTTTAAAGGGAATTAGTGAGTTTTTTTAAACTTTGAACTTCTGTTTTTGATTTTATAGTGAAATGCGTGACTTTTTAAACTTGGAACTTTTGTTATGGTTTTTACAGTGAAATTGTTCTTTTTTTAACATGAAACTATTGGCATAATCTTTATAGTGAAATTTGTGAGTTTTTAAACTTGTAACATTTTTATTGTCTTTATAGTGAAATTGGTTAGTTTTTTTATTTTAAAATTTTGTTTTGGTATTTAGAGTGATATTTGTGAGTTTTTTCGCTTTGAACTTTTGTTATAGTCTTTATAGTGAAATTGGTGTGTTTTTTTAACTTGGAAATTCTGTTTTTCTTTTTACAATAAAATTTGTGAGTTTTTAAACTTGAAACTTTTGTTATGGTTCTTAGAATGAAATTGGTGAGTTTTTTTCACTTTGAACTTTTGATATGTTAATTATAGTAAAATTGGCGAGTTTTCTAACATTTAGCTTTTGTGATTGTTTTATAGTGAAATTTATGAGTTTTTAGCTTAGAAATTTTATTGTTGTTTTTAAGGGTAACTGGTGAGTTTTTTTAACTTTGAACTTCTATTTTTCATTTTATATCGAAACGCCTGAGTTTTTTAAATTGGAACTTTTGTAATGGTTTTTATAGTGAAATTGTTGACTTTTTTTAACATGAAACTTTTGTCAGGGTCTTTATAGTGAAACTTGTGAGTTTTTTTAACTTGTAACTTTTGTAATGGTCTATATAGAGAAATTGGTGTATTTTTTTACAATGAACTTTTGTTATTGTCTTTATAGTGAAATTGTGAGTTTTTTAACTCGGAACTTTTGTTATGTTTTTTCGAGTAAAATTTTTAAGTTTTTTAATTTGGAACTTTTGCTGTTGTATTTATCGTGAAATCGGTGATTTTTAGCTTGAAACTTTTTATTTTGGTTTTTTTAGTAATATTGGTGATTTTTTTTATCTTGGAATTTTGTTATGGTACTTATAGTGAGATTTTTTGGTTTTTTAGTTTGGAACTTTTTTTTGTTATATTGTTAAATTTGTGAGTTTTTTAACTTGGAACTTTGTTATGGTTTTTAAAGGGAAACTGGGGAGTTTTTTCACTTTGAACTTTTGATATGATCATTACAGTGAAATTGGTGAGTTTTTTTTAACTTTTAGCTTTTGTAATGGTTTTATAGTGAACTTGGTGAGTTTTTTAACTTGGAACTTTTGTTATTGTTTTTAAAGGGAAATTAGTGAGTTTTTTTAAACTTTGAACTTCTGTTTTTGATTTTATAGTGAAATGCGTGACTTTTTAAACTTGGAACTTTTGTTATGGTTTTTACAGTGAAATTGTTCTTTTTTTAACATGAAACTATTGGCATAATCTTTACAGTGAAATTTGTGAGTTTTTAAACTTGTAACATTTTTATTGTCTTTATAGTGAAATTGGTTAGTTTTTTTATTTTAAAATTTTGTTTTGGTATTTAGAGTGATATTTGTGAGTTTTTTCGCTTTGAACTTTTGTTATAGTCTTTATAGTGAAATTGGTGTGTTTTTTATTTTTAACTTGGAAATTCTGTTTTTCTTTTTACAATAAAATTTGTGAGTTTTTAAACTTGAAACTTTTGTTATGGTTCTTAGAATGAAATTGGTGAGTCTTTTTCACTTTGAACTTTTGATATGTTCATTATAGTGAAATTGGCGAGTTTTCTAACATTTAGCTTTTGTGATTGTTTTATAGTGAAATTTATGAGTTTTTAGCTTAGAAATTTTATTGTTGTTTTTAAGGGTAACTGGTGAGTTTTTTTAACTTTGAACTTCTATTTTTCATTTTATATCGAAACGCCTGAGTTTTTTAAATTGGAACTTTTGTAATGGTTTTTATAGTGAAATTGTTGACTTTTTTTAACATGAAACTTTTGTCAGGGTCTTTATAGTGAAACTTGTGAGTTTTTTTAACTTGTAACTTTTGTAATGGTCTATATAGAGAAATTGGTGTATTTTTTTACAATGAACTTTTGTTATTGTCTTTATAGTGAAATTGTGAGTTTTTTAACTCGGAACTTTTGTTATGTTTTTTCGAGTAAAATTTTTAAATTTTTTAATTTGGAACTTTTGCTGTTGTATTTATCGTGAAATCGGTGATTTTTAGCTTGAAACTTTTTATTTTGGTTTTTTTAGTAATATTGGTGATTTTTTTTATCTTGGAATTTTGTTATGGTACTTATAGTGAGATTTTTTGGTTTTTTAGTTTGGAACTTTTTTTTGTTATATTGTTAAATTTGTGAGTTTTTTAACTTGGAACTTTGTTATGGTTTTTAAAGGGAAACTGGGGAGTTTTTTCACTTTGAACTTTTGATATGATCATTACAGTGAAATTGGTGAGTTTTTTTTTAACTTTTAGCTTTTGTAATGGTTTTATAGTGAACTTGGTGAGTTTTTTAACTTGGAACTTTTGTTATTGTTTTTAAAGGGAATTAGTGAGTTTTTTTAAACTTTGAACTTCTGTTTTTGATTTTATAGTGAAATGCGTGACTTTTTAAACTTGGAACTTTTGTTATGGTTTTTACAGTGAAATTGTTCTTTTTTTAACATGAAACTATTGGCGTAATCTTTACAGTGAAATTTGTGAGTTTTTAAACTTGTAACATTTTTATTGTCTTTATAGTGAAATTGGTTAGTTTTTTTATTTTAAAATTTTGTTTTGGTATTTAGAGTGATATTTGTGAGTTTTTTCGCTTTGAACTTTTGTTATAGTCTTTATAGTGAAATTGGTGTGTTTTTTAACTTGGAAATTCTGTTTTTCTTTTTACAATAAAATTTGTGAGTTTTTAAACTTGAAACTTTTGTTATGGTTCTTAGAATGAAATTGGTGAGTTTTTTTCACTTTGAACTTTTGATATGTTCATTATAGTGAAATTGGCGAGTTTTCTAACATTTAGCTTTTGTGATTGTTTTATAGTGAAATTTATGAGTTTTTAGCTTAGAAATTTTATTGTTGTTTTTAAGGGTAACTGGTGAGTTTTTTTAACTTTGAACTTCTATTTTTCATTTTATATCGAAACGCCTGAGTTTTTTAAATTGGAACTTTTGTAATGGTTTTTATAGTGAAATTGTTGACTTTTTTTAACATGAAACTTTTGTCAGGGTCTTTATAGTGAAACTTGTGAGTTTTTTTAACTTGTAACTTTTGTAATGGTCTATATAGAGAAATTGGTGTATTTTTTTACAATGAACTTTTGTTATTGTCTTTATAGTGAAATTGTGAGTTTTTTAACTCGGAACTTTTGTTATGTTTTTTCGAGTAAAATTTTTAAGTTTTTTAATTTGGAACTTTTGCTGTTGTATTTATCGTGAAATCGGTGATTTTTAGCTTGAAACTTTTTATTTTGGTTTTTTTAGTAATATTGGTGATTTTTTTTATCTTGGAATTTTGTTATGGTACTTATAGTGAGATTTTTTGGTTTTTTAGTTTGGAACTTTTTTTTGTTATATTGTTAAATTTGTGAGTTTTTTAACTTGGAACTTTGTTATGGTTTTTAAAGGGAAACTGGGGAGTTTTTTCACTTTGAACTTTTGATATGATCATTACAGTGAAATTGGTGAGTTTTTTTTAACTTTTAGCTTTTGTAATGGTTTTATAGTGAACTTGGTGAGTTTTTTAACTTGGAACTTTTGTTATTGTTTTTAAAGAGAAATTAGTGAGTTTTTTTTAAACTTTGAACTTCTGTTTTTGATTTTATAGTGAAATGCGTGACTTTTTAAACTTGGAACTTTTGTTATGGTTTTTACAGTGAAATTGTTCTTTTTTTAACATGAAACTATTGGCATAATCTTTACAGTGAAATTTGTGAGTTTTTAAACTTGTAACATTTTTATTGTCTTTATAGTGAAATTGGTTAGTTTTTTTATTTTAAAATTTTGTTTTGGTATTTAGAGTGATATTTGTGAGTTTTTTCGCTTTGAACTTTTGTTATAGTCTTTATAGTGAAATTGGTGTGTTTTTTAACTTGGAAATTCTGTTTTTCTTTTTACAATAAAATTTGTGAGTTTTTAAACTTGAAACTTTTGTTATGGTTCTTAGAATGAAATTGGTGAGTTTTTTTCACTTTGAACTTTTGATATGTTCATTATAGTGAAATTGGCGAGTTTTCTAACATTTAGCTTTTGTGATTGTTTTATAGTGAAATTTATGAGTTTTTAGCTTAGAAATTTTATTGTTGTTTTTAAGGGTAAATGGTGAGTTTTTTTAACTTTGAACTTCTATTTTTCATTTTATATCGAAACGCCTGAGTTTTTTAAATTGGAACTTTTGTAATGGTTTTTATAGTGAAATTGTTGACTTTTTTTAACATGAAACTTTTGTCAGGGTCTTTATAGTGAAACTTGTGAGTTTTTTTAACTTGTAACTTTTGTAATGGTCTATATAGAGAAATTGGTGTATTTTTTTACAATGAACTTTTGTTATTGTCTTTATAGTGAAATTGTGAGTTTTTTAACTCGGAACTTTTGTTATGTTTTTTCGAGTAAAATTTTTAAGTTTTTTAATTTGGAACTTTTGCTGTTGTATTTATCGTGAAATCGGTGATTTTTAGCTTGAAACTTTTTATTTTGGTTTTTTTAGTAATATTGGTGATTTTTTTTATCTTGGAATTTTGTTATGGTACTTATAGTGAGATTTTTTGGTTTTTTAGTTTGGAACTTTTTTTTGTTATATTGTTAAATTTGTGAGTTTTTTAACTTGGAACTTTGTTATGGTTTTTAAAGGGAAACTGGGGAGTTTTTTCACTTTGAACTTTTGATATGATCATTACAGTGAAATTGGTGAGTTTTTTTTAACTTTTAGCTTTTGTAATGGTTTTATAGTGAACTTGGTGAGTTTTTTAACTTGGAACTTTTGTTATTGTTTTTAAAGGGAAATTAGTGAGTTTTTTTTAAACTTTGAACTTCTGTTTTTGATTTTATAGTGAAATGCGTGACTTTTTAAACTTGGAACTTTTGTTATGGTTTTTACAGTGAAATTGTTCTTTTTTTAACATGAAACTATTGGCATAATCTTTACAGTGAAATTTGTGAGTTTTTAAACTTGTAACATTTTTATTGTCTTTATAGTGAAATTGGTTAGTTTTTTTATTTTAAAATTTTGTTTTGGTATTTAGAGTGATATTTGTGAGTTTTTTCGCTTTGAACTTTTGTTATAGTCTTTATAGTGAAATTGGTGTGTTTTTTAACTTGGAAATTCTGTTTTTCTTTTTACAATAAAATTTGTGAGTTTTTAAACTTGAAACTTTTGTTATGGTTCTTAGAATGAAATTGGTGAGTTTTTTTCACTTTGAACTTTTGATATGTTCATTATAGTGAAATTGGCGAGTTTTCTAACATTTAGCTTTTGTGATTGTTTTATAGTGAAATTTATGAGTTTTTAGCTTAGAAATTTTATTGTTGTTTTTAAGGGTAACTGGTGAGTTTTTTTAACTTTGAACTTCTATTTTTCATTTTATATCGAGACGCCTGAGTTTTTTAAATTGGAACTTTTGTAATGGTTTTTATAGTGAAATTGTTGACTTTTTTTAACATGAAACTTTTGTCAGGGTCTTTATAGTGAAACTTGTGAGTTTTTTTAACTTGTAACTTTTGTAATGGTCTATATAGAGAAATTGGTGTATTTTTTTACAATGAACTTTTGTTATTGTCTTTATAGTGAAATTGTGAGTTTTTTAACTCGGAACTTTTGTTATGTTTTTTCGAGTAAAATTTTTAAGTTTTTTAATTTGGAACTTTTGCTGTTGTATTTATCGTGAAATCGGTGATTTTTAGCTTGAAACTTTTTATTTTGGTTTTTTTAGTAATATTGGTGATTTTTTTTATCTTGGAATTTTGTTATGGTACTTATAGTGAGATTTTTTGGTTTTTTAGTTTGGAACTTTTTTTTGTTATATTGTTAAATTTGTGAGTTTTTTAACTTGGAACTTTGTTATGGTTTTTAAAGGGAAACTGGGGAGTTTTTTCACTTTGAACTTTTGATATGATCATTACAGTGAAATTGGTGAGTTTTTTTTTAACTTTTAGCTTTTGTAATGGTTTTATAGTGAACTTGGTGAGTTTTTTAACTTGGAACTTTTGTTATTGTTTTTAAAGGGAATTAGTGAGTTTTTTTAAACTTTGAACTTCTGTTTTTGATTTTATAGTGAAATGCGTGACTTTTTAAACTTGGAACTTTTGTTATGGTTTTTACAGTGAAATTGTTCTTTTTTTAACATGAAACTATTGGCATAATCTTTACAGTGAAATTTGTGAGTTTTTAAACTTGTAACATTTTTATTGTCTTTATAGTGAAATTGGTTAGTTTTTTTATTTTAAAATTTTGTTTTGGTATTTAGAGTGATATTTGTGAGTTTTTTCGCTTTGAACTTTTGTTATAGTCTTTATAGTGAAATTGGTGTGTTTTTTTAACTTGGAAATTCTGTTTTTCTTTTTACAATAAAATTTGTGAGTTTTTAAACTTGAAACTTTTGTTATGGTTCTTAGAATGAAATTGGTGAGTTTTTTTCACTTTGAACTTTTGATATGTTAATTATAGTGAAATTGGCGAGTTTTCTAACATTTAGCTTTTGTGATTGTTTTATAGTGAAATTTATGAGTTTTTAGCTTAGAAATTTTATTGTTGTTTTTAAGGGTAACTGGTGAGTTTTTTTAACTTTGAACTTCTATTTTTCATTTTATATCGAAACGCCTGAGTTTTTTAAATTGGAACTTTTGTAATGGTTTTTATAGTGAAATTGTTGACTTTTTTTAACATGAAACTATTGTCAGGGTCTTTATAGTGAAACTTGTGAGTTTTTTTAACTTGTAACTTTTGTAATGGTCTATATAGAGAAATTGGTGTATTTTTTTACAATGAACTTTTGTTATTGTCTTTATAGTGAAATTGTGAGTTTTTTAACTCGGAACTTTTGTTATGTTTTTTCGAGTAAAATTTTTAAGTTTTTTAATTTGGAACTTTTGCTGTTGTATTTATCGTGAAATCGGTGATTTTTAGCTTGAAACTTTTTATTTTGGTTTTTTTAGTAATATTGGTGATTTTTTTTATCTTGGAATTTTGTTATGGTACTTATAGTGAGATTTTTTGGTTTTTTAGTTTGGAACTTTTTTTTGTTATATTGTTAAATTTGTGAGTTTTTTAACTTGGAACTTTGTTATGGTTTTTAAAGGGAAACTGGGGAGTTTTTTCACTTTGAACTTTTGATATGATCATTACAGTGAAATTGGTGAGTTTTTTTTAACTTTTAGCTTTTGTAATGGTTTTATAGTGAACTTGGTGAGTTTTTTAACTTGGAACTTTTGTTATTGTTTTTAAAGGGAAATTAGTGAGTTTTTTTAAACTTTGAACTTCTGTTTTTGATTTTATAGTGAAATGCGTGACTTTTTAAACTTGGAACTTTTGTTATGGTTTTTACAGTGAAATTGTTCTTTTTTTAACATGAAACTATTGGCGTAATCTTTACAGTGAAATTTGTGAGTTTTTAAACTTGTAACATTTTTATTGTCTTTATAGTGAAATTGGTTAGTTTTTTTATTTTAAAATTTTGTTTTGGTATTTAGAGTGATATTTGTGAGTTTTTTCGCTTTCAACTTTTGTTATAGTCTTTATAGTGAAATTGGTGTGTTTTTTAACTTGGAAATTCTGTTTTTCTTTTTACAATAAAATTTGTGAGTTTTTAAACTTGAAACTTTTGTTATGGTTCTTAGAATGAAATTGGTGAGTTTTTTTCACTTTGAACTTTTGATATGTTCATTATAGTGAAATTGGCGAGTTTTCTAACATTTAGCTTTTGTGATTGTTTTATAGTGAAATTTATGAGTTTTTAGCTTAGAAATTTTATTGTTGTTTTTAAGGGTAACTGGTGAGTTTTTTTAACTTTGAACTTCTATTTTTCATTTTATATCGAAACGCCTGAGTTTTTTAAATTGGAACTTTTGTAATGGTTTTTATAGTGAAATTGTTGACTTTTTTTAACATGAAACTTTTGTCAGGGTCTTTATAGTGAAACTTGTGAGTTTTTTTAACTTATAACTTTTGTAATGGTCTATATAGAGAAATTGGTGTATTTTTTTACAATGAACTTTTGTTATTGTCTTTATAGTGAAATTGTGAGTTTTTTAACGCGGAACTTTTGTTATGTTTTTTCGAGTAAAATTTGTAAGTTTTTTAATTTGGAACTTTTGCTGTTGTATTTATCGTGAAATCGGTGATTTTTAGCTTGAAACTTTTTATTTTGGTTTTTTTAGTAATATTGGTGATTTTTTTTATCTTGGAATTTTGTTATGGTACTTATAGTGAGATTTTTTGGTTGTTTAGTTTGGAACTTTTTTTTGTTATATTGTTAAATTTGTGAGTTTTTTAACTTGGAACTTTGTTATGGTTTTTAAAGGGAAATTGGGGAGTTTTTTCACTTTGAACTTTTGATATGATCATTACAGTGAAATTGGTGAGTTTTTTTTAACTTTTAGCTTTTGTAATGGTTTTATAGTGAACTTGGTGAGTTTTTTAACTTGGAACTTTTGTTATTGTTTTTAAAGGGAAATTAGTGAGTTTTTTTAAACTTTGAACTTCTGTTTTTGATTTTATAGTGAAATGCGTGACTTTTTAAACTTGGAACTTTTGTTATGGTTTTTACAGTGAAATTGTTCTTTTTTTAACATGAAACTATTGGCATAATCTTTACAGTGAAATTTGTGAGTTTTTAAACTTGTAACATTTTTATTGTCTTTATAGTGAAATAGGTTAGTTATTTTATTTTAAAATTTTGTTATGGTATTTAGAGTGATATTTGTGAGTTTTTTCGCTTTGAACTTTTGTTATAGTCTTTATAGTGAAATTGGTGTGTTTTTTAACTTGGAAATTCCTGTTTTTCTTTTTACAATAAAATTTGTGAGTTTTTAGACTTGAAACTTTTGTTATGGTTCTTAGAATGAAATTGGTAAGTTTTTTTCACTTTGAACTTTTGATATGTTCATTATACTGAAATTGGCGAGTTTTCTAACGTTTAGCTTTTGTGATTGTTTTATAATGAAATTTATGAGTTTTTAGCTTAGAAATTTTATTGTTGTTTTTAAAGGTAACTGGTGAGTTTTTTTAACTTTGAACTTCTATTTTTCATTTTATATCGAAACGCCTGAGTTTTTTAAATTGGAACTTTTGTAATGGTTTTTATAGTGAAATTGTTGACTTTTTTAACATGAAACTTTTGTCAGGGTCTTTATAGTGAAACATGTGAGTTTTTTTAACTTGTAACTTTTGTAATGGTCTATATAGAGAAATTGGTGTATTTTTTTACAATGAACTTTTGTTATTGTCTTTATAGTGAAATTGTGAGTTTTTTAACTCGGAACTTTTGTTATGTTTTTTCGAGTAAAATTTGTAAGTTTTTTAATTTGGAACTTTTGTTGTTGTATTTATCGTGAAATCGGTGAGTTTTAGCTTGAAACTTTTTATTTTGGTTTTTTTAGTAATATTGGTGATTTTTTTTATCTTGGAATTTTGTTATGGTACTTATAGTGAGATTTTTTGGTTTTTTAGTTTGGAACTTTTTTTTGTTATATTGTTAAATTTGTGAGTTTTTTTAACTTGGAACTTTGTTATGGTTTTTAAAGGGAAACTGGGGAGTTTTTTCACTTTGAACTTTTGATATGATCATTACAGTGAAATTGGTGAGTTTTTTTTAACTTTTAGCTTTTGTAATGGTTTTATAGTGAACTTGGTGAGTTTTTTAACTTGGAACTTTTGTTATTGTTTTTAAAGGGAAATTAGTGAGTTTTTTTTAACTTTGAACTTCTGTTTTTGATTTTATAGTGAAATGCGTGACTTTTTAAACTTGGAACTTTTGTTATGGTTTTTACAGTGAAATTGTTCTTTTTTTAACATGAAACTATTGGCATAATCTTTGCAGTGAAATTTGTGAGTTTTTAAACTTGTAACATTTTTATTGTCTTTATAGTGATATAGGTTAGTTATTTTATTTTAAAATTTTGTTATGGTATTTAGAGTGATATTTGTGAGTTTTTTCGCTTTGAACTTTTGTTATAGTCTTTATAGTGAAATTGGTGTGTTTTTTAACTTGGAAATTCCTGTTTTTCTTTTTACAATAAAATTTGTGAGTTTTTAAACTTGAAACTTTTGATATGGTTCTTAGAATGAAATTGGTAAGTTTTTTTCACTTTGAACTTTTGATATGTTCATTATACTGAAATTGGCGAGTTTTCTAACGTTTAGCTTTTGTGATTGTTTTATAATGAAATTTATGAGTTTTTAGCTTAGAAATTTTATTGTTGTTTTTAAAGGTAAGTGGTGAGTTTTTTTAACTTTGAACTTCTATTTTTCATTTTATATCGAAACGCCTGAGTTTTTTAAATTGGAACTTTTGTAATGGTTTTTATAGTGAAATTGTTGACTTTTTTAACATGAAACTTTTGTCAGGGTCTTTATAGTGAAACTTGTGAGTTTTTTTAACTTGTAACTTTTGTAATGGTCTATATAGAGAAATTGGTGTATTTTTTTACAATGAACTTTTGTTATTGTCTTTATAGTGAAATTGTGAGTTTTTTAACTCGGAACTTTTGTTATGTTTTTTCGAGTAAAATTTGTAAGTTTTTTAATTTGGAACTTTTGTTGTTGTATTTATCGTGAAATCGGTGAGTTTTAGCTTGAAACTTTTTATTTTGGTTTTTTTAGTAATATTGGTGATTTTTTTTATCTTGGAATTTTGTTATGGTACTTATAGTGAGATTTTTTGGTTGTTTAGTTTGGAACTTTTTTTTGTTATATTGTTAAATTTGTGAGTTTTTTAACTTGGAACTTTGTTATGGTTTTTAAAGGGAAACTGGGGAGTTTTTTCACTTTGAACTTTTGATATGATCATTACAGTGAAATTGGTGAGTTTTTTTTAACTTTTAGCTTTTGTAATGGTTTTATAGTGAACTTGGTGAGTTTTTTAACTTGGAACTTTTGTTATTGTTTTTAAAGGGAAATTAGTGAGTTTTTTTAAACTTTGAACTTCTGTTTTTGATTTTATAGTGAAATGCGTGACTTTTTAAACTTGGAACTTTTGTTATGGTTTTTACAGTGAAATTGTTCTTTTTTTAACATGAAACTATTGGCATAATCTTTACAGTGAAATTTGTGAGTTTTTAAACTTGTAACATTTTTATTGTCTTTATAGTGAAATAGGTTAGTTATTTTATTTTAAAATTTTGTTATGGTATTTAGAGTGATATTTGTGAGTTTTTTCGCTTTGAACTTTTGTTATAGTCTTTATAGTGAAATTGGTGTGTTTTTTAACTTGGAAATTCCTGTTTTTCTTTTTACAATAAAATTTGTGAGTTTTTAAACTTGAAACTTTTGTTATGGTTCTTAGAATGAAATTGGTAAGTTTTTTTCACTTTGAACTTTTGATATGTTCATTATACTGAAATTGGCGAGTTTTCTAACGTTTAGCTTTTGTGATTGTTTTATAATGAAATTTATGAGTTTTTAGCTTAGAAATTTTATTGTTGTTTTTAAAGGTAACTGGTGAGTTTTTTTAACTTTGAACTTCTATTTTTCATTTTATATCGAAACGCCTGAGTTTTTTAAATTGGAACTTTTGTAATGGTTTTTATAGTGAAATTGTTGACTTTTTTAACATGAAACTTTTGTCAGGGTCTTTATAGTGAAACTTGTGAGTTTTTTTAACTTGTAACTTTTGTAATGGTCTATATAGAGAAATTGGTGTATTTTTTTACAATGAACTTTTGTTATTGTCTTTATAGTGAAATTGTGAGTTTTTTAACTCGGAACTTTTGTTATGTTTTTTCGAGTAAAATTTGTAAGTTTTTTAATTTGGAACTTTTGTTGTTGTATTTATCGTGAAATCGGTGAGTTTTAGCTTGAAACTTTTTATTTTGGTTTTTTTAGTAATATTGGTGATTTTTTTTATCTTGGAATTTTGTTATGGTACTTATAGTGAGATTTTTTGGTTGTTTAGTTTGGAACTTTTTTTTGTTATATTGTTAAATTTGTGAGTTTTTTAACTTGGAACTTTGTTATGGTTTTTAAAGGGAAACTGGGGAGTTTTTTCACTTTGAACTTTTGATATGATCATTACAGTGAAATTGGTGAGTTTTTTTTAACTTTTAGCTTTTGTAATGGTTTTATAGTGAACTTGGTGAGTTTTTTAACTTGGAACTTTTGTTATTGTTTTTAAAGGGAAATTAGTGAGTTTTTTTAAACTTTGAACTTCTGTTTTTGATTTTATAGTGAAATGCGTGACTTTTTAAACTTGGAACTTTTGTTATGGTTTTTACAGTGAAATTGTTCTTTTTTTAACATGAAACTATTGGCATAATCTTTACAGTGAAATTTGTGAGTTTTTAAACTTGTAACATTTTTATTGTCTTTATAGTGAAATAGGTTAGTTATTTTATTTTAAAATTTTGTTATGGTATTTAGAGTGATATTTGTGAGTTTTTTCGCTTTGAACTTTTGTTATAGTCTTTATAGTGAAATTGGTGTGTTTTTTAACTTGGAAATTCCTGTTTTTCTTTTTACAATAAAATTTGTGAGTTTTTAAACTTGAAACTTTTGTTATGGTTCTTAGAATGAAATTGGTAAGTTTTTTTCACTTTGAACTTTTGATATGTTCATTATACTGAAATTGGCGAGTTTTCTAACGTTTAGCTTTTGTGATTGTTTTATAATGAAATTTATGAGTTTTTAGCTTAGAAATTTTATTGTTGTTTTTAAAGGTAACTGGTGAGTTTTTTTAACTTTGAACTTCTATTTTTCATTTTATATCGAAATGCCTGAGTTTTTTAAATTGGAACTTTTGTAATGGTTTTTATAGTGAAATTGTTGACTTTTTTAACATGAAACTTTTGTCAGGTTTTTCAACTTGTATCTTTTGTAATGGTCTATATAGAGAAATTGGTGTATTTTTTTTACAATGAACTTTTGTTATTGTCTTTATAGTGAAATTGTGAGTTTTTTAACTCGGAACTTTTGTTATGTTTTTTCGAGTAAAATTTGTAAGTTTTTTAATTTGGAACTTTTGATGTTATATTTATCGTGAAATCGGTGATTTTTAGCTTGAAACTTTTTATTTTGGTTTTTTTAGTAATATTGGTGATTTTTTTTATCTTGGAATTTTGTTATGGTACTTATAGTGAAATTTTTTGGTTTTTTTGTTTGGAACTTTTTTTTTTTAATATTGTTAAATTTGTGAGTTTTTTAACTTGGAACTTTGTTATGGTTTTTAAAGGGAAACTGGGGAGTTTTTTCACTTTGAACTTTTGATATGATCATTACAGTGAAATTGGTGAGTTTTTTTTAACTTTTAGCTTTTGTAATGGTTTTATAGTGAACTTGGTGAGTTTTTTAACTTGGAACTTTAGTTATTGTTTTTAAAGGGAAATTAGTGAGTTTTTTAAACTTTGAACTTCTGTTTTTGATTTTATAGTGAAATGCGTGACTTTTTAAACTTGGAACTTTTGTTATGGTTTTTACAGTGAAATTGTTCTTTTTTTAACATGAAACTATTGGCATAATCTTTACAGTGAAATTTGTGAGTTTTTAAACTTGTAACATTTTTATTGTCTTTATAGTGAAATTGGTTAGTTTTTTATTTTAAAATTTTTTTATGGTATTTAGAGTGATATTTGTGAGTTTTTTCGCTTTGAACTTTTGTTATAGTCTTTATAGTGAAATTGGTGTGTTTTTTAACTTGGAAATTCTGTTTTTCTTTTTATAATAAAATTTGTGAGTTTTTAAACTTGAAATTTTTTTTATGGTTCTTAGAATGAAATTGATGAGTTTTTGAACTTGAAACTTTTGATATGTTCATTATAGTGAAATTGGCGAGTTTTCTAACGTTTAGCTTTTGTGATTGTTTTATAGTGAAATTTATGAGTTTTTAGCTTAGAAATTTTATTGTTGTTTTTAAGGGTAACTGGTGAGTTTTTTTAACTTTGAACTTCTATTTTTCATTTTATATCTAAACGCCTGAGTTTTTTAAATTTGAACTTTTGTAATGGTTTTTATAGTGAAATTGTTGACTTTTTTAACATGAAACTTTTGTCAGGGTCTTTATAGTGAAACTTGTGAGTTTTTTTAACTTGTAACTTTTGTAATGGTCTATATAGAGAAATTGGTGTAGTTTTTTTACAATGAACTTTTGTTATTGTCTTTATAGTGAAATTGTGAGTTTTTTAACTCGGAACTTTTGTTATGTTTTTTCGAGTAAAATTTGTAAGTTTTTTAATTTGGAACTTTTGTTGTTGTATTTATCGTGAAATCGGTGAGTTTTAGCTTGAAACTTTTTATTTTGGTTTTTTTAGTAATATTGGTGATTTTTTTTATCTTGGAATTTTGTTATGGTACTTATAGTGAGATTTTTTGGTTGTTTAGTTTGGAACTTTTTTTTGTTATATTGTTAAATTTGTGAGTTTTTTTAACTTGGAACTTTGTTATGGTTTTTAAAGGGAAACTGGGGAGTTTTTTCACTTTGAACTTTTGATATGATCATTACAGTGAAATTGGTGAGTTTTTTTTAACTTTTAGCTTTTGTAATGGTTTTATAGTGAACTTGGTGAGTTTTTTAACTTGGAACTTTTGTTATTGTTTTTAAAGGGAAATTAGTGAGTTTTTTTAAACTTTGAACTTCTGTTTTTGATTTTATAGTGAAATGCGTGACTTTTTAAACTTGGAACTTTTGTTATGGTTTTTACAGTGAAATTGTTCTTTTTTTAACATGAAACTATTGGCATAATCTTTACAGTGAAATTTGTGAGTTTTTAAACTTGTAACATTTTTATTGTCTTTATAGTGAAATAGGTTAGTTATTTTATTTTAAAATTTTGTTATGGTATTTAGAGTGATATTTGTGAGTTTTTTCGCTTTGAACTTTTGTTATAGTCTTTATAGTGAAATTGGTGTGTTTTTTAACTTGGAAATTCCTGTTTTTCTTTTTACAATAAAATTTGTGAGTTTTTAAACTTGAAACTTTTGTTATGGTTCTTAGAATGAAATTGGTAAGTTTTTTTCACTTTGAACTTTTGATATGTTCATTATACTGAAATTGGCGAGTTTTCTAACGTTTAGCTTTTGTGATTGTTTTATAATGAAATTTATGAGTTTTTAGCTTAGAAATTTTATTGTTGTTTTTAAAGGTAACTGGTGAGTTTTTTTAACTTTGAACTTCTATTTTTCATTTTATATCGAAACGCCTGAGTTTTTTAAATTGGAACTTTTGTAATGGTTTTTATAGTGAAATTGTTGACTTTTTTAACATGAAACTTTTGTCAGGGTCTTTATAGTGAAACTTGTGAGTTTTTTTTAACTTGTAACTTTTGTAATGGTCTATATAGAGAAATTGGTGTATTTTTTTACAATGAACTTTTGTTATTGTCTTTATAGTGAAATTGTGAGTTTTTTAACTCGGAACTTTTGTTATGTTTTTTCGAGTAAAATTTGTAAGTTTTTTAATTTGGAACTTTTGTTGTTGTATTTATCGTGAAATCGGTGAGTTTTAGCTTGAAACTTTTTATTTTGGTTTTTTTAGTAATATTGGTGATTTTTTTTATCTTGGAATTTTGTTATGGTACTTATAGTGAGATTTTTTGGTTGTTTAGTTTGGAACTTTTTTTTGTTATATTGTTAAATTTGTGAGTTTTTTTAACTTGGAACTTTGTTATGGTTTTTAAAGGGAAACTGGGGAGTTTTTTCACTTTGAACTTTTGATATGATCATTACAGTGAAATTGGTGAGTTTTTTTTAACTTTTAGCTTTTGTAATGGTTTTATAGTGAACTTGGTGAGTTTTTTAACTTGGAACTTTTGTTATTGTTTTTAAAGGGAAATTAGTGAGTTTTTTTAAACTTTGAACTTCTGTTTTTGATTTTATAGTGAAATGCGTGACTTTTTAAACTTGGAACTTTTGTTATGGTTTTTACAGTGAAATTGTTCTTTTTTAAACATGAAACTATTGGCATAATCTTTGCAGTGAAATTTGTGAGTTTTTAAACTTGTAACATTTTTATTGTCTTTATAGTGAAATAGGTTAGTTATTTTATTTTAAAATTTTGTTATGGTATTTAGAGTGATATTTGTGAGTTTTTTCGCTTTGAACTTTTGTTATAGTCTTTATAGTGAAATTGGTGTGTTTTTTAACTTGGAAATTCCTGTTTTTCTTTTTACAATAAAATTTGTGAGTTTTTAAACTTGAAACTTTTGTTATGGTTCTTAGAATGAAATTGGTAAGTTTTTTTCACTTTGAACTTTTGATATGTTCATTATACTGAAATTGGCGAGTTTTCTAACGTTTAGCTTTTGTGATTGTTTTATAATGAAATTTATGAGTTTTTAGCTTAGAAATTTTATTGTTGTTTTTAAAGGTAACTGGTGAGTTTTTTTAACTTTGAACTTCTATTTTTCATTTTATATCGAAATGCCTGAGTTTTTTAAATTGGAACTTTTGTAATGGTTTTTATAGTGAAATTGTTGACTTTTTTAACATGAAACTTTTGTCAGGGTCTTTATAGTGAAACTTGTGAGTTTTTTTAACTTGTAACTTTTGTAATGGTCTATATAGAGAAATTGGTGTATTTTTTTACAATGAACTTTTGTTATTGTCTTTATAGTGAAATTGTGAGTTTTTTAACTCGGAACTTTTGTTATGTTTTTTCGAGTAAAATTTGTAAGTTTTTTAATTTGGAACTTTTGTTGTTGTATTTATCGTGAAATCAGTGAGTTTTAGCTTGAAACTTTTTATTTTGGTTTTTTTAGTAATATTGGTGATTTTTTTTATCTTGGAATTTTGTTATGGTACTTATAGTGAGATTTTTTGGTTGTTTAGTTTGGAACTTTTTTTTTGTTATATTGTTAAATTTGTGAGTTTTTTTAACTTGGAACTTTGTTATGGTTTTTAAAGGGAAACTGGGGAGTTTTTTCACTTTGAACTTTTGATATGATCATTACAGTGAAATTGGTGAGTTTTTTTTAACTTTTAGCTTTTGTAATGGTTTTATAGTGAACTTGGTGAGTTTTTTAACTTGGAACTTTTGTTATTGTTTTTAAAGGGAAATTAGTGAGTTTTTTTAAACTTTGAACTTCTGTTTTTGAGTTTATAGTGAAATGCGTGACTTTTTAAACTTGGAACTTTTGTTATGGTTTTTACAGTGAAATTGTTCTTTTTTTAACATGAAACTATTGGCATAATCTTTACAGTGAAATTTGTGAGTTTTTAAACTTGTAACATTTTTATTGTCTTTATAGTGAAATAGGTTAGTTATTTTATTTTAAAATTTTGTTATGGTATTTAGAGTGATATTTGTGAGTTTTTTCGCTTTGAACTTTTGTTATAGTCTTTATAGTGAAATTGGTGTGTTTTTTAACTTGGAAATTCCTGTTTTTCTTTTTACAATAAAATTTGTGAGTTTTTAAACTTGAAACTTTTGTTATGGTTCTTAGAATGAAATTGGTAAGTTTTTTTCACTTTGAACTTTTGATATGTTCATTATACTGAAATTGGCGAGTTTTCTAACGTTTAGCTTTTGTGATTGTTTTATAATGAAATTTATGAGTTTTTAGCTTAGAAATTTTATTGTTGTTTTTAAAGGTAACTGGTGAGTTTTTTTAACTTTGAAATTCTATTTTTCATTTTATATCGAAATGCCTGAGTTTTTTAAATTGGAACTTTTGTAATGGTTTTTATAGTGAAATTGTTGACTTTTTTAACACGAAACTTTTGTCAGGTTTTTCAACTTGTATCTTTTGTAATGGTCTATATAGAGAAATTGGTGTATTTTTTTTACAATGAACTTTTGTTATTGTCTTTATAGTGAAATTGTGAGTTTTTTAACTCGGAACTTTTGTTATGTTTTTTCGAGTAAAATTTGT
The DNA here is from genome assembly GCA_963859935.3 of Lathyrus sativus. Lineage (NCBI taxonomy): Eukaryota > Viridiplantae > Streptophyta > Magnoliopsida > Fabales > Fabaceae > Lathyrus > Lathyrus sativus. Next base: position 250,884,420 of record OZ012740.1, on the reverse strand, counting down.
AAGTTTTTTAATTTGGAACTTTTGATGTTATATTTATCGTGAAATCGGTGATTTTTAGCTTGAAACTTTTTATTTTGGTTTTTTTAGTAATATTGGTGATTTTTTTTATCTTGGAATTTTGTTATGGTACTTATAGTGAAATTTTTTGGTTTTTTTGTTTGGAACTTTTTTTTTTTAATATTGTTAAATTTGTGAGTTTTTTAACTTGGAACTTTGTTATGGTTTTTAAAGGGAAACTGGGGAGTTTTTTCACTTTGAACTTTTGATATGATCATTACAGTGAAATTGGTGAGTTTTTTTTAACTTTTAGCTTTTGTAATGGTTTTATAGTGAACTTGGTGAGTTTTTTAACTTGGAACTTTAGTTATTGTTTTTAAAGGGAAATTAGTGAGTTTTTTAAACTTTGAACTTCTGTTTTTTATTTTATAGTGAAATGCGTGACTTTTTAAACTTGGAACTTTTGTTATGGTTTTTACAGTGAAATTGTTCTTTTTTTAACATGAAACTATTGGCATAATCTTTACAGTGAAATTTGTGAGTTTTTAAACTTGTAACATTTTTATTGTCTTTATAGTGAAATTGGTTAGTTTTTTATTTTAAAATTTTTTTATGGTATTTAGAGTGATATTTGTGAGTTTTTTCGCTTTGAACTTTTGTTATAGTCTTTATAGTGAAATTGGTGTGTTTTTTAACTTGGAAATTCTGTTTTTCTTTTTACAATAAAATTTGTGAGTTTTTAAACTTGAAATTTTTTTTATGGTTCTTAGAATGAAATTGATGAGTTTTTGAACTTGAAACTTTTGATATGTTCATTATAGTGAAATTGGCGAGTTTTCTAACGTTTAGCTTTTGTGATTGTTTTATAGTGAAATTTATGAGTTTTTAGCTTAGAAATTTTATTGTTGTTTTTAAGGGTAACTGGTGAGTTTTTTTTAACTTTGAACTTCTATTTTTCATTTTATATCTAAACGCCTGAGTTTTTTAAATTTGAACTTTTGTAATGGTTTTTATAGTGAAATTGTTGACTTTTTTAACATGAAACTTTTGTCAGGGTCTTTATAGTGAAACTTGTGAGTTTTTTTAACTTGTAACTTTTGTAATGGTCTATATAGAGAAATTGGTGTAGTTTTTTTACAATGAACTTTTGTTATTGTCTTTATAGTGAAATTGTGAGTTTTTTAACTCGGAACTTTTGTTATGTTTTTTCGAGTAAAATTTGTAAGTTTTTTAATTTGGAACTTTTGCTGTTGTATTTATCGTGAAATCGGTGATTTTTAGCTTGAAACTTTTTATTTTGGTTTTTTTAGTAATATTGGTGATTTTTTTTTATCTTGGAATTTTGTTATGGTACTTATAGTGAAATTTTTTGGTTTTTTAGTTTGGAACTTTTGTTTGTTATATTGTTAAATTTGTGAGTTTTTTTAACTTGGAACTTTGTTATGGTTTTTAAAGGGAAACTGGGGAGTTTTTTCACTTTGAACTTTTGATATGATCATTACAGTGAAATTGGTGAGTTTTTTTTTTTAACTTTTAGCTTTTGTAATGGTTTTATAGTGAACTTGGTGAGTTTTTTAACTTGGAACTTTAGTTATTGTTTTTAAAGGGAAATTAGTGAGTTTTTTTAAACTTTGAACTTCTGTTTTTGATTTTATAGTGAAATGCGTGACTTTTTTAACTTGGAACTTTTGTTATGGTTTTTACAGTGAAATTGTTCTTTTTTTAACATGAAACTATTGGCATAATCTTTACAGTGAAATTTGTGAGTTTTTAAACTTGTAACATTTTTATTGTCTTTATAGTGAAATTGGTTAGTTTTTCTATTTTAAAATTTTGTTATGGTATTTAGAGTGATATTTGTGAGTTTTTTCGCTTTGAACTTTTGTTATAGTCTTTATAGTGAAATTGGTGTGTTTTTTAACTTGGAAATTCTGTTTTTCTTTTTACAATAAAATTTGTGAGTTTTTAAACTTGAAACTTTTTTTATGGTTCTTAGAATGAAATTGATGAGTTTTTGAACTTGAAACTTTTGATATGTTCATTATAATGAAATTGGCGAGTTTTCTAACGAGCAGCTTTTGTGATTGTTTTATAGTGAAATTTATGAGTTTTTAGCTTAGAAATTTTATTGTTGTTTTTAAGGGTAACTGGTGAGTTTTTTTTAACTTTGAACTTCTATTTTTCATTTTATATCTAAACGCCTGAGTTTTTTAAATTTGAACTTTTGTAATGGTTTTTATAGTGAAATTGTTGACTTTTTTAACATGAAACTTTTGTCAGGGTCTTTATAGTGAAACTTGTGAGTTTTTTTAACTTGTAACTTTTGTAATGGTCTATATAGAGAAATTGGTGTAGTTTTTTTACAATGAACTTTTGTTATTGTCTTTATAGTGAAATTGTGAGTTTTTTAACTCGGAATTTTTGTTATGTTTTTTCGAGTAAAATTTGTAAGTTTTTTAATTTGGAACTTTTGCTGTTGTATTTATCGTGAAATCGGTGATTTTTAGCTTGAAACTTTTTATTTTGGTTTTTTTAGTAATATTGGTGATTTTTTTTTATCTTGGAATTTTGTTATGGTACTTATAGTGAAATTTTTTGGTTTTTTAGTTTGGAACTTTTTTTTGTTATATTGTTAAATTTGTGAGTTTTTTAACTTGGAACTTTGTTATGGTTTTTAAAGGGAAACTAGGGAGTTTTTTCACTTTGAACTTTTGATATGATCATTACAGTGAAATTGGTGAGTTTTTTTTTTAACTTTTAGCTTTTGTAATGGTTTTATAGTGAACTTGGTGAGTTTTTTAACTTGGAACTTTAGTTATTGTTTTTAAAGGGAAATTAGTGAGTTTTTTTAAACTTTGAACTTCTGTTTTTGATTTTATAGTGAAATGCGTGACTTTTTTAAACTTGGAACTTTTGTTATGGTTTTTACAGTGAAATTGTTCTTTTTTTAACATGAAACTATTGGCATAATCTTTACAGTGAAATTTGTGAGTTTTTAAACTTGTAACATTTTTATTGTCTTTATAGTGAAATTGGTTAGTTTTTTTATTTTAAAATTTTGTTATGGTATTTAGAGTGATATTTGTGAGTTTTTTCGCTTTGAACTTTCGTTATAGTCTTTATAGTGAAATTGGTGTGTTTTTTAACTTGGAAATTCTGTTTTTCTTTTTACAATAAAATTTGTGAGTTTTTAAACTTGAAACTTTTGTTATGGTTCTTAGAATGAAATTGGTGAGTTTTTGAACTTGAAACTTTTGATATGTTCATTATAGTGAAATTGGCGAGTTTTCTAACGTTTAGCTTTTGTGATTGTTTTATAGTGAAATTTATGAGTTTTTAGCTTAGAAATTTTATTGTTGTTTTTAAGGGTAACTGGTGAGTTTTTTTAACTTTGAAATTCTATTTTTCATTTTATATCGAAATGCCTGAGTTTTTTAAATTGGAACTTTTGTAATGGTTTTTATAGTGAAATTGTTGACTTTTTTAACATGAAACTTTTGTCAGGGTCTTTATAGTGAAACTTGTGAGTTTTTTTAACTTGTAACTTTTTTAATGGTCTATATAGAGAAATTGGTGTATTTTTTTACAATGAACTTTTGTTATTGTCTTTATAGTGAAATTGTGAGTTTTTTAACTCGGAACTTTTGTTATGTTTTTTCGAGTAAAATTTGTAAGTTTTTTAAGTTGGAACTGTTGCTGTTGTATTTATCGTGAAATCGGTGATTTTTAGCTTGAGACTTTTTAATTTGTTTTTTTTAGTAATATTGGTGTTTTTTTTTATCTTGGAATTTTGTTATGGTACATATAGTGAAATTTTTTGGTTTTTTAGTTTGGAACTTTTTTTTTGTTATATTGTTAAATTTGTGAGTTTTTTAACTTGGAACTTTGTTATGGTTTTTAAAGGGAAACTGGGGAGTTTTTTCACTTTGAACTTTTGATATGATCATTACAGTGAAATTGGTGAGTTTTTTTTTAACTTTTAGCTTTTGTAATGGTTTTATAGTGAACTTGGTGAGTTTTTTAACTTGGAACTTTAGTTATTATTTTTAAAGGGAAATTAGTGAGTTTTTTTTAACATTGAACTTCTGTTTTTGATTTTATAGTGAAATGCGTGACTTTTTGAACTTGGAACTTTTGTTATGGTTTTTACAGAGAAATTGTTCTTTTTTTAACATAAAACTATTGGCATAGTCTTTACAGTGAAATTTGTGAGTTTTTAAACTTGTAACATTTTTATTGTCTTTATAGTGAAATAGGTTAGTTTTTTTATTTTAAAATTTTGTTATGGTATTTCGAGTGATATTTGTGAGTTTTTTCGCTTTGAACTTTTGTTATAGTCTTTATAGTGAAATTGGTGTGTTTTTTAACTTGGAAATTCTGTTTTTCTTTTTACAATAAAATTTGTGAGTTTTTAAACTTGAAACTTTTGTTATGGTTCTTAGAATGAAATTGGTCAGTTTTTTTCACTTTGAACTTTAGATATGTTCATTATAGTGAAATTGGCGAGTTTTCTAACGTTTAGCTTTTGTGATTGTTTTATAGTGAAATTTATGAGTTTTTAGCTTAGAAATTTTATTGTTGTTTTTAAGGGTAACTGGTGAGTTTTTTTAACTTTGAAATTCTATTTTTCATTTTATATCGAAATGCCTGAGTTTTTTAAATTGGAACTTTTGTAATGGTTTTTATAGTGAAATTGTTGACTTTTTTAACATGAAACTTTTGTCAGGGTCTTTATAGTGAAACTTGTGAGTTTTTTTAACTTGTAACTTTTGTAATGGTCTATATAGAGAAATTGGTGCATTTTTTTACAATGAACTTTTGTTATTGTCTTTATAGTGAAATTGTGAGTTTTTTAACTCGGAACTTTTGTTATGTTTTTTCGAGTAAAATTTGTAAGTTTTTTAATTTGGAACTTTTGCTGTTGTATTTATCGTGAAATCGGTGATTTTTAGCTTGAAACTTTTTATTTTGGTTTTTTTAGTAATATTGGTGATTTTTTTTTTATCTTGGAATTTTGTTATGGTACTTATAGTGAAATTTTTTGGTTTTTTAGTTTGGAACTTTTTTTGTTATATTGTTAAATTTGTGAGTTTTTTAACTTGGAACTTTGTTATGGTTTTTAAAGGGAAACTGGGGAGTTTTTTCACTTTGAACTTTTGATATGATCATTACAGTGAAATTGGTGAGTTTTTTTTTAACTTTTAGCTTTTGTAATGGTTTTATAGTGAACTTGGTGAGTTTTTTAAATTGGAACTTTAGTTATTGTTTTTAAAGGGAAATTAGTGAGTATTTTTTAACTTTGAACTTCTGTTTTTGATTTTATAGTGAAATGCTTGACTTTTTGAACTTGGAACTTTTGTTATGGTTTTTACAGAGAAATTGTTCTTTTTTTAACATAAAACTATTGGCATAATCTTTACAGTGAAATTTGTGAGTTTTTAAACTTGTAACATTTTTATTGTCTTTATAGTGAAATAGGTTAGTTTTTTTATTTAAAAATTTTGTTATGGTATTTAGAGTGATATTTGTGAGTTTTTTCGCTTTGAACTTTTGTTATAGTCTTTATAGTGAAATTGGTGTGTTTTTTAACTTGGAAATTCTGTTTTTCTTTTTACAATAAAATTTGTGAGTTTTTAAACTTGAAACTTTTGTTATGGTTCTTAGAATGAAATTGGTGAGTTTTTTTCACTTTGAACTTTAGATATGTTCATTATAGTGAAATTGGCGAGTTTTCTAACGTTTAGCTTTTGTGATTGTTTTATAGTGAAATTTATGAGTTTTTAGCTTAGAAATTTTATTGTTGTTTTTAAGGGTAACTGGTGAGTTTTTTTAACTTTGAAATTCTATTTTTCATTTTATATCGAAATGCCTGAGTTTTTTAAATTGGAACTTTTGTAATGGTTTTTATAGTGAAATTGTTGACTTTTTTAACATGAAACTTTTGTCAGGGTCTTTATAGTGAAACTTGTGAGTTTTTTTAACTTGTAACTTTTGTAATGGTCTATATAGAGAAATTGGTGCATTTTTTTACAATGAACTTTTGTTATTGTCTTTATAGTGAAATTGTGAGTTTTTTAACTCGGAACTTTTGTTATGTTTTTTCGAGTAAAATTTGTAAGTTTTTTAATTTGGAACTTTTGCTGTTGTATTTATCGTGAAATCGGTGATTTTTAGCTTGAAACTTTTTATTTTGGTTTTTTTAGTAATATTGGTGATTTTTTTTTTATCTTGGAATTTTGTTATGGTACTTATAGTGAAATTTTTTGGTTTTTTAGTTTGGAACTTTTTTTTTGTTATATTGTTAAATTTGTGAGTTTTTTAACTTGGAACTTTGTTATGGTTTTTAAAGGGAAACTGGGGAGTTTTTTCACTTTGAACTTTTGATATGATCATTACAGTGAAATTGGTGAGTTTTTTTTTTAACTTTTAGCTTTTGTAATGGTTTTATAGTGAACTTGGTGAGTTTTTTAACTTGGAACTTTAGTTATTGTTTTTAAAGGGAAATTAGTGAGTTTTTTTTAACATTGAACTTCTGTTTTTGATTTTATAGTGAAATGCGTGACTTTTTGAACTTGGAACTTTTGTTATGGTTTTTACAGAGAAATTGTTCTTTTTTTAACATAAAACTATTGGCATAGTCTTTACAGTGAAATTTGTGAGTTTTTAAACTTGTAACATTTTTATTGTCTTTATAGTGAAATAGGTTAGTTTTTTTATTTTAAAATTTTGTTATGGTATTTAGAGTGATATTTGTGAGTTTTTTCGCTTTGAACTTTTGTTATAGTCTTTATAGTGAAATTGGTGTGTTTTTTAACTTGGAAATTCTGTTTTTCTTTTTACAATAAAATTTGTGAGTTTTTAAACTTGAAACTTTTGTTATGGTTCTTAGAATGAAATTGGTGAGTTTTTTTCACTTTGAACTTTAGATATGTTCATTATAGTGAAATTGGCGAGTTTTCTAACGTTTAGCTTTTGTGATTGTTTTATAGTGAAATTTATGAGTTTTTAGCTTAGAAATTTTATTGTTGTTTTTAAGGGTAACTGGTGAGTTTTTTTAACTTTCAAATTCTATTTTTCATTTTATATCGAAATGCCTGAGTTTTTTAAATTGGAACTTTTGTAATGGTTTTTATAGTGAAATTGTTGACTTTTTTAACATGAAACTTTTGTCAGGGTCTTTATAGTGAAACTTGTGAGTTTTTTTAACTTGTAACTTTTGTAATGGTCTATATAGAGAAATTGGTGTATTTTTTTACAATGAACTTTTATTATTGTCTTTATAGTGAAATTGTGAGTTTTTTAACTCGGAACTTTTGTTATGTTTTTTCGAGTAAAATTTGTAAGTTTTTTAATTTGGAACTTTTGCTGTTGTATTTATCGTGAAATCGGTGATTTTTAGCTTGAAACTTTTTATTTTGGTTTTTTTAGTAATATTGGTGATTTTTTTTTTATCTTGGAATTTTGTTATGGTACTTATAGTGAAATTTTTTGGTTTTTTAGTTTGGAACTTTTTTTGTTATATTGTTAAATTTGTGAGTTTTTTAACTTGGAACTTTGTTATGATTTTTAAAGGGAAACTGGGGAGTTTTTTCACTTTGAACTTTTGATATGATCATTACAGTGAAATTGGTGAGTTTTTTTTTAACTTTTAGCTTTTGTAATGGTTTTATAGTGAACTTGGTGAGTTTTTTAAATTGGAACTTTAGTTATTGTTTTTAAAGGGAAATTAGTGAGTATTTTTTAACTTTGAACTTCTGTTTTTGATTTTATAGTGAAATGCTTGACTTTTTGAACTTGGAACTTTTGTTATGGTTTTTACAGAGAAATTGTTCTTTTTTTAACATAAAACTATTGGCATAATCTTTACAGTGAAATTTGTGAGTTTTTAAACTTGTAACATTTTTATTGTCTTTATAGTGAAATAGGTTAGTTTTTTTATTTAAAAATTTTGTTATGGTATTTAGAGTGATATTTGTGAGTTTTTTCGCTTTGAACTTTTGTTATAGTCTTTATAGTGAAATTGGTGTGTTTTTTAACTTGGAAATTCTGTTTTTCTTTTTACAATAAAATTTGTGAGTTTTTAAACTTGAAACTTTTGTTATGGTTCTTAGAATGAAATTGGTGAGTTTTTTTCACTTTGAACTTTTGATATGTTCATTATAGTGAAATTGGCGAGTTTTCTAACGTTTAGCTTTTGTGATTGTTTTATAGTGAAATTTATGAGTTTTTAGCTTAGAAATTTTATTGTTGTTTTTAAGGGTAACTGGTGAGTTTTTTTAACTTTGAAATTCTATTTTTCATTTTATATCGAAATGCCTGAGTTTTTTAAATTGGAACTTTTGTAATGGTTTTTATAGTGAAATTGTTGACTTTTTTAACATGAAACTTTTGTCAGGGTCTTTATAGTGAAACTTGTGAGTTTTTTTAACTTGTAACTTTTGTAATGGTCTATATAGAGAAATTGGAGTATTTTTTTACAATGAACTTTTGTTATTGTCTTTATAGTGAAATTGTGAGTTTTTTAACTCGGAACTTTTGTTATGTTTTTTCGAGTAAAATTTGTAAGTTTTTTAATTTGGAACTTTTGCTGTTGTATTTATCGTGAAATCGGTGATTTTTAGCTTGAAACTTTTTATTTTGGTTTTTTTAGTAATATTGGTGATTTTTTTTTTATCTTGGAATTTTGTTATGGTACTTATAGTGAAATTTTTTGGTTTTTTAGTTTGGAACTTTTTTGTTATATTGTTAAATTTGTGAGTTTTTTAACTTGGAACTTTGTTATGGTTTTTAAAGGGAAACTGGGGAGTTTTTTCACTTTGAACTTTTGATATGATCATTACAGTGAAATTGGTGAGTTTTTTTTTAACTTTTAGCTTTTGTAATGGTTTTATAGTGAACTTGGTGAGTTTTTTAAATTGGAACTTTAGTTATTGTTTTTAAAGGGAAATTAGTGAGTATTTTTTAACTTTGAACTTCTGTTTTTGATTTTATAGTGAAATGCGTGACTTTTTGAACTTGGAACTTTTGTTATGGTTTTTACAGAGAAATTGTTCTTTTTTTAACATAAAACTATTGGCATAATCTTTACAGTGAAATTTGGGAGTTTTTAAACTTGTAACATTTTTATTGTCTTTATAGTGAAATAGGTTAGTTTTTTTATTTTAAAATTTTGTTATGGTATTTAGAGTGATATTTGTGAGTTTTTTCGCTTTGAACTTTTGTTATAGTCTTTATAGTGAAATTGGTGTGTTTTTTAACTTGGAAATTCTGTTTTTCTTTTTACAATAAAATTTGTGAGTTTTTTAATTTGGAACTTTTGTTGTTGTATTTATCGTGAAATCGGTGATTTTTAGCTTGAAACTTTTTATTTTGGTTTTTTTAGTAATATTGGTGATTTTTTTTTATCTTGGAATTTTGTTATGGTACTTATAGTGAAATTTTTGGGTTTTTTAGTTTGGAACTTTTTTTGTTATATTGTTAAATTTGTGAGTTTTTTAACTTGGAACTTTGTTATGGTTTTTAAAGGGAAACTGGGGAGTTTTTTCACTTTGAACTTTTGATATGATCATTACAGTGAAATTGGTGAGTTTTTTTTTTTAACTTTTAGCTTTTGTAATGGTTTTATAGTGAACTTGGTGAGTTTTTTAAATTGGAACTTTAGTTATTGTTTTTAAAGGGAAATTAGTGAGTTTTTTTTAACATTGAACTTCTGTTTTTGATTTTATAGTGAAATGCGTGACTTTTTGAACTTGGAACTTTTGTTATGGTTTTTACACAGAAATTGTTCTTTTTTTAACATAAAACTATTGGCATAGTCTTTACAGTGAAATTTGTGAGTTTTTAAACTTGTAACATTTTTATTGTCTTTATAGTGAAATAGGTTAGTTTGTTTATTTTAAAATTTTGTTATGGTATTTAGAGTGATATTTGTGAGTTTTTTCGCTTTGAACTTTTGTTATAGTCTTTATAGTGAAATTGGTGTGTTTTTTAACTTGGAAATTCTGTTTTTCTTTTTACAATAAAATTTGTGAGTTTTTAAACTTGAAACTTTTGTTATGGTTCTTAGAATGAAATTGGTGAGTTTTTTTCACTTTGAACTTTTGATATGTTCATTATAGTGAAATTGGCGAGTTTTCTAACGTTTAGCTTTTGTGATTGTTTTATAGTGAAATTTATGAGTTTTTAGCTTAGAAATTTTATTGTTGTTTTTAAGGGTAACTGGTGACTTTTTTTAACTTTGAAATTCTATTTTTCATTTTATATCGAAATGCCTGAGTTTTTTAAATTGGAACTTTTGTAATGGTTTTTATAGTGAAATTGTTGACTTTTTTAACATGAAACTTTTGTCAGGGTCTTTATAGTGAAACTTGTGAGTTTTTTTAACTTGTAACTTTTGTAATGGTCTATATAGAGAAATTGGTGTATTTTTTTACAATGAACTTTTGTTATTGTCTTTATAGTGAAATTGTGAGTTTTTTAACTCGGAACTTTTGTTATGTTTTTTCGAGTAAAATTTGTAAGTTTTTTAATTTGGAACTTTTGCTGTTGTATTTATCGTGAAATCGGTGATTTTTAGCTTGAAACTTTTTATTTTGGTTTTTTTAGTAATATTGGTGATTTTTTTTTTATCTTGGAATTTTGTTATGGTACTTATAGTGAAATTTTTTGGTTTTTTAGTTTGGAACTTTTTTTGTTATATTGTTAAATTTGTGAGTTTTTTAACTTGGAACTTTGTTATGGTTTTTAAAGGGAAACTGGGGAGTTTTTTCACTTTGAACTTTTGATATGATCATTACAGTGAAATTGGTGAGTTTTTTTTTAACTTTTAGCTTTTGTAATGGTTTTATAGTGAACTTGGTGAGTTTTTTAAATTGGAACTTTAGTTATTGTTTTTAAAGGGAAATTAGTGAGTATTTTTTAACTTTGAACTTCTGTTTTTGATTTTATAGTGAAATGCTTGACTTTTTGAACTTGGAACTTTTGTTATGGTTTTTACAGAGAAATTGTTCTTTTTTTAACATAAAACTATTGGCATAATCTTTACAGTGAAATTTGTGAGTTTTTAAACTTGTAACATTTTTATTGTCTTTATAGTGAAATAGGTTAGTTTTTTTATTTAAAAATTTTGTTATGGTATTTAGAGTGATATTTGTGAGTTTTTTCGCTTTGAACTTTTGTTATAGTCTTTATAGTGAAATTGGTGTGTTTTTTAACTTGGAAATTCTGTTTTTCTTTTTACAATAAAATTTGTGAGTTTTTAAACTTGAAACTTTTGTTATGGTTCTTAGAATGAAATTGGTGAGTTTTTTTCACTTTGAACTTTAGATATGTTCATTATAGTGAAATTGGCGAGTTTTCTAACGTTTAGCTTTTGTGATTGTTTTATAGTGAAATTTATGAGTTTTTAGCTTAGAAATTTTATTGTTGTTTTTAAGGGTAACTGGTGAGTTTTTTTAACTTTGAAATTCTATTTTTCATTTTATATCGAAATGCCTGAGTTTTTTAAATTGGAACTTTTGTAATGGTTTTTATAGTGAAATTGTTGACTTTTTTAACATGAAACTTTTGTCAGGGTCTTTATAGTGAAACTTGTGAGTTTTTTTAACTTGTAACTTTTGTAATGGTCTATATAGAGAAATTGGTGCATTTTTTTACAATGAACTTTTGTTATTGTCTTTATAGTGAAATTGTGAGTTTTTTAACTCGGAACTTTTGTTATGTTTTTTCGAGTAAAATTTGTAAGTTTTTTAATTTGGAACTTTTGCTGTTGTATTTATCGTGAAATCGGTGATTTTTAGCTTGAAACTTTTTATTTTGGTTTTTTTAGTAATATTGGTGATTTTTTTTTATCTTGGAATTTTGTTATGGTACTTATAGTGAAATTTTTTGGTTTTTTAGTTTGGAACTTTTTTTTTGTTATATTGTTAAATTTGTGAGTTTTTTAACTTGGAACTTTGTTATGGTTTTTAAAGGGAAACTGGGGAGTTTTTTCACTTTGAACTTTTGATATGATCATTACAGTGAAATTGGTGAGTTTTTTTTTTAACTTTTAGCTTTTGTAATGGTTTTATAGTGAACTTGGTGAGTTTTTTAACTTGGAACTTTAGTTATTGTTTTTAAAGGGAAATTAGTGAGTTTTTTTTAACATTGAACTTCTGTTTTTGATTTTATAGTGAAATGCGTGACTTTTTGAACTTGGAACTTTTGTTATGGTTTTTACAGAGAAATTGTTCTTTTTTTAACATAAAACTATTGGCATAGTCTTTACAGTGAAATTTGTGAGTTTTTAAACTTGTAACATTTTTATTGTCTTTATAGTGAAATAGGTTAGTTTTTTTATTTTAAAATTTTGTTATGGTATTTAGAGTGATATTTGTGAGTTTTTTCGCTTTGAACTTTTGTTATAGTCTTTATAGTGAAATTGGTGTGTTTTTTAACTTGGAAATTCTGTTTTTCTTTTTACAATAAAATTTGTGAGTTTTTAAACTTGAAACTTTTGTTATGGTTCTTAGAATGAAATTGGTGAGTTTTTTTCACTTTGAACTTTAGATATGTTCATTATAGTGAAATTGGCGAGTTTTCTAACGTTTAGCTTTTGTGATTGTTTTATAGTGAAATTTATGAGTTTTTAGCTTAGAAATTTTATTGTTGTTTTTAAGGGTAACTGGTGAGTTTTTTTAACTTTCAAATTCTATTTTTCATTTTATATCGAAATGCCTGAGTTTTTTAAATTGGAACTTTTGTAATGGTTTTTATAGTGAAATTGTTGACTTTTTTAACATGAAACTTTTGTCAGGGTCTTTATAGTGAAACTTGTGAGTTTTTTTAACTTGTAACTTTTGTAATGGTCTATATAGAGAAATTGGTGTATTTTTTTACAATGAACTTTTATTATTGTCTTTATAGTGAAATTGTGAGTTTTTTAACTCGGAACTTTTGTTATGTTTTTTCGAGTAAAATTTGTAAGTTTTTTAATTTGGAACTTTTGCTGTTGTATTTATCGTGAAATCGGTGATTTTTAGCTTGAAACTTTTTATTTTGGTTTTTTTAGTAATATTGGTGATTTTTTTTTTATCTTGGAATTTTGTTATGGTACTTATAGTGAAATTTTTTGGTTTTTTAGTTTGGAACTTTTTTTGTTATATTGTTAAATTTGTGAGTTTTTTAACTTGGAACTTTGTTATGATTTTTAAAGGGAAACTGGGGAGTTTTTTCACTTTGAACTTTTGATATGATCATTACAGTGAAATTGGTGAGTTTTTTTTTAACTTTTAGCTTTTGTAATGGTTTTATAGTGAACTTGGTGAGTTTTTTAAATTGGAACTTTAGTTATTGTTTTTAAAGGGAAATTAGTGAGTATTTTTTAACTTTGAACTTCTGTTTTTGATTTTATAGTGAAATGCTTGACTTTTTGAACTTGGAACTTTTGTTATGGTTTTTACAGAGAAATTGTTCTTTTTTTAACATAAAACTATTGGCATAATCTTTACAGTGAAATTTGTGAGTTTTTAAACTTGTAACATTTTTATTGTCTTTATAGTGAAATAGGTTAGTTTTTTTATTTAAAAATTTTGTTATGGTATTTAGAGTGATATTTGTGAGTTTTTTCGCTTTGAACTTTTGTTATAGTCTTTATAGTGAAATTGGTGTGTTTTTTAACTTGGAAATTCTGTTTTTCTTTTTACAATAAAATTTGTGAGTTTTTAAACTTGAAACTTTTGTTATGGTTCTTAGAATGAAATTGGTGAGTTTTTTTCACTTTGAACTTTTGATATGTTCATTATAGTGAAATTGGCGAGTTTTCTAACGTTTAGCTTTTGTGATTGTTTTATAGTGAAATTTATGAGTTTTTAGCTTAGAAATTTTATTGTTGTTTTTAAGGGTAACTGGTGAGTTTTTTTAACTTTGAAATTCTATTTTTCATTTTATATCGAAATGCCTGAGTTTTTTAAATTGGAACTTTTGTAATGGTTTTTATAGTGAAATTGTTGACTTTTTTAACATGAAACTTTTGTCAGGGTCTTTATAGTGAAACTTGTGAGTTTTTTTAACTTGTAACTTTTGTAATGGTCTATATAGAGAAATTGGAGTATTTTTTTACAATGAACTTTTGTTATTGTCTTTATAGTGAAATTGTGAGTTTTTTAACTCGGAACTTTTGTTATGTTTTTTCGAGTAAAATTTGTAAGTTTTTTAATTTGGAACTTTTGCTGTTGTATTTATCGTGAAATCGGTGATTTTTAGCTTGAAACTTTTTATTTTGGTTTTTTTAGTAATATTGGTGATTTTTTTTTTATCTTGGAATTTTGTTATGGTACTTATAGTGAAATTTTTTGGTTTTTTAGTTTGGAACTTTTTTGTTATATTGTTAAATTTGTGAGTTTTTTAACTTGGAACTTTGTTATGGTTTTTAAAGGGAAACTGGGGAGTTTTTTCACTTTGAACTTTTGATATGATCATTACAGTGAAATTGGTGAGTTTTTTTTTAACTTTTAGCTTTTGTAATGGTTTTATAGTGAACTTGGTGAGTTTTTTAAATTGGAACTTTAGTTATTGTTTTTAAAGGGAAATTAGTGAGTATTTTTTAACTTTGAACTTCTGTTTTTGATTTTATAGTGAAATGCGTGACTTTTTGAACTTGGAACTTTTGTTATGGTTTTTACAGAGAAATTGTTCTTTTTTTAACATAAAACTATTGGCATAATCTTTACAGTGAAATTTGGGAGTTTTTAAACTTGTAACATTTTTATTGTCTTTATAGTGAAATAGGTTAGTTTTTTTATTTTAAAATTTTGTTATGGTATTTAGAGTGATATTTGTGAGTTTTTTCGCTTTGAACTTTTGTTATAGTCTTTATAGTGAAATTGGTGTGTTTTTTAACTTGGAAATTCTGTTTTTCTTTTTACAATAAAATTTGTGAGTTTTTTAATTTGGAACTTTTGTTGTTGTATTTATCGTGAAATCGGTGATTTTTAGCTTGAAACTTTTTATTTTGGTTTTTTTAGTAATATTGGTGATTTTTTTTTATCTTGGAATTTTGTTATGGTACTTATAGTGAAATTTTTGGGTTTTTTAGTTTGGAACTTTTTTTGTTATATTGTTAAATTTGTGAGTTTTTTAACTTGGAACTTTGTTATGGTTTTTAAAGGGAAACTGGGGAGTTTTTTCACTTTGAACTTTTGATATGATCATTACAGTGAAATTGGTGAGTTTTTTTTTTTAACTTTTAGCTTTTGTAATGGTTTTATAGTGAACTTGGTGAGTTTTTTAAATTGGAACTTTAGTTATTGTTTTTAAAGGGAAATTAGTGAGTTTTTTTTAACATTGAACTTCTGTTTTTGATTTTATAGTGAAATGCGTGACTTTTTGAACTTGGAACTTTTGTTATGGTTTTTACACAGAAATTGTTCTTTTTTTAACATAAAACTATTGGCATAGTCTTTACAGTGAAATTTGTGAGTTTTTAAACTTGTAACATTTTTATTGTCTTTATAGTGAAATAGGTTAGTTTGTTTATTTTAAAATTTTGTTATGGTATTTAGAGTGATATTTGTGAGTTTTTTCGCTTTGAACTTTTGTTATAGTCTTTATAGTGAAATTGGTGTGTTTTTTAACTTGGAAATTCTGTTTTTCTTTTTACAATAAAATTTGTGAGTTTTTAAACTTGAAACTTTTGTTATGGTTCTTAGAATGAAATTGGTGAGTTTTTTTCACTTTGAACTTTTGATATGTTCATTATAGTGAAATTGGCGAGTTTTCTAACGTTTAGCTTTTGTGATTGTTTTATAGTGAAATTTATGAGTTTTTAGCTTAGAAATTTTATTGTTGTTTTTAAGGGTAACTGGTGACTTTTTTTAACTTTGAAATTCTATTTTTCATTTTATATCGAAATGCCTGAGTTTTTTAAATTGGAACTTTTGTAATGGTTTTTATAGTGAAATTGTTGACTTTTTTAACATGAAACTTTTGTCAGGGTCTTTATAGTGAAACTTGTGAGTTTTTTTAACTTGTAACTTTTGTAATGGTCTATATAGAGAAATTGGTGTATTTTTTTACAATGAACTTTTGTTATTGTCTTTATAGTGAAATTGTGAGTTTTTTAACTCGGAACTTTTGTTATGTTTTTTCGAGTAAAATTTGTAAGTTTTTTAAGTTGGAACTTTTGCTGTTGTATTTATCGTGAAATCGGTGATTTTTAGCTTGAAACTTTTTATTTTGGTTTTTTTAGTAATATTGGTGTTTTTTTTTATCTTGGAATTTTGTTATGGTACTTATAGTGAAATTTTTTGGTTTTTTAGTTTGGAACTTTTTTTTTGTTATATTGTTAAATTTGTGAGTTTTTTAACTTGGAACTTTGTTATGGTTTTTAAAGGGAAACTGGGGAGTTTTTTCACTTTGAACTTTTGATATGATCATTACAGTGAAATTGGTGAGTTTTTTTTTTAACTTTTAGCTTTTGTAATGGTTTTATAGTGAACTTGGTGAGTTTTTTAACTTGGAACTTTAGTTATTGTTTTTAAAGGGAAATTAGTGAGTTTTTTTTAACATTGAACTTCTGTTTTTGATTTTATAGTGAAATGCGTGACTTTTTGAACTTGGAACTTTTGTTATGGTTTTTACAGAGAAATTGTTCTTTTTTTAACATAAAACTATTGGCATAGTCTTTACAGTGAAATTTGTGAGTTTTTAAACTTGTAACATTTTTATTGTCTTTATAGTGAAATAGGTTAGTTTTTTTATTTTAAAATTTTGTTATGGTATTTAGAGTGATATTTGTGAGTTTTTTCGCTTTGAACTTTTGTTATAGTCTTTATAGTGAAATTGGTGTGTTTTTTAACTTGGAAATTCTGTTTTTCTTTTTACAATAAAATTTGTGAGTTTTTAAACTTGAAACTTTTGTTATGGTTCTTAGAATGAAATTGGTGAGTTTTTTTCACTTTGAACTTTAGATATGTTCATTATAGTGAAATTGGCGAGTTTTCTAACGTTTAGCTTTTGTGATTGTTTTATAGTGAAATTTATGAGTTTTTAGCTTAGAAATTTTATTGTTGTTTTTAAGGGTAACTGGTGAGTTTTTTTAACTTTCAAATTCTATTTTTCATTTTATATCGAAATGCCTGAGTTTTTTAAATTGGAACTTTTGTAATGGTTTTTATAGTGAAATTGTTGACTTTTTTAACATGAAACTTTTGTCAGGGTCTTTATAGTGAAACTTGTGAGTTTTTTTAACTTGTAACTTTTGTAATGGTCTATATAGAGAAATTGGTGTATTTTTTTACAATGAACTTTTATTATTGTCTTTATAGTGAAATTGTGAGTTTTTTAACTCGGAACTTTTGTTATGTTTTTTCGAGTAAAATTTGTAAGTTTTTTAATTTGGAACTTTTGCTGTTGTATTTATCGTGAAATCGGTGATTTTTAGCTTGAAACTTTTTATTTTGGTTTTTTTAGTAATATTGGTGATTTTTTTTTATCTTGGAATTTTGTTATGGTACTTATAGTGAAATTTTTTGGTTTTTTAGTTTGGAACTTTTTTTGTTATATTGTTAAATTTGTGAGTTTTTTAACTTGGAACTTTGTTATGGTTTTTAAAGGGAAACTGGGGAGTTTTTTCACTTTGAACTTTTGATATGATCATTACAGTGAAATTGGTGAGTTTTTTTTTAACTTTTAGCTTTTGTAATGGTTTTATAGTGAACTTGGTGAGTTTTTTAAATTGGAACTTTAGTTATTGTTTTTAAAGGGAAATTAGTGAGTATTTTTTAACTTTGAACTTCTGTTTTTGATTTTATAGTGAAATGCGTGACTTTTTGAACTTGGAACTTTTGTTATGGTTTTTACAGAGAAATTGTTCTTTTTTTAACATAAAACTATTGGCATAATCTTTACAGTGAAATTTGTGAGTTTTTAAACTTGTAACATTTTTATTGTCTTTATAGTGAAATAGGTTAGTTTTTTTATTTTAAAATTTTGTTATGGTATTTAGAGTGATATTTGTGAGTTTTTTCGCTTTGAACTTTTGTTATAGTCTTTATAGTGAAATTGGTGTGTTTTTTAACTTGGAAATTCTGTTTTTCTTTTTACAATAAAATTTGTGAGTTTTTAAACTTGAAACTTTTGTTATGGTTCTTAGAATGAAATTGGTGAGTTTTTTTCACTTTAAACTTTTGATATGTTCATTATAGTGAAATTGGCGAGTTTTCTAACGTTTAGCTTTTGTGATTGTTTTATAGTGAAATTTATGAGTTTTTAGCTTAGAAATTTTATTGTTGTTTTTAAGGGTAACTGGTGAGTTTTTTTAACTTTGAAATTCTATTTTTCATTTTATATCGAAATGCCTGAGTTTTTTAAATTGGAACTTTTGTAATGGTTTTTATAGTGAAATTGTTGACTTTTTTAACATGAAACTTTTGTCAGGGTCTTTATAGTGAAACTTGTGAGTTTTTTTAACTTGTAACTTTTGTAATGGTCTATATAGAGAAATTGGTGTATTTTTTTACAATGAACTTTTGTTATTGTCTTTATAGTGAAATTGTGAGTTTTTTAACTCGGAACTTTTGTTATGTTTTTTCGAGTAAAATTTGTAAGTTTTTTAATTTGGAACTTTTGCTGTTGTATTTATCGTGAAATCGGTGATTTTTAGCTTGAAACTTTTTATTTTGGTTTTTTTAGTAATATTGGTGATTTTTTTTTTATCTTGGAATTTTGTTATGGTACTTATAGTGAAATTTTTTGGTTTTTTAGTTTGGAACTTTTTTGTTATATTGTTAAATTTGTGAGTTTTTTAACTTGGAACTTTGTTATGGTTTTTAAAGGGAAACTGGGGAGTTTTTTCACTTTGAACTTTTGATATGATCATTACAGTGAAATTGGTGAGTTTTTTTAACTTTTAGCTTTTGTAATGGTTTTATAGTGAACTTGGTGAGTTTTTTAAATTGGAACTTTAGTTATTGTTTTTAAAGGGAAATTAGTGAGTATTTTTTAACTTTGAACTTCTGTTTTTGATTTTATAGTGAAATGCGTGACTTTTTGAACTTGGAACTTTTGTTATGGTTTTTACAGAGAAATTGTTCTTTTTTTAACATAAAACTATTGGCATAATCTTTACAGTGAAATTTGGGAGTTTTTAAACTTGTAACATTTTTATTGTCTTTATAGTGAAATAGGTTAGTTTTTTTATTTTAAAATTTTGTTATGGTATTTAGAGTGATATTTGTGAGTTTTTTCGCTTTGAACTTTTGTTATAGTCTTTATAGTGAAATTGGTGTGTTTTTTAACTTGGAAATTCTGTTTTTCTTTTTACAATAAAATTTGTGAGTTTTTTAATTTGGAACTTTTGCTGTTGTATTTATCGTGAAATCGGTGATTTTTAGCTTGAAACTTTTTATTTTTGTTTTTTTAGTAATATTGGTGATTTTTTTTTATCCTGGAATTTTGTTATGGTACTTATAGTGAAATTTTTGGGTTTTTTAGTTTGGAACTTTTTTTGTTATATTGTTAAATTTGTGAGTTTTTTAACTTGGAACTTTGTTATGGTTTTTAAAGGGAAACTGGGGAGTTTTTTCACTTTGAACTTTTGATATGATCATTACAGTGAAATTGGTGAGTTTTTTTTTAACTTTTAGCTTTTGTAATGGTTTTATAGTGAACTTGGTGAGTTTTTTAAATTGGAACTTTAGTTATTGTTTTTAAAGGGAAATTAGTGAGTTTTTTTTAACATTGAACTTCTGTTTTTGATTTTATAGTGAAATGCGTGACTTTTTGAACTTGGAACTTTTGTTATGGTTTTTACACAGAAATTGTTCTTTTTTTAACATAAAACTATTGGCATAGTCTTTACAGTGAAATTTGTGAGTTTTTAAACTTGTAACATTTTTATTGTCTTTATAGTGAAATAGGTTAGTTTTTTTATTTTAAAATTTTGTTATGGTATTTAGAGTGATATTTGTGAGTTTTTTCGCTTTGAACTTTTGTTATAGTCTTTATAGTGAAATTGGTGTGTTTTTTAACTTGGAAATTCTGTTTTTCTTTTTACAATAAAATTTGTGAGTTTTTAAACTTGAAACTTTTGTTATGGTTCTTAGAATGAAATTGGTGAGTTTTTTTCACTTTGAACTTTTGATATGTTCATTATAGTAAAATTGGCGAGTTTTCTAACGTTTAGCTTTTGTGATTGTTTTATAGTGAAATTTATGAGTTTTTAGCTTAGAAATTTTATTGTTGTTTTTAAGGGTAACTGGTGAGTTTTTTTAACTTTGAAATTCTATTTTTCATTTTATATCGAAATGCCTGAGTTTTTTAAATTGGAACTTTTGTAATGGTTTTTATAGTGAAATTGTTGACTTTTTTAACATGAAACTTTTGTCAGGGTCTTTATAGTGAAACTTGTGAGTTTTTTTAACTTGTAACTTTTGTAATGGTCTATATAGAGAAATTGGTGTATTTTTTTACAATGAACTTTTGTTATTCTCTTTATAGTGAAATTGTGAGTTTTTTAACTCGGAACTTTTGTTATGTTTTTTCGAGTAAAATTTGTAAGTATTTTAATTTGGAACTTTTGTTATTGTATTTATCGTGAAATCGGTGATTTTTAGCTTGAAACTTTTTATTTTGGTTTTTTTAGTAATATTGGTGATTTTTTTTTATCTTGGAATTTTGTTATGGTACTTATAGTGAAATTTTTTGGCTTTTTAGTTTGGAACTTTTTTTGTTATATTGTTAAATTTGTGAGTTTTTTAACTTGGAACTTTGTTATGGTTTTTAAAGGGAAACTGGGGAGTTTTTTCACTTTGAACTTTTGATATGATCATTACAGTGAAATTCGTGAGTTTTTTTTTAACTTTTAGCTTTTGTAATGGTTTTATAGTGAACTTGGTGAGTTTTTTAAATTGGAACTTTAGTTATTGTTTTTAAAGGGAAATTAATAAGTATTTTTTAACTTTGAACTTCTGTTTTTGATTTTATAGTGAAATGAGTGACTTTTTGAACTTTGAACTTTTGTTATGGTTTTTACAGAGAAATTGTTCTTTTTTTAACATAAAACTATTGGCATAATCTTTACAGTGAAATTTGTGAGTTTTTAAACTTGTAACATTTTTATTGTCTTTATAGTGAAATAGGTTAGTTTTTTTATTTTAAAATTTTGTTATGGTATTTAGAGTGATATTTGTGAGTTTTTTTCGCTTTGAACTTTTGTTCTAGTCTTTATAGTGAAATTGGTGTGTTTTTTAACTTGGAAATTCTGTTTTTCTTTTTACAATAAAATTTGTGAGTTTTTAAACTTGAAACTTTTGTTATGGTTCTTAGAATGAAATTGGTGAGTTTTTTTTCACTTTGAACTTTTGATATGTTCATTATAGTGAAATTGGCGAGTTTTCTAACGTTTAGCTTTTGTGATTGTTTTATAGTGAAATTTATGAGTTTTTAGCTTAGAAATTTTATTGTTGTTTTTAAGGGTAACTGGTGAGTTTTTTTAACTTTGAAATTCTATTTTTCATTTTATATCGAAATGCCTGAGTTTTTTAAATTGGAACTTTTGTAATGGTTTTTATAGTGAAATTGTTGACTTTTTTAACATGAAACTTTTGTCAGGGTCTTTATAGTGAAACTTGTGAGTTTTTTTAACTTGTAACTTTTGTAATGGTCTATATAGAGAAATTGGTGTATTTTTTTACAATGAACTTTTGTTATTCTCTTTATAGTGAAATTGTGAGTTTTTTAACTCGGAACTTTTGTTATGTTTTTTCGAGTAAAATTTGTAAGTATTTTAATTTGGAACTTTTGTTATTGTATTTATCGTGAAATCGGTGATTTTTAGCTTGAAACTTTTTATTTTGGTTTTTTTAGTAATATTGGTGATTTTTTTTTTATCTTGGAATTTTGTTATGGTACTTATAGTGAAATTTTTGGGTTTTTTAGTTTGGAACTTTTTTTGTTATATTGTTAAATTTGTGAGTTTTTAACTTGGAACTTTGTTATGGTTTTTAAAGGGAAACTGGGGAGTTTTTTCACTTTGAACTTTTGATATGATCATTACAGTGAAATTGGTGAGTTTTTTTTTTAACTTTTAGCTTTTGTAATGGTTTTATAGTGAACTTGGTGAGTTTTTTAAATTGGAACTTTAGTTATTGTTTTTAAAGGGAAATTAGTGAGTATTTTTTAACTTTGAACTTCTGTTTTTGATTTTATAGTGAAATGCGTGACTTTTTGAACTTGGAACTTTTGTTATGGTTTTTACAGAGAAATTGTTCTTTTTTTAACATAAAACTATTGGCATAATCTTTACAGTGAAATTTGTGAGTTTTTAAACTTGTAACATTTTTATTGTCTTTATAGTGAAATAGGTTAGTTTTTTTATTTTAAAATTTTGTTATGGTATTTAGAGTGATATTTGTGAGTTTTTTCGCTTTGAACTTTTGTTATAGTCTTTATAGTGAAATTGGTGTGTTTTTTAACTTGGAAATTCTGTTTTTCTTTTTACAATAAAATTTGTGAGTTTTTAAACTTGAAACTTTTGTTATGGTTCTTAGAATGAAATTGGTGAGTTTTTTTCACTTTGAACTTTTGATATGTTCATTATAGTGAAATTGGCGAGTTTTCTAACGTTTAGCTTTTGTGATTGTTTTATAGTGAAATTTATGAGTTTTTAGCTTAGAAATTTTATTGTTGTTTTTAAGGGTAACTGGTGAGTTTTTTTAACTTTGAAATTCTATTTTTCATTTTATATCGAAATGCCTGAGTTTTTTAAATTGGAACTTTTGTAATGGTTTTTATAGTGAAATTGTTGACTTTTTTAACATGAAACTTTTGTCAGGGTCTTTATAGTGAAACTTGTGAGTTTTTTTAACTTGTAACTTTTGTAATGGTCTATATAGAGAAATTGGTGCATTTTTTTACAATGAACTTTTGTTATTGTCTTTATAGTGAAATTGTGAGTTTTTTAACTCGGAACTTTTGTTATGTTTTTTCGAGTAAAATTTGTAAGTTTTTTAATTTGGAACTTTTGCTGTTGTATTTATCGTGAAATCGGTGATTTTTAGCTTGAAACTTTTTATTTTGGTTTTTTTAGTAATATTGGTGATTTTTTTTTTATCTTGGAATTTTGTTATGGTACTTATAGTGAAATTTTTTGGTTTTTTAGTTTGGAACTTTTTTGTTATATTGTTAAATTTGTGAGTTTTTTAACTTGGAACTTTGTTATGGTTTTTAAAGGGAAACTGGGGAGTTTTTTCACTTTGAACTTTTGATATGATCATTACAGTGAAATTGGTGAGTTTTTTTAACTTTTAGCTTTTGTAATGGTTTTATAGTGAACTTGGTGAGTTTTTTAAATTGGAACTTTAGTTATTGTTTTTAAAGGGAAATTAGTGAGTATTTTTTAACTTTGAACTTCTGTTTTTGATTTTATAGTGAAATGCGTGACTTTTTGAACTTGGAACTTTTGTTATGGTTTTTACAGAGAAATTGTTCTTTTTTTAACATAAAACTATTGGCATAATCTTTACAGTGAAATTTGTGAGTTTTTAAACTTGTAACATTTTTATTGTCTTTATAGTGAAATAGGTTAGTTTTTTTATTTTAAAATTTTGTTATGGTATTTAGAGTGATATTTGTGAGTTTTTTCGCTTTGAACTTTTGTTATAGTCTTTATAGTGAAATTGGTGTGTTTTTTAACTTGGAAATTCTGTTTTTCTTTTTACAATAAAATTTGTGAGTTTTTTAATTTGGAACTTTTGCTGTTGTATTTATCGTGAAATCGGTGATTTTTAGCTTGAAACTTTTTATTTTTGTTTTTTTAGTAATATTGGTGATTTTTTTTTATCTTGGAATTTTGTTATGGTACTTATAGTGAAATTTTTGGGTTTTTTAGTTTGGAACTTTTTTTGTTATATTGTTAAATTTGTGAGTTTTTTAACTTGGAACTTTGTTATGGTTTTTAAAGGGAAACTGGGGAGTTTTTTCACTTTGAACTTTTGATATGATCATTACAGTGAAATTGGTGAGTTTTTTTTTTAACTTTTAGCTTTTGTAATGGTTTTATAGTGAACTTGGTGAGTTTTTTAAATTGGAACTTTAGTTATTGTTTTTAAAGGGAAATTAGTGAGTTTTTTTTAACATTGAACTTCTGTTTTTGATTTTATAGTGAAATGCGTGACTTTTTGAACTTGGAACTTTTGTTATGGTTTTTACACAGAAATTGTTCTTTTTTTAACATAAAACTATTGGCATAGTCTTTACAGTGAAATTTGTGAGTTTTTAAACTTGTAACATTTTTATTGTCTTTATAGTGAAATAGGTTAGTTTTTTTATTTTAAAATTTTGTTATGGTATTTAGAGTGATATTTGTGAGTTTTTTCGCTTTGAACTTTTGTTATAGTCTTTATAGTGAAATTGGTGTGTTTTTTAACTTGGAAATTCTGTTTTTCTTTTTACAATAAAATTTGTGAGTTTTTAAACTTGAAACTTTTGTTATGGTTCTTAGAATGAAATTGGTGAGTTTTTTTCACTTTGAACTTTTGATATGTTCATTATAGTGAAATTGGCGAGTTTTCTAACGTTTAGCTTTTGTGATTGTTTTATAGTGAAATTTATGAGTTTTTAGCTTAGAAATTTTATTGTTGTTTTTAAGGGTAACTGGTGAGTTTTTTTAACTTTGAAATTCTATTTTTCATTTTATATCGAAATGCCTGAGTTTTTTAAATTGGAACTTTTGTAATGGTTTTTATAGTGAAATTGTTGACTTTTTTAACATGAAACTTTTGTCAGGGTCTTTATAGTGAAACTTGTGAGTTTTTTTAACTTGTAACTTTTGTAATGGTCTATATAGAGAAATTGGTGTATTTTTTTACAATGAACTTTTGTTATTGTCTTTATAGTGAAATTGTGAGTTTTTTAACTCGGAACTTTTGTTATGTTTTTTCGAGTAAAATTTGTAAGTTTTTTAATTTGGAACTTTTGTTGTTGTATTTATCGTGAAATCGGTGATTTTTAGCTTGAAACTATTTATTTTGGTTTTTTTAGTAATATTGGTGATTTTTTTTTATCTTGGAATTTTGTTATGGTACTTATAGTGAAATTTTTTGGCTTTTTAGTTTGGAACTTTTTTTGTTATATTGTTAAATTTGTGAGTTTTTTAACTTGGAACTTTGTTATAGTTTTTAAAGGGAAACTGGGGAGTTTTTTCACTTTGAACTTTTGATATGATCATTACAGTGAAATTGGTGAGTTTTTTTTTTAACTTTTAGCTTTTGTAATGGTTTTATAGTGAACTTGGTGAGTTTTTTAAATTGGAACTTTAGTTATTGTTTTTAAAGGGAAATTAGTAAGTATTTTTTAACTTTGAACTTCTGTTTTTGATTTTATAGTGAAATGCGTGACTTTTTGAACTTTGAACTTTTAATAGGGTTTTTACAGAGAAATTGTTCTTTTTTTAACATAAAACTATTGGCATAATCTTTACAGTGAAATTTGTGAGTTTTTAAACTTGTAACATTTTTATTGTCTTTATAGTGAAATAGGTTAGTTTTTTTATTTTAAAATTTTGTTATGGTATTTAGAGTGATATTTGTGAGTTTTTTCGCTTTGAACTTTTGTTCTAGTCTTTATAGTGAAATTGGTGTATTTTTTAACTTGGAAATTCTGTTTTTCTTTTTACAATAAAATTTGTGAGTTTTTAAACTTGAAACTTTTGTTATGGTTCTTAGAATGAAATTGGTGAGTTTTTTTCACTTTGAACTTTTGATATGTTCATTATAGTGAAATTGGCGAGTTTTCTAACGTTTAGCTTTTGTGATTGTTTTATAGCGAAATTTATGAGTTTTTAGCTTAGAAATTTTTTTGTTGTTTTTAAGGGTAACTGGTGAGTTTTTTTAACTTTGAAATTCTATTTTTCATTTTATATCGAAATGCCTGAGTTTTTTAAATTGGAACTTTTGTAATGGTTTTTATAGTGAAATTGTTGACTTTTTTAACATGAAACTTTTGTCAGGGTCTATATAGTGAAACTTGTGAGTTTTTTAAACTTGTAACTTTTGTAATGGTCTATATAGAGAAATTGGTGTATTTTTTTACAATGAACTTTTGTTATTGTCTTTATAGTGAAATTGTGAGTTTTTTAACTCGGGACTTTTGTTATGTTTTTTCGAGTAAAATTTGTAAGTTTTTAATTTGGAACTTTTGCTGTTGTATTTATCGTGAAATCGGTGATTTTTAGCTTGAAACTATTTATTTTGGTTTTTTTAGTAATATTGGTGATTTTTTTTTTATCTTGGAATTTTGATATGCTACTTATAGTGAAACTTTTTGGTTTTTTAGTTTGGAACTTTTTTTTGTTATATTGTTAAATTTGTGAGTTTTTTAACTTGGAACTTTGTTATGGTTTTTAAACGGAAACTGGGGAGTTTTTTCACTTTGAACTTTTGATATGATCATTACAGTGAAATTGGTGAGTTTTTTTTTTAACTTTTAGCTTTTGTAATGGTTTTATAGTGAACTTGGTGAGTTTTTTAACTTGGAACTTTAGTTATTGTTTTTAAAGGGAAATTAGTGAGTTTTTTTTAACTTTGAACTTCTGTTTTTGATTTTATAGTGAAATGCGTGACTTTTTGAACTTGGAACTTTTGTTATGGTTTTTACAGTGAAATTGTTCTTGTTTTAACATGAAACTATTGGCATAATCTTTACAGTGAAATTTGTGAGTTTTTAAACTTGTAACATTTTTATTGTCTTTATAGTGAAATTGGTTAGTTTTTTTTATTTTAAAATTTTGTTATTGTATTTAGAGTGATATTTGTGAGTTTTTTCGCTTTGAACTTTTGTTATAGTCTTTATAGTGAAATTGGTGTGTTTTTTAACTTGGAAATTCTGTTTTTCTTTTTACAATAAAATTTGTGAGTTTTTAAACTTGAAACTTTTGTTATGGTTCTTAGAATGAAATTGGTGAGTTTTTTTCACTTTGAACTTTTGATATGTTCATTATAGTGAAATTGGCGAGTTTTCTAACGTTTAGCTTTTGTGATTGTTTTATAGTGAAATTTATGAGTTTTTAGCTTAGAAATTTTATTGTTGTTTTTAAGGGTAACTGGTGAGTTTTTTTAACTTTGAAATTCTATTTTTCATTTTATATCGAAATGCCTGAGTTTTTTAAATTGGAACTTTTGTAATGGTTTTTATAGTGAAATTGTTGACTTTTTTAACATGAAACTTTTGTCAGGGTCTTTATAGTGAAACTTGTGAGTTTTTTTAACTTGTAACTTTTGTAATGGTCTATATAGAGAAATTGGTGTATTTTTTTACAATGAACTTTTGTTATTGTCTTTATAGTGAAATTGTGAGTTTTTTTAACTCGGAACTTTTGTTATGTTTTTTCGAGTAAAATTTGTAAGTTTTTTAATTTGGAACTTTTGTTGTTGTATTTATCGTGAAATCGGTGATTTTTAGCTTGAAACTATTTATTTTGGTTTTTTTAGTAATATTGGTGATTTTTTTTTATCTTGGAATTTTGTTATGGTACTTATAGTGAAATTTTTTGGCTTTTTAGTTTGGAACTTTTTTTGTTATATTGTTAAATTTGTGAGTTTTTTAACTTGGAACTTTGTTATAGTTTTTAAAGGGAAACTGGGGAGTTTTTTCACTTTGAACTTTTGATATGATCATTACAGTGAAATTGGTGAGTTTTTTTTTAACTTTTAGCTTTTGTAATGGTTTTATAGTGAACTTGGTGAGTTTTTTAAATTGGAACTTTAGTTATTGTTTTTAAAGGGAAATTAGTAAGTATTTTTTAACTTTGAACTTCTGTTTTTGATTTTATAGTGAAATGCGTGACTTTTTGAACTTTGAACTTTTAATAGGGTTTTTACAGAGAAATTGTTCTTTTTTTAACATAAAACTATTGGCATAATCTTTACAGTGAAATTTGTGAGTTTTTAAACTTGTAACATTTTTATTGTCTTTATAGTGAAATAGGTTAGTTTTTTTATTTTAAAATTTTGTTATGGTATTTAGAGTGATATTTGTGAGTTTTTTCGCTTTGAACTTTTGTTCTAGTCTTTATAGTGAAATTGGTGTGTTTTTTAACTTGGAAATTCTGTTTTTCTTTTTACAATAAAATTTGTGAGTTTTTAAACTTGAAACTTTTGTTATGGTTCTTAGAATGAAATTGGTGAGTTTTTTTCACTTTGAACTTTTGATATGTTCATTATAGTGAAATTGGCGAGTTTTCTAACGTTTAGCTTTTGTGATTGTTTTATAGTGAAATTTATGAGTTTTTAGCTTAGAAATTTTTTTGTTGTTTTTAAGGGTAACTGGTGAGTTTTTTTAACTTTGAAATTCTATTTTTCATTTTATATCGAAATGCCTGAGTTTTTTAAATTGGAACTTTTGTAATGGTTTTTATAGTGAAATTGTTGACTTTTTTAACATGAAACTTTTGTCAGGGTCTATATAGTGAAACTTGTGAGTTTTTTAAACTTGTAACTTTTGTAATGGTCTATATAGAGAAATTGGTGTATTTTTTTACAATGAACTTTTGCTATTGTCTTTATAGTGAAATTGTGAGTTTTTTAACTCGGGACTTTTGTTATGTTTTTTCGAGTAAAATTTGTAAGTTTTTAATTTGGAACTTTTGCTGTTGTATTTATCGTGAAATCGGTGATTTTTAGCTTGAAACTATTTATTTTGGTTTTTTTAGTAATATTGGTGATTTTTTTTTATCTTGGAATTTTGATATGCTACTTATAGTGAAACTTTTTGGTTTTTTAGTTTGGAACTTTTTTTTGTTATATTGTTAAATTTGTGAGTTTTTTAACTTGGAACTTTGTTATGGTTTTTAAACGGAAACTGGGGAGTTTTTTCACTTTGAACTTTTGATATGATCATTACAGTGAAATTGGTGAGTTTTTTTTTTAACTTTTAGCTTTTGTAATGGTTTTATAGTGAACTTGGTGAGTTTTTTAACTTGGAACTTTAGTTATTGTTTTTAAAGGGAAATTAGTGAGTTTTTTTTAACTTTGAACTCCTGTTTTTGATTTTATAGTGAAATGCGTGACTTTTTGAACTTGGAACTTTTGTTATGGTTTTTACAGTGAAATTGTTCTTGTTTTAACATGAAACTATTGGCATAATCTTTACAGTGAAATTTGTGAGTTTTTAAACTTGTAACATTTTTATTGTCTTTATAGTGAAATTGGTTAGTTTTTTTTATTTTAAAATTTTGTTATTGTATTTAGAGTGATATTTGTGAGTTTTTTCGCTTTGAACTTTTGTTATAGTCTTTATAGTGAAATTGGTGTGTTTTTTAACTTGGAAATTCTGTTTTTCTTTTTACAATAAAATTTGTGAGTTTTTAAACTTGAAACTTTTGTTATGGTTCTTAGAATGAAATTGGTGAGTTTTTTTCACTTTGAACTTTTGATATGTTCATTATAGTGAAATTGGCGAGTTTTCTAACGTTTAGCTTTTGTGATTGTTTTATAGTGAAATTTATGAGTTTTTAGCTTAGAAATTTTATTGTTGTTTTTAAGGGTAACTGGTGAGTTTTTTTAACTTTGAAATTCTATTTTTCATTTTATATCGAAATGCCTGAGTTTTTTAAATTGGAACTTTTGTAATGGTTTTTATAGTGAAATTGTTGACTTTTTTAACATGAAACTTTTGTCAGGGTCTTTATAGTGAAACTTGTGAGTTTTTTTAACTTGTAACTTTTGTAATGGTCTATATAGAGAAATTGGTGTATTTTTTTACAATGAACTTTTGTTATTGTCTTTATAGTGAAATTGTGAGTTTTTTTAACTCGGAACTTTTGTTATGTTTTTTCGAGTAAAATTTGTAAGTTTTTTAATTTGGAACTTTTGTTGTTGTATTTATCGTGAAATCAGTGATTTTTAGCTTGAAACTATTTATTTTGGTTTTTTTAGTAATATTGGTGATTTTTTTTTATCTTGGAATTTTGTTATGGTACTTATAGTGAAATTTTTTGGCTTTTTAGTTTGGAACTTTTTTTGTTATATTGTTAAATTTGTGAGTTTTTTAACTTGGAACTTTGTTATAGTTTTTAAAGGGAAACTGGGGAGTTTTTTCACTTTGAACTTTTGATATGATCATTACAGTGAAATTGGTGAGTTTTTTTTTTAACTTTTAGCTTTTGTAATGGTTTTATAGTGAACTTGGTGAGTTTTTTAAATTGGAACTTTAGTTATTGTTTTTAAAGGGAAATTAGTAAGTATTTTTTAACTTTGAACTTCTGTTTTTGATTTTATAGTGAAATGCGTGACTTTTTGAACTTTGAACTTTTAATAGGGTTTTTACAGAGAAATTGTTCTTTTTTTAACATAAAACTATTGGCATAATCTTTACAGTGAAATTTGTGAGTTTTTAAACTTGTAACATTTTTATTGTCTTTATAGTGAAATAGGTTAGTTTTTTTATTTTAAAATTTTGTTATGGTATTTAGAGTGATATTTGTGAGTTTTTTCGCTTTGAACTTTTGTTCTAGTCTTTATAGTGAAATTGGTGTGTTTTTTAACTTGGAAATTCTGTTTTTCTTTTTACAATAAAATTTGTGAGTTTTTAAACTTGAAACTTTTGTTATGGTTCTTAATATGAAATTGGTGAGTTTTTTTCACTTTGAACTTTTGATATGTTCATTATAGTGAAATTGGCGAGTTTTCTAACGTTTAGCTTTTGTGATTGTTTTATAGTGAAATTTATGAGTTTTTAGCTTAGAAATTTTTTTGTTGTTTTTAAGGGTAACTGGTGAGTTTTTTTAACTTTGAAATTCTATTTTTCATTTTATATCGAAATGCCTGAGTTTTTTAAATTGGAACTTTTGTAATGGTTTTTATAGTGAAATTGTTGACTTTTTTAACATGAAACTTTTGTCAGGGTCTATATAGTGAAACTTGTGAGTTTTTTAAACTTGTAACTTTTGTAATGGTCTATATAGAGAAATTGGTGTATTTTTTTACAATGAACTTTTGTTATTGTCTTTATAGTGAAATTGTGAGTTTTTTAACTCGGGACTTTTGTTATGTTTTTTCGAGTAAAATTTGTAAGTTTTTAATTTGGAACTTTTGCTGTTGTATTTATCGTGAAATCGGTGATTTTTAGCTTGAAACTATTTATTTTGGTTTTTTTAGTAATATTGGTGATTTTTTTTTATCTTGGAATTTTGATATGCTACTTATAGTGAAACTTTTTGGTTTTTTAGTTTGGAACTTTTTTTTGTTATATTGTTAAATTTGTGAGTTTTTTAACTTGGAACTTTGTTATGGTTTTTAAACGGAAACTGGGGAGTTTTTTCACTTTGAACTTTTGATATGATCATTACAGTGAAATTGGTGAGTTTTTTTTTTAACTTTTAGCTTTTGTAATGGTTTTATAGTGAACTTGGTGAGTTTTTTAACTTGGAACTTTAGTTATTGTTTTTAAAGGGAAATTAGTGAGTTTTTTTTAACTTTGAACTTCTGTTTTTGATTTTATAGTGAAATGCGTGACTTTTGGAACTTGGAACTTTTGTTATGGTTTTTACAGTGAAATTGTTCTTGTTTTAACATGAAACTATTGGCATAATCTTTACAGTGAAATTTGTGAGTTTTTAAACTTGTAACATTTTTATTGTCTTTATAGTGAAATTGGTTAGTTTTTTTTATTTTAAAATTTTGTTATTGTATTTAGAGTGATATTTGTGAGTTTTTTCGCTTTGAACTTTTGTTATAGTCTTTATAGTGAAATTGGTGTGTTTTTTAACTTGGAAATTCTGTTTTTCTTTTTACAATAAAATTTGTGAGTTTTTAAACTTGAAACTTTTGTTATGGTTCTTAGAATGAAATTGGTGAGTTTTTTTCACTTTGAACTTTTGATATGTTCATTATAGTGAAATTGGCGAGTTTTCTAACGTTTAACTTTTGTGATTGTTTTATAGTGAAATTTATGAGTTTTTAGCTTAGAAATTTTATTGTTGTTTTTAAGGGTAACTGGTGAGTTTTTTTAACTTTGAAATTCTATTTTTCATTTTATATCGAAATGCCTGAGTTTTTTAAATTGGAACTTTTGTAATGGTTTTTATAGTGAAATTGTTGACTTTTTTAACATGAAACTTTTGTCAGGGTCTTTATAGTGAAACTTGTGAGTTTTTTTAACTTGTAACTTTTGTAATGGTCTATATAGAGAAATTGGTGTATTTTTTTACAATGAACTTTGGTTATTCTCTTTATAGTGAAATTGTGAGTTTTTTAACTCAGAACTTTTGTTATGTTTTTTCGAGTAAAATTTGTAAGTATTTTAATTTGGAACTTTTGTTGTTGTATTTATCGTGAAATCGGTGATTTTTAGCTTGAAACTTTTTATTTTGGTTTTTTTAGTAATATTGGTGATTTTTTTTTATCTTGGAATTTTGTTATGGTACTTATAGTGAAATTTTTGGGTTTTTTAGTTTGGAACTTTTTTTGTTATATTGTTAAATTTGTGAGTTTTTTAACTTGGAACTTTGTTATGGTTTTTAAAGGGAAACTGGGGAGTTTTTTCACTTTGAACTTTTGATATGATCATTACAGTGAAATTGGTGAGTTTTTTTTTAACTTTTAGCTTTTGTAATGGTTTTATAGTGAACTTGGTGAGTTTTTTAAATTGGAACTTTAGTTATTGTTTTTAAAGGGAAATTAGTGAGTATTTTTTAACTTTGAACTTCTGTTTTTGATTTTATAGTGAAATGCGTGACTTTTTGAACTTGGAACTTTTGTTATGGTTTTTACAGAGAAATTGTTCTTTTTTTAACATAAAACTATTGGCATAATCTTTACAGTGAAATTTGTGAGTTTTTAAACTTGTAACATTTTTATTGTCTTTATAGTGAAATAGGTTAGTTTTTTTATTTTAAAATTTTGTTATGGTATTTAGAGTGATATTTGTGAGTTTTTTCAATTTGAACTTTTGTTATAGTCTTTATAGTGAAATTGGTGTGTTTTTTAACTTGGAAA
The DNA here is from genome assembly GCA_963859935.3 of Lathyrus sativus. Taxonomy (NCBI): domain Eukaryota; kingdom Viridiplantae; phylum Streptophyta; class Magnoliopsida; order Fabales; family Fabaceae; genus Lathyrus; species Lathyrus sativus. The sequence continues at coordinate 250,851,451 of OZ012740.1, read as the reverse complement.
TTCTGTTTTTCTTTTTACAATAAAATTTGTGAGTTTTTAAACTTGAAACTTTTGTTATGGTTCTTAGAATGAAATTGGTGAGTTTTTTTCACTTTGAACTTTTGATATGTTCATTATAGTGAAATTGGCGAGTTTTCTAACGTTTAGCTTTTGTGATTGTTTTATAGTGAAATTTATGAGTTTTTAGCTTAGAAATTTTATTGTTGTTTTTAAGGGTAACTGGTGAGTTTTTTTAACTTTGAAATTCTATTTTTCATTTTATATCGAAATGCCTGAGTTTTTTAAATTGGAACTTTTGTAATGGTTTTTATAGTGAAATTGTTGACTTTTTTAACATGAAACTTTTGTCAGGGTCTTTATAGTGAAACTTGTGAGTTTTTTTAACATGAAACTTTTAAACTTGAAACTTTTGTTATGGTTCTTAGAATGAAATTGGTGAGTTTTTTTCACTTTGAACTTTTGATATGTTCATTATAGTGAAATTGGCGAGTTTTCTAACGTTTAGCTTTTGTGATTGTTTTATAGTGAAATTTATGAGTTTTTAGCTTAGAAATTTTATTGTTGTTTTTAAGGGTAACTGGTGAGTTTTTTTAACTTGAAACTTTTAAACTTGAAACTTTTGTTATGGTTCTTAGAATGAAATTGGTGAGTTTTTTTCACTTTGAACTTTTGATATGTTCATTATAGTGAAATTGGCGAGTTTTCTAACGTTTAGCTTTTGTGATTGTTTTATAGTGAAATTTATGAGTTTTTAGCTTAGAAATTTTATTGTTGTTTTTAAGGGTAACTGGTGAGTTTTTTTAACTTTGAAATTCTATTTTTCATTTTATATCGAAATGCCTGAGTTTTTTAAATTGGAACTTTTGTAATGGTTTTTATAGTGAAATTGTTGACTTTTTTAACATGAAACTTTTGTCAGGGTCTTTATAGTGAAACTTGTGAGTTTTTTTAACATGAAACTTTTAAACTTGAAACTTTTGTTATGGTTCTTAGAATGAAATTGGTGAGTTTTTTTCACTTTGAACTTTTGATATGTTCATTATAGTGAAATTGGCGAGTTTTCTAACGTTTAGCTTTTGTGATTGTTTTATAGTGAAATTTATGAGTTTTTAGCTTAGAAATTTTATTGTTGTTTTTAAGGGTAACTGGTGAGTTTTTTTAACTTTGAAATTCTATTTTTCATTTTATATCGAAATGCCTGAGTTTTTTAAATTGGAACTTTTGTAATGGTTTTTATAGTGAAATTGTTGACTTTTTTAACATGAAACTTTTGTCAGGGTCTTTATAGTGAAACTTGTGAGTTTTTTTAACTTGTAACTTTTGTAATGGTCTATATAGAGAAATTGGTGCATTTTTTTACAATGAACTTTTGTTATTGTCTTTATAGTGAAATTGTGAGTTTTTTAACTCGGAACTTTTGTTATGTTTTATCGAGTAAAATTTGTAAGTTTTTTAATTTGGAACTTTTGCTGTTGTATTTATCGTGAAATCGGTGATTTTTAGCTTGAAACTTTTTATTTTGGTTTTTTTAGTAATATTGGTGATTTTTTTTTATCTTGGAATTTTGTTATGGTACTTATAGTGAAATTTTTTGGTTTTTTAGTTTGGAACTTTTTTGTTATATTGTTAAATTTGTGAGTTTTTTAACTTGGAACTTTGTTATGGTTTTTAAAGGGAAACTGGGGAGTTTTTTCACTTTGAACTTTTGATATGATCATTACAGTGAAATTGGTGAGTTTTTTTTTAACTTTTAGCTTTTGTAATGGTTTTATAGTGAACTTGGTGAGTTTTTAAAATTGGAACTTTAGTTATTGTTTTTAAAGGGAAATTAGTGAGTTTTTTTTAACTTTGAACTTCTGTTTTTGATTTTATAGTGAAATGCGTGACTTTTTGAACTTGGAACTTTTGTTATGGTTTTTACAGTGAAATTGTTCTTTTTTTAACATAAAACTATTGGCATAATCTTTACAGTGAAATTTGTGAGTTTTTAAACTTGTAACATTTTTATTGTCTTTATAGTGAAATAGGTTAGTTTTTTTATTTTAAAATTTTGTTATGGTATTTAGAGTGATATTTGTGAGTTTTTTCGCTTTGAACTTTTGTTATAGTCTTTATAGTGAAATTGGTGTGTTTTTTAACTTGGAAATTCTGTTTTTCTTTTTACAATAAAATTTGTGAGTTTTTAAACTTGAAACTTTTGTTATGGTTCTTAGAATGAAATTGGTGAGTTTTTTTCACTTTGAACTTTTGATATGTTCATTATAGTGAAATTGGCGAGTTTTCTAACGTTTAGCTTTTGTGATTGTTTTATAGTGAAATTTATGAGTTTTTAGCTTAGAAATTTTATTGTTGTTTTTAAGGGTAACTGGTGAGTTTTTTTAACTTTGAAATTCTATTTTTCATTTTATATCGAAATGCCTGAGTTTTTTAAATTGGAACTTTTGTAATGGTTTTTATAGTGAAATTGTTGACTTTTTTAACATGAAACTTTTGTCAGGGTCTTTATAGTGAAACTTGTGAGTTTTTTTAACTTGTAACTTTTGTAATGGTCTATATAGAGAAATTGGTGTATTTTTTTACAATGAACTTTTGTTATTGTCTTTATAGTGAAATTGTGAGTTTTTTAACTCGGAACTTTTGTTATGTTTTTTCGAGTAAAATTTGTAAGTTTTTTAATTTGGAACTTTTGCTGTTGTATTTATCGTGAAATCAGTGATTTTTAGCTTGAAACTATTTATTTTGGTTTTTTTAGTAATATTGGTGATTTTTTTTTATCTTGGAATTTTGTTATGGTACTTATAGTGAAATTTTTTGGCTTTTTAGTTTGGAACTTTTTTTGTTATATTGTTAAATTTGTGAGTTTTTTAACTTGGAACTTTGTTATGGTTTTTAAAGGGAAACTGGGGAGTTTTTTCACTTTGAACTTTTGATATGATCATTACAGTGAAATTGGTGAGTTTTTTTTTAACTTTTAGCTTTTGTAATGGTTTTATAGTGAACTTGGTGAGTTTTTTAAATTGGAACTTTAGTTATTGTTTTTAAAGGGAAATTAGTGAGTATTTTTTAACTTTGAACTTCTGTTTTTGATTTTATAGTGAAATGCGTGACTTTTTGAACTTGGAACTTTTGTTATGGTTTTTACAGAGAAATTGTTCTTTTTTTAACATAAAACTATTGGCATAATCTTTACAGTGAAATTTGTGAGTTTTTAAACTTGTAACATTTTTATTGTCTTTATAGTGAAATAGGTTAGTTTTTTTATTTTAAAATTTTGTTATGGTATTTAGAGTGATATTTGTGAGTTTTTTCAATTTGAACTTTTGTTATAGTCTTTATAGTGAAATTGGTGTGTTTTTTAACTTGGAAATTCTGTTTTTCTTTTTACAATAAAATTTGTGAGTTTTTAAACTTGAAACTTTTGTTATGGTTCTTAGAATGAAATTGGTGAGTTTTTTTCACTTTGAACTTTTGATATGTTCATTATAGTGAAATTGGCGAGTTTTCTAACGTTTAGCTTTTGTGATTGTTTTATAGTGAAATTTATGAGTTTTTAGCTTAGAAATTTTATTGTTGTTTTTAAGGGTAACTGGTGAGTTTTTTTAACTTTGAAATTCTATTTTTCATTTTATATCGAAATGCCTGAGTTTTTTAAATTGGAACTTTTGTAATGGTTTTTATAGTGAAATTGTTGACTTTTTTAACATGAAACTTTTGTCAGGGTCTTTATAGTGAAACTTGTGAGTTTTTTTAACTTGTAACTTTTGTAATGGTCTATATAGAGAAATTGGTGCATTTTTTTACAATGAACTTTTGTTATTGTCTTTATAGTGAAATTGTGAGTTTTTTAACTCGGAACTTTTGTTATGTTTTTTCGAGTAAAATTTGTAAGTTTTTTAATTTGGAACTTTTGCTGTTGTATTTATCGTGAAATCGGTGATTTTTAGCTTGAAACTTTTTATTTTGGTTTTTTTAGTAATATTGGTGATTTTTTTTTATCTTGGAATTTTGTTATGGTACTTATAGTGAAATTTTTTGGTTTTTTAGTTTGGAACTTTTTTGTTATATTGTTAAATTTGTGAGTTTTTTAACTTGGAACTTTGTTATGGTTTTTAAAGGGAAACTGGGGAGTTTTTTCACTTTGAACTTTTGATATGATCATTACAGTGAAATTGGTGAGTTTTTTTTTAACTTTTAGCTTTTGTAATGGTTTTATAGTGAACTTGGTGAGTTTTTAAAATTGGAACTTTAGTTATTGTTTTTAAAGGGAAATTAGTGAGTTTTTTTTAACTTTGAACTTCTGTTTTTGATTTTATAGTGAAATGCGTGACTTTTTGAACTTGGAACTTTTGTTATGGTTTTTACAGAGAAATTGTTCTTTTTTTAACATAAAACTATTGGCATAATCTTTACAGTGAAATTTGTGAGTTTTTAAACTTGTAACATTTTTATTGTCTTTATAGTGAAATAGGTTAGTTTTTTTATTTTAAAATTTTGTTATGGTATTTAGAGTGATATTTGTGAGTTTTTTCGCTTTGAACTTTTGTTATAGTCTTTATAGTGAAATTGGTGTGTTTTTTAACTTGGAAATTCTGTTTTTCTTTTTACAATAAAATTTGTGAGTTTTTTAATTTGGAACTTTTGCTGTTGTATTTATCGTGAAATCAGTGATTTTTAGCTTGAAACTTTTTATTTTGGTTTTTTTAGTAATATTGGTGATTTTTTTTTATCTTGGAATTTTGTTATGGTACTTATAGTGAAATTTTTGGGTTTTTTAGTTTGGAACTTTTTTTGTTATATTGTTAAATTTGTGAGTTTTTTAACTTGGAACTTTGTTATGGTTTTTAAAGGGAAACTGGGGAGTTTTTTCACTTTGAACTTTTGATATGATCATTACAGTGAAATTGGTGAGTTTTTTTTTAACTTTTAGCTTTTGTAATGGTTTTATAGTGAACTTGGTGAGTTTTTTAAATTGGAACTTTAGTTATTGTTTTTAAAGGGAAATTAGTGAGTTTTTTTTAACATTGAACTTCTGTTTTTGATTTTATAGTGAAATGCGTGGCTTTTTGAACTTGGAACTTTTGTTATGGTTTTTACACAGAAATTGTTCTTTTTTTAACATAAAACTATTGGCATAGTCTTTACAGTGAAATTTGTGAGTTTTTAAACTTGTAACATTTTTATTGTCTTTATAGTGAAATAGGTTAGTTTTTTTATTTTAAAATTTTTTTATGGTATTTAGAGTGATATTCGTGAGTTTTTTCGCTTTGAACTTTTGTTATAGTCTTTATAGTGAAATTGGTGTGTTTTTTAACTTGGAAATTCTGTTTTTCTTTTTACAATAAAATTTGTGAGTTTTTAAACTTGAAACTTTTGTTATGGTTCTTAGAATAAAATTGGTGAGTTTTTTTCACTTTGAACTTTTGATATGTTCATTATAGTGAAATTGGCGAGTTTTCTAACGTTTAGCTTTTGTGATTGTTTTATAGTGAAATTTATGAGTTTTTAGCTTAGAAATTTTATTGTTGTTTTTAAGGGTAACTGGTGAGTTTTTTTAACTTTGAAATTCTATTTTTCATTTTATATCGAAATGCCTGAGTTTTTTAAATTGGAACTTTTGTAATGGTTTTTATAGTGAAATTGTTGACTTTTTTAACATGAAACTTTTGTCAGGGTCTTTATAGTGAAACTTGTGAGTTTTTTTAACTTGTAACTTTTGTAATGGTCTATATAGAGAAATTGGTGTATTTTTTTACAATGAACTTTTGTTATTCTCTTTATAGTGAAATTGTGAGTTTTTTAACTCGGAACTTTTGTTATGTTTTTTCGAGTAAAATTTGTAAGTTTTTTAATTTGGAACTTTTGCTGTTGTATTTATCGTTAAATCGGTGATTTTTAGCTTGAAACTTTTTACTTTGGTTTTTTTAGTAATATTGGTGATTTTTTTTATCTTGGAATTTTGTTATGGTACTTATAGTGAATTTTTTTGGTTTTTTAGTTTGGAACTTTTTTTGTTATATTGTTAAATTTGTGAGTCTTTTAACTTGGAACTTTGTTATGGTTTTTAAAGGGAAACTGGGGAGTTTTTTCACTTTGAACTTTTGATATGATCATTACTGTGAAATTGGTGACTTTTTTTAACTTTTAGCTTTTGTAATGGTTTTATAGTGAACTTGGTGAGTTTTTTAACTTGGAACTTTAGTTATTGTTTCTAAAGGGAAATTAGTGAGTTTTTTTTAACATTGAACTTCTGTTTTTGATTTTATAGTGAAATGCGTGGCTTTTTAAACTTGGAACTTTTGTTATGGTTTTTACAGTGAAATTGTTCTTTTTTAACATGAAACTATTGGCATAGTCTTTACAGTGAAATTTGTGAGTTTTTAAACTTGTAACATTTTTATTATCTTTATAGTGAAATTGGTTAGTTTTTTTATTTTAAAATTTTGTTATGGTATTTAGAGTGATATTTGTGAGTTTTTTGTCTTTGAACTTTTGTTATAGTCTTTATAGTGAAATTGGTGTGTTTTTTAACTTGGAAATTCTGTTTTTCTTTTTACAATAAAATTTGTGAGTTTTTAAACTTGAAACTTTTGTTATGGTTCTTAGAATGAAATTGGTGAGTTTTTTTCACTTTGAACTTTTGATATGTTCATTATAGTGAAATTGGCGAGTTTTCTAACGTTTAGCTTTTGTGATTGTTTTATAGTGAAATTTATGAGTTTTTAGCTTAGAAATTTTATTGTTGTTTTTAAGGGTAACTGGTGAGTTTTTTTAACTTTGAAATTCTATTTTTCATTTTATATCGAAATGCCTGAGTTTTTTAAATTGGAACTTTTGTAATGGTTTTTATAGTGAAATTGTTGACTTTTTTAACATGAAACTTTTGTCAGGGTCTTTATAGTGAAACTTGTGAGTTTTTTTAACTTGTAACTTTTGTAATGGTCTATATAGAGAAATTGGTGTATTTTTTTACAATGAACTTTTGTTATTGTCTTTATAGTGAAATTGTGAGTTTTTTAACTCGGAACTTTTGTTATGTTTTTTCGAGTAAAATTTGTAAGTTTTTTAATTTGGAACTTTTGTTGTTGTATTTATCGTGAAATCGGTGATTTTTAGCTTGAAACTATTTATTTTGGTTTTTTTAGTAATATTGGTGATTTTTTTTTATCTTGGAATTTTGATATGCTACTTATAGTGAAACTTTTTGGTTTTTTAGTTTGGAACTTTTTTTTGTTATATTGTTAAATTTATGAGTTTTTTAACTTGGAACTTTGTTATGGTTTTTAAACGGAAACTGGGGAGTTTTTTCACTTTGGACTTTTGATATGATCATTACAGTGAAATTGGTGAGTTTTTTTTTAACTTTTAGCTTTTGTAATGGTTTTATAGTGAACTTGGTGAGTTTTTTAACTTGGAACTTTAGTTATTGTTTTTAAAGGGAAATTAGTGAGTTTTTTTTAACATTGAACTTCTGTTTTTGATTTTATAGTGAAATGCGTGACTTTTTGAACTTGGAACTTTTGTTATGGTTTTTACACAGAAATTGTTCTCTTTTTAACATAAAACTATTGGCATAGTCTTTACAGTGAAATTTGTGAGTTTTTAAACTTGTAACATTTTTATTGTCTTTATAGTGAAATAGGTTAGTTTTTTTATTTTAAAATTTTGTTATGGTATTTAGAGTGATATTTGTGAGTTTTTTCGCTTTGAACTTTTGTTATAGTCTTTATAGTGAAATTGGTGTGTTTTTTAACTTGGAAATTCTGTTTTTCTTTTTACAATAAAATTTGTGAGTTTTTAAACTTGAAACTTTTGTTATGGTTCTTAGAATGAAATTGGTGAGTTTTTTTCACTTTGAACTTTTGATATGTTCATTATAGTGAAATTGGCGAGTTTTCTAACGTTTAGCTTTTGTGATTGTTTTATAGTGAAATTTATGAGTTTTTAGCTTAGAAATTTTTTTGTTGTTTTTAAGGGTAACTGGTGAGTTTTTTTAACTTTGAAATTCTATTTTTCATTTTATATCGAAATGCCTGAGTTTTTTAAATTGGAACTTTTGTAATGGTTTTTATAGTGAAATTGTTGACTTTTTTAACATGAAACTTTTGTCAGGGTCTTTATAGTGAAACTTGTGAGTTTTTTTAACTTGTAACTTTTGTAATGGTCTATATAGAGAAATTGGTGTATTTTTTTACAATGAACTTTTGTTATTGTCTTTATAGTGAAATTGTGAGTTTTTTAACTCGGAACTTTTGTTATGTTTTTTCGAGTAAAATTTGTAAGTTTTTTAATTTGGAACTTTTGCTGTTGTATTTATCGTGAAATCGGTGATTTTTAGCTTGAAACTATTTATTTTGGTTTTTTTAGTAATATTGGTGATTTTTTTTTATCTTGGAATTTTGATATGCTACTTATAGTGAAACTTTTTGGTTTTTTAGTTTGGAACTTTTTTTTGTTATATTGTTAAATTTATGAGTTTTTTAACTTGGAACTTTGTTATGGTTTTTAAACGGAAACTGGGGAGTTTTTTCACTTTGAACTTTTGATATGATCATTACAGTGAAATTGGTGAGTTTTTTTTTAACTTTTAGCTTTTGTAATGGTTTTATAGTGAACTTGGTGAGTTTTTTAACTTGGAACTTTAGTTATTGTTTTTAAAGGGAAATTAGTGAGTTTTTTTTAACATTGAACTTCTGTTTTTGATTTTATAGTGAAATGCGTGACTTTTTGAACTTGGAACTTTTGTTATGGTTTTTACACAGAAATTGTTCTCTTTTTAACATAAAACTATTGGCATAGTCTTTACAGTGAAATTTGTGAGTTTTTAAACTTGTAACATTTTTATTGTCTTTATAGTGAAATAGGTTAGTTTTTTTATTTTAAAATTTTGTTATGGTATTTAGAGTGATATTTGTGAGTTTTTTCGCTTCGAACTTTTGTTATAGTCTTTATAGTGAAATTGGTGTGTTTTTTAACTTGGAAATTCTGTTTTTCTTTTTACAATAAAATTTGTGAGTTTTTAAACTTGAAACTTTTGTTATGGTTCTTAGAATGAAATTGGTGAGTTTTTTTCACTTTGAACTTTTGATATGTTCATTATAGTGAAATTGGCGAGTTTTCTAACGTTTAGCTTTTGTGATTGTTTTATAGTGAAATTTATGAGTTTTTAGCTTAGAAATTTTTTTGTTGTTTTTAAGGGTAACTGGTGAGTTTTTTTAACTTTGAAATTCTATTTTTCATTTTATATCGAAATGCCTGAGTTTTTTAAATTGGAACTTTTGTAATGGTTTTTATAGTGAAATTGTTGACTTTTTTAACATGAAACTTTTGTCAGGGTCTTTATAGTGAAACTTGTGAGTTTTTTAAACTTGTAACTTTTGTAATGGTCTATATAGAGAAATTGGTGTATTTTTTTAAAATGAACTTTTGTTATTGTCTTTATAGTGAAATTGTGAGTTTTTTAACTCGGGACTTTTGTTATGTTTTTTCGAGTAAAATTTGTAAGTTTTTTAATTTGGAACTTTTGCTGTTGTATTTATCGTGAAATCGGTGATTTTTAGCTTGAAACTATTTATTTTGGTTTTTTTAGTAATATTGGTGATTTTTTTTTATCTTGGAATTTTGATATGCTACTTATAGTGAAACTTTTTAGTTTTTTAGTTTGGAACTTTTTTTTGTTATATTGTTAAATTTATTAGTTTTTTAACTTGGAACTTTGTTATGGTTTTTAAACGGAAACTGGGGAGTTTTTTCACTTTGAACTTTTGATATGATCATTACAGTGAAATTGGTGAGTTTTTTTTTAACTTTTAGCTTTTGTAATGGTTTTATAGTGAACTTGGTGAGTTTTTTAACTTGGAACTTTAGTTATTGTTTTTAAAGGGAAATTAGTGAGTTTTTTTTAACTTTGAACTTCTGTTTTTGATTTTATAGTGAAATGCGTGACTTTTTGAACTTGGAACTTTTGTTATGGTTTTTACAGTGAAATTGTTCTTGTTTTAACATGAAACTATTGGCATAATCTTTACAGTGAAATTTGTGAGTTTTTAAACTTGTAACATTTTTATTGTCTTTATAGTGAAATTGGTTAGTTTTTTTATTTTAAAATTTTGTTATTGTATTTAGAGTGATATTTGTGAGTTTTTTCGCTTTGAACTTTTGTTATAGTCTTTATAGTGAAATTGGTGTGTTTTTTAACTTGGAAATTCTGTTTTTCTTTTTACAATAAAATTTGTGAGTTTTTAAACTTGAAACTTTTGTTATGGTTCTTAGAATGAAATTGGTGAGTTTTTTTCACTTTGAACTTTTGATATCTTCATTATAGTGAAATTGGCGAGTTTTCTAACGTTTAGCTTTTGTGATTGTTTTATAGTGAAATTTATGAGTTTTTAGCTTAGAAATTTTTTTGTTGTTTTTAAGGGTAACTGGTGAGTTTTTTTAACTTTGAAATTCTATTTTTCATTTTATATCGAAATGCCTGAGTTTTTTAAATTGGAACTTTTGTAATGGTTTTTATAGTGAAATTGTTGACTTTTTTAACATGAAACTTTTGTCAGGGTCTTTATAGTGAAACTTGTGAGTTTTTTAAACTTGTAACTTTTGTAATGGTCTATATAGAGAAATTGGTGTATTTTTTTAAAATGAACTTTTGTTATTGTCTTTATAGTGAAATTGTGAGTTTTTTAACTCGGGACTTTTGTTATGTTTTTTCGAGTAAAATTTGTAAGTTTTTTAATTTGGAACTTTTGCTGTTGTATTTATCGTGAAATCGGTGATTTTTAGCTTGAAACTATTTATTTTGGTTTTTTTAGTAATATTGGTGATTTTTTTTTATCTTGGAATTTTGATATGCTACTTATAGTGAAACTTTTTAGTTTTTTAGTTTGGAACTTTTTTTTGTTATATTGTTAAATTTATTAGTTTTTTAACTTGGAACTTTGTTATGGTTTTTAAACGGAAACTGGGGAGTTTTTTCACTTTGAACTTTTGATATGATCATTACAGTGAAATTGGTGAGTTTTTTTTTAACTTTTAGCTTTTGTAATGGTTTTATAGTGAACTTGGTGAGTTTTTTAACTTGGAACTTTAGTTATTGTTTTTAAAGGGAAATTAGTGAGTTTTTTTTAACTTTGAACTTCTGTTTTTGATTTTATAGTGAAATGCGTGACTTTTTGAACTTGGAACTTTTGTTATGGTTTTTACAGTGAAATTGTTCTTGTTTTAACATGAAACTATTGGCATAATCTTTACAGTGAAATTTGTGAGTTTTTAAACTTGTAACATTTTTATTGTCTTTATAGTGAAATTGGTTAGTTTTTTTATTTTAAAATTTTGTTATTGTATTTAGAGTGATATTTGTGAGTTTTTTCGCTTTGAACTTTTGTTATAGTCTTTATAGTGAAATTGGTGTGTTTTTTAACTTGGAAATTCTGTTTTTCTTTTTACAATAAAATTTGTGAGTTTTTAAACTTGAAACTTTTGTTATGGTTCTTAGAATGAAATTGGTGAGTTTTTTTCACTTTGAACTTTTGATATCTTCATTATAGTGAAATTGGCGAGTTTTCTAACGTTTAGCTTTTGTGATTGTTTTATAGTGAAATTTATGAGTTTTTAGCTTAGAAATTTTATTGTTGTTTTTAAGGGTAACTGGTGAGTTTCTTTAACTTTGAACTTCTATTTTTCATTTTATATCGAAATGCGTGAGTTTTTTAAATTGAACTTTTGTAATGGTTTTTATAGTGAAATTGTTGACTTTTTTAACATGAAACTTTTGTCAGGGTCTTTATAGTGAAACTTGTGAGTTTTTTTAACTTGTAACTTTTGTAATGGTCTATATAGAGAAATTGGTGTATTTTTTTACAATGAACTTTTGTTATTGTCTTATAGTGAAATTGTGAATTTTTTAACTCGGAACTTTTGTTATGTTTTTTCGAGTAAAATTTGTAAGTTTTTTAATTTGGAACTTTTGTTGTTGTATTTATCGTTAAATCGGTGATTTTTAGCATGAAACTTTTTATTTTGGTTTTTTTAGTAATATTGGTGATTTTTTTTATCTTGGAATTTTGTTATGCTACTTATAGTGAAATTTTTTGGTTTTTTAATTTGGAACTTTTTTTTGTTATATTGTTAAATTTGTGAGTTTTTTAACTTGGAACTTTGTTATGGTTTTTAAAGGGAAACTGGGGAGTTTTTTCACTTTGAACTTTTGATATGATCATTACAGTGAAATTGGTGAGTTTTTTTTTTTTTTTAACTTTTAGCTTTTGTAATGGTTTTATAGTGAACTTGGTGAGTTTTTTAACTTGGAACTTTAGTTATTGTTTTTAAAGGTAAATTAGTGAGTTTTTTTTTTAACTTTGAACTTCTGTTTTTGATTTTATAGTGAAATGCGTGACTTTTTAAACTTAGAACTTTTGTTATGGTTTTTACAGTGAAATTGTTCTTTTTTTAACATGAAACTATTGGCATAATCTTTACAGTGAAATTTGTGAGTTTTTAAACTTGTAACATTTTTATTGTCTTTATAGTGAAATTGGTTAGTTTTTTATTTTAAAATTTTGTTATGGTATTTAGAGTGATATTTGTGAGTTTTTTCGCTTTGAACTTTTGTTATGGTCTTTATAGTGAAATTGGTGTGTTTTTTAACTTGGAAATTCTGTTTTTCTTTTTACAATAAAATTTGTGAGTTTTTAAACTTGAAACTTTTGTTATGGTTCTTAGAATGAAATTGGTGAGTTTTTTTCACTTTGAACTTTTGATATGTTCATTATAGTGAAATTGGCGAGTTTACTAACGTTTAGCTTTTGTGATTGTTTTATAGTGAAATTTATGAGTTTTATAGCTTAGAAATTTTATTGTTGTTTTTAAGGGTAACTGGTGAGTTTTTTTAACTTTGAAATTCTATTTTTCATTTTATATCGAAATGCCTGAGTTTTTTAAATTGGAACTTTTGTAATGGTTTTTATAGTGAAATTGTTGACTTTTTTAACATGAAACTTTTGTCAGGGTCTTTATAGTGAAACTTGTGAGTTTTTTTTAACTTGTAACTTTTGTAATGCTCTATATAGAGAAATTGGTGTATTTTTTTACAATGAACTTTTGTTATTGTCTTTATAGTGAAATTGTGAGTTTTTTAACTCAGAACTTTTGTTATGTTTTTTCGAGTAAAATTTGTAAGTTTTTTAATTTGGAACTTTTGTTGTTGTATTTATCGTGAAATTGGTGATTTTTAGCTTAAAACTTTTTATTTTGTTTTTTTTAGTAATATTGGTGATTTTTTTTATCTTGGAATTTTTTTATGCTACTTATAGTGAAATTTTTTGGTTTTTTAATTTGGAACTTTTTTTTGTTATATTGTTAAATTTGTGAGTTTTTTAACTTGGAACTTTGTTATGGTTTTTAAAGGGAAACTGGGGAGTTTTTTCACTTTGAACTTTTGATATGATCATTACAGTGAAATTGGTGAGTTTTTTTTTTTAACTTTTAGCTTTTGTAATGGTTATAACTTGGTGAGTTTTTTAACTTGGAACTTTAGTTATTGTTTTTAAAGGGAAATTAGTGAGTTTTTTTTTTAACTTTGAACTTCTGTTTTTGATTTTATAGTGAAATGCGTGACTTTTTAAACTTGGAACTTTTGTTATGGTTTTTACAGTGAAATTGTTCTTTTTTTAACATGAAACTATTGGCATAATCTTTACAGTGAAATTTGTGAGTTTTTAAACTTGTAACATTTTTATTGTCTTTATAGTGAAATTGGTTAGTTTTTTTATTTTAAAATTTTGTTATTGTATTTAGAGTGATATTTGTGAGTTTTTTCGCTTTGAACTTTTGTTATAGTCTTTATAGTGAAATTGGTGTGTTTTTTAACTTGGAAATTCAGTTTTTCTTTTTACAATAAAATTTGTGAGTTTTTAAACTTGAAACTTTTGTTATGGTTCTTAGAATGAAATTGGATAGTTTTTTTCAATTTGAACTTTTGATATGTTCATTATAGTGAAATTGGCGAGTTTTCTAACGTTTAGCTTTTGTGATTGTTTTATAGTGAAATTTATGAGTTTTTAGCTTAGAAATTTTATTGTTGTTTTTAAGGGTAACTGGTGAGTTTCTTTAACTTTGAACTTCTATTTTTCATTTTATATCGAAACGCCTGAGTTTTTTAAATTGGAACTTTTTTAATGGTTTTTATAGTGAAATTGTTGACTTTTTTAACATGAAACTTTTGTCAGGGTCTTTATAGTGAAACTTGTGAGTTTTTTTAACTTGTAACTTTTGTAATGGTCTATATAGAGAAATTGGTGTATTTTTTTACAATGAACTTTTGTTATTGTCTTTATAGTGAAATTGTGAGTTTTTTAACTCGGAACTTTTGTTATGTTTTTTCGAGTAAAATTTGTAAGTTTTTTAATTTGGAACTTTTCCTGTTGTATTTATCGTGAAATCGGTGTTTTTTAGCTTGAAACTTTTTATTTTGGTTTTTTTAGTAATATTGGTGATTTTTTTTTATCTTGGAATTTTGTTATGGTACTTATAGTGAAATTTTTTGGTTTTTTAGTTTGGAACTTTTTTTTGTTATATTGTTAAATTTGTGAGTTTTTTAACTTGGAACTTTGTTATGGTTTTTAAAGGGAAACTGGGGATTTTTTTCACTTTGAACTTTTGATATGATCATTACAGTGAAATTGGTGAGTTTTTTTTTTAACTTTTAGCTTTTGTAATGGTTTTATAGTGAACTTGGTGAGTTTTTTAACTTGGAACTTTAGTTATTGTTTTTAAAGGGAAATTAGTAAGTTTTTTTTTTTTAACTTTGAACTTCTGTTTTTGATTTTATAGTGAAATGCGTGACTTTTTAAACATGGAACTTTTGTTATGGTTTTTACAGTGAAATTGTTCTTTTTTTTTTAACATGAAACAATTAGCATAATCTTTATAGTGAAATTTGTCAGTTTTTAAACTTGTAACATTTTTATTGTCTTTATAGTGAAATAGGTTAGTTTTTTTATTTTAAAATTTTGTTATGGTATTTAGAGTGATATTTGTGAGTTTTTTCGCTTTGAACTTTTGTTATAGTCTTTATAGTGAAATTGGTGTGTTTTTTAACTTGGAAATTCTGTTTTTCTTTTTACAATAAAATTTGTGAGTTTTTAAACTTGAAACTTTTGTTATGGTTCTTAGAATGAAATTGGTGAGTTTTTTTCACTTTGAACTTTTGATATGTTCATTATAGTGAAATTGGCGAGTTTACTAACGTTTAGCTTTTGTGATTGTTTTATAGTGAAATTTATGAGTTTTATAGCTTAGAAATTTTATTGTTGTTTTTAAGGGTAACTGGTGAGTTTCTTTAACTTTGAACTTCTATTTTTCATTTTATATCGAAATGCGTGAGTTTTTTAAATTGAACTTTTGTAATGGTTTTTATAGTGAAATTGTTGACTTTTTTAACATGAAACTTTTGTCAGGGTCTTTATAGTGAAACTTGTGAGTTTTTTTAACTTGTAACTTTTGTAATGGTCTATATAGAGAAATTGGTGTATTTTTTTACAATGAACTTTTGTTATTGTCTTATAGTGAAATTGTGAATTTTTTAACTCGGAACTTTTGTTATGTTTTTTCGAGTAAAATTTGTAAGTTTTTTAATTTGGAACTTTTGCTGTTGTATTTATCGTTAAATCGGTGATTTTTAGCTTGAAACTTTTTATTTTGGTTTTTTTAGTAATATTGGTGATTTTTTTTATCTTGGAATTTTGTTATGCTACTTATAGTGAAATTTTTTGGTTTTTTAATTTGGAACTTTTTTTTGTTATATTGTTAAATTTGTGAGTTTTTTAACTTGGAACTTTGTTATGGTTTTTAAAGGGAAACTGGGGAGTTTTTTCACTTTGAACTTTTGATATGATCATTACAGTGAAATTGGTGAGTTTTTTTTTTTTTTTTTTTAACTTTTAGCTTTTGTAATGGTTTTATAGTGAACTTGGTGAGTTTTTTAACTTGGAACTTTAGTTATTGTTTTTAAAGGTAAATTAGTGAGTTTTTTTTTTTTAACTTTGAACTTCTGTTTTTGATTTTATAGTGAAATGCGTGACTTTTTAAACTTAGAACTTTTGTTATGGTTTTTACAGTGAAATTGTTCTTTTTTTAACATGAAACTATTGGCATAATCTTTACAGTGAAATTTGTGAGTTTTTAAACTTGTAACATTTTTATTGTCTTTATAGTGAAATTGGTTAGTTTTTTTATTTTAAAATTTTGTTATGGTATTTAGAGTGATATTTGTGAGTTTTTTCGCTTTGAACTTTTGTTATAGTCTTTATAGTGAAATGGGTGTGTTTTTTAACTTGGAAATTTTGTTTTTCTTTTTACAATAAAATTTGTGAGTTTTTAAACTTGAAACTTTTGTTATGGTTCTTAGAATGAAATTGGTGAGTTTTTTTCACTTTAAACTTTTGATATGTTCTTTATAGTGAAATTGGCGAGTTTTCTAACGTTTAGCTTTTGTGATTGTTTTATAGTGAAATTTATGAGTTTTTAGCTTAGAAATTTTATTGTTGTTTTTAAGGGTAACTGGTGAGTTTCTTTAACTTTGAACTTCTATTTTTCATTTTATATCGAAATGCGTGAGTTTTTTAAATTGGAACTTTTGTAATGGTTTTTATAGTGAAATTGTTAACTTTTTTAACATGAAACTTTTGTCAGGGTCTTTATAGTGAAACTTGTGAGTTTTTTTAACTTGTAACTTTTGTAATGGTCTATATAGAGAAATTGGTGTATTTTTTTACAATGAACTTTTGTTATTGTCTTTATAGTGAAATTGTGAGTTTTTTAACTCGGAACTTTTGTTATGTTTTTTTCGAGTAAAATTTGTAAGTTTTTTAATTTGGAACTTTTGTTGTCGTATTTATCGTGAAATTGGTGATTTTTAGCTTGAAACTTTTTATTTTGGTTTTTTTAGTAATATTGGTGATTTTTTTTATCTTGGAATTTTGTTATGCTACTTATAGTGAAATTTTTTGGTTTTTTAATTTGGAACTTTTTTTTGTTATATTGTTAAATTTGTGAGTTTTTTAACTTGGAACTTTGTTATGGTTTTTAAATGGAAACTGGGGAGTTTTTTCACTTTGAACTTTTGATATGATCATTACAGTGAAATTGGTGAGTTTTTTTTTTAACTTTTAGCTTTTGTAATGGTTTTATAGTGAACTTGGTGAGTTTTTTAACTTGGAACTTTAGTTATTGTTTTTAAAGGGAAATTAGTGAGTTTTTTTTTTAACTTTGAACTTCTGTTTTTGATTTTATAGTGAAATGCGTGACTTTTTAAACTTGGAACTTTTGTTATGGTTTTTACAGTGAAATTGTTCTTTTTTTAACATGAAACTATTGGCATAATCTTTACAGTGAAATTTGTGAGTTTTTAAACTTGTAACATTTTTATTGTCTTTATAGTGAAATTGGTTAGTTTTTTTATTTTAAAATTTTGTTATTGTATTTAGAGTGATATTTGTGAGTTTTTTCGCTTTGAACTTTTGTTATAGTCTTTATAGTGAAATTGGTGTGTTTTTTAACTTGGAAATTCTGTTTTTCTTTTTACAATAAAATTTGTGAGTTTTTAAACTTGAAACTTTTGTTATGGTTCTTAGAATGAAATTGGATAGTTTTTTTCAATTTGAACTTTTGATATGTTCATTATAGTGAAATTGGCGAGTTTTCTAACGTTTAGCTTTTGTGATTGTTTTATAGTGAAATTTATGAGTTTTTAGCTTAGAAATTTTATTGTTGTTTTTAAGGGTAACTGGTGAGTTTCTTTAACTTTGAACTTCTATTTTTCATTTTATATCGAAACGCCTGAGTTTTTTAAATTGGAACTTTTTTAATGGTTTTTATAGTGAAATTGTTGACTTTTTTAACATGAAACTTTTGTCAGGGTCTTTATAGTGAAACTTGTGAGTTTTTTTAACTTGTAACTTTTGTAATGGTCTATATAGAGAAATTGGTGTATTTTTTTACAATGAACTTTTGTTATTGTCTTTATAGTGAAATTGTGAGTTTTTTAACTCAGAACTTTTGTTATGTTTTTTCGAGTAAAATTTGTAAGTTTTTTAATTTGGAACTTTTCCTGTTGTATTTATCGTGAAATCGGTGTTTTTTAGCTTGAAACTTTTTATTTTGGTTTTTTTAGTAATATTGGTGATTTTTTTTTATCTTGGAATTTTGTTATGGTACTTATAGTGAAATTTTTTGGTTTTTTAGTTTGGAACTTTTTTTTGTTATATTGTTAAATTTGTGAGTTTTTTAACTTGGAACTTTGTTATGGTTTTTAAAGGGAAACTGGGGATTTTTTTCACTTTGAACTTTTGATATGATCATTACAGTGAAATTGGTGAGTTTTTTTTTTTAACTTTTAGCTTTTGTAATGGTTTTATAGTGAACTTGGTGAGTTTTTTAACTTGGAACTTTAGTTATTGTTTTTAAAGGGAAATTAGTAAGTTTTTTTTTTTTAACTTTGAACTTCTGTTTTTGATTTTATAGTGAAATGCGTGACTTTTTAAACATGGAACTTTTGTTATGGTTTTTACAGTGAAATTGTTCTTTTTTTTTTAACATGAAACAATTAGCATAATCTTTATAGTGAAATTTGTCAATTTTTAAACTTGTAACATTTTTATTGTCTTTATAGTGAAATAGGTTAGTTTTTTTATTTTAAAATTTTGTTATGGTATTTAGAGTGATATTTGTGAGTTTTTTCGCTTTGAACTTTTGTTATAGTCTTTATAGTGAAATTGGTGTGTTTTTTAACTTGGAAATTCTGTTTTTCTTTTTACAATAAAATTTGTGATTTTTTAAACTTGAAACTTTTGTTATGGTTCTTAGAATGAAATTGGTGAGTTTTTTTTCACTTTGAACTTTTGTAATGTTCATTATAGTGAAATTGGCGAGTTTTCTAACGTTTAGCTTTTGTGATTGTTTTATAGTGAAATTTATGAGTTTTTAGCATAGAAATTTTATTGTTGTTTTTAAGGGTAACTGGTGAGTTTTTTTTAACTTTGAACTTCTATTTTTCATTTTATATCGAAATGCGTGAGTTTTTTAAATTGGAACTTTTGTAATGGTTTTTATAGTGAAATTGTTTACTTTTTTAACATGGAACTTTTGTCAGGGTCTTTATAGTGAAACTTGTGAGTTTTTTTGACTTGTAACTTTTGTAATGGTCTATATAGAGAAATTGGTGTATTTTTTTTACAATGAACTTTTGTTATTATCTTTATAGTGAAATTGTGAGTTTTTTAACTCAGAACTTTTGTTATGTTTTTTCGAGTAAAATTTGTAATTTTTTTAATTTGGAACTTTTGTTGTTGTATTTATCGTGAAATTGGTGTTTTTTAGCTTGAAACTTTTTATTTTGGTTTTTTTAGTAATATTAGTGATTTTTTTTTATCTTGGAATTTTGTTATGGTACTTATAGTGAAATTTTTTGGTTTTTTAGTTTGGAACTTTTTTTGTTATATTATTAAATTTGTGAGTCTTTTAACTTGGAACTTTGTTATTGTTTTTAAAGGGAAACTGGGGAGTTTTTTCACTTTGAACTTTTGATATGATCATTACAGTGAAATTGGTGAGTTTTTTTTAACTTTTAGCTTTTGTAATGGTTTTATAGTGAACTTGGTGAGTTTTTTAACTTGGAACTTTAGTTATTGTTTTTAAAGGGAAATTAGTGAGTTTTTTTTTAACTTTGAACTTCTGTTTTTGTTTTTATAGTGAAATGCGTGACTTTTTAAACTTGGAACGTTTGTTATGCTTTTTACAGTGAAATTGTTCTTTTTTTTTTAACATGAAACAATTGGCATAATCTTTACAGTGAAATTTGTGAGTTTTTAAACTTGTAACATTTTTATTGTCTTTATAGTGAAATAGGTTAGTTTTTTTATTTTAAATTTTTGTTATGGTATTTAGAGTGATATTTGTGAGTTTTTTCGCTTTAAACTTTTGTTATAGTCTTTATAGTGAAATTGGTGTGTTTTTTAACTTGGAAATTCTGTTTTTCTTTTTACAATAAAATTTGTGATTTTTTACACTTGAAACTTTTGTTATGGTTCTTAGAATGAAATTGGTGAGTTTTTTTCACTTTGAACTTTTGATATGTTCATTATAGTGAAATTGGCGAGTTTTCTAACGTTTAGCTTTTGTGATTGTTTTATAGTGAAATTTATGAGTTTTTAGCTTAGAAATTTTATTGTTGTTTTTAAGGGTAACTGGTGAGTTTCTTTAACTTTGAACTTCTATTTTTCATTTTATATCGAAATGCGTGAGTTTTTTAAATTGGAACTTTTGTAATGGTTTTTATAGTGAAATTGTTGACTTTTTTAACATGAAACTTTCGTCAGGGTCTTTATAGTGAAACTTGTGAGTTTTTTTAACTTGTAACTTTTGTAATGGTCTATATAGAGAAATTGGTGTATTTTTTTACAATGAACTTTTGTTATTGTCTTTATAGTGAAATTGTGAGTTTTTTAACTCGGAACTTTTGTTATGTTTTTTCGAGTAAAATTTGTAAGTTTTTTAATTTGGAACTTTTGCTGTTGTATTTATCGTGAAATCAGTGATTTTTAGCTTGAAACTTTTTATTTTGGTTTTTTTAGTAATATTGGTGATTTTTTTTTATCTTGGAATTCTGTTATGGTACTTATAGTGAAATTTTTTGGTTTTTTAGTTTGGAACTTTTTTTGTTATATTGTTAAATTTGTGAGTCTTTTAACTTGGAACTTTGTTATGGTTTTTAAAGGGAAACTAGGGAGTTTTTTCACTTTGAACTTTTGATATGATCATTACAGTGAAATTGGTTAGTTTTTTTTTTAACTTTTAGCTTTTGTAATGGTTTTATAGTGAACTTGGTGAGTTTTTTAACTTGGAACTTTAGTTATTGTTTTTAAAGGGAAATTAGTGAGTTTTTTTTTTAACTTTGAACTTCTGTTTTTGATTTTATAGTGAAATGCGTGACTTTTTAAACTTGGAACTTTTGTAATGGTTTTTACAGTGAAATTGATCTTTTTTTTTAACATGAAACAATTAGCATAATCTTTACAGTGAAATTTGTGAGTTTTTAAACTTGTAACATTTTTATTGTCTTTATAGTGAAATAGGTTAGTTTTTTTATTTTAAAATTTTGTTATGGTATTTAGAGTGATATTTGTGAGTTTTTTCGCTTTAAACTTTTGTTATAGTCTTTATAGTGAAATTGGTGTGTTTTTTAACTTGGAAATTCTGTTTTTCTTTTTAAAATAAAATTTGTGATTTTTTAAACTTGAAACTTTTGTTATGGTTCTTAGAATGAAATTGGTGAGTTTTTTTCACTTTGAACTTTTGATATGTTCATTATAGTGAAATTGGCGAGTTTTCTAACGTTTAGCTTTTGTGATTGTTTTATAGTGAAATTTATGAGTTTTTAGCATAGAAATTTTATTGTTGTTTTTAAGGGTAACTGGTGAGTTTTTTAACTTTGAACTTCTATTTTTCATTTTATATCGAAATGCCTGAGTTTTTTAAATTGGAACTTTTGTAATGGTTTTTATAGTGAAATTGTTTACTTTTTTAACATGAAACTTTTGTCAGGGTCTTTATAGTGAAACTTGTGAGTTTTTTAACTTGTAACTTTTGTAATGGTCTATATAGAGAAATTGGTGTATTTTTTTACAATGAACTTTTGTTATTGTCTTTATAGTGAAATTGTGAGTTTTTTAACTCGGAACTTTTGTTATGTTTTTTCGAGTAAAATTTGTAAGTTTTTTAATTTGGAACTTTTGTTGTTGTATTTATCGTGAAATCGGTGATTTTTAGCTTGAAACTTTTTATTTTGGTTTTTTTAGTAATATTGGTGATTTTTTTTATCTTGGAATTTTGTTATGGTACTTATAGTGAAATTTTTTGGTTTTTTAGTTTGGAACTTTTTTTTGTTATATTGTTAAATTTGTGAGTTTTTTAACTTGGAACTTTGTTATGGTTTTTAAAGGGAAACTGGGGAGTTTTTTCACTTTGAACTTTTGATATGATCATTACAGTGAAATTGGTGAGTTTTTTTTAACTTTTAGCTTTTGTAATGGTTTTATAGTGAACTTGGTGAGTTTTTTAACTTGGAACTTTAGTTATTGTTTTTAAAGGGAAATTAGTGAGTTTTTTTTAACTTTGAACTTCTGTTTTTGATTTTATAGTGAAATGCGTGACTTTTTTTAACTTGGAACTTTTGTTATGGTTTTTATAGTGAAATTGCTCTTTTTTTAACATAAAACTATTGGCATAATCTTTACAGTGAAATTTGTGAGTTTTTAAACTTGTAACATTTTTATTGTCTTTATACTGAAATAGGTTAGTTTTTTATTTTAAAATTTTGTTATGGTATTTAGAGTGATATTTGTGAGTTTTTTCGCTTTAAACTTTTGTTATAGTCTTTATAGTGAAATTGGTATGTTTTTTAACTTGGAAATTCTGTTTTTCTTTTTACAATAAAATTTGTGAGTTTTTAAACTTGAAACTTTTGTTATGGTTCTTAGAATGAAATTGGATAGTTTTTTTCACTTTGAACTTTTGATATGTTCATTATAGTGAAATTGGCGAGTTTTCTAACGTTTAGCTTTTGTGATTGTTTTATAGTGAAATTTATGAGTTTTTAGCTTAGAAATTTTATTGTTGTTTTTAAGGGTAACTGGTGAGTTTCTTTAACTTTGAACTTCTATTTTTCATTTTATATCGAAACGCCTGAGTTTTTTAAATTGGAACTTTTTTAATGGTTTTTATAGTGAAATTGTTGACTTTTTTATCATGAAACTTTTGTCAGGGTCTTTATAGTGAAACTTGTGAGTTTTTTTAACTTGTAACTTTTGTAATGGTCTATATAGAGAAATTGGTGTATTTTTTTACAATGAACTTTTGTTATTGTCTTTATAGTGAAATTGTGAGTTGTTTAACTCGGAACTTTTGTTATGTTTTTTCGAGTAAAATTTGTAAGTTTTTTAATTTGGAACTTTTCCTGTTGTATTTATCGTGAAATCGGTGTTTTTTAGCTTGAAACTTTTTATTTTGGTTTTTTTAGTAATATTGGTGATTTTTTTTTATCTTGGAATTTTGTTATGGTACTTATAGTGAAATTTTTTGGTTTTTTAGTTTGGAACTTTTTTTTGTTATATTGTTAAATTTGTGAGTCTTTTAACTTGGAACTTTGTTATAGTTTTTAAAGGGAAACTGGGGATTTTTTTCACTTTGAACTTTTGATATGATCATTACAGTGAAATTGGTGAGTTTTTTTTTTAACTTTTAGCTTTTGTAATGGTTTTATAGTGAACTTGGTGAGTTTTTTAACTTGGAACTTTAGTTATTGTTTTTAAAGGGAAATTAGTAAGTTTTTTTTTTTTTTAACTTTGAACTTCTGTTTTTGATTTTATAGTGAAATGCGTGACTTTTTAAACTTGGAACTTTTGTTATGGTTTTTACAGTGAAATTGTTCTTTTTTTTAACATGAAACAATTAGCATAATCTTTATAGTGAAATTTGTGAGTTTTTAAACTTGTAACATTTTTATTGTCTTTATAGTGAAATAGGTTAGTTTTTTTATTTTAAAATTTTGTTATGGTATTTAGAGTGATATTTGTGAGTTTTTTCGCTTTGAACTTTTGTTATAGTCTTTATAGTGAAATTGGTGTGTTTTTTAACTTGGAAATTCTGTTTTTCTTTTTACAATAAAATTTGTGATTTTTTAAACTTGAAACTTTTGTTATGGTTCTTAGAATGAAATTGGTGAGTTTTTTTTCACTTTGAACTTTTGATATGTTCATTATAGTGAAATTGGCGAGTTTTCTAACGTTTAGCTTTTGTGATTGTTTTATAGTGAAATTTATGAGTTTTTAGCATAGAAATTTTATTGTTGTTTTTAAGGGTAACTGGTGAGTTTTTTTTAACTTTGAACTTCTATTTTTCATTTTATATCGAAATGCGTGAGTTTTTTAAATTGGAACTTTTGTAATGGTTTTTATAGTGAAATTGTTTACTTTTTTAACATGGAACTTTTGTCAGGGTCTTTATAGTGAAACTTGTGAGTTTTTTTGACTTGTAACTTTTGTAATGGTCTATATAGAGAAATTGGTGTATTTTTTTACAATGAACTTTTGTTATTATCTTTATAGTGAAATTGTGAGTTTTTTAACTCAGAACTTTTGTTATGTTTTTTCGAGTAAAATTTGTAATTTTTTTAATTTGGAACTTTTGTTGTTGTATTTATCGTGAAATCGGTGTTTTTTAGCTTGAAACTTTTTATTTTGGTTTTTTTAGTAATATTAGTGATTTTTTTTTATCTTGGAATTTTGTTATGGTACTTATAGTGAAATTTTTTGGTTTTTTAGTTTGGAACTTTTTTTGTTATATTGTTAAATTTGTGAGTCTTTTAACTTGGAACTTTGTTATGGTTTTTAAAGGGAAACTGGGGAGTTTTTTCACTTTGAACTTTTGATATGATCATTACAGTGAAATTGGTGAGTTTTTTTTAACTTTTAGCTTTTGTAATGGTTTTATAGTGAACTTGGTGAGTTTTTTAACTTGGAACTTTAGTTATTGTTTTTAAAGGGAAATTAGTGAGTTTTTTTTTAACTTTGAACTTCTGTTTTTGTTTTTATAGTGAAATGCGTGACTGTTTAAACTTGGAACGTTTGTTATGCTTTTTACAGTGAAATTGTTCTTTTTTTTTTAACATGAAACAATTGGCATAATCTTTACAGTGAAATTTGTGAGTTTTTAAACTTGTAACATTTTTATTGTCTTTATAGTGAAATAGGTTAGTTTTTTTATTTTAAAATTTTGTTATGGTATTTAGAGTGATATTTGTGGGTTTTTTCGCTTTAAACTTTTGTTATAGTCTTTATAGTGAAATTGGTGTGTTTTTTAACTTGGAAATTCTGTTTTTCTTTTTACAATAAAATTTGTGATTTTTTAAACTTGAAACTTTTGTTATGGTTCTTAGAATGAAATTGGTGAGTTTTTTTCACTTTGAACTTTTGATATGTTCATTATAGTGAAATTGGCGAGTTTTCTAACGTTTAGCTTTTGTGATTGTTTTATAGTGAAATTTATGAGTTTTTAGCTTAGAAATTTTATTGTTGTTTTTAAGGGTAACTGGTGAGTTTCTTTAACTTTGAACTTCTATTTTTCATTTTATATCGAAATGCGTGAGTTTTTTAAATTGGAACTTTTGTAATGGTTTTTATAGTGAAATTGTTGACTTTTTTAACATGAAACTTTCGTCAGGGTCTTTATAGTGAAACTTGTGAGTTTTTTTAACTTGTAACTTTTGTAATGGTCTATATAGAGAAATTGGTGTATTTTTTTACAATGAACTTTTGTTATTGTCTTTATAGTGAAATTGTGAGTTTTTTAACTCGGAACTTTTGTTATGTTTTTTCGAGTAAAATTTGTAAGTTTTTTAATTTGGAACTTTTGCTGTTGTATTTATCGTGAAATCGGTGATTTTTAGCTTGAAACTTTTTATTTTGGTTTTTTTAGTAATATTGGTGATTTTTTTTTATCTTGGAATTCTGTTATGGTACTTATAGTGAAATTTTTTGGTTTTTTAGTTTGGAACTTTTTTTGTTATATTGTTAAATTTGTGAGTCTTTTAACTTGGAACTTTGTTATGGTTTTTAAAGGGAAACTAGGGAGTTTTTTCACTTTGAACTTTTGATATGATCATTACAGTGAAATTGGTGAGTTTTTTTTTAACTTTTAGCTTTTGTAATGGTTTTATAGTGAACTTGGTGAGTTTTTTAACTTGGAACTTTAGTTATTGTTTTTAAAGGGAAATTAGTGAGTTTTTTTTTTTAACTTTGAACTTCTGTTTTTGATTTTATAGTGAAATGCGTGACTTTTTAAACTTGGAACTTTTGTTATGGTTTTTACAGTGAAATTGATCTTTTTTTTAACATGAAACAATTAGCATAATCTTTACAGTGAAATTTGTGAGTTTTTAAACTTGTAACATTTTTATTGTCTTTATAGTGAAATAGGTTAGTTTTTTTATTTTAAAATTTTGTTATGGTATTTAGAGTGATATTTGTGAGTTTTTTCGCTTTAAACATTTTGTTATAGTCTTTATAGTGAAATTGGTGTGTTTTTTAACTTGGAAATTCTGTTTTTCTTTTTAAAATAAAATTTGTGATTTTTTAAACTTGAAACTTTTGTTATGGTTCTTAGAATGAAATTGGTGAGTTTTTTTCACTTTGAACTTTTGATATGTTCATTATAGTGAAATTGGCGAGTTTTCTAACGTTTAGCTTTTGTGATTGTTTTATAGTGAAATTTATGAGTTTTTAGCATAGAAATTTTATTGTTGTTTTTAAGGGTAACTGGTGAGTTTTTTTAACTTTGAACTTCTATTTTTCATTTTATATCGAAATGCGTGAGTTTTTTAAATTGGAACTTTTGTAATGGTTTTTATAGTGAAATTGTTTACTTTTTTAACATGAAACTTTTGTCAGGGTCTTTATAGTGAAACTTGTGAGTTTTTTTAACTTGTAACTTTTGTAATGGTCTATATAGAGAAATTGGTGTATTTTTTTACAATGAACTTTTTTTATTGTCTTTATAGTGAAATTGTGAGTTTTTTAACTCGGAACTTTTGTTATGTTTTTTCGAGTAAAATTTGTAAGTTTTTTAATTTGGAACTTTTATTGTTGTATTTATCGTGAAATCAGTGATTTTTAGCTTGAAACTTTTTATTTTGGTTTTTTTAGTAATATTGGTGATTTTTTTTTATCTTGGAATTTTGTTATGGTACTTATAGTGAAATTTTTTGGTTTTTTAGTTTGGAACTTTTTTTTGTTATATTGTTAAATTTGTGAGTTTTTTAACTTGGAACTTTGTTATGGTTTTTAAAGGGAAACTGGGGAGTTTTTTCACTTTGAACTTTTGATATGATCATTACAGTGAAATTGGTGAGTTTTTTTTAACTTTTAGCTTTTGTAATGGTTTCATAGTGAACTTGGTGAGTTTTTTAACTTGGAACTTTAGTTATTGTTTTTAAAGGGAAATTAGTGATTTTTTTTTTAACTTTGAACTTCTGTTTTTGATTTTATAGTGAAATGCGTGACTTTTTTTAACTTGGAACTTTTGTTATGGTTTTTATAGTGAAATTGCTCTTTTTTTAACATAAAACTATTGGCATAATCTTTACAGTGAAATTTGTGAGTTTTTAAACTTGTAACATTTTTATTGTCTTTATACTGAAATAGGTTAGTTTTTTATTTTAAAATTTTGTTATGGTATTTAGAGTGATATTTGTGAGTTTTTTCGCTTTAAACTTTTGTTATAGTCTTTATAGTGAAATTGGTGTGTTTTTTAACTTGGAAATTCTGTTTTTCTTTTTACAATAAAATTTGTGAGTTTTTAAACTTGAAACTTTTGTTATGGTTCTTAGAATGAAATTGGTGAGTTTTTTTCACTTTGAACTTTTGATATGTTCATTATAGTGAAATTGGCGAGTTTTCTAACGTTTAGCTTTTGTGATTGTTTTATAGTGAAATTTAAAAGCTTAGAAATTTTATTGTTGTTTTTAAGGGTAACTAGTGAGTTTCTTTAACTTTGAACTTCTATTTTTCATTTTATATCGAAATGCGTGAGTTTTTTAAATTGGAACTTTTGTAATGGTTTTTATAGTGAAATTGTTGACTTTTTTAACATGAAACTTTTGTCAGGGTCTTTATAGCGAAACTTGTGAGTTTTTTAACTTGTAACTTTTGTAATGGTCTATATAGAGAAATTGGTGTATTTTTTTACAATGAACTTTTGTTATTGTCTTTATAGTGAAATTGTGAGGTTTTTAACTCGGAACTTTTGTTATGTTTTTTCGAGTAAAATTTGTAAGTTTTTTAATTTGGAACTTTTACTGTTGTATTTATCGTGAAATTGGTGATTTTTAGCTTGAAACTTTTTATTTTGGTTTTTTTAGTAATATTGGTGATTTATTTTATCTTGGAATTTTGTTATGGTACTTATAGTGAAATTTTTTGGTTTTTTAGTTTGGAACTTTTTTTGTTATATTGTTAAATTTGTGAGTCTTTTAACTTGGAACTTTGTTATGGTTTTTAAAGGGAAACTGGGGAGTTTTTTCACTTTGAACTTTTGATATGATCATTACAGTGAAATTGGTGAGTTTTTTTTTTTAACTTTTAGCTTTTGTAATGGTTTTATAGTGAACTTGGTGAGGTTTTTAACTTGGAACTTTAGTTATTGTTTTTAAAGGGAAATTAGTGAGTTTTTTTATTTAATTTTGAACTTCTGTTTTTTATTTTATAGTGAAATGCGTGACTTTTTAAACTTGGAACTTTTGTTATGGTTTTTACAGTGAAATTGTTCTTTTTTTAACATGAAACTATTGGCATAATCTTTACAGTGAAATTTGTGAGTTTTTAAACTTGTAACATTTTTATTGTCTTTATAGTGAAATAGGTTAGTTTTTTATTTTAAAATTTTGTTATGGTATTTAGAGTGATATTTGTGAGTTTTTTCGCTTTAAACTTTTGTTATAGTCTTTATAGTGAAATTGGTGTGTTTTTTAACTTGGAAATTCTGTTTTTCTTTTTACAATAAAATTTGTGATTTTTTAAACTTGAAACTTTTGTTATGGTTCTTAGAATGAAATTGGTGAGTTTTTTTCACTTTGAACTTTTGATATGTTCATTATAGTGAAATTGGCGAGTTTTCTAACGTTTAGCTTTTGTGATTGTTTTATAGTGAAATTTATGAGTTTTTAGCTTAGAAATTTTATTGTTGTTTTTTAGGGTAACTGGTGAGTTTTTTTTAACTTTGAACTTCTATTTTTCATTTTATATCGAGACGCCTGTGTTTCTTAAATTGGAACTTTTTTAATGGTTTTTATAGTGAAATTGTTGACTTTTTTAACATGAAACTTTTGTCAGGGTCTTTATAGTGAAACTTGTGAGTTTTTTTAACTTGTAACTTTTGTAATGGTCTATATAGAGAAATTGGTGTATTTTTTTACAATGAACTTTTGTTATTGTCTTTATAGTGAAATTGTGAGTTTTTTAACTCGGAATTTTGTTATGTTTTTTCGAGTAAAATTTGTAAGTTTTTTAATTTGGAACATTTTATTTTGGTTTTTTTAGTAATATTGGTGATTTTTTTTTATCTTGGAATTTTGTTATGGTACTTATAGTGAAATTTTTTGGTTTTTTAGTTTGGAACTTTTTTTGTTATATTGTTAAATTTGTGAGTTTTTTAACCTGGAACTTTGTTATGGTTTTTAAAGGGAAACTGGGGAGTTTATTCACTTTGAACTTTTGATATGATCATTACAGTGAAATTGGTGAGTTTTTTTAAACTTTTAGCTTTTGTAATGGTTTTATAGTGAACATGGTGAATTTTTTAACTTGGAACTTTAGTTATTGTTTTTAAAGGGAAATTAGTGAGTTTTATTTAACTTTGAACTTATGTTTTTTATTTTATAGTGAAATGCGTGACTTTTTGAACTTGGAACTTTTGTTATGGTTTTTACAGTGAAATTGTTCTTTTTTTAACATGAAACCGTTGGCATAATCTTTACAGTGAAATTTGTGAGTTTTTAAACTTGTTGTATTTTTATTGTCTTTATAGTGAAATTGGTTAGTTTTTTTATTTTAAAATTTTGTTATGGTATTTAGAGTGATATTTGTGAGTTTTTTCGCTTTGAACTTTTGTTATAGTCTTTATAGTGAAATTGGTGTGTTTTTTAACTTGGAAATTCTGTTTTTCTTTTTACAATAAAATTTGTGAGTTTTTAAACTTGAAACTTTTGTTATGGTTCTTAGAATGAAATTGGTGAGTTTTTTTCACTTTGAACTTTTGATATGTTCATTATAGTGAAATTGGCGAGTTTTCTAACGTTTAGCTTTTGTGATTGTTTTATAGTGAAATTTAAAAGCTTAGAAATTTTATTGTTGTTTTTAAGGGTAACTGGTGAGTTTCTTTAACTTTGAACTTCTATTTTTCATTTTATATCGAAATGCGTGAGTTTTTTAAATTGGAACTTTTGTAATGGTTTTTATAGTGAAATTGTTGACTTTTTTAACATGAAACTTTTGTCAGGGTCTTTATAGTGAAACTTGTGAGTTTTTTAACTTGTAACTTTTGTAATGGTCTATATAGAGAAATTGGTGTATTTTTTTACAATGAACTTTTGTTATTGTCTTTATAGTGAAATTGTGAGTTTTTTAACTCGGAACTTTTGTTATGTTTTTTCGAGTAAAATTTGTAAGTTTTTTAATTTGGAACTTTTACTGTTGTATTTATCGTGAAATCGGTGATTTTTAGCTTGAAACTTTTTATTTTGGTTTTTTTAGTAATATTGGTGATTTTTTTTATCTTGGAATTTTGTTATGGTACTTATAGTGAAATTTTTTGGTTTTTTAGTTTGGAACTTTTTTTGTTATATTGTTAAATTTGTGAGTCTTTTAACTTGGAACTTTGTTATGGTTTTTAAAGGGAAACTGGGGAGTTTTTTCACTTTGAACTTTTGATATGATCATTACAGTGAAATTGGTGAGTTTTTTTTTAACTTTTAGCTTTTGTAATGGTTTTATAGTGAACTTGGTGAGTTTTTTAACTTGGAACTTTAGTTATTGTTTTTAAAGGGAAATTAGTGAGTTTTTTTATTTAACTTTGAACTTCTCTTTTTTATTTTATAGTGAAATGCGTGACTTTTTAAACTTGGAACTTTTGTTATGGTTTTTACAGTGAAATTGTTCTTTTTTTAACATGAAACTATTGGCATAATCTTTAAAGTGAAATTTGTGAGTTTTTAAACTTGTAACATTTTTATTGTCTTTATAGTGAAATAGGTTAGTTTTTTATTTTAAAATTTTGTTATGGTATTTAGAGTGATATTTGTGAGTTTTTTCGCTTTAAACTTTTGTTATAGTCTTTATAGTGAAATTGGTGTGTTTTTTAACTTGGAAATTCTGTTTTTCTTTTTACAATAAAATTTGTGATTTTTTAAACTTGAAACTTTTGTTATGGTTCTTAGAATGAAATTGGTGAGTTTTTTTCACTTTGAACTTTTGATATGTTCATTATAGTGAAATTGGCGAGTTTTCTAACGTTTAGCTTTTGTGATTGTTTTATAGTGAAATTTATGAGTTTTTAGCTTAGAAATTTTATTGTTGTTTTTTAGGGTAACTGGTGAGTTTTTTTAACTTTGAACTTCTATTTTTCATTTTATATCGAGACGCCTGAGTTTCTTAAATTGGAACTTTTTTAATGGTTTTTATAGTGAAATTGTTGACTTTTTTAACATGAAACTTTTGTCAGGGTCTTTATAGTGAAACTTGTGAGTTTTTTTAACTTGTAACTTTTGTAATGGTCTA
Organism: Lathyrus sativus; assembly: GCA_963859935.3. Taxonomy (NCBI): domain Eukaryota; kingdom Viridiplantae; phylum Streptophyta; class Magnoliopsida; order Fabales; family Fabaceae; genus Lathyrus; species Lathyrus sativus. The sequence continues at coordinate 250,820,075 of OZ012740.1, read as the reverse complement.
TATAGAGAAATTGGTGTATTTTTTTACAATGAACTTTTGTTATTGTCTTTATGGTGAAATTGTGAGTTTTTTAACTCGGAACTTTTGTTATGTTTTTTCGAGTAAAATTTGTAAGTTTTTTAATTTGGAACTTTTGCTGTTGTATTTATCGTGAAATCGGTGATTTTTAGCTTGAAACTTTTTATTTTGGTTTTTTTAGTAATATTGGTGATTTTTTTTTATCTTGGAATTCTGTTATGGTACTTATAGTGAAATTTTTTGGTTTTTTAATTTGGAACTTTTTTTGTTATATTGTTAAATTTGTGAGTCTTTAAACTTGGAACTTTGTTATGGTTTTTAAAGGGAAACTGGGGAGTTTTTTCACTTTGAACTTTTGATATGAACATTACAGTGAAATTGGTGAGTTTTTTTTTTAACTTTTAGCTTTTGTAAAGGTTTTATATTGAACTTGGTGAGTTTTTTAACTTGGAACTTTAGTTATTGTTTTTAAAGGGAAATTAGTGAGTTTTTTTTTTTAACTTTGAACTTCTGTTTTTGATTTTATAGTGAAATGCGTGACTTTTTAAACTTGGAACTTTTGTTATGGTTTTTACAGTGAAATTGTTCTTTTTTTAACATGAAACAATTAGCATAATCTTTACAGTGAAATTTGTGAGTTTTTAAACTTGTAACATTTTTATTGTCTTTATAGTGAAATAGGTTAGTTTTTTATTTAAAATTTTGTTATGGTATTTAGAGTGATATTTGTGAGTTTTTTCGCTTTAAACTTTTGTTATTGTCTTTATAGTGAAATTGGTGTGTTTTTTAACTTGGAAATTCTGTTTTTCTTTTTACAATAAAATTTGTGATTTTTTAAACTTGAAACTTTTGTTATGGTTCTTAGAATGAAATTGGTGAGTTTTTTTCACTTTGAACTTTTGATATGTTCATTATAGTGAAATTGGCGAGTTTTCTAACGTTTAGCTTTTGTGATTGTTTTATAGTGAAATTTATGAGTTTTTAGCTTAGAAATTTTATTGTTGTTTTTTAGGGTAACTGGTGAGTTTTTTTAACTTTGAACTTCTATTTTTCATTTTATATCGAAACGCCTGAGTTTCTTAAATTGGAACTTTTTTAATGGTTTTTATAGTGAAATTGTTGACTTTTTTAACATGAAACTTTTGTCAGGGTCTTTATAGTGAAACTTGTGAGTTTTTTTAACTTGTAACTTTTGTAATGGTCTATATAGAGAAATTGGTGTATTTTTTTAAAATGAACTTTTGTTATTGTCTTTATAGTGAAATTGTGAGTTTTTTAACTCGGAACTTTTGTTATGTTTTTTCGAGTAAAATTTGTAAGTTATTTAATTTGGAACTTTTCCTGTTGTATTTATCGTGAAATCGGTGATTTTTAGCTTGAAACTTTTTATTTTGGTTTTTTTAGTAATATTGGTGATTTTTTTTATATTGGAATTTTGTTATGGTACTTATAGTGAAATTTTTTGGTTTTTTAGTTTGGAACTTTTTTTGTTATATTGTTAAATTTGTGAGTCTTTTAACTTGGAACTTTGTTATGGTTTTTAAAGGGTAACTGGGGAGTTTTTTCACTTTGAACTTTTGATATGATCATTACAGTGAAATTGGTGAGTTTTTTTTTAACTTTTAGCTTTTGTAATGGTTTTATAGTGAACTTGGTGAGTTTTTTAACTTGGAACTTTAGTTATTGTTTTTAAAGGGAAATTAGTGAGTTTTTTTTTTTAACTTTGAACTTCTGTTTTTGATTTTATAGTGAAATGCGTGACTTTTTAAACTTGGAACTTTTGTTATGGTTTTTACAGTGAAATTGTTCTTTTTTTAACATGAAACAATTAGCATAATCTTTACAGTGAAATTTGCGAGTTTTTAAACTTGTAACATTTTTATTGTCTTTATAGTGAAATAGGTTAGTTTTTTATTTTAAAATTTTGTTATGGTATTTAGAGTGATATTTGTGAGTTTTTTCGCTTTAAACTTTTGTTATAGTCTTTAGAGTGAAATTGGTGTGTTTTTTAACTTGGAAATTCTGTTTTTTTTTTTACAATAAAATTTGTGAGTTTTTAAACTTGAAACTTTTGTTATGGTTCTTAGAATGAAATTGGTGAGTTTTTTTCACTTTGAACTTTTGATATGTTCGTTATAGTGAAATTGGCGAGTTTTCTAACGTTTAGCTTTTGTGATTGTTTTATAGTGAAATTTATGAGTTTTTAGCTTAGAAATTTTATTGTTGTTTTTAAGGGTAACTGGTGAGTTTCTTTAACTTTGAACTTCTATTTTTCATTTTATATCGAAATGCGTGAGTTTTTTAAATTGGAACTTCTGTAATGGTTTTTATAGTGAAATTGTTGAGTTTTTTAACATGAAACTTTTGTCAGGGTCTTTATAGTGAAACTTGTGAGTTTTTTTAACTTGTAACTTTTGTAATGGTCTATATAGAGAAATTGGTGTATTTTTTTACAATGAACTTTTGTTATTGTCTTTATAGTGAAATTGTGAGTTTTTTTAACTCGGAACTTTTGTTATGTTTTTTCGAGTAAAATTTGTAAGTTTTTTAATTTGGAACTTTTCCTGTTGTATTTATCGTGAAATCGGTGATTTTTAGCTTGAAACTTTTTATTTTGGTTTTTTTAGTAATATTGGTGATTTTTTTTTTATCTTGGAATTTTGTTATGGTACTTATAGTGAAATTTTTTGGTTTTTTAGTTTGGAACTTTTTTTGTTATATTGTTAAATTTGTGAGTCTTTTAACATGGAAATTTGTTATGGTTTTTAAAGGGAAACTGGGGAGTTTTTTCACTTTGAACTTTTGATATGATCATTACAGTGAAATTGGTGAGCTTTTTTTTTTTAACTTTTAGCTTTTGTAATGGTTTTATAATGAACTTGGTGAGTTTTTTAACTTGGAACTTTAGTTATTGTTTTTAAAGGGAAATTAGTGAGTTTTTTTTTTAACTTTGAACTTCTGTTTTTGATTTTATAGTGAAATGCGTGACTTTTTAAACTTGGAACTTTTGTTATGGTTTTTACAGTGAAATTGTTCTTTTTTTAACATGAAACTATTGGCATAATCTTTACAGTGAAATTTGTGAGTTTTTAAACTTGTAACATTTTTATTGTCTTTATAGTGAAATTGGTTAGTTTTTTTATTTTAAAATTTTGTTATTGTATTTAGAGTGATATTTGTGAGTTTTTTCGCTTTGAACTTTTGTTATAGTCTTTATAATGAAATTGGTGTGTTTTTTAACTTGGAAATTCTCTTTTTCTTTTTACAATAAAATTTGTGAGTTTTTAAACTTGAAACTTTTGTTATGGTTCTTAGAATGAAATTGGTGAGTTTTTTTCACTTTGAACTTTTGATATGTTCATTATAGTGAAATTGGCGAGTTTTCTAACGTTTAGCTTTTGTGATTGTTTTATAGTGAAATTTATGAGTTTTTAGCTTAGAAATTTTATTGTTGTTTTTAAGGGTAACTGGTGAGTTTCTTTAACTTTGAACTTCTATTTTTCATTTTATATCGAAATGCGTGAGTTTTTTAAATTGGAACTTTTGTAATGGTTTTTATAGTGAAATTGTTAACTTTTTTAACATGAAACTTTTGTCAGGGTCTTTATAGTGAAACTTGTGAGTTTTTTTAACTTGTAACTTTTGTAATGGTCTATATAGAGAAATTGGTGTATTTTTTTACAATGAACTTTTGTTATTGTCTTTATAGTGAAATTGTGAGTTTTTTTAACTCGGAACTTTTGTTATGTTTTTTCGAGTAAAATTTGTAAGTTTTTTAATTTGGAACTTTTGCTGTTGTATTTATCGTGAAATCGGTGATTTTTAGCTTGAAACTTTTTATTTTGGTTTTTTTAGTAATATTGGTGATTTTTTTTTATCTTTGAATTCTGTTATGGTACTTATAGTGAAATTTTTTGGTTTTTTAGTTTGGAACTTTTTTTTGTTATATTGTTAAATTTGTGACTCTTTTAACTTGGAACTTTGTTATGGTTTTTAAAGGAAAACTGGGGAGTTTTTTCACTTTGAACTTTTGATATGATCATTACAGTGAAATTGGTGAGTTTTTTTTTTAACTTTTAGCTTTTGTAATGGTTTTATAGTGAACTTGGTGAGTTTTTTAACTTGGAACTTTAGTTATTGTTTTTAAAGGGAAATTAGTGAGTTTTTTTTAACTTTGAACTTCTATTTTTGATTTTATAGTGAAATGCGTGACTTTTTTAACTTGGAACTTTTGTTATGGTTTTTACAGTGAAATTGTTCTTTTTTCTTAACATGAAACAATTAGCATAATCTTTACAGTGAAATTTGTGAGTTTTTAAACTTGTAACATTTTTATTGTCTTTATAGTGAAATAGGTTAGTTTTTTTATTTTAAAATTTTGTTATGGTATTTAGAGTGATATTTGTGAGTTTTTTCGCTTTAAACTTTTGTTATAGCCTTTATAGTGAAATTGGTGTGTTTTTTAACTTGGAAATTCTGTTTTTTTTTTTTACAATAAAATTTGTGAGTTTTTAAACTTGAAACTTTTGTTATGGTTCTTAGAATGAAATTGGTGAGTTTTCTTCACTTTGAACTTTTGATATGTTCATTATAGTGAAATTGGCGAGTTTTCTAACGTTTAGCTTTTGTGATTGTTTTATAGTGAAATTTATGAGTTTTTAGCTTAGAAATTTTATTGTTGTTTTTAAGGGTAACTGGTGAGTTTCTTTAACTTTGAACTTCTATTTTTCATTTTATATCGAAATGCGTGAGTTTTTTAAATTGGAACTTCTGTAATGGTTTTTATAGTGAAATTGTTGAGTTTTTTAACATGAAACTTTTGTCAGGGTCTTTATAGTGAAACTTGTGAGTTTTTTTAACTTGTAACTTTTGTAATGGTCTATATAGAGAAATTGGTGTATTTTTTTACAATGAACTTTTGTTATTGTCTTTATAGTGAAATTGTGAGTTTTTTTAACTCGGAACTTTTGTTATGTTTTTTCGAGTAAAATTTGTAAGTTTTTTAATTTGGAACTTTTCCTGTTGTATTTATCGTGAAATCGGTGATGTTTAGCTTGAAACTTTTTATTTTGGTTTTTTTAGTAATATTGGTGATTTTTTTTTTATCTTGGAATTTTGTTATGGTACTTATAGTGAAATTTTTTGGTTTTTTAGTTTGGAACTTTTTTTGTTATATTGTTAAATTTGTGAGTCTTTTAACATGGAAATTTGTTATGGTTTTTAAAGGGAAACTGGGGAGTTTTTTCACTTTGAACTTTTGATATGATCATTACAGTGAAATTGGTGAGTTTTTTTTTTTAACTTTTAGCTTTTGTAATGGTTTTATAATGAACTTGGTGAGTTTTTTAACTTGGAACTTTAGTTATTGTTTTTAAAGGGAAATTAGTGAGTTTTTTTTTAACTTTGAACTTCTGTTTTTGATTTTATAGTGAAATGCGTGACTTTTTAAACTTGGAACTTTTGTTATGATTTTTACAGTGAAATTGTTCTTTTTTTAACATGAAACTATTGGCATAATCTTTACAGTGAAATTTGTGAGTTTTTAAACTTGTAACATTTTTATTGTCTTTATAGTGAAATTGGTTAGTTTTTTTATTTTAAAATTTTGTTATGGTATTTAGAGTGATATTTGTGAGTTTTTTCGCTTTGAACTTTTGTTATAGTCTTTATAGTGAAATTGGTGTGTTTTTTAACTTGGAAATTCTGTTTTTCTTTTTACTATAAAATTTGTGAGTTTTTAAACTTGAAACTTTTGTTATGGTTCTTAGAATGAAATTGGTGAGTTTTTTTCACTTTGAACTTTTGATATGTTCATTATAGTGAAATTGGCGAGTTTTCTAACGTTTAGCTTTTGTGATTGTTTTATAGTGAAATTTATGAGTTTTTAGCTTAGAAATTTTATTGTTGTTTTTAAGGTTAACTGGTGAGTTTCTTTAACTTTGAACTTCTATTTTTCATTTTATATCGAAATGCGTGAGTTTTTTAAATTGGAACTTTTGTAATGGTTTTTATAGTGAAATTGTTAACTTTTTTAACATGAAACTTTTGTCAGGGTCTTTATAGTGAAACTTGTGAGTTTTTTTAACTTGTAACTTTTGTAATGGTCTATATAGAGAAATTGGTGTATTTTTTTACAATGAACTTTTGTTATTGTCTTTATAGTGAAATTGTGAGTTTTTTTAACTCGGAACTTTTGTTATGTTTTTTCAAGTAAAATTTGTAAGTTTTTTAATTTGGAACTTTTGCTGTTGTATTTATCGTGAAATCGGTGATTTTTAGCTTGAAACTTTTTATTTTGGTTTTTTTAGTAATATTGGTGATTTTTTTTTATCTTTGAATTCTGTTATGGTACTTATAGTGAAATTTTTTGGTTTTTTAGTTTGGAACTTTTTTTTGTTATATTGTTAAATTTGTGACTCTTTTAACTTGGAACTTTGTTATGGTTTTTAAAGGGAAACTGGGGAGTTTTTTCACTTTGAACTTTTGATATGATCATTACAGTGAAATTGGTGAGTTTTTTTTTTTAACTTTTAGCTTTTGTAATGGTTTTATAGTGAACTTGGTGAGTTTTTTAACTTGGAACTTTAGTTATTGTTTTTAAAGGGAAATTAGTGAGTTTTTTTTAACTTTGAACTTCTGTTTTTGATTTTATAGTGAAATGCGTGACTTTTTTAACTTGGAACTTTTGTTATGGTTTTTACAGTGAAATTGTTCTTTTTTCTTAACATGAAACAATTAGCATAATCTTTACAGTGAAATTTGTGAGTTTTTAAACTTGTAACATTTTTATTGTCTTTATAGTGAAATAGGTTAGTTTTTTTATTTTAAAATTTTGTTATGGTATTTAGAGTGATATTTGTGAGTTTTTTCGCTTTAAACTTTTGTTATAGCCTTTATAGTGAAATTGGTGTGTTTTTTAACTTGGAAATTCTGTTTTTTTTTTTACAATAAAATTTCTGAGTTTTTAAACTTGAAACTTTTGTTATGGTTCTTAGAATGAAATTGGTGAGTCTTCTTCACTTTGAACTTTTGATATGTTCATTATAGTGAAATTGGCGAGTTTTCTAACGTTTAGCTTTTGTGATTGTTTTATAGTGAAATTTATGAGTTTTTAGCTTAGAAATTTTATTGTTGTTTTTAAGGGTAACTGGTGAGTTTCTTTAACTTTGAACTTCTATTTTTCATTTTATATCGAAATGCGTGAGTTTTTTAAATTGGAACTTCTGTAATGGTTTTTATAGTGAAATTGTTGAGTTTTTTAACATGAAACTTTTGTCAGGGTCTTTATAGTGAAACTTGTGAGTTTTTTTAACTTGTAACTTTTGTAATGGTCTATATAGAGAAATTGGTGTATTTTTTTACAATGAACTTTTGTTATTGTCTTTATAGTGAAATTGTGAGTTTTTTTAACTCGGAACTTTTGTTATGTTTTTTCGAGTAAAATTTGTAAGTTTTTTAATTTGGAACTTTTCCTGTTGTATTTATCGTGAAATCGGTGATGTTTAGCTTGAAACTTTTTATTTTGGTTTTTTTAGTAATATTGGTGATTTTTTTTTTATCTTGGAATTTTGTTATGGTACTTATAGTGAAATTTTTTGGTTTTTTAGTTTGGAACTTTTTTTGTTATATTGTTAAATTTGTGAGTCTTTTAACATGGAAATTTGTTATGGTTTTTAAAGGGAAACTGGGGAGTTTTTTCACTTTGAACTTTTGATATGATCATTACAGTGAAATTGGTGAGTTTTTTTTTTAACTTTTAGCTTTTGTAATGGTTTTATAATGAACTTGGTGAGTTTTTTAACTTGGAACTTTAGTTATTGTTTTTAAAGGGAAATTAGTGAGTTTTTTTTTAACTTTGAACTTCTGTTTTTGATTTTATAGTGAAATGCGTGACTTTTTAAACTTGGAACTTTTGTTATGGTTTTTACAGTGAAATTGTTCTTTTTTTAACATGAAACTATTGGCATAATCTTTACAGTGAAATTTGTGAGTTTTTAAACTTGTAACATTTTTATTGTCTTTATAGTGAAATTGGTTAGTTTTTTTATTTTAAAATTTTGTTATGGTATTTAGAGTGATATTTGTGAGTTTTTTCGCTTTGAACTTTTGTTATAGTCTTTATAGTGAAATTGGTGTGTTTTTTAACTTGGAAATTCTGTTTTTCTTTTTACAATAAAATTTGTGAGTTTTTAAACTTGAAACTTTTGTTATGGTTCTTAGAATGAAATTGGTGAGTTTTTTTCACTTTGAACTTTTGATATGTTCATTATAGTGAAATTGGCGAGTTTTCTAACGTTTAGCTTTTGTGATTGTTTTATAGTGAAATTTATGAGTTTTTAGCTTAGAAATTTTATTGTTGTTTTTAAGGGTAACTGGTGAGTTTCTTTAACTTTGAACTTCTATTTTTCATTTTATATCGAAATGCGTGAGTTTTTTAAATTGGAACTTTTGTAATGGTTTTTATAGTGAAATTGTTAACTTTTTTAACATGAAACTTTTGTCAGGGTCTTTATAGTGAAACTTGTGAGTTTTTTTAACTTGTAACTTTTGTAATGGTCTATATAGAGAAATTGGTGTATTTTTTTACAATGAACTTTTGTTATTGTCTTTATAGTGAAATTGTGAGTTTTTTTAACTCGGAACTTTTGTTATGTTTTTTCGAGTAAAATTTGTAAGTTTTTTAATTTGGAACTTTTGCTGTTGTATTTATCGTGAAATCGGTGATTTTTAGCTTGAAACTTTTTATTTTGGTTTTTTTAGTAATATTGGTGATTTTTTTTTTATCTTTGAATTCTGTTATGGTACTTATAGTGAAATTTTTTGGTTTTTTAGTTTGGAACTTTTTTTTGTTATATTGTTAAATTTGTGACTCTTTTAACTTGGAACTTTGTTATGGTTTTTAAAGGGAAACTGGGGAGTTTTTTCACTTTGAACTTTTGATATGATCATTACAGTGAAATTGGTGAGTTTTTTTTTTAACTTTTAGCTTTTGTAATGGTTTTATAGTGAACTTGGTGAGTTTTTTAACTTGGAACTTTAGTTATTGTTTTTAAAGGGAAATTAGTGAGTTTTTTTTAACTTTGAACTTCTGTTTTTGATTTTATAGTGAAATGCGTGACTTTTTTAACTTGGAACTTTTGTTATGGTTTTTACAGTGAAATTGTTCTTTTTTCTTAACATGAAACAATTAGCATAATCTTTACAGTGAAATTTGTGAGTTTTTAAACTTGTAACATTTTCATTGTCTTTATAGTGAAATAGGTTAGTTTTTTTATTTTAAAATTTTGTTATGGTATTTAGAGTGATATTTGTGAGTTTTTTCGCTTTAAACTTTTGTTATAGCCTTTATAGTGAAATTGGTGTGTTTTTTAACTTGGAAATTCTGTTTTTTTTTTTACAATAAAATTTCTGAGTTTTTAAACTTGAAACTTTTGTTATGGTTCTTAGAATGAAATTGGTGAGTTTTCTTCACTTTGAACTTTTGATATGTTCATTATAGTGAAATTGGCGAGTTTTCTAACGTTTAGCTTTTGTGATTGTTTTATAGTGAAATTTATGAGTTTTTAGCTTAGAAATTTTATTGTTGTTTTTAAGGGTAACTGGTGAGTTTCTTTAACTTTGAACTTCTATTTTTCATTTTATATCGAAATGCGTGAGTTTTTTAAATTGGAACTTCTGTAATGGTTTTTATAGTGAAATTGTTGAGTTTTTTAACATGAAACTTTTGTCAGGGTCTTTATAGTGAAACTTGTGAGTTTTTTTAACTTGTAACTTTTGTAATGGTCTATATAGAGAAATTGGTGTATTTTTTTACAATGAACTTTTGTTATTGTCTTTATAGTGAAATTGTGAGTTTTTTTAACTCGGAACTTTTGTTATGTTTTTTCGAGTAAAATTTGTAAGTTTTTTAATTTGGAACTTTTCCTGTTGTATTTATCGTGAAATCGGTGATGTTTAGCTTGAAACTTTTTATTTTGGTTTTTTTAGTAATATTGGTGATTTTTTTTTATCTTGGAATTTTGTTATGGTACTTATAGTGAAATTTTTTGGTTTTTTAGTTTGGAACTTTTTTTGTTATATTGTTAAATTTGTGAGTCTTTTAACATGGAAATTTGTTATGGTTTTTAAAGGGAAACTGGGGAGTTTTTTCACTTTGAACTTTTGATATGATCATTACAGTGAAATTGGTGAGTTTTTTTTTTTAACTTTTAGCTTTTGTAATGGTTTTATAATGAACTTGGTGAGTTTTTTAACTTGGAACTTTAGTTATTGTTTTTAAAGGGAAATTAGTGAGTTTTTTTTTAACTTTGAACTTCTGTTTTTGATTTTATAGTGAAATGCGTGACTTTTTAAACTTGGAACTTTTGTTATGGTTTTTACAGTGAAATTGTTCTTTTTTTAACATGAAACTATTGGCATAATCTTTACAGTGAAATTTGTGAGTTTTTAAACTTGTAACATTTTTATTGTCTTTATAGTGAAATTGGTTAGTTTTTTTATTTTAAAATTTTGTTATGGTATTTAGAGTGATATTTGTGAGTTTTTTCGCTTTGAACTTTTGTTATAGTCTTTATAGTGAAATTGGTGTGTTTTTTAACTTGGAAATTCTGTTTTTCTTTTTACAATAAAATTTGTGAGTTTTTAAACTTGAAACTTTTGTTATGGTTCTTAGAATGAAATTGGTGAGTTTTTTTCACTTTGAACTTTTGATATGTTCATTATAGTGAAATTGGCGAGTTTTCTAACGTTTAGCTTTTGTGATTGTTTTATAGTGAAATTTATGAGTTTTTAGCGTAGAAATTTTATTGTTGTTTTTAAGGGTAACTGGTGAGTTTCTTTAACTTTGAACTTCTATTTTTCATTTTATATCGAAATGCGTGAGTTTTTTAAATTGGAACTTTTGTAATGGTTTTTATAGTGAAATTGTTAACTTTTTTAACATGAAACTTTTGTCAGGGTCTTTATAGTGAAACTTGTGAGTTTTTTTAACTTGTAACTTTTGTAATGGTCTATATAGAGAAATTGGTGTATTTTTTTACAATGAACTTTTGTTATTGTCTTTATAGTGAAATTGTGAGTTTTTTTAACTCGGAACTTTTGTTATGTTTTTTCGAGTAAAATTTGTAAGTTTTTTAATTTGGAACTTTTGTTGTTGTATTTATCGTGAAATCGGTGATTTTTAGCTTGAAACTTTTTATTTTGGTTTTTTTAGTAATATTGGTGATTTTTTTTTTATCTTTGAATTCTGTTATGGTACTTATAGTGAAATTTTTTGGTTTTTTAGTTTGGAACTTTTTTTTGTTATATTGTTAAATTTGTGACTCTTTTAACTTGGAACTTTGTTATGGTTTTTAAAGGGAAACTGGGGAGTTTTTTCACTTTGAACTTTTGATATGATCATTACAGTGAAATTGGTGAGTTTTTTTTTAACTTTTAGCTTTTGTAATGGTTTTATAGTGAACTTGGTGAGTTTTTTAACTTGGAACTTTAGTTATTGTTTTTAAAGGGAAATTAGTGAGTTTTTTTTAACTTTGAACTTCTGTTTTTGATTTTATAGTGAAATGCGTGACTTTTTTAACTTGGAACTTTTGTTATGGTTTTTACAGTGAAATTGTTCTTTTTTCTTAACATGAAACAATTAGCATAATCTTTACAGTGAAATTTGTGAGTTTTTAAACTTGTAACATTTTCATTGTCTTTATAGTGAAATAGGTTAGTTTTTTTATTTTAAAATTTTGTTATGGTATTTAGAGTGATATTTGTGAGTTTTTTCGCTTTAAACTTTTGTTATAGCCTTTATAGTGAAATTGGTGTGTTTTTTAACTTGGAAATTCTGTTTTTTTTTTTACAATAAAATTTCTGAGTTTTTAAACTTGAAACTTTTGTTATGGTTCTTAGAATGAAATTGGTGAGTTTTCTTCACTTTGAACTTTTGATATGTTCATTATAGTGAAATTGGCGAGTTTTCTAACGTTTAGCTTTTGTGATTGTTTTATAGTGAAATTTATGAGTTTTTAGCTTAGAAATTTTATTGTTGTTTTTAAGGGTAACTGGTGAGTTTCTTTAACTTTGAACTTCTATTTTTCATTTTATATCGAAATGCGTGAGTTTTTTAAATTGGAACTTCTGTAATGGTTTTTATAGTGAAATTGTTGAGTTTTTTAACATGAAACTTTTGTCAGGGTCTTTATAGTGAAACTTGTGAGTTTTTTTAACTTGTAACTTTTGTAATGGTCTATATAGAGAAATTGGTGTATTTTTTTACAATGAACTTTTGTTATTGTCTTTATAGTGAAATTGTGAGTTTTTTTAACTCGGAACTTTTGTTATGTTTTTTCGAGTAAAATTTGTAAGTTTTTTAATTTGGAACTTTTCCTGTTGTATTTATCGTGAAATCGGTGATGTTTAGCTTGAAACTTTTTATTTTGGTTTTTTTAGTAATATTGGTGATTTTTTTTTATCTTGGAATTTTGTTATGGTACTTATAGTGAAATTTTTTGGTTTTTTAGTTTGGAACTTTTTTTGTTATATTGTTAAATTTGTGAGTCTTTTAACATGGAAATTTGTTATGGTTTTTAAAGGGAAACTGGGGAGTTTTTTCACTTTGAACTTTTGATATGATCATTACAGTGAAATTGGTGAGTTTTTTTTTTTAACTTTTAGCTTTTGTAATGGTTTTATAATGAACTTGGTGAGTTTTTTAACTTGGAACTTTAGTTATTGTTTTTAAAGGGAAATTAGTGAGTTTTTTTTTAACTTTGAACTTCTGTTTTTGATTTTATAGTGAAATGCGTGACTTTTTAAACTTGGAACTTTTGTTATGGTTTTTACAATGAAATTGTTCTTTTTTTAACATGAAACTATTGGCATAATCTTTACAGTGAAATTTGTGAGTTTTTAAACTTGTAACATTTTTATTGTCTTTATAGTGAAATTGGTTAGTTTTTTTATTTTAAAATTTTGTTATGGTATTTAGAGTGATATTTGTGAGTTTTTTTCGCTTTGAACTTTTGTTATAGTCTTTATAGTGAAATTGGTGTGTTTTTTAACTTGGAAATTCTGTTTTTCTTTTTACAATAAAATTTGTGAGTTTTTAAACTTGAAACTTTTGTTATGGTTCTTAGAATGAAATTGGTGAGTTTTTTTCACTTTGAACTTTTGATATGTTCATTATAGTGAAATTGGCGAGTTTTCTAACGTTTAGCTTTTGTGATTGTTTTATAGTGAAATTTATGAGTTTTTAGCTTAGAAATTTTATTGTTGTTTTTAAGGGTAACTGGTGAGTTTCTTTAACTTTGAACTTCTATTTTTCATTTTATATCGAAATGCGTGAGTTTTTTTAAATTGGAACTTTTGTAATGGTTTTTATAGTGAAATTGTTAACTTTTTTAACATGAAACTTTTGTCAGGGTCTTTATAGTGAAACTTGTGAGTTTTTTTAACTTGTAACTTTTGTAATGGTCTATATAGAGAAATTGGTGTATTTTTTTACAATGAACTTTTGTTATTGTCTTTATAGTGAAATTGTGAGTTTTTTTAACTCGGAACTTTTGTTATGTTTTTTCGAGTAAAATTTGTAAGTTTTTTAATTTGGAACTTTTGCTGTTGTATTTATCGTGAAATCGGTGATTTTTAGCTTGAAACTTTTTATTTTGGTTTTTTTATTAATATTGGTGATTTTTTTTTTATCTTTGAATTCTGTTATGGTACTTATAGTGAAATTTTTTGGTTTTTTAGTTTGGAACTTTTTTTTGTTATATTGTTAAATTTGTGACTCTTTTAACTTGGAACTTTGTTATGGTTTTTAAAGGGAAACTGGGGAGTTTTTTCACTTTGAACTTTTGATATGATCATTACAGTGAAATTGGTGAGTTTTTTTTTTTAACTTTTAGCTTTTGTAATGGTTTTATAGTGAACTTGGTGAGTTTTTTAACTTGGAACTTTAGTTATTGTTTTTAAAGGGAAATTAGTGAGTTTTTTTTAACTTTGAACTTCTGTTTTTGATTTTATAGTGAAATGCGTGACTTTTTTAACTTGGAACTTTTGTTATGGTTTTTACAGTGAAATTGTTCTTTTTTTAACATGAAACTATTGGCATAATCTTTACAGTGAAATTTGTGAGTTTTTAAACTTGTAACATTTTTATTGTCTTTATAGTGAAATAGGTTATTTTTTTTATTTTAAAATTTTGTTATGGTATTTAGAGTGATATTTGTGAGTTTTTTCGCTTTAAACTTTTGTTATAGTCTTTATAGTGAAATTGGTGTGTTTTTTAACTTGGAAATTCTGTTTTTCTTTTTACAATAAAATTTGTGAGTTTTTAAACTTGAAACTTTTGTTATGGTTCTTAGAATGAAATTGGTGATTTTTTTTCACTTTGAACTTTTGATATGTTCATTATAGTGAAATTGGCGAGTTTTCTAACGTTTAGCTTTTGTGATTGTTTTATAGTGAAATTTATGAGTTTTTAGCGTAGAAATTTTATTGTTGTTTTTAAGGGTAACTGGTGAGTTTCTTTAACTTTGAACTTCTATTTTTCATTTTATATCGAAATGCGTGAGTTTTTTAAATTGGAACTTTTGTAATGGTTTTTATAGTGAAATTGTTAACTTTTTTAACATGAAACTTTTGTCAGGGTCTTTATAGTGAAACTTGTGAGTTTTTTTAACTTGTAACTTTTGTAATGGTCTATATAGAGAAATTGGTGTATTTTTTTACAATGAACTTTTGTTATTGTCTTTATAGTGAAATTGTGAGTTTTTTTAACTCGGAACTTTTGTTATGTTTTTTCGAGTAAAATTTGTAAGTTTTTTAATTTGGAACTTTTGCTGTTGTATTTATCGTGAAATCGGTGATTTTTAGCTTGAAACTTTTTATTTTGGTTTTTTTAGTAATATTGGTGATTTTTTTTTTATCTTTGAATTCTGTTATGGTACTTATAGTGAAATTTTTTGGTTTTTTAGTTTGGAACTTTTTTTTGTTATATTGTTAAATTTGTGACTCTTTTAACTTGGAACTTTGTTATGGTTTTTAAAGGGAAACTGGGGAGTTTTTTCACTTTGAACTTTTGATATGATCATTACAGTGAAATTGGTGAGTTTTTTTTTTAACTTTTAGCTTTTGTAATGGTTTTATAGTGAACTTGGTGAGTTTTTTAACTTGGAACTTTAGTTATTGTTTTTAAAGGGAAATTAGTGAGTTTTTTTTAACTTTGAACTTCTGGTTTTGATTTTATAGTGAAATGCGTGACTTTTTTAACTTGGAACTTTTGTTATGGTTTTTACAGTGAAATTGTTCTTTTTTTAACATGAAACTATTGGCATAATCTTTACAGTGAAATTTGTGAGTTTTTAAACTTGTAACATTTTTATTGTCTTTATAGTGAAATAGGTTATTTTTTTTATTTTAAAATTTTGTTATGGTATTTAGAGTGATATTTGTGAGTTTTTTCGCTTTAAACTTTTGTTATAGTCTTTATAGTGAAATTGGTGTGTTTTTTAACTTGGAAATTCTGTTTTTCTTTTTACAATAAAATTTGTGAGTTTTTAAACTTGAAACTTTTGTTATGGTTCTTAGAATGAAATTGGTGAGTCTTTTTCACTTTGAACTTTTGATATGTTCATTATAGTGAAATTGGCGAGTTTTCTAACGTTTAGCTTTTGTGATTGTTTTATAGTGAAATTTATGAGTTTTTAGCGTAGAAATTTTATTGTTGTTTTTAAGGGTAACTGGTGAGTTTCTTTAACTTTGAACTTCTATTTTTCATTTTATATCGAAATGCGTGAGTTTTTTAAATTGGAACTTTTGTAATGGTTTTTATAGTGAAATTGTTGACTTTTTTAACATGAAACTTTTGTCAGGGTCTTTATAGTGAAACTTGTGAGTTTTTTTAACTTGTAACTTTTGTAATGGTCTATATAGAGAAATTGGTGTATTTTTTTACAATGAACTTTTGTTATTGTCTTTATAGTGAAATTGTGAGTTTTTTTAACTCGGAACTTTTGTTATGTTTTTTCGAGTAAAATTTGTAAGTTTTTTAATTTGGAACTTTTCCTGTTGTATTTATCGTGAAATCGGTGATTTTTAGCTTGAAACTTTTTATTTTGGTTTTTTTAGTAATATTGGTGATTTTTTTTTTATCTTGGAATTCTGTTATGGTACTTATAGTGAAATTTTTTGGTTTTTTAGTTTGGAACTTTTTTTTGTTATATTGTTAAATTTGTGAGTCTTTTAACTTGGAACTTTGTTATGGTTTTTAAAGGGAAACTGGGGAGTTTTTTCACTTTGAACTTTTGATATGATCATTACAGTGAAATTGGTGAGTTTTTTTTTTAACTTTTAGCTTTTGTAATGGTTTTATAGTGAACTTGGTGAGTTTTTTAACTTGGAACTTTAGTTATTGTTTTTAAAGGGAAATTAGTGAGTTTTTTTTAACTTTGAACTTCTGTTTTTGATTTTATAGTGAAATGCGTGACTTTTTTAACTTGGAACTTTTGTTATGGTTTTTACAGTGAAATTGTTCTTTTTTTAACATGAAACTATTGGCATAATCTTTACAGTGAAATTTGTGAGTTTTTAAACTTGTAACATTTTTATTGTCTTTATAGTGAAATTGGTTAGTTTTTTTATTTTAAAACTTTGTTATTGTATTTAGAGTGATATTTGTGAGTTTTTTCGCTTTGAACTTTTGTTATAGTCTTTATAATGAAATTGGTGTGTTTTTTAACTTGGAAATTCTGTTTTTCTTTTTACAATAAAATTTGTGAGTTTTTAAACTTGAAACTTTTGTTATGGTTCTTAGAATGAAATTGGTGATTTTTTTTCACTTTGAACTTTTGATATGTTCATTATAGTGAAATTGGCGAGTTTTCTAACGTTTAGCTTTTGTGATTGTTTTATAGTGAAATTTATGAGTTTTTAGCTTAGAAATTTTATTGTTGTTTTTAAGGGTAACTGGTGAGTTTCTTTAACTTTGAACTTCTATTTTTCATTTTATATCGAAATGCGTGAGTTTTTTAAATTGGAACTTTTGTAATGGTTTTTATAGTGAAATTGTTAACTTTTTTAACATGAAACTTTTGTCAGGGTCTTTATAGTGAAACTTGTGAGTTTTTTTAACTTGTAACTTTTGTAATGGTCTATATAGAGAAATTGGTGTATTTTTTTACAATGAACTTTTGTTATTGTCTTTATAGTGAAATTGTGAGTTTTTTTAACTCGGAACTTTTGTTATGTTTTTTCGAGTAAAATTTGTAAGTTTTTTAATTTGGAACTTTTGCTGTTGTATTTATCGTGAAATCGGTGATTTTTAGCTTGAAACTTTTTATTTTGGTTTTTTTAGTAATATTGGTGATTTTTTTTTATCTTGGAATTTTGTTATGGTACTTATAGTGAAATTTTTTGGTTTTTTAGTTTGGAACTTTTTTTGTTATATTGTTAAATTTGTGAGTCTTTTAACATGGAAATTTGTTATGGTTTTTAAAGGGAAACTGGGGAGTTTTTTCACTTTGAACTTTTGATATGATCATTACAGTGAAATTGGTGAGTTTTTTTTTAAACTTTTAGCTTTTGTAATGGTTTTATAATGAACTTGGTGAGTTTTTTTAACTTGGAACTTTAGTTATTGTTTTTAAAGGGAAATTAGTGAGTTTTTTTTTTTAACTTTGAACTTCTGTTTTTGATTTTATAGTGAAATGCGTGACTTTTTAAACTTGGAACTTTTGTTATGGTTTTTACAGTGAAATTGTTCTTTTTTTAACATGAAACTATTGGCATAATCTTTACAGTGAAATTTGTGAGTTTTTAAACTTGTAACATTTTTATTGTCTTTATAGTGAAATTGGTTAGTTTTTTTATTTTAAAACTTTGTTATTGTATTTAGAGTGATATTTGTGAGTTTTTTCGCTTTGAACTTTTGTTATAGTCTTTATAATGAAATTGGTGTGTTTTTTAACTTGGAAATTCTGTTTTTCTTTTTACAATAAAATTTGTGAGTTTTTAAACTTGAAACTTTTGTTATGGTTCTTAGAATGAAATTGGTGATTTTTTTTCACTTTGAACTTTTGATATGTTCATTATAGTGAAATTGGCGAGTTTTCTAACGTTTAGCTTTTGTGATTGTTTTATAGTGAAATTTATGAGTTTTTAGCTTAGAATTTTTATTGTTGTTTTTAAGGGTAACTGGTGAGTTTCTTTAACTTTGAACTTCTATTTTTCATTTTATATCGAAATGCGTGAGTTTTTTAAATTGGAACTTTTGTAATGGTTTTTATAGTGAAATTGTTAACTTTTTTAACATGAAACTTTTGTCAGGGTCTTTATAGTGAAACTTGTGAGTTTTTTTAACTTGTAACTTTTGTAATGGTCTATATAGAGAAATTGGTGTATTTTTTACAATGAACTTTTGTTATTGTCTTTATAGTGAAATTGTGAGTTTTTTTAACTCGAAACTTTTGTTATGTTTTTTCGAGTAAAATTTGTAAGTTTTTTAATTTGGAACTTTTGCTGTTGTATTTATCGTGAAATCGGTGATTTTTAGCTTGAAACTTTTTATTTTGGTTTTTTTAGTAATATTGGTGATTTTTTTTTTATCTTTGAATTCTGTTATGGTACTTATAGTGAAATTTTTTGGTTTTTTAGTTTGGAACTTTTTTTTGTTATATTGTTAAATTTGTGACTCTTTTAACTTGGAACTTTGTTATGGTTTTTAAAGGGAAACTGGGGAGTTTTTTCACTTTGAACTTTTGATATGATCATTACAGTGAAATTGGTGAGTTTTTTTTTTTAACTTTTAGCTTTTGTAATGGTTTTATAGTGAACTTGGTGAGTTTTTTAACTTGGAACTTTAGTTATTGTTTTTAAAGGGAAATTAGTGAGTTTTTTTTAACTTTGAACTTCTAGTTTTGATTTTATAGTGAAATGCGTGACTTTTTTAACTTGGAACTTTTGTTATGGTTTTTACAGTGAAATTGTTCTTTTTTTAACATGAAACTATTGGCATAATCTTTACAGTGAAATTTGTGAGTTTTTAAACTTGTAACATTTTTATTGTCTTTATAGTGAAATAGGTTATTTTTTTTATTTTAAAATTTTGTTATGGTATTTAGAGTGATATTTGTGAGTTTTTTCGCTTTAAACTTTTGTTATAGTCTTTATAGTGAAATTGGTGTGTTTTTTAACTTGGAAATTCTGTTTTTCTTTTTACAATAAAATTTGTGAGTTTTTAAACTTGAAACTTTTGTTATGGTTCTTAGAATGAAATTGGTGAGTCTTTTTCACTTTGAACTTTTGATATGTTCATTATAGTGAAATTGGCGAGTTTTCTAACGTTTAGCTTTTGTGATTGTTTTATAGTGAAATTTATGAGTTTTTAGCGTAGAAATTTTATTGTTGTTTTTATGGGTAACTGGTGAGTTTCTTTAACTTTGAACTTCTATTTTTCATTTTATATCGAAATGCGTGAGTTTTTTAAATTGGAACTTTTGTAATGGTTTTTATAGTGAAATTGTTGACTTTTTTAACATGAAACTTTTGTCAGGGTCTTTATAGTGAAACTTGTGAGTTTTTTTAACTTGTAACTTTTGTAATGGTCTATATAGAGAAATTGGTGTATTTTTTTACAATGAACTTTTGTTATTGTCTTTATAGTGAAATTGTGAGTTTTTTTAACTCGGAACTTTTGTTATGTTTTTTCGAGTAAAATTTGTAAGTTTTTTAATTTGGAACTTTTCCTGTTGTATTTATCGTGAAATCGGTGATTTTTAGCTTGAAACTTTTTATTTTGGTTTTTTTAGTAATATTGGTGATTTTTTTTTTATCTTGGAATTCTGTTATGGTACTTATAGTGAAATTTTTTGGTTTTTTAGTTTGGAACTTTTTTTTGTTATATTGTTAAATTTGTGAGTCTTTTAACTTGGAACTTTGTTATGGTTTTTAAAGGGAAACTGGGGAGTTTTTTCACTTTTAACTTTTGATATGATCATTACAGTGAAATTGGTGAGTTTTTTTTTTAACTTTTAGCTTTTGTAATGGTTTTATAGTGAACTTGGTGAGTTTTTTAACTTGGAACTTTAGTTATTGTTTTTAAAGGGAAATTAGTGAGTTTTTTTTAACTTTGAACTTCTGTTTTTGATTTTATAGTGAAATGCGTGACTTTTTTAACTTGGAACTTTTGTTATGGTTTTTACAGTGAAATTGTTCTTTTTTTAACATGAAACTATTGGCATAATCTTTACAGTGAAATTTGTGAGTTTTTAAACTTGTAACATTTTTATTGTCTTTATAGTGAAATTGGTTAGTTTTTTTATTTTAAAACTTTGTTATTGTATTTAGAGTGATATTTGTGAGTTTTTTCGCTTTGAACTTTTGTTATAGTCTTTATAATGAAATTGGTGTGTTTTTTAACTTGGAAATTCTGTTTTTCTTTTTACAATAAAATTTGTGAGTTTTTAAACTTGAAACTTTTGTTATGGTTCTTAGAATGAAATTGGTGATTTTTTTTCACTTTGAACTTTTGATATGTTCATTATAGTGAAATTGGCGAGTTTTCTAACGTTTAGCTTTTGTGATTGTTTTATAGTGAAATTTATGAGTTTTTAGCTTAGAAATTTTATTGTTGTTTTTAAGGGTAACTGGTGAGTTTCTTTAACTTTGAACTTCTATTTTTCATTTTATATCGAAATGCGTGAGTTTTTTAAATTGGAACTTTTGTAATGGTTTTTATAGTGAAATTGTTAACTTTTTTAACATGAAACTTTTGTCAGGGTCTTTATAGTGAAACTTGTGAGTTTTTTTAACTTGTAACTTTTGTAATGGTCTATATAGAGAAATTGGTGTATTTTTTTACAATGAACTTTTGCTATTGTCTTTATTGTGAAATTGTGAGTTTTTTTAACTCGGAACTTTTGTTATGTTTTTTCGAGTAAAATTTGTAAGTTTTTTAATTTGGAACTTTTGCTGTTGTATTTATCGTGAAATCGGTGATTTTTAGCTTGAAACTTTTTATTTTGGTTTTTTTAGTAATATTGGTGATTTTTTTTTTATCTTGGAATTTTGTTATGGTACTTATAGTGAAATTTTTTGGTTTTTTAGTTTGGAACTTTTTTTGTTATATTGTTAAATTTGTGAGTCTTTTAACATGGAAATTTGTTATGGTTTTTAAAGGGAAACTGGGGAGTTTTTTCACTTTGAACTTTTGATATGATCATTACAGTGAAATTGGTGAGTTTTTTTTTTAACTTTTAGCTTTTGTAATGGTTTTATAATGAACTTGGTGAGTTTTTTTAACTTGGAACTTTAGTTATTGTTTTTAAAGGGAAATTAGTGAGTTTTTTTTTAACTTTGAACTTCTGTTTTTGATTTTATAGTGAAATGCGTGACTTTTTAAACTTGGAACTTTTGTTATGGTTTTTACAGTGAAATTGTTCTTTTTTTAACATGAAACTATTGGCATAATCTTTACAGTGAAATTTGTGAGTTTTTAAACTTGTAACATTTTTATTGTCTTTATAGTGAAATTGGTTAGTTTTTTTATTTTAAAACTTTGTTATTGTATTTAGAGTGATATTTGTGAGTTTTTTCGCTTTGAACTTTTGTTATAGTCTTTATAATGAAATTGGTGTGTTTTTTAACTTGGAAATTCTGTTTTTCTTTTTACAATAAAATTTGTGAGTTTTTAAACTTGAAACTTTTGTTATGGTTCTTAGAATGAAATTGGTGATTTTTTTTCACTTTGAACTTTTGATATGTTCATTATAGTGAAATTGGCGAGTTTTCTAACGTTTAGCTTTTGTGATTGTTTTATAGTGAAATTTATGAGTTTTTAGCTTAGAATTTTTATTGTTGTTTTTAAGGGTAACTGGTGAGTTTCTTTAACTTTGAACTTCTATTTTTCATTTTATATCGAAATGCGTGAGTTTTTTAAATTGGAACTTTTGTAATGGTTTTTATAGTGAAATTGTTAACTTTTTTAACATGAAACTTTTGTCAGGGTCTTTATAGTGAAACTTGTGAGTTTTTTTAACTTGTAACTTTTGTAATGGTCTATATAGAGAAATTGGTGTATTTTTTTACAATGAACTTTTGTTATTGTCTTTATAGTGAAATTGTGAGTTTTTTTAACTCGAAACTTTTGTTATGTTTTTTCGAGTAAAATTTGTAAGTTTTTTAATTTGGAACTTTTGCTGTTGTATTTATCGTGAAATCGGTGATTTTTAGCTTGAAACTTTTTATTTTGGTTTTTTTAGTAATATTGGTGATTTTTTTTTATCTTTGAATTCTGTTATGGTACTTATAGTGAAATTTTTTGGTTTTTTAGTTTGGAACTTTTTTTTGTTATATTGTTAAATTTGTGACTCTTTTAACTTGGAACTTTGTTATGGTTTTTAAAGGGAAACTGGGGAGTTTTTTCACTTTGAACTTTTGATATGATCATTACAGTGAAATTGGTGAGTTTTTTTTTTTTTTAACTTTTAGCTTTTGTAATGGTTTTATAGTGAACTTGGTGAGTTTTTTAACTTGGAACTTTAGTTATTGTTTTTAAAGGGAAATTAGTGAGTTTTTTTTAACTTTGAACTTCTGTTTTTGATTTTATAGTGAAATGCGTGACTTTTTTAACTTGGAACTTTTGTTATGGTTTTTACAGTGAAATTGTTCTTTTTTTAACATGAAACTATTGGCATAATCTTTACAGTGAAATTTGTGAGTTTTTAAACTTGAAACATTTTTATTGTCTTTATAGTGAAATAGGTTAGTTCTTTATTTTAAAATTTTGTTATGGTATTTAGAGTGATATTTCTGAGTTTTTTCGCTTTAAACTTTTGTTATAGTCTTTATAGTGAAATTGGTGTGTTTTTTAACTTGGAAATTCTGTTTTTCTTTTTACAATAAAATTTGTGAGTTTTTAAACTTGAAACTTTTGTTATGGTTCTTAGAATGAAATTGGTGAGTCTTTTTCACTTTGAACTTTTGATATGTTCATTATAGTGAAATTGGCGAGTTTTCTAACGTTTAGCTTTTGTGATTGTTTTATAGTGAAATTTATGAGTTTTTAGCTTAGAAATTTTATTGTTGTTTTTAAGGGTAACTGGTGAGTTTCTTTAACTTTGAACTTCTATTTTTCATTTTATATCGAAATGCGTGAGTTTTTTAAATTGGAACTTTTGTAATGGTTTTTATAGTGAAATTGTTGACTTTTTTAACATGAAACTTTTGTCAGGGTCTTTATAGTGAAACTTGTGAGTTTTTTTAACTTGTAACTTTTGTAATGGTCTATATAGAGAAATTGGTGTATTTTTTTACAATGAACTTTTGTTATTGCCTTTATAGTGAAATTGTGAGTTTTTTTAACTCGGAACTTTTGTTATGTTTTTTCGAGTAAAATTTGTAAGTTTTTTAATTTGGAACTTTTCCTGTTGTATTTATCGTGAAATCGGTGATTTTTAGCTTGAAACTTTTTATTTTGGTTTTTTTAGTAATATTGGTGATTTTTTTTTTATCTTGGAATTTTGTTATGGTACTTATAGTGAAATTTTTTGGTTTTTTAGTTTGGAACTTTTTTTGTTATATTTTTAAATTTGTGAGTCTTTTAACATGGAAATTTGTTATGGTTTTTAAAGGGAAACTGGGGAGTTTTTTCACTTTGAACTTTTGATATGATCATTACAGTGAAATTGGTGAGTTTTTTTTTTAACTTTTAGCTTTTGTAATGGTTTTATAATGAACTTGGTGAGTTTTTTAACTTGGAACTTTAGTTATTGTTTTTAAAGGGAAATTAGTGAGTTTTTTTTTAACTTTGAACTTCTGTTTTTGATTTTATAGTGAAATGCGTGACTTTTTAAACTTGGAACTTTTGTTATGGTTTTTACAGTGAAATTGTTCTTTTTTTAACATGAAACTATTGGCATAATCTTTACAGTGAAATTTGTGAGTTTTTAAACTTGTAACATTTTTATTGTCTTTATAGTGAAATTGGTTAGTTTTTTTATTTTAAAACTTTGTTATTGTATTTAGAGTGATATTTGTGAGTTTTTTCGCTTTGAACTTTTGTTATAGTCTTTATAATGAAATTGGTGTGTTTTTTAACTTGGAAATTCTGTTTTTCTTTTTACAATAAAATTTGTGAGTTTTTAAACTTGAAACTTTTGTTATGGTTCTTAGAATGAAATTGGTGAGTTTTTTTCACTTTGAACTTTTGATATGTTCATTATAGTGAAATTGGCGAGTTTTCTAACGTTTAGCTTTTGTGATTGTTTTATAGTGAAATTTATGAGTTTTTAGCTTAGAATTTTTATTGTTGTTTTTAAGGGTAACTGGTGAGTTTCTTTAACTTTGAACTTCTATTTTTCATTTTATATCGAAATGCGTGAGTTTTTTAAATTGGAACTTTTGTAATGGTTTTTATAGTGAAATTGTTAACTTTTTTAACATGAAACTTTTGTCAGGGTCTTTATAGTGAAACTTGTGAGTTTTTTTAACTTGTAACTTTTGTAATGGTCTATATAGAGAAATTGGTGTATTTTTTTACAATGAACTTTTGTTATTGTCTTTATAGTGAAATTGTGAGTTTTTTTAACTCGAAACTTTTGTTATGTTTTTTCGAGTAAAATTTGTAAGTTTTTTAATTTGGAACTTTTGCTGTTGTATTTATCGTGAAATCGGTGATTTTTAGCTTGAAACTTTTTATTTTGGTTTTTTTAGTAATATTGGTGATTTTTTTTTATCTTTGAATTCTGTTATGGTACTTATAGTGAAATTTTTTGGTTTTTTAGTTTGGAAATTTTTTTTGTTATATTGTTAAATTTGTGACTCTTTTAACTTGGAACTTTGTTATGGTTTTTAAAGGGAAACTGGGGAGTTTTTTCACTTTGAACTTTTGATATGATCATTACAGTGAAATTGGTGAGTTTTTTTTTTTTTTAACTTTTAGCTTTTGTAATGGTTTTATAGTGAACTTGGTGAGTTTTTTAACTTGGAACTTTAGTTATTGTTTTTAAAGGGAAATTAGTGAGTTTTTTTTAACTTTGAACTTCTGTTTTTGATTTTATAATGAAATGCGTGACTTTTTTAACTTGGAACTTTTGTTATGGTTTTTACAGTGAAATTGTTCTTTTTTTAACATGAAACTATTGGCATAATCTTTACAGTGAAATTTGTGAGTTTTTAAACTTGAAACATTTTTATTGTCTTTATAGTGAAATAGGTTAGTTTTTTATTTTAAAATTTTGTTATGGTATTTAGAGTGATATTTGTGAGTTTTTTCGCTTTAAACTTTTGTTATAGTCTTTATAGTGAAATTGGTGTGTTTTTTAACTTGGAAATTCTGTTTTTCTTTTTACAATAAAATTTGTGAGTTTTTAAACTTGAAACTTTTGTTATGGTTCTTAGAATGAAATTGGTGAGTCTTTTTCACTTTGAACTTTTGATATGTTCATTATAGTGAAATTGGCGAGTTTTCTAACGTTTAGCTTTTGTGATTGTTTTATAGTGAAATTTATGAGTTTTTAGCTTAGAAATTTTATTGTTGTTTTTAAGGGTAACTGGTGAGTTTCTTTAACTTTGAACTTCTATTTTTCATTTTATATCGAAATGCGTGAGTTTTTTAAATTGGAACTTTTGTAATGGTTTTTATAGTGAAATTGTTGACTTTTTTAACATGAAACTTTTGTCAGGGTCTTTATAGTGAAACTTGTGAGTTTTTTTAACTTGTAACTTTTGTAATGGTCTATATAGAGAAATTGGTGTATTTTTTTACAATGAACTTTTGTTATTGTCTTTATAGTGAAATTGTGAGTTTTTTTAACTCGGAACTTTTGTTATGTTTTTTCGAGTAAAATTTGTAAGTTTTTTAATTTGGAACTTTTCCTGTTGTATTTATCGTGAAATCGGTGATTTTTAGCTTGAAACTTTTTATTTTGGTTTTTTTAGTAATATTGGTGATTTTTTTTTATCTTGGAATTCTGTTATGGTACTTATAGTGAAATTTTTTGGTTTTTTAGTTTGGAACTTTTTTTGTTATATTGTTAAATTTGTGAGTCTTTTAACATGGAAATTTGTTATGGTTTTTAAAGGGAAACTGGGGAGTTTTTTCACTTTGAACTTTTGATATGATCATTACAGTGAAATTGGTGAGTTTTTTTTTTTAACTTTTAGCTTTTGTAATGGTTTTATAATGAACTTGGTGAGTTTTTTAACTTGGAACTTTAGTTATTATTTTTAAAGTGAAATTAGTGAGTTTTTTTTTAACTTTGAACTTCTGTTTTTGATTTTATAGTGAAATGCGTGACTTTTTAAACTTGGAACTTTTGTGATGGTTTTTACAGTGAAATTGTTCTTTTTTTAACATGAAACTATTGGCATAATCTTTACAGTGAAATTTGTGAGTTTTTAAACTTGTAACATTTTTATTGTCTTTATAGTGAAATTGGTTAGTTTTTTTATTTTAAAACTTTGTTATTGTATTTAGAGTGATATTTGTGAGTTTTTTCGCTTTGAACTTTTGTTATAGTCTTTATAATGAAATTGGTGTGTTTTTTAACTTGGAAATTCTGTTTTTCTTTTTACAATAAAATTTGTGAGTTTTTAAACTTGAAACTTTTGTTATGGTTCTTAGAATGAAATTGGTGAGTTTTTTTCACTTTGAACTTTTGATATGTTCATTATAGTGAAATTGGCGAGTTTTCTAACGTTTAGCTTTTGTGATTGTTTTATAGTGAAATTTATGAGTTTTTAGCTTAGAAATTTTATTGTTGTTTTTAAGGGTAACTGGTGAGTTTCTTTAACTTTGAACTTCTATTTTTCATTTTATATCGAAATGCGTGAGTTTTTTAAATTGGAACTTTTGTAATGGTTTTTATAGTGAAATTATTAACTTTTTTAACATGAAACTTTTGTCAGGGTCTTTATAGTGAAACTTGTGAGTTTTTTTAACTTGTAACTTTTGTAATGGTCTATATAGAGAAATTGGTTATTTTTTTTACAATGAACTTTTGTTATTGTCTTTATAGTGAAATTGTGAGTTTTTTTAACTCGAAACTTTTGTTATGTTTTTTCGAGTAAAATTTGTAAGTTTTTTAATTTGGAACTTTTGTTGTTGTATTTATCGTGAAATCGGTGATTTTTAGCTTGAAACTTTTTATTTTGGTTTTTTTAGTAATATTGGTGATTTTTTTTTTATCTTTGAATTCTGTTATGGTACTTATAGTGAAATTTTTTGGTTTTTTAGTTTCGAACTTTTTTTTGTTATATTGTTAAATTTGTGACTCTTTTAACTTGGAACTTTGTTATGGTTTTTAAAGGGAAACTGGGGAGTTTTTTCACTTTGAACTTTTGATATGATCATTACAGTGAAATTGGTGAGTTTTTTTTTTGAACTTTTAGCTTTTGTAATGGTTTTATAGTGAACTTGGTGAGTTTTTTAACTTGGAACTTTAGTTATTGTTTTTAAAGGGAAATTAGTGAGTTTTTTTTAACTTTGAACTTCTGTTTTTGATTTTATAGTGAAATGCGTGACTTTTTTAACTTGGAACTTTTGTTATGGTTTTTACAGTGAAATTGTTCTTTTTTTAACATGAAACTATTGGCATAATCTTTACAGTGAAATTTGTGAGTTTTTAAACTTGTAACATTTTTATTGTCTTTATAGTGAAATAGGTTAGTTTTTTTATTTTAAAATTTTGTTATGGTATTTAGAGTGATATTTGTGAGTTTTTTCGCTTTAAACTTTTGTTATAGTCTTTATAGTGAAATTGGTGTGTTTTTTAACTTGGAAATTCTGTTTTTCTTTTTACAATAAAATTTGTGAGTTTTTAAACTTGAAACTTTTGTTATGGTTCTTAGAA
The DNA here is from genome assembly GCA_963859935.3 of Lathyrus sativus. Taxonomy (NCBI): domain Eukaryota; kingdom Viridiplantae; phylum Streptophyta; class Magnoliopsida; order Fabales; family Fabaceae; genus Lathyrus; species Lathyrus sativus. The sequence continues at coordinate 250,792,221 of OZ012740.1, read as the reverse complement.
TGAAATTGGTGAGTCTTTTTCACTTTGAACTTTTGATATGTTCATTATAGTGAAATTGGCGAGTTTTCTAACGTTTAGCTTTTGTGATTGTTTTATAGTGAAATTTATGAGTTTTTAGCTTAGAAATTTTATTGTTGTTTTTAAGGGTAACTGGTGAGTTTTTTTAACTTTGAACTTCTATTTTTCATTTTATATCGAAATGCGTGAGTTTTTTAAATTGGAACTTTTGTAATGGTTTTTATAGTGAAATTGTTGACTTTTTTAACATGAAACTTTTGTCAGGGTCTTTATAGTGAAACTTGTGAGTTTTTTTAACTTGTAACTTTGTTAATGGTCTATATAGAGAAATTGGTGTATTATTTTACAATGAACTTTTGTTATTGTCTTTATACTGAAATTGTGAGTTTTTTTAACTCGGAACTTTTGTTATGTTTTTTCGAGTAAAATTTGTAATTTTTTAAATTTGGAACTTTTGCTGTTGTATTTATCGTGAAATCGGTGATTTTTAGCTTGAAACTTTTTATTTTGGTTTTTTTAGTAATATTGGTGATTTTTTTTTTATCTTGGAATTCTGTTATGGTACTTATAGTGAAATTTTTTGGTTTTTTAGTTTGGAACTTTTTTTGTTATATTGTTAAATTTGTGAGTCTTTTAACTTGGAACTTTGTTATGGTTTTTAAAGGGAAACTGGGGAGTTTTTTCACTTTGAACTTTTGATATGATCATTACAGTGAAATTGGTGAGTTTTTTTTAACTTTTTGCTTTTGTAATGGTTTTATAGTGAACTTGGTGAGTTTTTTAACTTGGAACTTTAGTTATTGTTTTTAAAGGGAAATTAGTGAGTTTTTTTTTAACTTTGAACTTCTGTTTTTGATTTTATAGTGAAATGCGTGACTTTTTAAACTTGGAACTTTTGTTATGGTTTTTACAGTGAAATTGTTCTTTTTTCTTAACACGAAACAATTAGCATAATCTTTACAGTGAAATTTGTGAGTTTTTAAACTTGTAACATTTTTATTGTCTTTATAGTGAAATAGGTTAGTTTTTTTATTTTAAAATTTTGTTATGGTATTTAGAGTGATATTTGTGAGTTTTTTCGCTTTAAACTTTTGTTATAGTCTTTATAGTGAAATTGGTGTGTTTTTTAACTTGGAAATTCTGTTTTTCTTTTTACAATAAAATTTGTGAGTTTTTAAACTTGAAACTTTTGTTATGGTTCTTAGAATGAAATTGGTGAGTCTTTTTCACTTTGAACTTTTGATATGTTCATTATAGTGAAAGTGGCGAGTTTTCTAACGTTTAGCTTTTGTGATTGTTTTATAGTGAAATTTATGAGTTTTTAGCTTAGAAATTTTATTGTTGTTTTTAAGGGTAACTGGTGAGTTTTTTTAACTTTGAACTTCTATTTTTCATTTTATGTCGAAATGTGTGAGTTTTTTAAATTGGAACTTTTGTAATGGTTTTTATAGTGAAATTGTTGACTTTTTTAACATGAAACTTTTGTCAGGGTCTTTATAGTGAAACTTGTGAGTTTTTTTAACTTGTAACTTTGTTAATGGTCTATATAGAGAAATTGGTGTATTATTTTACAATGAACTTTTGTTATTGTCTTTATACTGAAATTGTGAGTTTTTTTAACTCGGAACTTTTGTTATGTTTTTTCGAGTAAAATTTGTAAGTTTTTAAATTTGGAACTTTTGCTGTTGTATTTATCGTGAAATCGGTGATTTTTAGCTTGAAACTTTTTATTTTGGTTTTTTTAGTAATATTGGTGATTTTTTTTTATCTTGGAATTCTGTTATGGTACTTATAGTGAAATTTTTTGGTTTTTTAGTTTGGAACTTTTTTTGTTATATTGTTAAATTTGTGAGTCTTTTAACTTGGAACTTTGTTATGGTTTTTAAAGGGAAACTGGGGAGTTTTTTCACTTTGAACTTTTGATATGATCATTACAGTGAAATTGGTGAGTTTTTTTTTAACTTTTAGCTTTTGTAATGGTTTTATAGTGAACTTGGTGAGTTTTTTAACTTGGAACTTTAGTTATTGTTTTTAAAGGGAAATTAGTGAGTTTTTTTTTAACTTTGAACTTCTGTTTTTGATTTTATAGTGAAATGCGTGACTTTTTAAACTTGGAACTTTTGTTATGGTTTTTACAGTGAAATTGTTCTTTTTTCTTAACACGAAACAATTAGCATAATCTTTACAGTGAAATTTGTGAGTTTTTAAACTTGTAACATTTTTATTGTCTTTATAGTGAAATAGGTTAGTTTTTTTATTTTAAAATTTTGTTATGGTATTTAGAGTGATATTTGTGAGTTTTTTCGCTTTAAACTTTTGTTATAGTCTTTATAGTGAAATTGGTGTGTTTTTTAACTTGGAAATTCTGTTTTTCTTTTTACAATAAAATTTGTGAGTTTTTAAACTTGAAACTTTTGTTATGGTTCTTAGAATGAAATTGGTGAGTCTTTTTCACTTTGAACTTTTGATATGTTCATTATAGTGAAAGTGGCGAGTTTTCTAACGTTTAGCTTTTGTGATTGTTTTATAGTGAAATTTATGAGTTTTTAGCTTAGAAATTTTATTGTTGTTTTTAAGGGTAACTGGTGAGTTTTTTTAACTTTGAACTTCTATTTTTCATTTTATATCGAAATGCGTGAGTTTTTTAAATTGGAACTTTTGTAATGGTTTTTATAGTGAAATTGTTGACTTTTTTAACATGAAACTTTTGTCAGGGTCTTTATAGTGAAACTTGTGAGTTTTTTTAACTTGTAACTTTGTTAATGGTCTATATAGAGAAATTGGTGTATTATTTTACAATGAACTTTTGTTATTGTCTTTATACTGAAATTGTGAGTTTTTTTAACTCGGAACTTTTGTTATGTTTTTTCGAGTAAAATTTGTAATTTTTTAAATTTGGAACTTTTGCTGTTGTATTTATCGTGAAATCGGTGATTTTTAGCTTGAAACTTTTTATTTTGGTTTTTTTAGTAATATTGGTGATTTTTTTTTTATCTTGGAATTCTGTTATGGTACTTATAGTGAAATTTTTTGGTTTTTTAGTTTGGAACTTTTTTTGTTATATTGTTAAATTTGTGAGTCTTTTAACTTGGAACTTTGTTATGGTTTTTAAAGGGAAACTGGGGAGTTTTTTCACTTTGAACTTTTGATATGATCATTACAGTGAAATTGGTGAGTTTTTTTTTAACTTTTTGCTTTTGTAATGGTTTTATAGTGAACTTGGTGAGTCTTTTAACTTGGAACTTTAGTTATTGTTTTTAAAGGGAAATTAGTGAGTATTTTTTTAACTTTGAACTTCTGTTTTTGATTTTATAGTGAAATGCGTGACTTTTTAAACTTGGAACTTTTGTTATGGTTTTTACAGTGAAATTGTTCTTTTTTCTTAACATGAAACAATTAGCATAATCTTTACAGTGAAATTTGTGAGTTTTTAAACTTGTAACATTTTTATTGTCTTTATAGTGAAATAGGTTAGTTTTTTTATTTTAAAATTTTGTTATGGTATTTAGAGTGATATTTGTGAGTTTTTTCGCTTTAAACTTTTGTTATAGTCTTTATAGTGAAATTGGTGTGTTTTTTAACTTGGAAATTCTGTTTTTCTTTTTACAATAAAATTTGTGAGTTTTTAAACTTGAAACTTTTGTTATGGTTCTTAGAATGAAATTGGTGAGTCTTTTTCACTTTGAACTTTTGATATGTTCATTATAGTGAAAGTGGCGAGTTTTCTAACGTTTAGCTTTTGTGATTGTTTTATAGTAAAATTTATGAGTTTTTAGCTTAGAAATTTTATTGTTGTTTTTAAGGGTAACTGGTGAGTTTCTTTAACTTTGAACTTCTATTTTTCATTTTATATCGAAATGCGTGAGTTTTTTAAATTGGAACTTTTGTAATGGTTTTTATAGTGAAATTGTTGACTTTTTTAACATGAAACTTTTGTCAGGGTCTTTATAGTGAAACTTGTGAGTTTTTTTAACTTGTAACTTTTGTAATGGTCTATATAGAGAAATTGGTGTATTTTTTTACAATGAACTTTTGTTATTGTCTTTATAGTGAAATTGTGAGTTTTTTTAACTCGGAACTTTTGTTATGTTTTTTCGAGTAAAATTTGTAAGTTTTTTAATTTGGAACTTTTGCTGTTGTATTTATCGTGAAATCGGTGATTTTTAGCTTGAAACTTTTTATTTTGGTTTTTTTAGTAATATTGGTGATTTTTTTTTATCTTGGAATTCTGTTATGGTACTTATAGTGAAATTTTTTGGTTTTTTAGTTTGGAACTTTTTTTGTTATATTGTTAAATTTGTGAGTCTTTTAACTTGGAACTTTGTTATGGTTTTTAAAGGGAAACTGGGGAGTTTTTTCACTTTGAACTTTTGATATGATCATTACAGTGAAATTGGTGAGTTTTTTTTTTAACTTTAAGCTTTTGTAATGGTTTTATAGTGAACTTGGTGAGTTTTTTAACTTGGAACTTTAGTTATTGTTTTTAAAGGGAAATTAGTGAGTTTTTTTTTTTAACTTTGAACTTCTGTTTTTGATTTTATAGTGAAATGCGTGACTTTTTAAACTTGGAACTTTTGTTATGGTTTTTACAGTGAAATTGTTCTTTTTTCTTAACATGAAACAATTAGCATAATCTATACAGTGAAATTTGTGAGTTTTTAAACTTGTAACATTTTTATTGTCTTTATAGTGAAATAGGTTAGTTTTTTTATTTTAAAATTTTGTTATGGTATTTAGAGTGATATTTGTGAGTTTTTTCGCTTTAAACTTTTGTTA